>CM041545.1:10881781-12081781 GCA_023238725.1 Scortum barcoo
TCTGTCTCTTTTTCTTCTTTGACATCTTCTCCCTTTCTTTTGGGCAGGACCTCCTCCTTCTGATCTCCCTCTCCTCTCTCTCTCTCTCTCTCTCTCTCTCTCTCTCTCGCCATTTCTCTCTCGGCCCAAATCCTCCTCTCTCTGTGTCTGTCCCTGCGGTTAAAGACGTTTCAGTTCAGCTGTCACAAATTATGTTCGCCTGCCCAGCTGTCAAAACAGGGGGGTGTCCCTTTCATTCCACCTCACATACTACGAAAGGAGATGGGAGGGAGGAGGGCTTTAACGCTCGTGTTTGGACACAAGCAATTATCTCTAATTATTGTTTTTCTTTTCAGTTTCCCTGTCCCGATGGAGGTCTGATGAGACGAACATGCAATAATCTGCTCCAGTCGTCCAGAGTCAGCGGGCCTTCGGAGTCCGGGCTCGGTCCTGGGACTCAGTGGCTTTCATCTCAATGTGAGTCAGGAGTTGATTCAAACATGGAGTGATGGGAGAATTAACCCCTGGGACCCAGCTTTCAATGGGCTCAGCTAAGAGATTATATGTGTTGATGGCAGGCTTTTATATGCGCTGGGCTTTCAAAACTTCAGCTGTTAAATCAAGGCACAGGATCTTCACCTTTACGTCTCCGGCACAACCTCTCCTCCCTCCTGGCACCTCATGTTTCATCTTTGTCCCCTGAAACTGTGCGTGAGACAGAGTAACATTTCCTCTGAAGTGCCACAGACACGGCCCAGAACTTCACAAATTATATTGTACGTGTTCGGAGCCCGAGGACTCTCATCAGACTGCCACTGGGAGTTTACGTTCGATGTGCAGCCTCAGATTCCCATGACCGTCACTGAGCCTCTGGGACTGGCACTCTCTTTTTAGTGCATGTGAAGATATGCAAAACGGTGCTTGAAAGTAAATGCACACAAACACGAACAGAGGGGCAAGGAACAGGCATGATGTCAGACGAATTGGATTGTCCCCGAGATGGTAATTAATATGAGTTTGGAGCTGACATCTTTGGTGGTCCTCGCAGGCTTCTAAAGCACAGCGAGGGAAAAAAAAAATCCTGTCCGTCTTTGCAGACTTGTACAACATGTTGCATGCATCTTTTGGTTTTGGAATGCACGCCAAACCCAAAGGATGTTTTGGCAAAACAAAAAGCCACACGTCTCAAATATGACTGACACGAAAGATGTCAAGGGGAGGGAGACAACAAAAGAGGAGACAACTGATCACTGCAGATGACACAGAGCAGGATACGCATTCAAAAGCAGCTGTTGTAGGTTTGGATTCCACTTTCTTCTGATTCATAAGTGTACAGTGTCTGGCTTCACCTTCTTCAGCCTGACCTCTGCCACATGTTGTCCCTCACCATCTTGGAAATGCTCCCTGCTGAGGCGATTCATATCTCTTAAAGGCCCAATCACAGCAGCAGGTAAAACAGCGAAATTTGGGGGTGAAAGCAAACAATTTCAATGGAATTATTCGCGGAGGCAAAATAAATTAATGCAGATTTTCACGTCAAAATTATCTTTACATTTTAATAGCAGGTTTTTTATGCCAGAATATAAACTGGTGGTACAGATTGAATAAATTGCGTGAACTTTGTCGGTTGTGCCAGCTTCGCTAACTGACAGTTTGTAGGTTCGCTAGCTCAGAGTTTTTATTCACCTTGTCTACTGAATGAATTGATGTACAGTCTTGAGAATAAAATGCAAAAGGGAAGTAAACGGCACAGTACAAACAAAATAGAAAGATGAAGACTTGCTACAGAAGACTTGCTTCTCACCGGCTACAGGTGTTCACTAAACGTCTAGCGCTGCCTATTTAGGTGCACAGATGAATTTTTCTGTGCCGCCTTCTGGTGTGTCCTGGAACTTTCTGAGAATAGCCGCTGTCAACATAAAGTCTGCACAATATGGTGGAAATCATCATGAGGACATTTTCTCATATTGATATTTATGTGTCTCAATATGGCAAATGTATACAAAATCACAAATGAGATGTTCAAATCAGCCTTGATTCCCTGTTTTGCATCAGCAAGAAAACTCTTTATACTGTACATATAGCAGCAGATTTTGTTATTATTTAATTACAGCTTGCTTCAAATCATTTATTCGAGCTACAGAGGAGTGGACAGGATTACAGGATCTATTTCCTATAGCCTACCGAAAAGAAAATAATCACCCATGATGCACTACAATTTCTTTAAATCTCAGTAATACAAAAAAGACAGCATGGAAGTTAGCTCAAATGCGATTAAATGGCTGAATCTGAAGCTGATCAGTGTGACAAAGCCAAACCTCATTCTGTATTTGGTCACATTATAAGTCTCTAAATGTAATGTACATTACACAGACCACCGAGGAAAGTATATATGGTACATTTACACATGTAAGAGTGCATGCTTTTTTTTGTGTGTGGAATTATTTTGCTCCTGTAAAAGTCATCTGTGACACTGAAAACCACTAAAGCGAGCTCTGCCTCACTCACTTATGAGCTTTCCATGTGCTCGATGGGCTAAGACCTCAGTGCTTCTCTTGGGTCTTCCTCACAGGGCCAAAATCACATTCACGAAGCAAGTGGTTGATAAACAATTAAAAAGCAATAGATTAAGTAATAATAATAATAAAAAAATCTTAATTTGAATCCTGATAAGCTTAATTCTTAAACCTGCAATAACTGTTTTGTTTTGGCCACTTGGGGTAGCAACAGAAGGCTGTAAGGAAAAAAAAACCCTCACTCACACCTTATTAAGTTTACATGCTGAACATGAATGTAAGTCCAATATTACCTCACCTTTTAACTCTGTTTTTGGTCTCCAGTAACATCTGGGAAATATCTGGCTCTTTAGCTGCTCCCTTAAGCTCTCCATCTAGTTTGTAACTTTTCTTAGGTGCCCGTTTGGTGCTGGACAGGTGGCGTACAAGGGGATTATTTGAGTTGTTTTGCCGAAAGCAGCTGCCTACTGCGGCTGAAAAGCGATAAGGATAAACCAAAACAGTAAAGTTGCGGGCCGAAACAGCCAAAAACAATGAGTTAAAGACGGCATAAAATCTGCAGAGCGGAGGGCTGCAGAGTTAGGTGATAATTGTCTGTGGGTTTTGTCATTACCTCTTTCACACACAAATGGCCGTGTGATCCATTGGTAAGAGCAAAATATTGATTAAAGGGGCTTCAAAGCATGAAACGAAAGCAAATGGAGCATTGTCGTTTCAGCCAATCATAATACTTCGCAAACACACGGTCATTCTCTAAGGTCATAGCTGACCCATGTGATGTTGAGCTTTGTGCTGCTATGCCTCCCCACCCTCCCTTCCCCTTCCACCCCACCACCCCCACCCCATCTTCACATTGTCCCAAAGGTGGTACCTCTTGGCCGATGTCACATCCACCCCCCCTGCTGCTCCCCTCCTCTAATTCTTCTCTCCTACGGTCTGATCCACCCTTTTTTTGTGTCCCGAGTCTATAGTGGAGACATTACATGGCAAATCTCCATTGTCCAGCCTCGGGCTCTGCGTGTAATCTGTCTTGTCAAAGGGAATATTCAGCGATTAGCCCCCTGCAAATTACAAGGGGTGATCAGTGTGTCTGTTTAGCCCTCATTAACTGCTAACAGGGCTTCATCAGAACCACCCACACTACCGGGACCTTCAACCTCTCACCCTTGACACCTGGAACTTTCTCACGTTGGCTCCCTAAGCGCAGATTTCTTTCGGACTGAGACGCACTCTTCCTTTTGTATCTTCCTGAGGCATCTGGGCAAAGGCGGGGTGATTAAAGAGTTGCAGTGGTAGTTTGAAAGAAGAGGCATCAAAGTGGCATCGGGCAGTAATGAGCAGGTTGTCATCGCCTGCCTGACATCATACTTGCCACACCAGTAGCCACCCATCTTTATGACTGCTGTGATGGTGAGGAGGAGGACGTGAGGAAAGGTGTCGTTCAGTGAAAGACATCTTGCCGTGTTATCACAAGACCACCCATCTGTTACAATGTTGGACAAACAGAAGAGTTTCTAGATGTAATATCTAGCAGATGGGGGTCTGCTGGCGGAGAGGGCACATGGGGAGAATGGAAGAATGGGGTCATCTATGATGCTGGTCAACTGGTCATTTCTCCCGGCCCATTAACCACCTGGGATCGGTATGTTTTGTCAGCTTTTCCCGAGTTTTAGGTTTCATTTTCTGTGCTTTGAAATCAAACACGCCCACCCCCACACACACGCCCAGAAACAAAGCTTTCTCTGATAAATGGACATAAACACACGTGTGTGTGTGTGTGTATGACGTCTGATCTAACCACCTCACACACACATGTGCATGCACACGTACCAAATATACCTGCAAACATGCACATGATTCATGATTCATCCTTACATAAGTATATACACTGCAGACACTGTTGGATATTTCGACGGTTGGTCCATCACTTGGGTCCAACTCTTTTTCTAGAAGCACGTCAGATATTTTACTTACCCTGTGAAATACCTCATCACTTCAGCCAGAAATTCATGGTTCCCAGGTGATGAATCCTAATAATTAGCTGACTTTAAGTGCCTCTATGGGTTGATATTTGTGCTTTTGAATGAAATGTCTCAGCAGCTATTGAATGGAAATCTGTTACAGACATTCATGTCTCCCTTTGGATGAACTGTAAAAACTTTGTCAATCCTCTGACTTCCATTCAGCACCATCATCAGGTCAAAAATAGAATTTGCCCAATATTTTGATTTATAAGCAAACACTTGGAAACCTGACATTCCCATCAGCATCAGCTGTACTTTACATTTAGTGCTTATGAGAAATTGTTAGCAAGCTAACACAATTGGCACAATTTCCTGATGTCTCCTGATGTTTCCTGATGATGAAAGTAATCTAACATAATTCATGACCCGTTTGATTTTCACTCAGTGTGCAGTAAGCATTGTATGCAAAGTTTTGAAAAAGGCAGACACAGAATGTGCTGCACATGTGATATTGTTATAGTGTGCCTTTTATAAATATAAATTTAAAGAAACACAAGGGAAAACGTTACTGAAAAAGTTCACGAGGTTAACGTACACTGTGATAGACTCTGATCATGTTTTAAACCCACATCTGAACCCACATGTGAAGATCTTTTGTGCCTCTGCCAGTGAATTAAAGACTGTGGACAGATTTAAGTGATAAGTGCAGAGATCTTTCTGGATGAAAGGGGAGCTAGTTGCCACTTTCCCTTCCAAAAACGGCATCAGCTGCAACATCTTAGGATTCACCTTTCAGCCTGTCGCAGAAATCACTACTTCTACTTAAAGTATGATAAGACATGAAAAATACAAAGGAAACTGATACCCTTTAGAGTTTTCATGGTGTCCATACTACACAAAGAAATGAAGAGTTGTATTTCTAAATGTTGCATACCAATTCTCTGGGGGGGCGCTGATTAGTCTCAGATGTAGAAGAGACAGTCAGTTAAGTTTGAACACATTGTCAACCAGACACCTCAGTTTCTCATGGTCTTTTGAAAAGGTTGCGTTCAGTTTCGTGTTTTTGCTTATTTTGCAAGAAAAGGTGTAATTATTTTTCGAGGTCTCATTTTTGAGCTAAAGTTTAATAAATATATACAAATGTTACGATAACAAAATGACTCATTTTATTGCTTTGTATTTCACATCATTGATGAGCTGACTGAAGTGGAGGCAGTGAAATATAACCCACACAGTATTGTTTCCATGCAGATCTGCCACTAACAATGCCAACATTTCATCTTTCATGGCTGAAGATATTTATTAGGCTGTCAGCAAGTGTGAGGCCGTCTTTCTCTGCTGCTCTATTACTCAATCATTTAAGAAGCCCTCTCCCCACGTCCCTTTAATTATGGTTTTCTTTGTAGTGATGTGTTCAAAGTTGCAGTGGAGATGGAGCTGTAGGAGGAAGAGGAAACAACTGTTTACAAACATGATAACCGTTAATAAAATGCCTTGATTTATTTCAGACTGCTTGGGATTTAGACATATTTCATTTAATCCACTGTGTTTTAGTATACGGAGCAATAATTATATCCTTTATATTGCGGATCCAATTAAACATATTTTCTCTTTAAAACAGTGACAGACTTTGGCCATATTTTTAAGAACTTTTATTTTGTATTTTCCTGTCTGGCCAGATCAGTCCCTGACTCTGCTGAAGAGTTGGAATGAACTCTTAACAATTAGTCTCTCCACACGATGAGCAGGATTAATGTGCGTGTTGATTTTACACGCGTGGTGATGCTTTCACTGTCCTCGCAGGGAGACGTGTAGCAGTGTTGTGTTGTTCGACATGTCTCTTGTTTCTGTTGGTTGACTGGATTTTGGATGGTCCATCTTAGATCTTTTGGAATAGTAGCAGCGGGTGCTTCTGTACGTATTAAGACATTTTTATTGTTTTTCTCTGATTGAATCTACCTTACACTGGTGCAGCATGTACAACAGGTTGTTAAACCTCCTGTCCACATTGGTTCTTTTTGATATAACTTTATGCGTTGGGATATAAAGAAGTGTGCTTTGAGTAATGCAGATCGATCAGTGATCCAATCTGACTCAATCACTCTCACAGTATTACACTGAATGCTGAACATCTCTTTAGACTTGCTGTAAACTCATTACTTCATTCGGTTTCCATCATATAACAGATAAATTAGTGATGGGGGTTGAGTTTTCCTATCAATCCTCTTTTCTGGAAACTTTGCAGCGTTGATCATTAGTGGTGTCATCTCCTGGTTCTGAAACATCCCCCTGCACATTACTGTTGATGTGCAGAATAAATTATATCACTTTTTGCCTGGAGCTCATTGTTGAGCATGTCTCTCAGAAACATGTTGTGCATAAAACATTTGAAAAACAGCTTCTGAAGTAGAAGAATTTATAACCCATCCGCTTTACAGACACACACACTGACTCAATGGGGAAAACACTTGGCCATATTACAGTTGCATCTGGATTTTCTAAATTTTATCTTTTTTTTTTTTTTTTTTTACACAAAGTATCACCCCTTCACCATAGCCATAGATTATATTATATAGGTGTTTAGGCAACCTTCTCTGATGGACAGCTGACCTGGATTTAACCCACGACAAATCACACTCATCGATAACAAATTGGTGTCTGGTGTGTAGGCCATCAACATCAATTTAGAAGCAACAGCAGCAGCACTTTAAAACAGATAAGAGTGTGGCATTATTGTAGCCCGTATGAAAGGGTGAAATGGTTTCAGATGACCTGCAACAATACAGAATTTCAGTAATGCAATGTATAAAGTTGACTACTGAAGACAAAGTGTCACCTATGTAGCCACTCACTGGCATCAAAAGCCCGACTCTCTATAGCGAATACATAAAAAGATTCTTCTTCACATGTGCGGTAGGGCTAAAAAATGATTGCAACATGTCGGCTTTTCTAAGAACTTACACAGTCTCACTGTCTGTAGTGCACAGAAGACCACACTTGAAGCCCCGACCAAAAATCCCTGCTCTGCTCCATATCGATTATTTCCATAAAATGTTATTATGGAGCTAATTGTGCTCCTGTACTTCAGATCGGATTGCCAGCGCATGAAAGTCAATAAAATGTGGTATTTGTGGGCCTGAGGATAAATCCACTTCGACATAAATGATCTAACAGCCCCCTCACTTATGAACTCGACTGTATGGCGATTGAAATTGCAGCATGATTTGTGTGAACATTGCAAAACCTTCTGGCTGAGAAATGATCGATTTTACCCCCATAGCAAGGGTGTGTGAGAGTCTCTTTAAGCCAAATGTGCGCAGAGTAATGGTTACGGTGCAGCACAAGTAGTTAATGCTCACTCAACTGAGCATGATAAAAGTAGATAAAAGTGTCGATTACTAGAAGTATTATTTGAAAGGCAGCATGCAGGCGTAAGTGGGTGAAAAGATAAAAGTTGGAATCATTAAGAACCATTATCTATCTGATGAATGCTGAAAGTCCTTCACAAACTCATAGAAGACTTTTTTTACAGCATCCTTTGGTGGAGAAAAGTTAGCGTTGGTGTAGGGGAAGCCAGCTGCGCAGTGTGCCGCTCTGATGAAGATATTGCTCGGTAAACAGTTCCAGCCTCCTCCTGGAGTTCGGGATTGTTGCAGTAAAATGGCACGGAGAATGTGAGCTGCGCGCACCCCAGCTGACAGCCACTGCTATCAGATGCAGGGCGCAAACCGCAGAGTGTGGGACCATGTGGGGCAGACCACCCATGAGCGTGCCTCCCCCATTTTCCCCCGGCTGCAGCTGGAAGAGACACAGTGCTAGAGCATGGGAACCGAGCGCCAGCCATCAGCCGTGGAGCTGGTCCCTACACTGGGGATATTTTTGGTTTAGCAAATGAGGAGAGTCTCACTCAACTTTTAGTGCATGCACAGGTTTTTTTTAGGGCTTTCCTTTGCTATAATGCTGCTCTGAGCTATTATTTGTTTGGGAAACGTCCTCTGAGGGCTTCAGACGTGCGGCTGAAACTGATGCAGCCTGGGAGTTAGAGGGGGGATATACTTTTAGAGTTTTGTCAGTCCTGAGATAATGATCAATGTCCAAATTAAAGGGGAGAATTGGGTTTTAATTCTTTCCCTTAAGCAAATTTTAATAATCGAGGCATTAGACATTAAAGGTGAAATATAAATCAGGTTCTATAAATGTAATGTGCTGTGCATTCGTGCTTCGAATCTGAAATCTTGGGTGTCAAATTTGCTCTCAAATATAAGGAATGTTAAGTAAACTTTAATATGTCATCCAGGAATCACATTCCCACTTGACAACCATAAACTCCATCATCCTCACCCTCTGTCACTTTCAACAGTGTTGGGGGAAAAAAACAAGACTTCTGTTAAAAATGTTGAAACCCAAAGCCGAAGCATTCAGCTGCGATGTTTAGGTTAAGTAACCCCCTGGGTTAATAAACTAAACAAAGGTAAACCATGCAAAATGGCCGCAATGAAATCCAGGCTAAGTAAACGAAGCAGAGTTTACAAGATACAAGGGGCTGGGGCTGCATGCGTGAAACTTTAATGTGAAACAGGTGATGAATGTGTTTTTACTCTAATAAAGAGGCTCTGAGGGAGAATCCTGGTGCAGAAAAGATGATTGAAAATTACGTTACAGACCTATATGTAAGGATGTCAAATGCACTCGGTCGCAGCATATCAGCACGTCCTGCTGTGATTGATGTTACAGCAATAGCCTGTAGATGTTATCGGCACCGTATCATTTGATCAAACATCATGGCTTTAGTGTAAGTCTGGGCTCAGTTTTGTGGATTACATTATGTTAGGTCACTAAATTGTTTGCTAAGTCGTAGCCGGGCATTTAAAGATTGATGTTAAACTGTCTAAACAGCAACTCTGGCAGCCACCTTTAATAAAAGCCTGCAGCTCAGGATTTTCACCCCGCTTGATTTACATCTTATCTGAGAGATTATCCGTGGAGTCTTCGGAGAGTTTGTCTTCACTTTAGGTGAGTTATTGCCTTCAGGTTTTACCCTTTTCATTTTCAGTCTGGGGAACAAACACCGCGCGTGGAGCAACTCCAGAGAAAATATGAACCCCAAGAACAACAAAAGAGTTCTTTTTAACTTTTTCAAACCACATCTCCCAATAAAAGCTGAACAAACATACCCTGCCACTTGCGAGCGGCTGCTGTCCAGCGAGTTTCACAGAAAAAGGGCTCGCTTTCAAAAGGGGGGGCTTATGGGACTAATGAAAACTTCACCTTAACTGAAATAATAAAAAGCCCACCACCCAAACACTGGCGATTTGTTCCTCTCTGTAGTGTTTTCTCTGGGCCTCGGCTCGTCATTCGAGATGCTTTGAGAAAAGTCAGCGCACATTTGAAGGTTTTTATTTTCAGCTTGTGTTTTGTGGCCTGTTGACTCTTTTAGTGGGGGATGATCTGATGTCGATTCAAAAGATGTCAAATGTGCTGCGAACTGCAGCAAACCACATTGTTGTTGGACGTCTATAACAAGACCTGATGGATGCAAGGGGGAACAGACCGAAGGCCCCCGTGAGCGAACCAGGGACATCTATCCCCCGAGCTCCTCCCGGGGAAGACAAAGAGGGTTTAGCGGTGGTATGAAAAAGAGTGGCCTGTGAATGGTTACTGTTCAATTTGTATTTGGTTCCCCGCTGGTCGCAGAGCTGAGATCAGAGCTGAAAGTGAAAACACATGGCGAGGGTCAGCAGGATCAGAGGACCACCACACACACGGCAGAGGGAAGGAAAAAGGCAATGGGAACTTGTGTGAAGAAATGGATTGAATAAACAGAGTCTGCAATCGCCTGCACCCTATTATCCTATAATTTACACTGCATGGGAGCGTGGAAACGCAGGCTGTTAAAGACGACCATTGGTTTTCACTGAAAAGTGGCATTCCACGCCTCATGCCAATCAAAAGGCCAGGCATTATAGTCCGAGACAAGTTTTGAATTCTTTCAGGCCTAATGTGTTTATTTTAAATATCCCAGGGAAATTATTACATCAGTGGTAAGCAATGTCTTCAGAAACAGCTGGCCCTTTGAAGTTTCCAGCAGCAAAACATACATTTAATTACATAATAACTTTGAAAATTGTATTTGTACAATCAATAGCAAGGATTAAATGTGGAAGTATGAGATTTTGCTTAAAGGAGAAAAAAAAAAGTTGGCCGTACCATGACAAAACAAACTTCAGAGCGAGGAAAGGCCAAAAAAATAACAAGAGATGAAGAATTAGACCGTCAGCTTGGCGCGGAGCTCAGCATCAGCTTTCCCTCCTCGGCCCTGATGAATGTCAGCACGCCTCTTCCACCTCGCTTTAATTACCGCTCTGTGCACTCCGTCCTCTCCAATCTAGCACAGAACGAGCGCCAGCGAGCTCAACAGTAGTGAAAACATTTCTCGAATCTCGTGAAAGATGTCCCATGCATTTCCAGAAGGATCTTGCTGCCAATTATTTCTGCACATCAAAGCCCCCCCCTTTTTTTTTTTCGCTCCGAAGCCGGGTGAGGGAGCAGTCGCTCATCTGCAAACCAACAGCCAGCCGATGTTGTTGCGGGGCTCCTTAATGCAGCAAGCCGAATATTATGGATGTGACATCAGTGTTTGTAAAGAAAACAGCCGATCCGCTTTGATTAACTGTTGTGGTTTAATTACATGGAGAGTTAGAGAGCATTACATGGCAAAACACTGTCGCTAAGCGTTATGGCGGTCCTGCATGACTTGGTTTGAAAATGCAAAGAAAGGAAGAGAAAAGTTTGTCCTATCTCTTATCTTTTGAATGCATTCAGTAAAACGTAAGGAAGATCACAGTATTTCTTTTTCGTTTCTTTTTCAGCTCTCCGCCCACTTCCCCCTGTGGTTCTGGGACTGAAGGCTAATTGGAGTCAGTGTTGTCCCATTTGAGAATGGAGCGGATTACTTCGGTCTCTCATCTGTTTGGTTTGATGGGCATTGGCGGAGGTTATCCAGCCTTTGAATCTCTCTGCTTATTTATCCAACAGCTGGGCAAATACCCACAGCCCTTCTGCATTAGTGCTCATTTTTAAACATTTAGAAAAGACAGGGCCCAGTGTTTATGCCTCCATCTTCCTTCACATCTGCACTTAATATTATTTTGCAGACTTTACACAGAACAAGGGCTGGATCCTTTGTTATGACAGGAAGATATTTTGAACTTTTTGAGGATTAATACTGTTTGCTTTCCTGCTCACTCCCTTCAAAACAGCTCCAGGGATCCAATAGGTTAAAGCTGAAATCCGTAACTGAATTTGGCAAGCCGAGTGGATGGGATATTGTTTTCAATTCATCTGCCACTTACATTACTCAGCTGGGATACATTGTCTCTTTTATCAATCCATCTTTTCCTCAGTTGCTCCTCATCACAGTTTTATTTTCCATTTCACGTTCAGTGGAAATATGCATAGTTCCTGGTATGAGCACATTTAGCCTCCATCCATAACTATAATGAAAATCTACTTAAGTCTGTCTTTCATAATCTGATCAATTTGTTTTTACAGTCTATATTTTTACAAAGTTTTCAATACTTCATAATAAGAGTCCTAGATGTTTATCTTCTCTTAGATGCAACTGTAGTTCCTGGTTTCTGGGCTCAGTGAAAATGTAATTATTGCGGTGATGTCAGACTTTGTATTTGAATTATTTTCCAGGTTCTGCCAGAAAATACTTTGTAGACGTGTCATTAAATTGTAGATGTACAGTGCAGTAGGATCAAAAGCAGCCAGCAAGTTAAAAAAAAGGGGGGCTGCCTGTTTGAGCCTTCAAACCATTTGGCTGCTGCACTTCAGCTGCTACAAACTGGAAGTTTTACTCATGGTCCCTGCAAAGTGCCACTGAGCAAGGCATCAGAGGGCTCGTATTGGTGTGACTTCTGCTGAAATGCTTGCACACTGTCACAGATGTTACAGATGTTAGCGCAGATATAGGTGCATGGACTGAATGAATTTTACTGTGCTGCGGGTAAAATAACATCAAAACTTTTAATGACAGAAATTGAATATCAGACTTACATGACCTTAAATGAACGTTAATGTTGCTTAACAGCTGCTCGATGAATAAATAAACTACTGCCAATGATATTTTCATGTGTTGTGTGTTGAGCTGAAAATGGACAAAAAAACACAGTTGATGCAATGAAAGTCTCCAGTTTTCTAAATATTGCTGGAAAATTAAATGAAATATCAACAAGGAAATAACCTAAAATTTTGGTTTGATTTTCTTGCATAAATTATATACCTGAAGTATAAGCATGATTACATTCAAGCACATATTACTGCATATTATCCACTTGTTTTCGCATTTTGTCTCATCAAAAGGCCACATTACCCAGAGAGAAGTGATATCTTGATCCATTCAGAGCCATGTACTGTAGACTTTTAGACATTTGAGGTTTCGATGGTCTTTTAATTTGTTACTGTACCCTTAGACACTGGATGCTCTGAGGTTGTTTTTTCGTACATTATGAATGACTTGTCTACAGTCAGTGGGTACGTATCTTAGCAAGGCATCAGGCAGACACACCAACAGAGCCCAAAATTATTGGGAACAGACAAAGTTGCCTCTGGTGGGAGATGTGCAAGTCTCGATGCAGCCTCGTGTTGTCTCAGATGCAAAGATGTCTGGCTTTTCTGGGTCTGCTTTCTTGATGGTGTCTTTCAGCACTTGGCGACATAGATTTATTTCGCCTTTTGGTCTGTGGCAGCGGTGGACTTTGACTCTTTCAACAGGGACCGATCAAGCAGATTCCTGAGGACATATTCTGTTTGATATGATTGATTCAAAACATTGTTCAGCTGGAAAACTGAACCAAACTATTATCAGTTTTTACTGAACTCTTATTTTTTGTTTTAATGAGCAGGGCTGGCTCCTATTTAGAGGTCACACACACTTAACACAAATATCTTGAATTATTCTGTGGGGACGATAGATTTTTTTTTTTTCTGGGAAGAACAGTGAAGCCAGCTAAAGTTCTTGGCTGGAGGAATCATGGAGGCTGCAAATAAAACTCTGCTCAATATACGTCTTTTTACAGTTAGAATAAGTTAGTGCCGTTAGTTAGAAGTTAGAGTTTAGATAAAGTTTAAAGATCATAGTGGTTTGTAAAGCAGCAGACACCAGCAACAGCATAAACTGGATTATGATGTAAAATGCAAATTTGGTGATCTTCACTGTGGTGATATGCACACCCAAATAATATCCAAAAACAGAGTTTTTATGTATTGTTGAATTGGTAATTTCCTAAAACAAATGGGCATTGTAGTCGCTAAAGTAAGTTACTTTAACAGGGGTAATCAGTGCATTTGTTGGGGACAATTTTCAGTTATGGATTTGATGCACAAGTGAGTCTTTACAGGAGCAGGATGGTGTATATAAGATTGATTCAAAATAAACACCGGTGCAACGGTGTGGCTCATTGATGTCTTTTAAGTCATTTTTGGAATACAATGGAGCTCAATGGCACAGAGAAAAAGGGTGTATTCAGCTTCAGCTACTCAGGCAATACTCATTATTCATTTTTTGTTAATTTGGGACTTTTAATGGGATTAGCTGACCATAAAAATGCGTTGAAAATCACCAAATAGTATTTTCTCACTCAGGAAATTTCCATTCTTGTTTGTGAAGATCTTGATGATAGAAATATGCTGTTCATTTCACTGTTGACAGATGTCAGCTTTATATATGACGTAAAGACAGTTTAAGTTGTGAGTGTTTATGTAATCACTTTTATGATTCAAATCACACAGGGAAAAAAAAGACAACAGTGTCGTCCCCCGCCGTCTACAGTCAGTTTATCTACTTGAATTCTTGAATGATGGTGCCTCATATTGGCCACTGCGTATGTATGTGTGTGGTTTTATATGTGTGTTTATGTGTGTGTTTGTGCAAGTGCAGACACTGAGAGAGCAGGACAGACACGCAGTGAGGGAAGTGTACTGTAAACTTGCCACAAGTGATTTAGAGAGTCGTATTTTTCTTGCCATTGACCAGCAACATGTGGTGTTCATAGACAGCACATGAGGCAGGACATAATGGATGCTTTTAGTATAGCTTTGTCGAGAGCGGTTCTTTCTGTCCTTTTTAAAAGCTAAAAACACACACATGCACAAAACATTTCCTTAACCATAATTCAGACAGACCACCAGCTAAGTCGAGTGAGAGCGCAGGCTATGCTCGGTATTTAACATGCACCAATCTTCCGCTCGCAATTTGAATTATAGCATCTGTCAAAAAGTGAAGGAGAGGAATCGAGAAAGCTCCTCCACCCATCATAATGAGCACCATCCCCCCACTTTTTCTAACCATAATTGGATGGGACTGTCGGATGAGCATGTGCAGAAAAAGAGAGATCGATCATATTTAACCTTCTGCTCGTGCGCAATGTGTGAGGAAGAAAAGCAAAAATGATTAATTTCCTTTTCCAACAACAAAATACTCTTAACGTTTGATGCTGGCTTGTTGATATGTAGTAGGAATGAACATCCACTCTGTGAAGTTTGGATTCATTTGCTGTTTGTTCCGACTGATCCAGCTGACAGCGTCCTGTCCCGCGCTTTGAATGTGGCGTGCTGTGCTTCCTGAGGCTGCTGCAATCGATTACTTTTGATCGTGTTTTATACTATCAACGTGTTGCACTTGATTACATTTGATGAATTTTTATTTGTACCAACTTGTGAGGCAAACACCAGGCAGCTGATAAACATTACTGCTGGTTAACTTTGTACTCCACAACATTCATTTCCTATTTGTTTTTCATATTTCTAGTCATGACATTAAACCATTAGGCGTCGTAAAATATACAACTAAAAGCAATTCCAACTTCAGTGCAATTTACTCATTACTTGTGTTACAAACACAAAGTGCAAACAAGCCAGGGTGTGTGTGTGTGTGTGTGTAGTATGTAACACTGTATAGTAAACCAGACAGGCCCAGGTAGTCCAAAAGGCCTGACCCAACGGCGTCTTAAATCTCAGGTCCATCTGGTTGCTGGGTTCATGTCAGGCCTTTTAATGAATCACAGGTCAGAACTGACCCAGGTTTACTTGCTGGAATCAACCAGATTTACAGAAGTAAATTTAGTTAGTTGCAAGTCAAGGTGGGCAGTATGGTTTAACATCATTATTACAACATTAATAAAAGTACAACTACATTTGCGCAGACATATGAGGGGAACGAAACTAGGAGTCCACAGTCATGCTAGCTGCTCTGCTAGTTAAATTCTAACGTGTAACATGCTCATAATGACAATACCAACATGATGATATTGAGCAGGTATATTGTTCACCACCTTCACTATATTAACTTTGCCTGTTAGTGTGGTAACATGTACTAATTATCTGAGAACAAAAAGTTGGATAATTGGGAATGTCCTTAGTTTTGCAGGAAACACTGGACAAATTAAAACGAAATGATGTGAATCTCTGGCGTCTGCAATTACGGGATCTCAGTATCACAATTTGGCAAATGTTTTCAAGCAATTTATTTCACAGTCTTCATAGCTAGTCAGTGTGTCAATTACTGGAACCTGAGTTGTTCCATTCACTCAGATGAACCTTTTGAGCCCCTAAAAAGTGCAAGAGCAATTAATTAATCACACATTTTGTAGCTAATCCAGGTTGAAAAGTTGTTAATGCTAAAACAGTCAGGCTATAGGTCATGAGCTGTATGAAGCATGGGAAAACAGCAATGCTGTTGGTGGGGTCTCTGAGATAGCCACCTCCCTGCCAAATTTGCTGCCGTGCATACTATTAATATCATGCAGGTTTCATGCTGCTACATGCTCTTGCCATGCACATGCTCTATGTAATGGGAAAAACCACAACTTAAGACCACTAACAGTGGGGTATAATTTTTCTAAATTGTTCTAGAAGCCACATAATGTTAAATGCTTGTATAAATCCAACCCGAACCAGACTCTGAGGGTATTTTAGCGCAGTCCTGGGCCTAATTATTATCTATCATCCAGTGAGTGGGAAACCCCTTTGCCACCACCCGCATTGAATACAGCAAGAGTCGTTTGCATAGAAACAGGTTGTCTAGTCCTAATGAGAGGTGGGTTGGATGGAGGGTGACAGACTTGCTTGGCCCATGTGTACGCGGCCCACTGCACCCAAACTAAAGAGGGGATGGTGGTCTCTGCCATCAGCAGACATTAGGCTCCAGTGGGGGAGAATAAGCTGGCTGTGTCAGGTGTCAGTGGACACTCAGCGACTGCGGAGGTCAGTACACAGACAACCAGCGCTGGTTAGATCCCTACTTATCAGAGGACGAGGCCTCCATGGTCAGTGAATCAGCCCAAAGACCTGCTCTAATCCAATTAGACATAATTTTGTTTGCATTTGTGTGTGTATGTGTGCATCTGTCTCTTTATTTTTGTAAGCTGTAAATCCCTTGTAGACCAAAGGGCATTCTTTGATTTCATTTTAAATAATCAAAGGGCATAAACTGTTCTCATTGTTTCAGCTCGTGCTACGAGATGCAATGGAGGCATTTTTCACGGTTAAACAGGAAAATAACAAAAGCACTTGTGTATACCAACTCGATTGAGCTCCGCGGGGTCTGAAGCACATTTATTTCTTAAACTGTCTCTCTGTCAACATAGAGTTGGTCACACAGTAAGCAAAAAGGCCTGCCAGATTTCTCTTGTGTGTTCCTCTCATCAGATAACCACCTCAGTACCCTGAATGTTCCTGAATGAAGGCCCAGATGTGCGCCATATGCAGATTTGTAGTCGTGGAGGGTGGGAAACATGTTGCAGCGAATGACTGGTGAGGGAAGTTCACATACATGGAAACACATCTTTTCTGGCGTGGTGATTCTTGAAATGGCTAATTAGGCGACAGCAGCTGGCAAAAGGAGAAACCTGGCAGTAGGGGTGGCCGTACATAGTCAAGCAGTTCAGTCAGTTTTAGGGATCGCCTGGGTTTCGGTTTCTGCGGGTTCCACAAGCTGGCGGAGAGAAAAATCACTTGTTGGCATCTGAGGTGCAAGACAGCAACATCTGAAAGATGATAAAAGAAGAGTTTGTTCTTTCTCCTGCTAAAAAACATTTGTAAATTTGTTCAATTTGACATTTTTATTTTTCGTTCTAAATATTATCCAATTGAACACATCTGACAAGCAAAAACAGCATTACAGTTACTTAAAATTCTACAAAACACCTGACTACCTGTTTTAAAAGACTTCAAATGTTAACAAGCTGGATTCATGGTTACCAACATGAAGGAAAATCACAGTTTCTTTTTTTCATCACCTCTGCATACATCCATACCCTTAAGACTCACTTTTATTTAAAAAAAACAGTCTGAGAAAGTAAAACCACTTTCTGGCAGGACCGTTCCAAAGTTATGGGCATACTGTATGCAAACCTGTGACCAAGGCTTGTAATCAAGTGGACGCAATGTGTTTTTAAGGTGTTATGTGCCACAGTGTTTGTGAACTAGTAAACTGGGTGATATGTGGTTATAAACTAAACTGCAAACCTCCTAGGTCCTTGCTCACTGACTCCAGCAGATCTTTTCTACTCGAATTTAGTGCCAGCTTCGGGCCTGCATAAGACATTTAAGTCAGTCCAGCAAACTAAATGACAAAATATATCAGTTTAGACCTGTATTAGCCTTTTGTGAACTGACAGCCCAATGAGCAAGATGTCGCTGTTTGTCAGTGCCGTCCAAAAACTGTTACAAAAATGATTTTTGCAACTTTTTCTTCTATGTATCCAACATAGTTTGATCAGGTTTAGATACACAAACGATTTGGTTAAGGTTATGGAAAGATGGCGGTCATTGCTAAAAACAGAAACCAGTGTTGACTGTCGGTGGGAAACAAGAACAAACAGCAGTATCCTGTATCAAAGCCACACACTTTTCTGACCCATCCATCCTCCTGTGGCGCTAACATCAACATTACTCTACTTTCACCTTTACTCGCACAGCCACTAGAGGTCCTTGTCAGGTAAACATAACATTGTCGGCGTTTTAGGCCTTTAAAAAATGACAAATGCTCGGTATTCTCGAACGGAGGGGCTCGGATGATTTCAGGCTAGCCTGCACGACAACGTTCATTTATTCACTTGTCCATTCACCACACGTCGCAGTATGTTTGCTACAGTGTGACACTGCGTAGGTCGGGCCAAACTCGAGATTCAAGCTTGTCATTCAAGAAAAAGTGCCTCTCCCCAGCTTTGCACCTCCTTATCCTGTTCAAGACAACAAAGCCACACAACACAGCCGAGCCCATTTTCTGTAGAGCTCCCTATTGTAATTTGAAACATACTTGAGAAACCCCCCTACAACCCCATGGCTACCCATTGTCAAATGCAGCGAGACAATTAAGACCACATTAGATCTTTTCAAGTGCTTGTAATTTCATAAGAGAGGGCTTTTTTCCCCCTCTTTTTCCCCTTTTTGAAAATGAAATGGGGGAAACCCGCAGTTCCTCAAGAGCCACTTGGAAAAGATGGGAAACAGATATTAACCCTGAGAGTGATGGTTCTCCAAGAGGCCTTCTCACTCAAAGCACCACCACCCCCCCATACCACTAGCACCTCCGCTGAGGGACCACACACACACAGACACCTGCACCCTCTAAGAAACACACACACACACACACACACACACACACACACACACACACAAATCTATAACCTTATATTCAAACAGAACGACACACACTCCCCATTCAGTTGTCTATTTAAAGAAGAAACTGCAATAGATCTTGACTGATTTTTTTGTCTTATATTACTCAAGATGTAAGCTACAACTACAATTACATCCATTAACGAAAAATGATCATGTTTTTGTTAAAATAATTGAACAATCTGTGTATGTTTCATGTTTTTGATTCATTTTCCTTGGCTCCTTGTGAGCTTTGACTTACCCCATGTTGAGTAACCGGGGCCTCTCCATTTGGCCCCTTTCCACCATGTGAAATGTAAATGATGTATTGTCCTAATTAGATGAAAAAATATGAGTAATCCTCCCAGCATGCACCACTTCTGAGAGGGTTTATTATTCTAGCTGAAGGTGCTACTCTGTTTTATTTACTTTGATCCTGCATATTTCTAACTCTTTGGTAATCAGAGGTAGAAAGTCATTATGTTGTTATCACAACTGCAGCCGTGGCGGCTGAAGCTTGACACAAGACGTTAACCCGCCTGTAATGGAGAGGTCTTCACTTGCTCAGCAGCTGGGCCCACACGGCCCGCTGCCTTGGAGGAACATACATCAGAGGGCAAGGACTTCATTGCGGCCTGCCCCTGAAATGAGACCAGCATCAGCAGAGGTGTGGAGAGCACTGCTGCGGGGGACCCGAGGGGAAAAGGGGGAGCAGGCTGGCTGGCCTTTGAGGACTGAGTGCCCAATATCAAAAGAGAATGAGTGATGGGTGTGATTTGAACCCACTCCTCCTCCTCCCCCAGTCTCTGCAGTAATCACCACTTTAAATCAGTGTGTTTAAAAGAAATATGCCCAGGGATTTCTGTGCTACAGATTTCATTAGGAGCCCTCCTTACTGAACGGAAAGTCGCCCGGCTTTGTTTGTTTTTCTTGGTGCATTCTGTCACCCCGCTTCCCTTCCCCTCCTACCCCCCTTTAGGAGTGACATTGCGTGAGTGGCAGCCATTTCACCTTGACCCGCCTGATTGACCGTGGCGATGGCAGTGAAAAAATGCCTCATCAGTGTGAAGCGTTGCCATGGTTCCGGCTGAGCCGAGACCCCTGGTCGCGGGGAACAGGGACTGTGGGGATTTTTTTACACCCCTCCCCTCTGCACCGTTCCTCTCTTCTGTGCTCTTCTCTCTTCCATGCCACAGCCATGTGGGGCTGCATCATGTCTGCCGGCCTTCTCACACGATCCCAGCACTATCGCGTGCAGAGGCTGCACTGAGAGCACAGCATTTTCACCCCACTACCTTACGCATGAGTAGGCTTGGGAGGGGCTGAGTGATGAAGGGAGGGGAGAAGAGCAGAGGGGGGGAGGAGGGGTGATAATGTAGATTGATGGTGGAGGATGAGGCACGGAACAAAGGTCATGTAACTAGGTGAATATTAGAAAAACAAGCGAATGATTGAGAGATTGGAGGTTAAGATGAGTGAAGGAGACAAGGATAAGAAATGAGATAAGAGGGAGAGAGGAGGGGAATCTCCTGATGCATTATTCAGTTCATACACAGACAGACAGCAGAGCACTCTCTGAGGTATTACATTGACACACACACACACACACACACACAACTTCCATGCTGACAGAATGAGAGAATGGTCTGCGCACTCAAGCCACAGACAAAACACTGAAAGCGTTTGCACACATGCTTCCTCTCTCTCCATCTCACACAAAGGTACACTCACCCGTCCGCCCACACAAACACAAAGTGAAACACAGTCATGGACTCGTTTGATTCAATGGGAAACATGAACGATAAGCAGATGTACACACTTATCATGATTTCCTAATTTTATGTTTCCAATTTTGCATTTTCCTGCAAACAGATGCATCCAGAATGGACTAATCCACTGTGAGGGCATCAACTAATTATCCTAATACACTCCATCCAAGAGTCCAAGTGGCATCAATTGATAAAAAGATGAGGCTGCTGGAGATTAAGACTTATCAAGTGGTACATTATCATTTCCACATTGTCTGTCTTGTGCATCTGCTCCAAGACAAAATCTATCAGCAGACCTGCAGACTCCATCTTTCTCCGTCCTGTTGCTAGACCGGTCAAGCTTTCTGCTCTCAATAAACGAATAACAACAACGATAAGAGACTTACCACTTAAAATTTGTACAATTACTTTAAACAGTGGGTTCGATTTCACACAGAGTTAGATAAAAAGCAGACAACGGTAAATTTTGCTGTCTTAAATGACTAGCACATTTAATCATAGCTAGTGTGATAGCTGCCTAATTAACACAAACTATGAGTTGGCTGAAAATGCTGACTTGTTTTAAGAGAAGAATCCTGTCTGAAATACGCAGTTTCCTACATACAAAGGCTACAAAGACTGAGGCTGGACGTTCTCCTTCTGAGGCCACATTTACCAGATAAAAAGTCAGCATCCTCACGCTTGTGGTCCATAGAAGACATGGAAATAGAGAAATAAGCCCTGTTATTGTATTGCAGGGTCCATGTAGCATATTACAAGGCAGTTGTGTGAGGAAAATGTAAGTCCAGACTGTGCTGCACAATCCTTGTTTAGATACTTAGCTTATGAAAAAAAAGCATAATTTTTTAGCATAATTATTTTTACTTTTGCAAAAGAAAAAGCTTTGAGGATGAGGACTAATGATGGCAAATATAATTCTGTTTTATGTAAGAGTTACATATTGGTGTGGTTTGAGTGTAAACTTCCATAGCTCCAGTAAAGAGCAGGTTATAGCTGCTAATAAGGTGCTCCTTGACTTTGGAAATAACAATATGTTAGCTGGAGGAAGTGAGCCAGACCGTTAAGTTAAACCAGTTAATCCATTCCCGGCAATTTTGCTCTGGAACAGTGGATGGATAAACAATATTGCATTTTAAAAACTAAAGTGAGCATGTAAGTAAGTTTAAGTAGCAGTTACCAAATGTGACTTCTGAGTTTGAGATGAGTTGTTGCTCTGTGCAGCATTTCACTGCCTGGGTGTGACAGTAAAAGTAAAAATGACTTTTTTCCTCTCTTGTGCTCACAGTGACCCCTCAGAACATCTCAAAAGATGTCAATAAAGTATTTTTTTCCCTCTAAGGTTAATCACCATATGGCCATGTGTGTTAAAGAAAGAGAACGGGTGTTACCGACACCCTTACATTGCTTTAATTGTCAGAGTAAATGAAACCCCTTGATAGATGAGTAATTTGGTGGCAAGTTAGAGCATGTGGTTTCTTATATGTCCTACCTTCTCTCTTTTTTTTTCCTGTTAAGTGTTTTTTTTCCACTATTTGTACCACTTTCACCCCTTTAGAATAACATTATTATCACAAGCATGAAGAGCACCGCAATTATTCACAGCCCGCTCTTTCTCAAGTTAGGAAATCGCCTTGAAAATTGGGCAGGCCTGCTGAGTGTTTGCCACTTAAGTCCCCAGTCCTGTGCTTTTGAGAAGTGTGTGTGAGTGTGTGTGTAGACATGGAGACTACCACACCATGCATGCTGTCAGATCTCAGACCGTAACATAAACCAATTTTCAACCGTGTTTCTCCTTTAATCATGTTAAGTAACAATAACAAAAAATATTTATTTATAAGTATTTATAAGTTAAGGTCCAAAAGGGGTCAAATCCAGTGGGTGTATATTTTTATAATGATGAAATTATGGAAATGACTATATGTCACTTTGTAGCACATTTAAAGGTGAATATAGAATTACTAAAATCCTTTTACAATTTCACTGCACTGGTATTTGCTTAAATTGTTAGTTAAAGTGTTATGATTGATTTGAAAAGTTCAGCCAGACCTGCTTTCCAGGTCCAGCTATATCTAGATCTTTTAACCCCTGAAGAACTGCACAGCATCACTGCAGCCTTAGGCAAAAGAGGCCTTCTGGTCCCCCCAACGTTCATATAAATAAAAGATCCAGAGGTGGCTTGACCTTTACTGTCACGGCCTTTGGGCTTTGAAAAAACTGCCTGAGAGTTACAGGGAAGCAACACTCATTTTACCAAATCACTCTTTTAACAGACACACTTTGATATTATTAATCTAACCTTGTTTGATTCCCCTTTGAGCTTCTGAATTCTTGCTTGTCATTCTGTGAAAGCAACATGTGGTGACAAAAACATTAGCAGTATTATTGGTATATTATTGATAGAGGCATCACCCACCCAGACTTCAGACATCAAAGTGCTGAAATAAGGCGCAGCTACATTTGATTGATTTAGTGAAACTTTAGTGAAACACTAATTTACTCTAACTGTTTTGATCCACTCAGTTTTAGGTGTTTTTTGCAATGACACTGCTTTTCAACACATTTAGAGGTTGGACGAGGTATAGAACTACTAAAAATTTGGATTTTATTGTACTCAACTAAACTCTGCTCTAGTATGCTCTTATGGAGTTGGCTAATACACCCATCTTCTTATATTCTCAACCAGCATCTCCCTTCTTTGCAAAAAGGCCCCTGTCTAGATTCCTGTCCTATCTCCTATCATCATGTAGGCCTAAGCCTAATGGAGGTGCACATGGATGGAGTCTAATCACAAAAGACTTTTTCTGTCTCTTCGCTCAGTCAATATTGTTACACACTTCCAACTGAACTCTCCTTGTTGAAATGTTTTGTCCATCCCGTTGCTCTATGAGCTCATGAGGACAAGTTCCTAAAAACGTCTGTTCCAGTGGTAATAAAGTTAACTCAATACAACTTAGTCTTTCCCTCTTTGGTCTCGCTCTGATCATCTATCGCGCATTGCTCCTCCTGTTCTCTGCTCGTCCCTACTGTGAAATAAATCAAACGACACTGTGATGAGTTCAAGATGGATTTTCCTTCACGCATGCAAATTAAATGTTTCTGCACTGACTTCACTCAACATATGCTGACAGATCAAAAAAGCTGTAAAAAAAAAAAAAAAAACTTCATAGAAAAACTCAACACATGACAACGGAACATTTGACATGACATGACATTAATCTAAAATAGTTGCGACCATCCCGACTATTCTGCTTTTTTTGTATAAATACTGACACAGCACTGGAGGAATTATGTCGGTGCACTTGACTGATGAAGCTTTAAGTGTTTTAGTCTAAATCTATAATCTATAATCAGTATCAATACCTCTTGCTGACCCTGCCCTCTTTGGCTGGATTTCATAACCTAATGGATCTCTGCAAAACCACACCACTCACACATGCAATAAACACATTCAAGATTTGGTCACCCAGACACTTTTTTGTCCACAGTTTCTGCTAATAGCAGGTTGGCCTCTTTCTGTTTACAGGAGGGAGTAAAGTCAAATCCCTCAACTTCTGGCGCAGTATCGCTTTACTTTGGATTCAAAGCAGAAATCGCCTTACGATAGGGAAATGATGTCATACTGCACAGAGAAAAGGGTCAACTCAAAAGCAGGGACCACTCTGAAGTTATTTGTTGACAAACCATAAAACAGAGGAAAAAAGTGCAGAAATGTGTTACCCCCCAAAAAACAATGAAGCACACAGCTAATGAGTCACAGCGCTGTGTGAGCATGCAGAGCCCAGATGACTCTGTTTCTCCTCCACGTTTGTGCTCTGCGTTTACTTCTCTACAGCATCTGGTGCACCAAAGTTTAATCAAAAGTGTTTATTCAGAGTACAGACACTTAGACCAATATTATGCTGCAGAGGGCATTTTTCATTTTTTTAACAATTTTTTTTTAACATTTTTTTACCCAGAACAGTTTAAAGAAATCGATGGTGGTGTCATTCAGTCCCTCTACTTTGTAATCACTGATAAAATTGCAAATAAACAAAGGATGTTGTGCATCATCTAAACAGAAATCTCAGTGTTCTGTGTGACATGGAAATGTCTTTAAAAATGTATAGTTCACATCACTGCCACATATTTATGGAGCAAAGAGGCTGATTGCAGGTATGATGCTAGTTGCTAGTTGAATGTTAAGGGACCACCAAAGTTATAACAATTCACCCTGAAGGGATTTAGGATTACAGTCATAAGGATCCATCCTCTGAGGACCATGAATGTCTTTACAAAATGTCAGAGCAGTCCATTTTGGGCAACAAATATATTCCATGGTTGGTTGGTCCATTTCAGTGGTGATCCAAAAAACACTTGGAGCAAAGCTGGTTAAAAATTTGACATCGAGACTTGCAGAAAAGCCTGAATATATTTCATATTTATGGAGCTTAAGTCAAGGGTAAAGAGTAAGAATTGCTTTTAAGGAATGATAACTGTCTAGGAAATTACCTGAAAATGTCTCATGTACACTTTAGTAAAATGACGAGCTAAGGTGTTTGGTTTTTGTAAAGCTGAAATGTGTTTTTATTGCTACCAGCTATTGGCCAGGGGCCCGACTGCTTGTTTAAAACTGTAACACTGTAAACTCTTTAACATGAAAACCTGAATGGGCGGTTGTTTGACTGAGTCTGATTCACGCTCAAGTCAGCACTTTACAGCGCACAACAAACATTTTGCCACTTTAGAAAGCTGAGCACATCCCCCCCCACCCCCCCACTACGTGTGATTTGCAGATTTCTCACTAAGTTTTTTTGTGCATCAAAGAGACGAAACGTTTCTCATCTTTGAACTGCGACCGGAGACAAGAGCCAGAATGATTATGTGAAGCGGTGAAATCATTAATGTGGCGAATGGACGTTCCCCTGTTGTGTCAATGATTTTAGAGTAATTCAGTGACACACACACACACACTCACATTTAATTTTGTATAGGGAACTGAGGCCTTCAATAAAAAAAAGGAGACAGATGAACAGTTTCAGACCTGACAGACACACACACACACACACACACAAATATTTATACACTCTCTCTCTCTCTCTCTCTGACACACACACACAGTCACACACACACACTTAAACACACATTGTTCCTTTGGGATCTGAGCTTATTCATGAGAGTCTTATTATGCCACGGTTTTCAGGTTTTCCCTTTTGATGTGTCATTGTGTTTCTCGAGCCTTTTAGGTGGTTTTCTTCTTTTCTGAGTAATGTTTCATGAACACACACACACACACACCACCACTAACCCCCCTCAAACCCCCCCACCCACTTCACCTCCAGTATCCCTTTTGGCACTAATGATGCCATGTTGTGCATTTGTCTAATTTTCTGAAACATTCCTCTGCCCCTGGACTCGAGGAGCTGCTCGGGCAGGTTCTGTACGTTGCTCGGAGCTGACTGGTTCCAGATTTCTGGAGACGGATCACGATAGGTTGTGCGTGAGAAGAGCCAGCCATTTGTTCATTTGTTTCGAGCTTTGTTTGTCTTACTCATCCATGTGTGCTTGTGTGTGAGGCAGCAGCGGAATCCGAACAGTATGTGTATATTGTATGAATTCCCCCGCTAATATTGGAGGATAAACACATTTCTTTGATTTTTCTGTTGTATTACGCATCAAGTTTGGCCTATATGTTGATTTTACATCCATTTACTCCCTTGTGGGTCCTGTGACAAGTAATTAATTTGAAAAAAAAACTAAGTATGGATGGTCAAATGTGTGCTTTTGCTTCAAAGTTTGATTTATTTGATTGTACACTATTTCTACACATCACAGTCAGGATTTGATAAACATTTAAGTCTCATTTCAGACTTATTGAACTCCATTACAACCCTCCTCCCATCGCTGCCCACCAGTATGAAGTCCAACTGGTCTGAACGGTTTTGAACCGCACAGAATCTCCAAACACTCACAGCCCATTGGTTCACATGTTGCAGCCTCAAGACCCGGAGCCTGGCTTTGAATCCCACCTCGGCTTCCTCTTGATTCCCCAT
The DNA here is from genome assembly GCA_023238725.1 of Scortum barcoo. Classification (NCBI taxonomy): domain Eukaryota; kingdom Metazoa; phylum Chordata; class Actinopteri; order Centrarchiformes; family Terapontidae; genus Scortum; species Scortum barcoo. The sequence goes on from CM041545.1 coordinate 10,908,703, forward strand.
GCAAGCATGATGCATATGCAGATTTGCGCATGAGCCCTTGTGAAAATAAAGGCACTTGTGGTGGAGGGTCTGAAAAGTCTCCTGAAGTGGTAGACTCTGCGGCCTAATTAACATGCCATAGGTGTTAATTGGCAGCTGGCAGCAGTCAAAGCAGTAGCAGGTGAGCACCAGCGCTTGTTGAACTTAGATGCACTGAATAGCGCGAGGAGTCAGCGGAGGTTTGCACGGCGGCGATTTGCAAATCAATGGAGGTTAATTTGGATGTGGAGAAGTCTGACATCATGTTTCCAACCCCATTCAGGAGGTTAAAGCACCATTTTCCCTTCTTCTTCTTCTTCTTCTTCTTTTTCTTTTCTTCACCTTTTTTTGTTTTGTTTTGTGCTCCCGAAGAATTTGATTGCAAGATTTTTAATCTGATCATCTCACTGCAAAGAGGTGCACATAGAATAGCTGCATTCATCTTGCACAGTAATGATATATGCGCCCTTTTGCTGCATTAACTTTAAAGACATCTGTTATTCTGGGGCAGATCACTCAGATAAACTGGATGTTCATCGGTGATCCACCTCCTGAGTAATAGCACTCGGATGAAAGGTGTGAAAAGACTTTTTTTATTATTATTATTATTATTTATTTATTCTTCACAACACAGCATGCTGACTGGAATGACGAGGATTAACAGACTCCCATTAATAACGGTGGGCAATAAGAAATGCACGTGGATTATTGTAAATGCGATTTTACTTTAGATAAGCGCACACCCATCTGTTATTGAATCCTTTGAACACACAGGTGCCCCATTATTGTGATGACACGAACGGAAAGTGCAGCTTCCCCCTTTAGAAATCCTTATTATTATTTTTTTAGGGGGGGTTATGTATTGATTTGTGGGCATCAGGTGGATATTTATCTGGTTAAATCAAGACTGAGAATAATTGCTTCATCGCGGGAATTTAAACGAATTTGGTGATTTTTTTTTCTTCTTAAAACAGAGCAAGTGCTTTAAATTAAAAATAAAAATAAATAAAAAATAAAGTCATTGCATAACCAGAAACCATGCATTAAATGCGACTATGAATGAAGGAAGTGGAGTTGGACAAATGAAATCTGCGACAGACTCTTATTTTGACACATTTATAAACTCTCACTTACACATCCTCGAGGTGTGTGTGTGTGTGTGTGTGTGTCGTCTTGTTTGCTTCTTTCTTTAATCGTTAAAAAGAAGCGTTAAGCTTCCAGCTCCTCTCGCCGGGTGAGCAGACTCCTCTCAGGTCCGCCTCTCCTCCCGGTCTCCTCCCTTTGGCCCCTCGGGGGAGTTGTGGCCCACATTCACGGCCTCCCCGCGGACACCGGGCGATATGAACCTGACCGGACAATTAGGAGAGAAACAGAGAGAGAGAGAGAGACAAGAGGGGGAAAAAAGGAGAAGAAATAGCTGCAACCAAACACAAGCATCGCGTGCAGTCCCAGCTCTGAGCCAATAAACACATCACGCACGGTGACATGCAGGCTGCAGCCCACATCACTTCTGACTGCTTTACTACTCCTGACTTTATCTGTAAGGCTTTACTGGTTTTGTCACGGTTTCCATTACACTTTAACTCTCGCTACCTTACTTTAAGATGGTTACTGTGACTCGTGCTGTCACCACTATGAGTTTATCACATCCTCACACACATAAAAAAAACACCTTCTGAAGAAAAAAAAAAAAATAGAGGGAAAAACTATTTTAACCACTTGTACTGATTATTTTGACTGTAATATTTTCATAAAAACCTACCTGACTCAGACACTCTGTTTAACTTTCCACCATAAACTCAGCCCACGTCTTATGAATATAGATTGAAGACACAGAAATAACTCCTCTTTGAATAATAATCTGCGTCTGATGCAGCGGTGGAGGAAGTATTCAGATGCTTTACTCACTAAAAGTTGCAATACCTGACTGCAGAAATACTCTGTTACGAGTAAAAGTTCTGCGGTCAAAATTTATCTTGAGTAATAGTACAAAAGTGTGTGCATCAAAATATACTTAAAGTACACAAAAGTGGCCATTATGCACAATGGCCCATTTCAGAATAATATATATTATATTACTGGATTATTATTAGTGATGCATTCATGTGCATAACTCTTTTTTAGCCCATAAAACTGGAGCTGAGTAACTTGTGAATTTCCCTTCAGGACGTTTAAAGTTATCTTAACTGATAATAATACATCATAATATATATGTTGGTTATATTATGTATTATTAATCAGAATCAACAAGGTACTTAATGATATCAAAATAATGTTGTGGGAAAAAAGTACAATATTTACCTTATAGAGGTAAATATTGTACTTTTAGAAAGTAGAAAGTAGCAGAAAATAGACACACTACTCAAGTAAAGTACCTCAAAATAGTTTTTTTACGTATATAAGTACACTGAGGTGGTTTTTCTACAAAGGCCCAGAAGAAGTCTTCTGCTTCCAGTGAAAAGTCTTTTCTCAGTGTGTGTACGCTGCAGGTTTTTCATGTTCCCACATCACACTTGTGTAAGTTGCTCACTGAACCATGGTTGGTTTCCAGACTGGTTGTGATGTCACAAAATCAACTCAGATTTAAGGTGAGCTCTGAGAAACTTTCCTTCTGCAGCAGATTAACGTACAAAACAGCAATCCGGTGTCAAACTCTGTACATACATCAGTCAGCAGGGAATTAACAAGAAACACATTTTTGAGGGAAAGACTCTTTTCCCCCTAAATTTATAAGAAAATACACATTCCAGTGATTTCCTAAAGTGTTTTTATTCATGCATTTGATTGTATTTGCTGCTCCTTTCGCCTCATGCCCACATCTGCTTGTTCTTTTTCTATCAAATAGATCAATAAATAAACTCGCCTTCCTTTTTCTCTCTCTTTCCATTTCCATTTTGATTCTTTTTTAAAAAGACCTGTGCTTGTTTGAAGGAATTACTACTGGAGCATTGCACGCTTAGTATTGAGTGTATTATATGCACCTTTACTGGATCTATTAGGTCCAGAGAGGTCTCAATCAGACTGTCTAACTGAATAAAGTTTTGATTTAAAAAACTGTGTCGTCCACACATGGAAGCAGCAGGGAGTTTTATGGGAGAGTTATTGTCTGAATGGCTGCCAGTGGGCCTGAACACTTTATCAAGACTCTGACAAACAAGACAAGATACCAAACATAGATAAATCAATTGTTATGATTTGTTACTTTCCTTTAGCTTTTATTACCAAAATACACATATGGACAAAATTGTTGGTACCCTTCTCTTTAAGAAAGAAAAACCCACAAAGGTCACTGAAATAACTTGACACTGAACAAAAGTAATAAATAAAAAGTTTACTGAAAATTAACTAATGAAAATCAGACATTGCTTTTGAATTGTGGTTCAACAAAATCATTTTAAAAAACAAACTGGCCAGGACAAAAATGATGGTGAGTTTTTCTTTCTTTAACAGAGAGGTACGAACAATTTTGTCCATGTGTGTACGTACCTTTTCTTTTTTTTACAGGCCTCTTAAAGTTGCTCTGATAATAATATTACAAAGAAATGAAACTCTGTGTGGAGTTTGTTCTCCAGCCTTTTGAGAGGCTTTGATGTGATGTGAAAATGTGAATGTGTGTTTGGCGGTGGAGGAAAGGGGAACAGCTTCCTTAGCTTTGGGGCAAAACACACTCATCTCTTTCATCAATTAGCCTATACCTCCCACCACGACTCAGACCCACATGCAGTTTCTGCCCCCCCCCCACCTCCCTCCCCAAAGAAACATATTTAGTTCAGTTCATGGGAAAACAAAACATCCATTTTTAAACAGATTTTTCATCAACGTGACTGTTTGGCATTAATATTTTACTTGTGATGGCAAAGCCAAGCTACACAGTTTAGACCAATGAGTCAGACGAGGTTTGCCTCTGAGCGCCTGAGCCTGAACGCAACACTAAATAAATCTGTTCAGTCACTCTAGGTGGCGAGTTTCGTCAATTTATTAAATTGCAACATTTATGCCAATCCTCTTGCATGGAAAGCATTGTTTCTTTTTTTTTTCCCTGCAGGGCATTACAAATAATTAGAGGCCAACCACACAATCCTGCTTAAGGGACACCAGGAAAAGACCTGCTGAGGAGCTTGTGCCTAATAAACTATAAACCATAAGCAGCTGTGAGCGATCAATAATTTATATAGACCCGGAAAGTCGCGCATGGGCGGTGTGAAGTGTAGTTCCTGGGTGGTGTTTCCCCGGAAAAGCTCATTTTGACTAAAGAATGATGAGGATCAGATTTTTATTTTTTTTTTTTACTTCAGGGGAAAGTAGCAATAATGCACTATAAAATAAATAAATCAATTAATAAATAAAATCTGTCATGCACTGAAAACACAGCAACAAAATGAATTTAAAGTGTCAAAACAAAACCCCTGTGAGTGATGTATGTTATGTAGAGCTGGTCAGCTAACAGTCTATTACAGTGCATCTTATTCTCATCATGTTCTGCATGAAAAAAATGTTCAGTGACTGCAGCTAAATGTAGTTAAATGAGCAATATTTCTCCATGAACTGCAGGAGAGTAGCATGGAAAGTGACTTAAAATAGAAATACTACAGTACAAATACCTCAAATTTGACATTACGCAGAGTACATGACTAAATGTATTCAATTACACTCCAGCACTGATTATAAGACTGGATTTTATTTTTAAAAAATGAGACAAAAATGAGATACTTTGTCTAGTTTTTGTCAAGAAGAATCACTTTTCTGAATTCAAATGAAAGAGGGCTGAAAGAGCTGATTTCTATTGAAGATGGCTGACGTATTAAAGGACATAACAAGAAAAAAAAAGTTCCTAAGTTCACAACGTGATGGCGAAGGACTGTAACGGTCTGTGGGTGTCACAAAACATTTCTGACCTTTCTCTCAGTTTTTCCTTAACATGTGATGTCAAAATCAAAATTTAGATCTGCTCTTTAAAGAGGCCTCTATAAGACGCATATAAAAGTGATTTCACAAAGTAAAGGGAATTTCCTCCTTATACCCCACCTCCTCCCCCAAAAATGTTACAAACTCCATTCAGGAGTTAGTCCAGGAAAAGGCATCACGACTTGCTTGGCTCCGCTCACTTAACAACTGCTAAACTCCTTCTAATCAGCCCACTTTACAGAGTTTGAACTGGAAATCCTCCAGTCAGCAGGTTTACCTCAGTTGAACTAAAAGAGCTGGAGGGTCCAGAGCTGTGACTGCCCTGCCTCTGGAGACAAAAATAATAATTATCTTAACAAAACTTACACAGTGAAGCTCATGATCCACAGATTAGGTTTCTGGTGTTCTGCAATGCTGTTAATGTTTTTTTTTTTTTTATGTGAGCAAGATATGAATAAAAACTAATCACATGAGAAACATTCAACAGGCTGATTTATTTTCTATAACCTCATATTTTTATATCTAAATAAAATATGTTTTTTTTTTTAATCAAATGAGGATTAAATCACCGTGCTGCTGCGGAAATCCTCTATTAAATAGTTTAATTTAGAATACAAGTGTGCGTTTCTTTTCCAGTACTTATTAAGTAGCCAAATCCTGAGTAAAGTCTGAATATACATTTTCTTAATTTGCACGGTGGGTGATTTGGAAAAGGCAGCGGACTCGTTTTAAGAGTTTCCATCAAGTGTCACCAGGTGTTTGCTGACAGAAGGCAGCGATGTGTCTGTTTTTCACTCATTTGTCAGACACTTGTTTCCCATTTCTCAAACACATAAAATGACATCAGCAAACGATCACTTGGTGGATTTCTTTTTTTTTCTTCTTCTTCTTCTCGTGAAAGAAAAAAAAGAAGTTTGGTGAGAGGTTAGAATAACTTGTAAAGTGAGCGTTTTTGCAGAAACTCACTGTGGAGATTTTTTTTTCTTCTTCTTTTCTCTTTTTCTTTTTTTGCGCGCAGTTTTCCAGCCCGTGCATGGTGATGTTTGGTTGAAGGGCCGTGACAAAGCGCAAAGGAAATGCCATTTTCCCGGTGGGAGCCCACGGGGTGCCCGCTCACAGGAGCGAGCTGCTGCAGACTGAGAGGAGAAAACGTTCCCAAGATTTTTATCGGTGAAACGATCAGCGCTGCAGCTTCATGGCTTCGGGCGCTCTGATGGCTCTCTGCAGCCAAATGGCACCGTTGCCGGCTACTCGACTGCGAAGATAAGGTGCGTTTGGGAAATGTTTGTTTCTGTGTTTAGTCAGATTTAATGACAACATAAACTTATCTTGAAAACCATAATGAATGGCCATTAGGACTACAAAGCTTTCCAAATGGTGCGCGTTCAAGGGAATATTTTAGTGTCATATCAAAATTACAACTCGAGTAAACCAATTTTCTCCACACAGGAATAAACACAGACTCAAGTGAACCGCAGAGATCAAGCTCGGGGAATATCACAAAGTGTTTCCCAAACTGCAGCAGACTTCTCGAGCAATTAAGAGCGTTTGGCTTTGAATGGCGGAGGAAATAGCTTTCCTTGCTGTTAAATGTCACCAGGAACGCGCCCGGGGCAGAAAGTGACCACTTTGTTTTTGTTTAGTGCGCTTAAACCCCTCTCAGTTTCAACGGGGGCGATATCACAGGAGAGCAAAGCAAAATCTGCCTTTTAAATAAAAGAAACATTTCCATAAAACGAGCTGAATTCATCAATATTGGTTTATCTTGGGAGCAGATTATGCACAACTTGTTATTGTTATTATTACTCTACCTCTGACATTGTTTATGACATCAAATATTTATTTATTTTTATTTTTTATTTTGCCCAATAAAACTAAATTACTTGAACTTTGAACCCAAAAGGAAAATCTTCTCTGTTCTGTACCCCGGGCCCAAAATGTATGACATTATGAGGTTAATAACAACTAACTCAGAATGTCATGAAAACCACAAGATTTAAGTTTTTTTTAATAAAATGCAACAGGTTGCACCAACAAAAAATGAGTTCATCCAGTGTGATGAGACAGAGACACAAATCTCAACAGCTCCTTTTTTTTTAGATTTTGGTGTCTCAGAAGCTTGCTGGTAGTAAAGAACAGCACTAAAGACAATCCTTCTTTTTTCTTTTTGAATTTATGAACACATGTGCTTTTAGATTTGTATCCAAACCGTGGCATCAGATCTTAATTCTTAACTGTGAACATGATAGTTTCTTTCTTTCTTTCTTTTCTTTCTTTCTTTCTTTCTTTCTTTCTTTCTTTCTTTCTTTCTTTTTTCTTTTTTTTTTTTTGCTGCCCACACGCCTCACTTACAGGCAGTTTAAGTTCCAACAAACCTGGGTCACAAGTGCAAAGAGTGGTGTCTGCAGGAATTCCCTCAGGTCAGAGAGAAAGCTGTGTTTTGAGGACCTTCTTAGCAGCCTTTGCCTCACTGGCCTTTGACCTCAGCCAGGCCTCTTTAGTGAGGGAGCATAATCCACCTAACATGGATTTAAACAAACAGTGTAATCCATAACACTCGGCCGTTGCACACCATCTCATGCAGGTTATGAGTCCTGCTGCTGTTTTGACTGCGCTTGCTTTGGGTGTTTGATTTGTCTCACGGACTTTATTGTCCTTTGGCAGCGTGAGGCGGCAGCTCGCTGTAATTTTCATGTGTGATTCCCCCACAGCAGCTTCAAAATGGGACTGAGCTGTCTGTATCTGCGGAGCTCCTTTTGAACCCCCCCCCTCTACCAGTCACACATCTACCTGCACTCCAATGTGAAAACGTGACTGTGAAACGTCCTATTTTTATGTGTTTTTTTTTTCAGTGCACAACACGCCTAGCTCGGTACAGTAGCAGCTGTGTTTGTGGCCCTTGCACCTCTGCCCTCGCATGCCTCCCCGCCGCTTCAAGCCTCGCTGCTCCCCCCCCTCCTTGCTTAAAAAAGTTCATCAATATTTTGGTTGACCTTTGACTTGACCCGCACAATTAAACAATGGGATTTTGGGTACACTAAATGGCCTGGCTTTGCTACAGAGGGCAGACTAATGAGAGCATGTCGTCTTTAGTTTATAGTTCAGTCCAGAAAGCAGTGGAGCGGAAAAACAACCCGACGTTCCGTTAAGCTGCCTCACGCAAACTTCCAAAGCGGGGGCACTTGGAATCAGGCAGGGCTTTCCAATGTCATTTACCTTCCCTCATGTAACCCCGCTCCTCCACCTTCACCCCCTTCCTCCAAGTTTATCTTGCTCTGCTCTGTTGAGTTTTTCCCTATTTTTTTTATTTAGGTGTCTCGTAGTTGCATTTCCTGCCCTTGTTATGTGCGTAACAAGAGAAACAAACGGTTTGCAGGTTTTGCATGAACAGATGTGGAGCAGGCAGTGTTGTGCATGTGTGTCTATACTCAGCCTCTGTGTGTGTCTCTGTGTGTGTGTGTGTGTGTGTGTGAGACAAAGGCTGTTTTTTGTATGTTTAGCTGTGTTATTGATGTGCTTTTCCCTCGGTCTTGCCAGTGTTGCTTTTTCAGTCTCCCAGCTGGAGTAACAACTGACTGCTGAGCCACTTTTTTATGAAAAAGTCTGAGAGTAGCTCTTCTCGACCGACAGTCAAACAGGTATGAAAACACTTTGTAACTAAGTACATTTACTTAAGTACATTTGGAGGTGCTTTTACTTCAACCTACTGCCACTTTTTACTTCAACTCTACCAAATATTTAAGGCAAATATTGTACTTATTACTCTACCACATTTATTTTACAGCATTCCACATTAACATTTTACATATAAAATCTCTCACAAAATACAGGGTATTGTTGCAGAATAAACCAGCAATGCTCAACCATTTTTACTTGAAATTAAGCAGTAGTGGACTAAACTACCCAGCAATGTACAAAGTAGTTCAAACCAACTCCAACTCCACCTTAAAATATTGTTACACACAGTGGTATTAGTGATATTGTGCAAAAATATAATATATAATATTATGACACCGACAGGGGCCATTCAGCATAAGTACTTTTACTTTCGGATGTTATAGGTGAAGAGAAGTCACTGGGTATTTTATTCTAAAAATTCAGGGAAAAGTTATAGTCCATAAAAAGACAAACAAGAAAATCCCATTTGCAGTGTATTTAGATGTATTAAACTTTAATTAAAATTGTATGTAGTATGTAGAAAGCTGTAAAATGTAATTTAGTCCTTCATGTTAAAATAAAAGACAGCACAGACAACAAAATGTGCATAACATTCAAACTGAACAAGTAAAATCCAAATATTCAGTTCCAATCACTTTTTAATTTCTTGGGGTGGGGTTAGGAGGATTAGGACACACGCCCCCCATGAAATACTACCCATGGCTCTTCACTTCTGCACTTTAAGGAGCAAAACACTTTTGAAATGTAAACCTCATGAAACTGACATGGACGACATTTGTTCATAAGCTGTTCTGCTGTATGTGTGTCGGCCTACATTAGCTCGTTTAAAACCTCATCACATGTTTTTAAAAACTGAAACCAAGCCCTTGAAGACTGTTAAAAAATTAAGTCTGATGGTTTTCAAGATTGAGACAGAGCAGGCGCCGCGCTGCACTTAAATGATTTATTAGTGCATCAGCTGTGTGTTTACATAGTATAATGTCAATGAATCTATCACTGCTATAATACTGTCACAATGGAAACGTGTGTTGTTACTGTTATATATCTGGATGCCAGTAATACTATTACTAGATACCCCTCCCCCTCCCCTCCCCTACATAAACACATACACACACACACACACACACACACACTTCAACCCTATGGTGCACATACACATACTGGTTACTGGCTCCATCTCCATTCATTGGTTCAATCTTTCGAGGAACCTCCTCCCAGAGCGACAGACTCGATATCTTTCGCTCTAATAATCTCTCACAAACGCTGCGTGTGGCTTTGCTGTCCCCGAGTGCTCTACGCACGATCTAGATGGCTCGTATAGAGCTCACTGTATGGCCGTGCAGACGAATAAACATACTGTACACGCACACACATAAGCAGCACCTCGGCTGTAATGTTCCTCCTCCACAGATACGTTTTGACATCAATGTCTTTACAGCTTAACATGAGCCCCGTTGTATTTCTTTCACGAGACCTCATTAAATAGATACATTTACTCATCTTCCTGAAGGGACTCTTTCTTTATTCGCCTCTTTATAAAAAAAAAAAAAAAGCCCTGAAATATCACCTGATGTGTTGGATGAGGGGATGGACAGCATGAGAAATGGCAGTGACAAAGGATTGGGATGAATGGATTTGGGAGAGGAGGACCCGCTGCCTCAAAAAGAAGAGGGAGGAGGTCTGTGTCATGCACTGAAATGTGTGTGTGTGTGTGTGTGTGTGTGCGTGTCTTTGAGATGGAAATAGACAAGGAGAGACATTATAGGATTACAGATGTGATTTGGGGCTAAAGGGAGGTTATAAGACCTGGCTCGTCTTGGAGTGAGAGAGAAGGGATGGAGGGGTGGGGGTGGTTGTGGGATGACTCATGAGTCCTCGATCCAACCCTGGAGTAGTTTCACACCCGGGCAACAACAACGCACACGCAACAACAACGCTCAGAGGGGAGCACAGGATGTCCAACAACGTAGTCAACAGTTTCCCGAAGACACGGACATCAGGGACGTGAAATATTTGACAGAGAATGTGAATGGAAATGAGGGAAAACAAGCCATTTCTTTTTTTTTTTTTTTTTTTTGCAGAGAATTTTTGCAGGAGGGGAAAACAAGGGCATTTTTTTTTTTTTTTTTTTTTTGGTCAGGAGTCCAGGGTGATTTGCCGGTGGCTCTGTGCTCACTGGCACTCTGCCCGAGCAGCGGGGTTCATTACCACTGAATCAGTTACAGCAGACTGACACCCAGACTTCAACCCGTACACCTCGCAGCTCTGATGAGGCCGCCCTCAGTGCCAAGATGGTTTGAGACCTCCTCTTTGTGATGCAGGCGGCTCACAGTCCTGTGACCTCTGAGCGAGAAAAACTCACCCAAAAGTGCTCAGGTGTTTTGTTAGCTTTATCCACTCTGAGGAACACTTTTCATTTCCACTGAATTGCATGATTTTTGTTGGTCAGTGTTACTGACCTGCTCATTTTGTTTCAGAAAGTTTAGTGAAATACAGTTATTTGCTTCCTTTCTTCACCATTTACCTCATAACAGCTTAAGAAGATTGGCGTGTTAGGAAAAATGTATTGATTTCTTTCCTCTTGCTCAGATTCAGGCAAATTCATTATCTTCATGCTCTTTTAAAATAGAATATTATAAAAGTTGAGATTATCTTATTTTACAGATATCTATAAGATCAAGAGGAAGTTCTCATTAAGTGAGGAAATGCACCAGTAAATTAAACATTTCATAGCTGATATAACTAAACTTCATGTACAGAAGGAATACAAAATGTCCAATTAGCACACGCGGCCATGGTAAACCGCCAAAGAGACTGAATGGAAATGTGCATATTTCTAAGAAGAAAAAAAAAAGTTGGAGCTGGACCCTGTAAATGAGATCTGTCTGGCAGTGGAGTTTTTCCTGAAACAGATTACAAACCAATTTGTCGCACATTATGGTATACTTACTCTCTGAATGGAACAGCAGTTTTTTCTTTTGGTTGCCATGTTGGTGAAAAGATGTGGCGCAACAAGCTACTCAAATCCTTCTGCTCTTAAACTAATAGTTTGACATTTTGGGAAATACGCCTGTTTGCTTTCCTGCCGGGAATGAGATGAGGTTTGGTACCATACTCCTTTCTGTGTGAACAAAGTGAAAAAACAACTTGCCATTTCACAAGAGGTTATGTAGCAGACTATTTCTTGGCTGCAACCAGTACCCCCCATTAGCTGGCTGACTACTGCTTATAGAGCCAAGAAAAAGTCTGGCACATAACCCAAAGTAAAATGGCAAATTGTAATTTTTACACTTTGTTTTTCATATGAATTAAACAAACAGGACATAAAATGGCAATTAGCGAGCTTCAGTTTTTTCTGTTTTTATACTAAGCTAAGTGTCCCAGCTGTTGGTGGTAGCTTCATAGTTACTGTACAGACATGAGAGTGATATCAGTCTAACTCTCAGCAGTAAAGCAAATGATGGTGTTTCCCAAAAATGTCAAACTATTCTTTTATACTAATAGTCCTGCACATTAAATCCATAAAACGCAGTATTGTCACTCTTACATTTTGGACAAATTAAGATACTGAGTGTGGATTAGCGGACTTTAGTGGTGCTGATAGGTGGGTTTCGTTACCTTTGCTTCATATTCACCACACAGACATGTGAATCTTTTCATCTCAGCATTCCTTAAAGGAGTGCATTGTGCGGATGGACAAAAAGAAATGTGCAATATCCACTCTACAGCGACAGAGCAGCGGCAGAATCTACTTTAAAATGATCTCTCATAAATGAAAACATGTGCAGCCGGCCCTTTAGAGGAAAAAATGATTGAGAGCCGCAATTGAAAGAGGAAGTGAAGAAGGTCAAAAAGTGATCTGTATTTTCTTAAGCATCCCTACCTCTGCTATTAGCCAGTGGTAGTTTCTTAACCTTTCTGGTCTTGAATCAAGGGCCTGCTTAGTTGTGTTCCCCCCCACCAAATGGAATTAGACTAAAATTACAGCATGAGGTCAGGGCTCCCTGGCAATGAACTCAACAACTGAGAAAAAAAAGGGGTTAGCAAAAAATGTTTTAACCCTTTGAAGAGCATGGTTTGGTATAGAAGTAATCATAAAAAATAAAGTAAATTATATTTACTGAAGTAAGTCAGAGAACGTTAAAGCCAGAAACCTCAACGTGGGAGGACTATAGCAGGAGTTTTATGGAAGTGGCCAGATTCGGCATTCTTGTGATATTCCCAAAGAACTAAAGATAGCAGGGCTGTAAAGTACACATAAATGCGTGTGTGCAGCAAAGACACACATGCACGGTGCCTTATAAGTTAAAGTTTGTTCAGATAGGTACCTAAAATATAATTTCTCTTACATTGTTTTTACAATCACGGCCACTCGCCTTCTAATTATGTGATCTTGCAAAAACGGTTGTGGTGTTGCATGATGTTGGGAATGGCGGCAAGTAGAAAACCCCAAAGAAGAGGAGAAAAACATCACTGTTCTCAAATTGGTGCAAGAAGCTGCAACCAAATTCCAAACTTTACACTTGGCTCGTTATAATGGCTGCGTACGGTGTTGGGCAGTTGTGTTTTCTCATCGTGCTGCGTCTGGTTTTTAAACGTCCCTAAAGTAAAGGCTCCTCTGCTTTCCTTGTGGTTGGTCTTTGTCCGACAGCTTCACTTATGGGGCTTTTAAAACAAACGTCCTGGGGCATCATTTTCACCACAGCACCTTCATATGGAGCACACACGCCGCAGTCCTTCGCTGGGTTTTAAGAGCCGACGTCGGATGTTACGGTAGGAAAACAAATACATACATTTGCTTAACGGACAAGCTCACCTCAGACTGTATCTTCTTTGTGTTTTTTTCCTCCGCTGCGAGGAAGACCGTGACTCATCACTTGTGTGACATGAAGACTCCCGCAGAGGTGGCCTACTGCTGGGTGGTAAATCTGGAAGTAGGTTTTTTTTATGCAGCAGTAACAGCATGGCAACACGCCTACAACAACAACAAGAACAACAAAAATTACTACTACTGGGAGAGGAAATTTATAATAATAACCACTGGTGGAAGAAGCATTCTGGTGCTCTACCTTTACTACTCAAAGTACTATAACCATACTGTGAAAATAATACTGCAGGTAAAAGTCCTGCATTCAAAACTTTAAATTAAAAGTAAAAATATGTAAGTATAAATGGCTAAATGTTTTAAAAGTAAAAGTACTCATTCTGTAGCTAAATGCTACCTGTTTTACTTTATATCTGATATTTCTGGATAAATATTACTGCTACATTAATGTGTATGTTATATTTTACTGTTGGAGATGTTTCAGGTTGAGTACATCTTAACTACTTTATGTAGTGTGGGTACACATATATCACACATACGTGTGATCATCATATATGTGAACCACATATTCCTGAAAAGTCAACTTTTCATGAGCTGCCAGTTTTCAGCATTGCAACGATGTATTTGTAGTTTATTTATTGTTTAGTTTGTTTGACTTCATCCTTTCATTTATCAGAAAAAAATCTAATTCGAAATCATTAAATTTGGAGATATTTTGAAAAACTGTAGTCTAAAAGTAACTAAAGCCATCAGACAAATGCAGTGAAGTAAAAGTTCCAATATTTTCCTCTGAAATTTAGTATCAGTAAGTATCAGTATCTGAATAAATGTACTTACTTACATTCCACAACTTATATTAATGCTTTATAATCCAACATCTTTATGTCTAACTATTTATATAGAAATGTTTAAGAAAGAGTAAATGACACAGTACAGATGGAGAATTTAAGAGAACAAGCTTAAACGGTAAATAAAAATCATAAATCAGATGCAATAAAGGCATTAAAGTATGTTAAAAAAACTCTAAATGCAGTCAAAAAGAGAAAATGGTCAAACTTAACAAGTGACAGAGTTTGAACGTGATAAGTTGTTGCAGAGTTCAGGGGCCATGACTGCAGATGTCTCCTTTAAATGTAAGTTAGGTTGGTGGGACAGTTAGGAGACCTTAGTCAGGTGACCACAGACAGAATGTACTCTGGGGCTTTGCTGAGTAATGGCAATTAAAATAATTAAAATAAAAAAAAAAAAAACAGATTATAATGTAGAGTGGGAGCCAGTGTAATGAGATTGAATAATGTGAGCGGGCTGTTTTGGTTTTCGTTAGATGTCTTCTGTTCATTAGGAGCAGTGCACACGGGACAAACAACCTCCAAGACCCAAAATAAAAAAAAAACAAAAAAACAACTAAAACACGTCCTTTCAACACAGTGGCACTCACATTGTAATGGACATGTCTACGGACAATAACTGGCATGAGCTTGACTGGAAAACAGCACTTCAAGCTATTTAGAGTTTTTCAGCTATTACAGCTGAAGTAGATGTGTTTTAATTAGTTTGTGTTTACTGTGTGTCTGTGTGTGTGTGTGTGTGTGTGTTGATCAGCAGCGTTCCTGTCAAACTGAAGTCTTATCAAGCGACACAGCACAGTGAGGGACATGGAGGATCATAATGCAATCATAATTGGCAGACAGAACATCGTCATCCTGCCATTTCTGTTTTTTACCTGCAGGGTTTGCATGATGTTCACCTGTCCCTCTTTGCTGTAAATTCTGCTTTAAATTGTGTTTTCGCCAACATAATCATTATAGATACCAAGGTATCAGAGAATGAGATGTACAGAAAAAAAGTCAAATATGGGTGGACCAGTTTTTGGTAAAATCAAGGCATCATTTTCAACTGAATTAGTAAAGCTGGAGAATCAGATAATTATTCATTTGGTTCAGGGATGTGTTAAGGAATGAATACCAGCAACGACTGTCATGAAATTTAGTTTAACAATATTCTGGGATGACAGAACAGGAAGAAACCAACAATAAGAGATAATCAGAACTTTTGACATTCCTGTCCTCATACCATCGGAGAAAATTCAATGAATCACGCCGACGGTCCTTCACACCTCAATTAGAAAATGGTGTTTGTCATTTATTTTCCTGTTGCAAAATAAGAGCCTGAAATCAGCAGTTGTGTTTCGCTACCAACTTGCAGGATTCAATTAGCGAGACACAGCTGGTATAGTGATCCTGTGGTAGGGGCGTCTCACTTTTTTTGAGATATGCTTGGAGTTGTATGGACAAAATAGCTAAGAAGAGCTGTACACGTCACAAGATCTTAATAATCTTGTTTTCTTGAGTTTATGGAAGTCTTCTCGCCAAGCAAAACCTTTATATAAACTGTTTCACAGACTGTTCTCTCAAGTGTTGCGACTTTAATAAAATACATTCATTAAAACAATGACAACTAACCAGAGACCGTATCTTCATTCATCGAAATAGAGACTGATCTGTTTTATTCATCTGATGCTACATGTTTTTACTGTTTTTACTGACATCTTGACATCCAGTGTTGTGGCTTTAAAAGGCATTTTTTGACACGCTGAGTGCAGGAACCGATTAGTGGGCAAGGACAGAACTTATGGTCAGCATTGTCACCTTCAAGCGAAGCGTTATCAAACCGCACCACATGAGAGGCGACTTCAGACATTTCAAATAGTGACAATCAATATGAGAACACCATGCGCTGCTGTGAATGTGACAATATATGGAGTGTAACAGGACAGACGTCTCTCATCCTAAATCTCTTTGTGTCTCTGTCTGTTCCTACATTTACAGCCTTCTTTCTTCATGTGGCAACAACGCAGAAGTTGATACCATGACTGTCATATGTGTGTTTTTTAACTGTGTTTCATGGCGGCATATATATCCAAGTATATATGAGAATAAGTATCCTGAAGATGTTTAACATACCGAATGAATGTAATCTGGAAAGTCAAGTCAAGGTTGTCACATGACTGTTTACACCTCAGTGCAAGAGAACACCTAGAGTGTCATGCTGCTGAGGTACGTCCTAGTGAATAATTTGCGCATGTTGTTTTTCATAAAGTGGGCTTAACATGGTCATGTTCTAAATCTTTTCATAATGTAAAAGATATTTTAATAGAACAATCCTCCAGCTAAAGAAATTACCAAAATCGATGCAGCAGAAACAGAAATATTGCCGTTTTTATTCAATGAAATCCTCTTCCTTGTTAAAACCTGCTGCCTACATTTCCCACAAGGCAACTTGATTGCTAACACCTTGATAACAGTCTAGCCTCAACCAGAGAAATCATGGGTTTTACAATACAAGGGAATATATCCTCAGACGCTTCTGATATCTCTTCATCACAGTCTGATGGTGGAATATCTGTAAAGATGAATGGCTAAAACTTAAAGTCTACAACACACACAGACACATACACACACACACGTACAGAGGCTGAAAAAGGAAGGTCAGAGAGAGTGCATCATGAACTAGAAAGCATGTCACGAAATCACTCGTACTGATGTATATCGTAGATGATGCGAGAGACATTCATCCTGATGAATGTGCTGAAAGTGTGGGTGGTCGATCTGCACGCCGCACCTCAGTCAAACACACACCCGCTGCACTTTTCCCTTGAAACGAGAGACGGGATGGAGCACGCTGCATGTACGCAAGCAATCACACACATGCTGTCCATTATTGACGACGCGACGTGGGACACTTGTTCGTTTGTGGGACATGTCGCAAGTTTGCAAGTTTCCTACAAATGTGAATCCGTCTGAGGACCAGCCTCCAGCATCGTCCTGCCCTCCGTCTACTCCTGCACGTACAACTTGAATGACCTCAGCTGTGAAAACAAAGAGTGTACGCATGTCCTCCTCCTCCTCCGCGCCCTGTCCTACGGCAGGTCCCCGGAGGCCGGTGTTGGCGAGGGGGAGATCGCAGGAGTCGGATCCAGATGCTCGCTTCGAAAGGCAGCTAAATAACTTCAAGGTTCACTTGCTTAAGCGCCGTAAGACATACTTCAACACTTCCTTCGCTCTCTCCCTCTCAGCCTTGGTGGGTGCGCCTCCACTGTATGTTTGTCTAAGGCAGTGTGAGAGAGCGAAAGTTTGTGTTATTCTTCAGTGCGTATCAATCCTTCCACATTTATGCCGGCCAAAAGGTGTCTTGTTGAGAGAAAGAATATCAGGAATCAAGTGCATTGTAACGCCATTTTGGGGCGAGGAGAAGAAAAACAAACAAGCAGTAAAAGGGCGAATAGGAATGTTATTGCGAGTAAGTGTGAGCAAAGTAGTCAAACGCTTCCATTGCTCTCCCTTTCACTCTCCTTCTGCACCTCTGGCTCCATAAAATGGCAGTGGATAGAGGGGCGTCCCTGCGGAGCATCACTTGGATAAACACACACTCATGAATGGCCCACATTGAGCCCAGGCTGGAAGGGGATGCGGGGGAATACAGGGGTCACCGGTGGACCCCTCCTACCAGGGAGAGGTCACCACACTGACCGCCCTCGTAGCAGCCAAAGACAAGGAGGATAAATTCTTTGGCAAACCCCTTCTCCACTCCTCCACTGCTGTCAGACCTCGCTCCCTCCATCCCTCCCGTCTCCACCTCTAAAGAGTGAATTGATAGCCTCATGAATCCCCCTGCTCTGCTACTGAGGGACTGATTATTTGTTTAGACTGGGGAAGTCATTAAGTATTAACGAGAGAGTATCAATCTGTCAGGCCGTTGAACTGTCAGCTTGAGCTACTCTGAGCTGGAAATCAGGTAACAAACAGTGGAAGGAACTTTTACATGTGAAAAAAACAAACGTAAATAAATAAATAAAAAATAAGTTGCTTGCTTCTAAACAACAAAACGTTCCCTGTAGTCTGTCTAAAGGCCAAAATGGAAGAGCGAACTCAAACTCCCAGTTAGCCACCAACATGGTCACAACACGGTGGAAGGTTAATGTATCTGACAATCAAAATTTCAGGATTATTTTGGCTCTAATTTTGGAAGACAATATTTTCTCACTTCCCTGTTTAGCTTGGATGGAACCACAGGACAGCTTGGTCGGCCACATTGCGCCTTCCAAAAAGTGATACTGAGAGTTCGATAAGAAGATTGATGCCAAAAGTGTGTAAAGACTGAAATATAGTGCTAATTGGTGAGTTTAGAGGTGCTGGTAAGAGGACAGGTAGGATGGAGATAAGCTAGCTGTTTTCCCCTGCCTCCAAGCCACTGAGCTGAGCATCCGATAACCCAAAAAGTAATTATCTAACAATCTTCTAAAAAATATTTACATTTATTCTATTTATTGTATGTATTCTGTTCTGTACATATTATGTTTATTGTATTTTAATTTCTATCTTGTATTAGAGCAACCGGAACACCAAATTTCCCTCTGGAATAAATAAAGTATTTTGATTCTGATTCTGTGTTTTTAAAAGATTGCAAAGATCTAAACAGCAGCATCAAGTGTAATGAGAGCCATAAACTGGGACTGCCTCCTGCCTGTCTGTTTACTGGCGCTTAGTTTACTTATTGATGGATAGTTCAAGTCAAGTCAAGATACGATAATGATACAATAAAAAGAAGAAAATTACCCAAGAAAAAAAAAAAAGAGAGAGAGAGAATAAGACATCAAAAACTGACCTCACATATTTAGCTGTTACACAAGAAGGAGGAGTGTTGGAGAAGTATGAGGTACACGTGGGAGGAAAGGTCCCACTGCTAACAGATGACCAGCGTGCAGATGTACAGATTTATGTGTTCGCTCTGTGACATCCTAGCACCATCCAGCCAGCACCACATTTCACCCCTCTTCCCTCATCGGCGCACGGTAACCCTATCCCCTCTGGTGATAGGCGGAGAAATGGAAACACGCTGATCTGTGTAGCATATGTGCTCGCGCTGGTCTGAGACCCCGTCCTGGACCCCCACACTGCCTCGCTCCACCTGAGCGCAGAGGATGGACGGATTAGGAAGAGGAGACCGGCACGACCAGTGAATCAATTAAGCTACTGTGAAAATGAGCCGTGCAGGCAGGCGGAGAAGTCGCAGCTGCCGGAGCCGGTGCTACTGTCTGCATCCGTTTCAGACGACTTTAATTTGGGTTATGGTTGTTTGTTGGGTTTGTTCCATGAGTTTTAGCAGCTGAATGTCTCATTCTGGGTTCGTGGGTTGCAGGAAAACACAAGACTCCCTTCAGCTTAGATCAGAGCAGCACCTCTCCATTAATGAGCATGTGGTGGGCTCCTTCAGCGGACCAGCAGGAAACAAACCAGGCTCTTTTTTTAAAGCGTCTTCCTATAAGCTGTCTCCCTTATTGTCAAAGTTCTCCGCCGTGTTTATCTGGCTCCCAATATCTTTGCTTTTAAAACAAGAACTCACTCTGTAATCCGGTTTTGTTGAAAGTTTCCAAATGTATTATTCCATCATGTTTGAGTTGGCCGCACGGGCCGCAGTGCTGTACATGAATCAGTAAGGGATAAATAGCCACTGAAGACCATCCAGGGCATCGTTTGAGAAACTTCCACAGCTAAAGAAACAAATACAGACTTTAAACAAATTTAGATACTGTTATCATAGGATTTACATACAGCAGGCTACAATTAGTGAGACACTGCACATGTTCAGCATAAAAGCCACCCACGATATTGTTAGAGGAAGATGAGATCATGTCACAATGTTTAAGATGTCAAATATACTATAGCTATATCATTAATTTGGATTTTTTGTTTGGTTGTTAAAGCTAGAAGGAACAAGGGCAACACAGTAAATAGTAGCATTCACATGGTCCTATGGGAACCACCTGACCAAACACACTGACCTCTGCACTTCTTCTCCTATCTCTCATTTTACATATGCACACCAGGCACTAAGTGTCTTTAATAAGAAAAGATACCTGAACAGATTTGATTTAAAGAGATGAAATTACGCAAAAAGACAAACAAATAAAAATCAAAATAGTCTCTGTATCAGCCCAAAGAAATTACTAGCTAGCAAAGCATTTTCTGTTTATTTCACATTTTTGTTTTCATTCTAATAATTAATTTAATCATATATCAAATGGGGTTCACCACCTCCACTACGCTGCAAAGACTGCAGTTCTGTGAGAGAAATTGTGTGAAAAACTATTTCACATGTGAAAATTTTACAATTTGCCACATGTAGTTTTCAGGTATTTCACATGTTATTTAACATGTAATTATTTTTCATGTAAATATATATGAAATTTAAGAATCATCCTTTAAAACTCTTCCAAACTGTCGTAATTGTTCACAGAATGGATTATGTGCTGTAATGCCAACACTGTAAATAGGAAATGAAATAAGACTAAAGGTAGTCGGCTGCTCTTTTAACCAGCGGTCACACCATTAGTATCATAGAGTCAGACTAACAGCACTGATTCCTGCTAAAACAGATATTTTGCTGTTTGGAGAACTCCGCTTGCATAATGATTGCACTGAATTACCACTATTGGATGGTGGTAATTAGTCTTGGTGTTCACATTTAAGAGTGTGTGTGCACTGAGGGTATGTGGGTGTGTAAAAGCCACTTTTCCAGCTTTGCAGTGTACAAGAGGGCAAAATGGAAGCATAAGTGAGGCACTCTAAGCATTGGAGATAAAACATGTGAACCCCCTCCACCACCACCACCACCACTACCCCAACCAGAGTGACTGTAGATTTATCTGGGATACATGAGGCGAGTTCAGATTATGGAACTTCAGTAAACACACAAGATGGACCTCTCAACTACTCTGTGAACTGTTGCAATTTGTGTGAATCGAGTAGCAGCTTTTTGGTCCTGATCAGGTATACTTAGCTTATGTTCACAGAAGAACTGCATTGAAATTCAGCCGGTAAACGTAGGCCTGTGCTAACACTGGAGTTAGGCAGCATTTCAGCAGGTCTGCTGCACCCTGCTGAGCCCCCAGTGTGTATCCAGTTACCTGCCAGTGGAGCCACTTCACTTGTCCCACAGAGATCCGCTCAAAATTTAGGGGGACTTGACCACCCTGAAGCACAGGGGCCGCTGGACACCCCCTGTGGCGAAGTTATACTTTGATAGAGGCCCCTGAAAATGTTGTGACGGGGAACAGGAAGTGCCTACCGCCTTGGGAGGAAGTATTAAATAGAACAGCACGGCTTTTTTCCACTTTGGTGAGATCTTGCCAGTTAGATTTTTTCTATAGTTGGCACTCCAGACAAAAGGAGGCTTTCAGCAAGGATATTTTTTTATTATTTTATTTTACAGTTTCTCCTTTTCAGAGAATCGAGATTGGTTGTTGAACCCTGAGTGTATTTTTGTCTCCATTATTTTATCTGTGGAGGAAAAGGAAGTGAATGGAGAAGGGTTTAGTGAAAAGGCTTCCGTCAGTCTCTTTAAAATGAGACAGAGCACTGACTGTGGGCCACCGTGAGCTGTACATGCGCGTGTACAGTAGATGTTGGGAAATGAACACTCAAATACTCACTTAAACTGTATTTCCTCTCACTGCCCCCACCCCACAGTAATTGTTCCTTTTCCAGGCATTACCCAATCATGACTCAGAGGGCAGTTGACAATTTAAGAACGTGTCTCTCTAAGGGATTTTCCTCACCTCGACAATGTCATACATAACCATGAAATCAAAGCTCAGATCCTTAATATGTTGCAGAGGGTCATGGTTTTGCCTTTTATGTGGCTCACATTTTGGCATGAGCTATATCCAAGAGTTTGGTGGGGGGGTGCATCCTAGAAAACCTCTGGATCTAATTGTGGGTCGATCTGTTGCCGTGTGAGAGAGGAGCACGTACGTCAAATATCGAGGCGGATTTGGGCGAGCTTCCAGGAGCCCGAGCAGACGCGGGAGGAGAGGTGGGGTGGCTCGATCGCGACTGCTTAAAATGCTCAGCTCCAGCGAATCCCTGCTCTTTTTAGAGCTCCAAGTCATCTGCCATAGACACTTTGTGGTCAAGTCAATGAGGCGGAGAGCTCGGAGAAAGAGGAGGATGAAGGGAAAGAAATATACAAACAGAAGGGAATGTTCGGGGATGGGAGGAGAAGGGGAAGGATATTTAGGGAAAGAAAAAGTGAGGACTGAATGAGCCTACATGGGTGGCTTCCAGTGTTGATGGGTTTTTTTTGTTGTTTTTGTTCCCCTTTTGAGTGACAAGGCCGTCGTCATTGAGAAATCCATGACAGAACGCAGAGGATGCAGACTGAAATTTCAAACTAGGGAGCCGTTTGAGGAAGCCAGAGTTTGAACTAACACCCCCCCCAACCAAGTTCACCCATACACACACACACATACACACACACACAAAGGGCACACACAGGCAAAGAGCTTTTCATCTCACTGGTTTAGCAGAGTGTATCCTACTCTTTACTGCATGAGTGCAACGCTCTGTGTTTGCCATTTAGATCTCTGGCAGTCTGTATTTAGAAGCGGGTCCTGGATGAAATGTTTGGGCTCTGCCTTGTGTCGGCTGCAGCCGCTGGTGTGGATTACCTGTGGGTGTCACGATGATGAACGGGCTGCTGGGGCTCGATGAAGTGTTTATGACCGAAAGGCGTTGTTGCATGTAACTAATCAAGCCCAAAACTGGTAGTCGCAAGCATGGCTTCCTTGGCAGGCCGCTCCAAATGGTAATGCGATGATGCTTAATGATGTGCGGGATGCAAACGGTCAGCGGATGTTGCGGTGACATCACGCAGCTGCTGGAGTCCTCGGAGCGACCAGGATTTGGGACTTTCCAACTGGCTGAGGTGCCGTGGCTCCGTGCAGCCAAGTTTTTGTTCTATTTATTGTTGTAACCTAAGTAGGAGATGTCTAGGTAACCTCTGTACTTTGTTTCAAGTGGACAGAATAATAAATTCTGCTGTAACAAATGGTTTGTTTCAAGCCGCCTGTTATTTTATCATCACATTCTGCACAAGCGTGATGGATAAGCTACGGGCCCCAGTTGTTTGTATGAGCGGATAGCATGCCAAAGCAAACACGTGCAGGGCTAAAAAAGTGAAAAATGCAGCGAGAGGCAGCAACATAATTCTGCAGCAGATCCGGGATCTGCGGGTTCACACTGGGGTGAGACAGGCAAGATGTAGAACAAATAAAAACACCCCTCAAAGTCTTCAGCTAAATAAATTATGTGCAAGGACGCGTAAGCTTGCACCTCATGAAGTGGTGAAAGCTCAGAGTTTCTCCCTGGCCCGTCTGGAGCGAGGTGGCCTGGATCCAGAGTCTTTAATTCCTCTGTCAAAACGGCGCTTCACGCATCTCTACAGCTGTTACTGTAACTGTAAGTCTCATCACGGCTACACGCTCAGGCACCAAAAAACCTTCACCATCTCCCGGTCTCTGCGGGGGTGGATCAAATGTGCTAAAAACATGATGAAAGCTTTGTTCTCCTTTTCGTTAGCAAGCTCTGATGAGAAGAAGAAAGAAAGAAAGAAAGAAAGAAAGAAAGAAAGAAAGAAAGAAAGATGTAATGGGTCAGAAAAAGAGAGAGCAAAACGATGGCATTACAAAAGGGGAAAAGCAGAATCTATCCCAAAGCCACTCTTGTGTAGCAGGTCCTTGCAGTTCTGAGCAGCCTCTAATTAGGGTAGTATTCAGGGGTGGCATTAGTTCCCAAACTTTTTAATGGGGTGGAAAGCGGAGCTCCTTTTAGAGACAGGGGATAAGTGTAGCGACTGTTCCATACACTGAATAGCAGATGGAGAGATTCTGCACCTCCCTGGGAGGTATTCACTCTTTTTATTCTTTTTTTTCTTTAAATTTCACTCACCCCTTTTCCAATTGCTCTCTTTTTTTCTCATATTTCCCCTCTGTTTTGAACCACCATTATTTTTCTGATTTAAATAAACTTATCGGAGAGATAACTGTCAAAATTAAGTCTTTTGGTCAACACTGGTACATTTTCAGGGCTGTTGATCAAGGTGAACTGTAAAATAAATAAATTAACAGTTGCATATGAATTACCTAAAACTCAACATTATATTTATTATTTATTTTTTTGTCTTTAAAATCAAACATGAATGGATAAAATTACATTCCTGACCAGCGGATTTTAAAAATCTAAATAACATTTCATTTCAGAATACTACATTTATTTAAAATGTGTGTCAATATATACAGATAACTAAAAACTCATTATTCCTAATTTGCATGTATTTAGAATATTTTTTCATTTATTTTTCCTTCAAGGTATTCATTTTTTACTGACTTATTGTTTGCTGTTTTCATTTGTGTTTAATTTTAAAAGTTTAAAAATTAAAAAACAAATAAATAAATTTACACTTTTATGACATAGAAATGTTGTCCTGTACTGAATTAGTTTGCATCTTTGTGCTATAAATAAAGATTATTATTGTGTTAATGGCAATTGTTATTATTAGAATTTATTATTATATATAACAATAATAAAAAGCACATAAATAGTTTGGTCCACCTCCCTCAGGACGTCCGATTACACTCCATGTAGTGCACCTGTGTTTGTAAATAATTTAACATTTATAAAGACATTATGAGGCCAAAAACAGAACATGTTTACTATTACACTGTTGCACAGACTGTTTTCAGTTAGACAAAATTAAATAAGCCTCAACGATCACACAAGTCAACTTGCTTTTTTTTTTTTTTAGTGTTTAGAGTTTAAAAAGTGCAGTTGTTGACGTTTTTATAGTAATTTTATTTACCTTAATATATATTTATCATTAGAACAGAAAATAATTATTACAAAATCCTACATTTTACAGCACACGGTCACAAATAAGTTGAAGTGTTCAAGCTGTCCTGATTCAAAATAATGACTAATCAAAACAACAGACTGGTGGATATTATTCTAACTTAAAGCCACAAAAAAAGACTCTAGAGGGGTTAAAAAAATGTTTTCGAACATTTGTTAATTTTTTTCTTTTTTTTCAAGGTTGAACACATTTAAGCCTGGACACATTTATAAATCTGACTTTCTACAGATGTGTTTTTTACTGTTCAAATCCAAGTCCATTCAGTATAACTGTGAAAGTAGTTACACCGATTGGACCGGAGTAGCTGTTGCCAGTTTTAGGTCTTTACAAATAACTTCTTCTACTTGTGAAGTGATGACAAAAGCTGATGAGTTCAGTGTGAAACTTACTCAGTAGGGCCATGGGCGCCCAAAGGTGGCCCAAATAGCCCTGTTTACTGCCCTGGGTTTAAAATTAAAATAGCCAAATTCTTTATGACTTCCTTTGAAATATAGATTACTCTCACAGCCCTGAATGCCTGACACATTTACCCAAAGCCCAGTGTCTTTTATGGGCTGAGTGTTGTGCTTTATCCCCTCTCCTCATGACCTGTGACCCAGCAGGATAAACTGCTAACCGAGTTTCAGTCATGCTCAAGGAGGCTGATGTCCACATGATCCATGACATTTCATGAAAAGCCGCCTTTTTTCTTAAAACTGCAGGGCTACCTATCCAATGTTCTGCTGTTAACACTGCCCACGACAAAACAGCCAGTGAAGCGATTTCAGAGCTACTTGATCGTTACAGACGCTCTCGTGTGAGGTTTAGAAATGACACTTTGGTCTTCTTCTTGGTGAATTCAACATCAGTACCTTGAAACACTGCTGCTCCACTTTAAACACTCCTACTGACTTTATGAAGGATATAAGGTTGTTGATTCAGTCTGTTTAATTCTAAAAAAGTATAATTCTGTACATTTAGTGCATTAAAATTCTTGTTTGTAATAATAATAGTAATAATAATAATAAGTATAGGGGCAGTTGTTTTTTTTCCTAGTGAAAATCTAAAATCTGAGAACCAATTTGGTGAAATGTGAAAATAGAGGACAACACTTTAGCCAAAGATATAAAACATATTTATGTTGTTTGTTACTCTTATCATGCGGATCAAAGACACCAGCACCTGGAAATGTGTTTTTTGACCTACAACAGTTTAATCAAACACACTAGAGCACGGAGCCAATAGACAGATAAATAGATATTATTGTTACCAGCCGTGTGCGTACATATTTATTTCATTTTTGTACTGCGTCCTTTATGCCTTGAAATCTCCTGATATATTTATTTCTACTTTAACCCATAAAATTGTAACGTAGACTAAGACCTGAGAGGTGTAAAGCGCAACTTTGATTATTTAAAACACAGAGGCCTACATTATTCATGAAACGTGGCGCTTGCGTGCTCAGCAGTGTTTCCACGATGCGTCTGGATGCGTGCAGACATTAGAAAAATTAGCAGCACATTGTATCACAGATATAACCGATTACCAGAGCAATTACGCAGAGACAACGTGTAAAACAAAAAAAAAAACAAACTGCTAAATGAACTCCGAGTTGAGTCCGTCCCACGAGAAACCCTACAGAACATCACTGGGCCGCAGACACACTATCACAAAGAGACAATTAGACATATTTCAGATGCGATAAAGCACCATTACGCATGATCCACATCTAATGGGTTGCACACGGGATATTACTGGTGCACCAGGCTGCATGGAATTCACACACACACACACACGGTATATAGGCAGATAAATAACATAAAAAAACACAACCAATGATGACAGACACAACGTGACATCATCCATGAAGGGGTCTGACTGTGGAAAAATCACGCGCGACTACACGTTATTATGATGCGTCTTGATGCGTTTCCCTCTATTTGTAAACAAGCACATACTGTACAACTGACCTGCTTCCCTTCTGCTGCTCTCTCCCTCTCTCCCCCTCTCCAATGCGTGTGTGTGTGTGTGTGTGTGTGTGCCTGTCTGTCTCTCATTGCGTGTTACATCATCACGCAATAGCTGTCTTCCCGTGGCCTAGTGAACTGGCTCTAAGCGCTGCACCAATTTAGCTACCCACTACACAAACACACACACACACACGTTGCTTTGAATCGGGGGCAGATTGACACGCGCAGTCGACTGGCAACACACATCCAGTCACGGAATCAGAGCGGCGGTACGGCGGCCTACAGGCTCCATACAGAGCCACAGAGAGGAATTTAAAAATAAAAGGGAGGAGGCACAGGTGTGGAGCCACGAGCTCCGTCACCTGCCTCGGAAATGATGAATATTTTTCAGTTTAAAAAAATTTTGCGCGCAGGTTCGCTGTGGCTCCAATTATCAGCGTGCGTAAAAGCGCAAAAGCAGAACACCATTTGGCTTCTCTTTTTTTTTCCAGATTACAAAAAGGCAAGCTCCTCCCTGTGCGGGGCAAAATAAAGGTGAGTAAACACTGCCGTGATGAGTGGACGAAAGTGGTTTTTAACCTCCACTAGCCCGCATCCACGTCCGCGAACCCTGCTGGTCCCCCGTAGCACCGGAGCCAGACTCCAGGAGCAAAACGTTTCATTTTCTCCGAGAGGGAGGGAGTGGAAGCGGGGTGGTGGGAGGAAACTGTGTCAAATAAGAGCAGATAATGAAACATCGCGCTGGGGGGAGTGTTTTCTCAAGAGCCGGCCGGCTGTCGACACCTGCACCGGTGTAATCAGCGACCTGCGGCGGGGTGAAACGCAGCCCGGGCCTCACCCCGGCTGACACCTTCCCGTCCGCTCACCGTAATTACGAGGATGAGTGTGAGAGAGGTCAGGATGGACACGCAGGCCTCGTGTGCGCATGTTCCAAAGTGTGCAGCACAGACATGAGAGGAGATAGAGAGGGAAGGAGAGAGAGAGAGAGAGAGAGAGAGAGAGGTAACAAACAGTTTGGTCATCTCTAAACAAAATGCGTTCATTTGACTGTTTTTGCGCGCACACACACACATTTCACCCCCAAATCAGAGCCATGCTCGTGTTTGTCCTGCAGCCTGTTTGGATTGTTGTCTCTGCATGAGCTGATTAATAGGCACAAATACCTCACAAAATCAGAAACACTCCCAGCTTCAGGTTTTTGGCTACATTACTTCGCCTAGTGTAAACCCTTTGGGGGCACAGGAGGGTCAGTGTTATTTAATAAATGTATGTCAAAACAGATTTTCTTCTTTTCTTTTTTGCAAAACGAAATTTATTCTTGTTGAAAAACAAACTGTGTAAAAATATCACACTTCAATTACACAATACTTGCCCAAAAAAAATGTACAATGTTTTTTTTATTACTGAAATAAACACACACTGCATATTATTATTATAAATGTAGGACTTTGCTCTCTGTGTTTTCTTTTTTTAATACAAAGTTCAAATCAAAACCGTCAAAAAAAGTTTTGATTTGCCAAACTAATAATAATAAAAAAACAGAACATGGATGTGTTTGACACAAATACATTATTATCCTATTTTAAACATGTGATCATTTATAACCTGGCCTTTATCCTGAGACGCCCTAAACAGTGACTGAATTACTTCATTGGAAAATACAAGAAGAGTTCGTGGTCAAAAGTCTGATTCACACCGAAAGAAATGAACATAAATATATCTTTTTTTAAACAGCATGAATATAGGCACAAATAGTGATGTTCATGTCCATCATTCAGCTGCGTGCTAGCAAATAAACATACAAAAATAATCCTACCTTCAAAGAGGGGCGTTTTTTGTTTTTGTTGCTGTTTCTTTTTTACTTTTTTTAAAGTTTCTTGAAAAGTTTTCTTGTTAAGACATTTAACAGCCGCTAGAGCCGCTGACAACTCTGTTGGGAAAGTTTTCAACCGGGTGTAAAACAGCTGCGGGGTGCACGGTCTGCGGCTGGCCGGCCGGAGGCCCCAAAGAGGAAGCTAAGACCGGGACAACGACCGGGGAAGTCCTGGAGGGGCTCAGTGACCCCCCGATGATACTCTCTATGGAGAAGGGAGACCGCTGAACCGGAGAACCGGACTTCTGCTGCTGCGCCGGGGCCGCAGGCTGCACACCGGCCGAGCCGCCCAGGCTGGAGCCGAGCTGGGGGTAAAACCTACTCCGGGCTAAGTCCGTGGTGGTGGGCATCAGGGACGGAGCGGGGATGATGGTCCCGGCGTGTGAGTGCCTGGAGTGCTGCTGCTGCTGCTGCTGCTGCTGGAAAGCGAAAAGTGCCGAGTGTGTGTGGTAGGACTGCAGCTGGATGCCGTACCCTCCGCAGCCGTACGGTCCGTACCCGTACGCGGCGGCGGCGGCCGGGATGAAGCTGTTGTGCTCCCGCAGCAGGTCCTGCGCCTGCTGCCGCTTGAAGCGCTTCCTCCGCCGCAGAAAGCTCCCGTTGTCAAACATATCGGCCGACTCCGGGTCCAAGGTCCAGTAGTTGCCCTTCCCAGGGTTCCCGGGCTCCCTGGGTATCTTGACGAAGCAGTCGTTCAGGGACAAGTTGTGTCTGATGGAGTTCTGCCAGGCCGGGAACTTCTCCCGGTAGTACGGGAAGCGGTTGCTGATGAAGTCGCAGATCTCGCTGAGGGTGAGCCTCTTCTTGGGGCTCTGCAGGATTGCCATGGTGATTAAGGCGATGTAGGAGTAAGGGGGCTTCACCAGGGTGTTCTTGCCCGCCGGCTTGTAGGCGTCCCTCGGGGTGGCGGAGCCGTCCAGGCACGGAGGAGGAGAGCCGGCCAGGAGGATGCCGTCGCGCATCTGGGCCACCTCGTCCACGTAGGAGCGCGTCTGGCTGTCCCCGTCCTCCCCTTCGCCCACCACGTCTATGTCGGTCTCTTCCGACAGGATGGAGGCATCCGACATCTCCGAGCTCAGAGTCATGGCTGGCACGCACACGCGGGTGCCCTCCGACGCCAGACGAGGAAAAGGATGAAGATGCACAAGCTGCCCTGCCCTCCCTCTTCAAAAACTCATGTGAGGAGGGGGAGAGGAGAGGAGCACGCGTCGCCGTCGGTGAGAGATGTCCCCCCACTGTCCCCTCGCTATATTTCCATATGTTTTCGGCTCTCTCTCTTTTTTTCTTGCAACAAGGAGCGCTCCCCGTCAGATGCCAGGCGGAGAAAAACGCACCGCGGAGAAACCTGCGAAAAGCTCCAAACCTGAATCACAGAAGGGGCGGATCTTCTCTCTTTATTTATACCACCGCCCTGATCACATGGGAGGAGACGTCACCGAGGCGAATGAAAAGAGAGAGAAAAAATTAAATAAAAAAAAAGGTCTTTCAAAATTAACTGTGAGTGGTTTTTGGAAAAAAAAAAAGTTTGGTGTGGCCTATATCCTTTTTAGTGGTCATTCATGGTGGCCTGTAGTCCGCACTAATCTGAAGCTTTTATTCCACCCCAGTGTTTTGCGCAAAAAATAGATGCTGGGAGATAAAATAGATCTTTAGGAGAGTCTAATTGCTGGTATGGCCGGTGCTGAGATCGAAGCGGATATTTTGACAACCGTTTTATTTATTTAGGCTTATGACTGGTGTGATACCTACACTGAGGGAGCTCGTGCACATTTATTTTTTAATATATGTACATACAACAGCTGCATCAAAATACTTGAAATAAAAAAAAACTTCCAATGATAAAAATCTATAATAATAATTAAAAAAAAATTAAAAATGACCTGTGATATTTAACGTGGCTGCCTTGTGAAGCAGGGCCGCACCACATCCAGGCAGCTCGGTTTGCGTGATCCGGTAGTTATCTAGATTATCCGCGAGCCATTTGTAATGGAAAAGAGTCAGCTGTTAACTCGAATCAGTCACGGGTCACGCAGAGCATGCAAGCCCCAGATATAAGGCCTCTGCCGTGCGTCTGGAGCACGGTGCTGCGTGTGTGTGATATTTTATTTCATGGAAGTTGGGAGGATGGGACGAATATTAGTGTTTTTTTTTCGTGTGTAGATTAAAGGAACTATTTTATTATTAATACGAGTGTTATTGTTTAGTCGTGGGAAATTGCACAGTGTGTGTAGGCCTGTTAAAAAGCTCGATCATTTATCATATATTCACCCTGACTGTGCAGGTTGTGTGTTTTAAAAAAGGGCCCTTAAATAAACTCACGCATTGGTGCTCCATGATTTCACATTATTATCGGCGGTTCGTGCCTCACAGCCATTATTAGATTAGTGAGCCAACATGACATGACAACATGAATATACATGATGTTTTATTGTGTGTGTGTGTTTTTTTTTTTTATTGTGAGCGACCACCCTGCTGCTGCACAGCCTTCAAGTGACTGATCCGGTGTGCTGGGGTTGTAGCTGTTTTCTGCCAGTAGACAAATTATTGATTTATTTATTTTAGCAAAACTAATTCAAAGTAGACAAATTATTTATTTATTTTAGCAAAAAATAATTCAACCAAAGTTGGCACGTTCAATTAAATATGAACGATCTGCTAAATTTAATGAAAGCATTGAAGAAAAAAAACTTTACCAAACTTGAGTGCATTTTACTTCATACTTTTTTTTTTATTTTGCTCTAAAAATAGAAACCATGAGCCACTTTTCATAAATGCAGTGGGCCGAAAACACACTTAGACTCGTAGTAAACATCTTTACATGCTGTGGCTTGTATCATTCATTATATTCATTATTATTGAGGTGCTTTGTGGCCTCTAAGGAACCTTTCAGAGGTTCCCATTTGACCAGCGCCATCTAGCGATGAATTTGCCCCAAAATCCAAACACTTGTGATCCTTAAAAATAAAATAAAAAACTCCTTTAAAATAAGAATTTTAGATAAAGATGAGTGTAAAATATGGAGTTTACCTGACTTATAATTCTGGAATAAAACTAGAAACAATATCCTACTGACCTCTGTAAATAATCATTCATTTTTATAGGCCTACATAACAACACGTGAATTGTAAAATTCATATAAAGGTACTGAGGGAAAAAAAACAAGCAATATTTTTTTGCAGTTCATTCTTACACTAACGGTTATTTTATTTATTTTTCATCACTTATGCCAGTTTGAAAATGCAGATATAATGTTAGTCTGCACCGTATAATAAACGTAACATTCATTTTTTTAGAGACACAATATAATGCGATGAAAAAGTTAGATAAAGATAGATAAACTCGCTGCAGCTTTATGTGAACGAAATGAGGTATTTAAGAGAAAGTGGATGAATCAGTGTTGTTCATACACGCAGAGGAGGAGGTTGTTTTAAGTCGAATCAGGATTCATAAGCCATTTCCCTCACTGGCATTTCGTCAGTAATCAATAACCAGTTGGATTGGACTGTGCGATGATATAAGATGTTTTGTGTTTCAGCCTAAAACACTCCATCGTGGGTTTATTTAATAAAACTTTGGACGCACTGATGGTTACATGCAAGCCTGCGTTGCTTCTCTTTTTCTTATTCCTCAGACCTTTATTATGTTATTACTGAGTTACTACAAATTTATGGAAACACTTAAAATCCACAGTTAAAATCAAAAGTATTCCAATCTAATAAAGTGAAGCTTACAGAGCCAAAATGATCTGAGATGAAATTTACGCACAAGAACTCCCCAAACTTATGAGACTGACATTCATTAAATGAATGAAGACCAGGCGATTTTTTTCCCTCCTCTTTCTGAGCCGACACTTACGACAGCAGCTCTCGCATGTGTGGTAAACCACCTCTAAAGTGTTTCTAAATTCCACCTCAGCGATCCGAGGGTGTTTCCGTGCCACGGGGTACCAAGAAAGCACTTAGCTGTTTGAACGCAGTGCCTGTCCGCCTGCATGCCTCCTGCTCTGACATAAAAAAACAAAACACACCGAGTGTCACCCAAACGGGTCCGTCTGAGAGGGGTCTGCTGGGCATGTGATTAATGTGGTTAATGTGGGTGCAGGGAACCGACAGAGACACTGTGCGCTCTGTGGACTGGAGAGGAGAAAATGAGCCTTGCGTTAGTGTACGTGAAGAATATCCCATATATCAGAATTTAAATTAAAAGATAAAAATATTTAAAAATATATATTGCATCACATCTAAACAGAATTATGTAGAAAGTTGCGTTAAAAAAAGGGGTGGGGGGGGGGGGCACAACGAGTTGCAGTTTGTATTCTTGCACTTTCTTTAAAGGTACAAAATTTTGGACACTTTTTAAAAATCCTCTCAAAGCTTCAAAGAGTTTGTGCAATCACGCCTTTTCTTCAAACCTTTCCTGTAACATTTAATAAACCAAACTCTGAACAGATTGATAAGAAAGTAGAATAAGGCACTATTTCATCTGTTTAATTCACGCCCCTCATTTTATTAAAACTGCGGAAATTACCGAGAGCCCCAGACTACAACACATTTTCTGAAGAACCTCAAAAAGTCCCCTGAAGTGCTCTGAAGGTCCCTGAAACAGCCTCAGGTGCACGATCAGTCAGGGGGGGAGAGGCCATGTGATATCATGGTGGTGCATGACACAAGAAATAAAGTAAAAAATGAGGTGCTGTTACATCGACTGTTCATCACGACATCATCATTACAATTTGAGATATTTCGCTTATAAAAAGCAGTGTTATGGTATTTGATGTATTTTGTTATTTGTTATTTATTATTTATCTATTTTGTAGTTTTTTGTTTGTTTGTTTTTTGTTATAGAACATGTTTCCAGGCTGCATATGTGTTTCCTGTATATGTGTATATATATATATATATATATATATATATATATATATATACACACACACACACACATATATGCAGCCTGGAAATATATATATATATATATATATATATATATTTCATATATATGTATATGTTGAGAGAGAGAGAGAAAGCACCATGTGTTTCTCAGATACAGCAGCCCCAATAGACCTAAATGGACTGCAGTCACAAGACAGCTTGTGTTTTATGTAAAGGGCCTATGAGTCTCGCCTTTTTCTGCCCCCTGAAAACCTGAAAGACAAACAGATAAAGCTGGTTGAGATAAAATGCTCACACACTCACACACACACACACAAACGACAGCACATAATCTGAAAATAACTCTTGTGTGTGCACTGAAACTTCTCCGATCTGCCGGATTAAAGCTGATCTGAGCTGAATTTTCAAAGAGAGCACTCACAATGATATTATATCCTCCCGTTTGGCCCAACAAGTACAGCACACACTTACTCACTACTTTTTCATTTTCACTGCAGCAAACAGTCAAGCTAAGACTGAATAATAACAGGTAAAGGATCACTTACAGGTAGCAGTGTGGGACCAGTACCATGTGCACATTTAGATATGATGGGCACAGTTTGCCTTTATGTTCTTAAGTGGTTTATGGAGAAAATATCATTTAATGGAATTTTGTCATCCTCAAACATCATGCAGGTGTGAAGTTACTGTGATGACCAAATTAAAAAGACATTTGGGCAGAAAAACATACATAAATCATATAATATTTATCAGATTTAAAGGATACTGGTGTTTTTGCATTTCTGAACCTAAATGTGAAACTGCAATAAATATGTCAAGTATTCCTGATAAATTGAAAAAATAAAGGGACTAATAAAGGAATCTGAATCTGAATCTGAAAAAAAATATTATATATGTTCTCCTTCTGCCATAAAGAAAAATGTAAAAGACTTGCTACATGTTCAAAGCATGTTTTCTTTTAACTCATATAGAGTAAGAGGTAATCCAAACAATGTAACTGGTATTTATTATAAAACAGCTGTCTCTGGTTGAGAGGATTTGTCATTATGCAAAAACACTGAACTGTAAAATGAAAATGAATCCTCATCAGCACACTCAGTGGGGTACTGGTCTATAATAAAATTCATTGTGCTCTCTCCACAGGGCCTAACGTCTCCATGTCTTATGGCCACTCAACATGTGACTTTCAAGGTAGTGGACAGATTTCTTACTGGTTTGACTTTGAATTACCGTCTCTCTGAGGCGTGCCTACAAAGATAGGCCAGAAAATGCATTTAAAAAGGATTAGAGGACCTCTGGATGGAGAGTCTTATTTCTAAGTGTGTAGGGTGAAGGTGTAATACTACTGCTCCAATATTACAGGACAGTGGACATTTTTACTAAGTGCTTTCCCTACAGGCTATATGGCCATCCTGACTGGAGGTGTCAAATTATTTGCAGCTCCCACTTGGAAGTATTTTTCCTTCAAGAAAATTCTGCAAACAAGAGGATATTGTTGCCCAGACTTCATCTTCACCCCACATCTGTGTCTGTCTGTTTGTCTGTGACTTTGTCCTGAAAAAAGAGTAATGGAAATACATGAATGAATCAAGACATAATTTAGCAAGAAACCAGTTCACTATGCAGACTATCTGAAACATGTCTGCACGTTGTACACCTTCAGTACCTCCCACTCTTGGCAAAGGAGAATCTGACAAAAGCATTGAACTGAATAAGGGGGCATCATCTGAGGGCTTCAGTAGTGAAACAGCTGGATGAAGAGTACATCACAATCAAAATCAGAGAATCAGCTTTATTGGTCAGGTATGTGAACAAGTACAGGCAATTTGACTCTGGTTCTCTCACTGTATGTTACAGTACATATTTAGAACATATTAAATCACTCATTCTTGAGAGTTTAGACAAAACATATCCTACATAGAAAAGTCTAATTTATATTGAAAAACAAGAAATTCACAAGATTGACATACTTACAACATTAAATCTAAAGGAACTTGTGTATACCTATGTTATTTTTTCGCACACATTCTTTATCTATTTTGAGAAATTTTGTTTAAATGTATGGTCTGTGGTTAGAAGGTCCATGTTACTGTATTTGTCCTCAGCAAGAGGTCACAATATTGATCAGCCCCAAAAAACTTTAAAAAGCT
Source organism: Scortum barcoo (assembly GCA_023238725.1). Classification (NCBI taxonomy): domain Eukaryota; kingdom Metazoa; phylum Chordata; class Actinopteri; order Centrarchiformes; family Terapontidae; genus Scortum; species Scortum barcoo. The sequence goes on from CM041545.1 coordinate 10,944,738, forward strand.
CTACAAATTGTGAATACATATATAGCAAATTAAAAAGAAATGTTATAAATATATAAAACAATGTCTGAAGTGAACATTAAACAATATTTTCTATAAAAATCTGTCAATCAAAGTTGTGTCCTCAGTTTCTGTCAACTCCATCAGATTTTTTCATAAACCTCATTAAATCAGGCAATAGCCTGGTCAGCTATATCCCTGAGGACTCCTTTCCTCTCCCTGGTTGTGCTGAAATGCAACACAACCACACATACTCTGTAAGATTTCAACTTTTGGACATTTTAGTCAAACAATGTCAATATTCCTATGGTCACAGCTGGACCATGTCAACACCGTCTCTCCATTATGATAAGTTTTTTAAACCATAGTGAATTGAATTTAAGCATTTTAGTGAGGTTATTGAGGACAGCTAGGCAACTGAAGAAAAAACAACTAGCTGCAGTGTACAATACATATTTTAGAGGGAAAATACTTGCCCTTACATCAACTCCATCAGACATGGAAACTGACGGAGTTGACAAATTCACCTATAATATCTTAATGTGCTAATATAATATTATTTGTTAACTTAGTAAAGGATTAAAATGTTATTTTGAGGTTTTATTTACAAATAAATATACATATATAGCCAGAATTACATTTTTTAACCATACTGTATAACCTACACTTCTAACTTGTAGAGCATGGGCAGGCTTTGGTCTGCTTATTACTGTGTCACTTTCCCAGCATTTATATATTAAATAAAAAAGCCAGTGTGTAGATTTTAACAGCATCTGGTTGTGAAACTGAATATTACATTGAATGGCAGCCTCTGTAGAGGGACTCACTTCTATGTATACACTCACTGGCCACTTTATTATGGTACACCTTGCTAGTACCAGGTTGGACCCGATTTTGCCTTCAGAACTGCCTTAATTCTTTGTGGCACAGATTCAACAAGGTGCTGGGAACATTCATCAGAGATTTTGGTCCATTTTCACATGATAGCATCGCGCATTTGCTGCAGATGTGTCGGCTGCACATCCATGATGCAAGTCAGCTGTTCCACCACATCCCAAAGATGCTCTATTGGATTGAGATCTGCTGACTGTAGAGGTCATTTAGGTACAGTGAGTGACTCATTGTCATGTTCAAGAAACCAGTTTGAGATGATTGGAGCTTTGTGACATGGTGCGTTATCCTGCTGGAAGTAGCCATGGCTTTTAAACGATGATCAATTGGTACTAAGGGGCCCAAAGTGTGCCAAGAAAATATCCCCCACACCATTACACCACCACCACCAGCCTGAACCATTGATACAAGGCAGGATGGATCCATGCTCTTCATGTTGTTTACGCCAAATTCTGACCCGACCATTCAAATGTTGCAGCAGAAATCGAGACTTATCAGACCAGGCAACGTTTTTCCAATCTTCTATTGTGCCAATTTTGGTGAGCCCGTGCAAATTGTAGCCTCAGTTTCCTGTTCTTGGCTGACAGGAGTGGCATTCCCAGTGTGGTCTTCTGCTGCTGTAGCACATCTCTTTCAAGGTTCGACGTGTTGTGCGTTCAGAGATGCTCTTCTGCAGACCTTGGTTGTAACGAGTGGTTATTTGAGTTACTGTTGCCTTCCTATCAATGCAAACCAGTCTGGCCATTCTCCTCAGACCTCTGGCACCAACAAGGCATGTTCGCCCTGAGAACTGCCACTCATTGGATATTTTCTCTTTTTTGGACCATTCTCTGTAAACCCAAGGGATGGTTGTGTGGGAAAATTCCAGTAGATCAGCAGTTTCTGAAATACTCAGACCAGCCCATCTGGCACCAACGACCGTGTGCCACGTTCAAGAGATTCAAGATTTTTATTGTCATTTGCACAGATAAAAACAGGTTTCACTGTACAATGAAATTCTTGCTTTGCTCTTCCGTCTTCAATGCCAAATAGAAAAATATAAATACAAAAAAAAGTGAATAATATACACTAAATAATATACAGTAAATAATTTACAATAAGTGTGCAAAAAAACTATATACATTCAAATAAAGTCACTTAAATCACCTTTCTTCCCCATTCTGAAGTTCGGTTTGAACTTCAGCAGGTTGTCTTGACCATGTCTACATACCTAAAGGCACTGAGTTGCTGCCATGTTATTGGCTGATTAGACATTTGCGTTAACGAGCAGTTGAACAAGTGTACCTAATAAAGTGGCCAGTGAGTGTATATAAAGCACTAATTCTAATGTCAGGAAAAATTTCTTATTTTCATGGATTTATACCAAAACATTCTTATGAATATAAGGCTCTTTGTTAAAATTGTATACTTCTGAGTGTGTCTGATGGAGTTGACAAAAATCAAGCTCGAAAGGCAAACATGTTTATTTGTCAGGTTTAGAACCTGTTCTTTTACATGGTTAAATAGCCAAGACTTTTCTCTATAGAAATATATAACTTTAATGAATATAGTGTTCATTTAAAAAAATGATTTTTAAAACCTGTTTTGTCCTGACTCTCAAGAATCAGTGAAATATTATATTTACAGTACATATTCATAAAATAGATAAATAATAATAACAACAACAGTACCAAGTAAACAGTAGACATGTAGACATTTGAGATTGATGGGTTTGTCTGGTTACTGGCTGCTTGTTGCTTGGTAAATATTAGTCCAATCAGATTGGATTAACACCTTTCCCTATTAAAAACATCCATAATGATTAATAACACTCATTATTATTGCATTTATGATGTGAAATAAATGCAAAAGGGCACTGTGGGACATGCAAAAAGCCTAAAACAGTTTTTTAAATATCAGGGGCAGTCAAAAAACAAACTTCCCCAAACTCTAATGTGAAACTTGACATTTCATTGATAGAGCCTGCTCCTGACAGTGTCTCCTGCGAAGCTAAACTGAGGGCAGCATTGACCCACAGCCTTCCTGCTGCTCTTGGCCTTACGTCACTTCCTCCCTCCCCTCTCTCTCTTGCTTCCATCTTGCTCCTCGCATGTGTCTGCTGTTAGTGCACAGGTCAGTGAGGAGCTTTAAATACCTTCTTCCCCGCACGGTTTCCCCCCGACCCGACGGCGAGAGGTAAACAAGAGCCTTTTCTGCCTCAGGTGGCCGCAGTCCGCCGCGGGTTGACGCCGCCGCGACGTGCCGCCCGCTCCGAAAGCTCCCGGTGTTAGCTTGAGGGCTAGCCGAAGTTAGCCTACAAGTTCTTGCACAAAAGCTAAACCACACCTTGTTTCGGCGCACGGCTCCGCTCAATTATCCCGCAAACATTAGCCGAAACTAACCTGAGGTTTCCTGGCACATTTATTTAGCCTATTTTTCTGTTTTTGTTACTTGTCTGTCTTCGCCTGTTGTCCACAATACAGACATAACAAGGTGAAGCATTAGCTCTCGGATGCTAATTAACTTTAACTAGCAGCTTTTTGACTGTGACACCTGACAGCTCCTTGATGGCTCTTTTTTGATGCCTGCTTACCAAATCCTCTGCTTGTGTGTGTTGTCATGTGTGTGTCGAATCTACCTAACTCTCCCATCATGTGTTTATCAGTAGTGTGTGATGTTTTCCAGATCATACAGACACAGCAACACCACCATTTTATTGATTTATAGTTTCATTTGACTTCCCTGTAGACTTGTAGGGAAAAGTGTAAACGTGTGTGTAGAAAAAAAGGGAAAGTAACATTTCATTGTATTGAAATTGTGAAGTTGGTGTGGCACGTTTTGAGATCTGGCAATTATTGACTACATAACCAGAGTGGCTGCTGAGATTGTAACTTTCCACAGAGGCTGAAAAATGCAGAATAAAAAGCACTGCAGAACTCAACTTTGTTCATGATATATTTCAGTGACACCAGTTGTCTTTATGCTCCCTGTTGTAAAGGTGGGATCAGATGTGCGGTGGCTTACTTATGAGAAGTACCCAAGAAAAAGCCTGAGATCAATCACTTATCAGCTTTAAAGTCCTGACCACTTAAGCATGGTGTTGTTGCACCCCTAATGTGTTTTTTCTGACTTTGTATTTTTTTATGCAATTCCATTTCACATTATCAGAATGTTTGTGAGATCTACAACATTGCAGTATGGTATTAGTTGATTGCTTAATATCCAAAATGTATTAAAACAGTTATGCTGTTGGTATCTGCTGTGATAGTGACACTAACACATACTTTCTTTTTTTCAGATGAAAGAAACAATTATGAATCAAGAAAAACTTGCTAAACTACAGGCGCAAGTCCGCATCGGCGGAAAGGTAATTGACTAAGTAAATGCATAGCACTGGGTCACATGAAAGGCTCTTAGTGCTTTTCTTTCTGCACTCTACTGCTTCTTATTGCTTTAAGACATGCTTAGTTTTCAGGGTTTAGCACCGGGTCAAACTGGGGCCACATCGACTACCAAGGCAAAGGAAGTGAAACCAGTTATTACATCGTATTCTACACTAAGTTAAAAAGACATAGAAAATAAATGCTCTACTGAAATACTACATCGATGAACGAGAATTTAAATGCTTGATAGTATGTTGCCATGAGGCTTTAATGTCAGGCAGTGCACCTACAGAAAGGTGCACTATGACAACAGACAACTTTATCTATAGCTTGTGTTATATAACGGCAGCAGGAAGTGAACAAAGGTAAATAGGCTAAAAACAGCCAATAGCTTTGGGTTAAAACAGTCCCATATTTAGCTTCCAAATAATTCCGGATACAAAAGAAGAAGCATTAAAGGATCATTGTGAACGAGAGGTTTAAATAGAAATATGTTTCTGTGTATGTGCCCACAGGGTAGTGCTCGCAGAAAGAAGAAGGTTGTACACAGAACAGCAACCGCAGATGACAAGAAGCTCCAGTTCTCCTTAAAGAAACTTGGCGTCAACAACATCTCTGGCATCGAAGAGGTAGGCATCAACTTTCATCTCTGTTTTCTCCCACCCCCATTTCAGGTCAGTCTTTTCCAGTCCTGCCTGTTCTTCCTCTTTTCAACGGTGTGAAACTGCGGTCTCTTACAGGTCAACATGTTTACAAATCAAGGAACAGTTATCCACTTTAACAACCCCAAAGTGCAGGCCTCCCTCGCCGCCAACACCTTCACCATCACTGGCCACGCCGAGACCAAGCAGCTGACCGAGATGCTGCCGGGCATCCTGAACCAGCTGGGAGCCGACAGCCTGACGAGCCTCAGGAGACTCGCAGAGGCTCTGCCCAAACAGGGTCAGTATTTTAAAATGCAAAAATGATCTGATCACATGATAGATTCACAGCTGTATTTTCTGTTTAGATAAACGTACTTTGAGAAATGAGTCTTACCCTCAGGAATGACTGCTTTTGGCCGCTTAAACAATTAAAGTGCTCTTCAAGCTTCTCACAGATATTTTTCCGTTGCAGCTGCAGATGGAAAAGCGCCAATTGCAACAGTAGAGGAAGAGGATGATGATGTTCCAGGTGAGTGCTTAAATATCTAATTTTGCATCGCACTCAACTGTCCATCTGTACTATTCCACTGTTCAAAATTCAAATTACTTCGATGTGTTTAAGTAAAACTTAATCCTAACCCTTACAGCAAACTCCTTTTGCATTCTTTTCTTGGAAATACTCCCTCACACTCATCCATTATTTTTCTCTCTGTGAAATAAGAATTACGTGTTTGTTTTTCTTTCGGATTGTAAAAGGGGTCACATGAAGGAGGACTCATCAATGACTTTAGATGATGGTGCAATTCAGGGCTGTGTGTTTGAATCTCGCGTCCATTGTTTATAAGATCTGAAGATTTAGTGTGCTTTTCTTTGCAAGCAAAATGGGACAAAAGCATGAGGTTACCATTACAATAATCCCTGCCTTTCCCAGGACTTCTCTCCCCATAGCCCCAGTTCTCACTCACGTAACAAGCGACTACATACATCAGGCAGTTGAAGGCTGACGGCGCAGAGTTAACAGCCATTGCCATCATGTTGTTATTGGAGTTAAGTTTCCTTTTTGTTCTCCCGCTGAAGGAACATGTTTACTCAGACCTTTTTGAATTGTTTCCATTTTAACCCTGGACCCCTTTTGAGCCAGAACTCGGAAAAGCACATTTCTCACATTTCACAGGGATAATTAAAGCCAACTTTTTGGATGTTTCACATCATCATTTTTACAGCTGCTCTCAGTATTTGAGAGGGCCTCGTTTGTCGAGAACATTGCAGTCTGTATAGGACTGGGTCAGAGATGAGCAAAGGATCGCGTTACATCCGTTATCATGTTTCAGATAAATGCGTTTTTCCTGAATTGTACTCTGGCACCTCTGAAAGTCAAGTGAATCAATTTACCATTGAATCTTTTCTTGTTTCAGATCTGGTGGAGAATTTCGACGAAGCATCCAAGGATGAGGCTAACTAGAAGAAAATGGATTCCCTGGAGTGTCAAATTTGACAGGACCACGTGGAGGCACAGATGATGTTTTAGACAATTTTGAGAGGTGGAAAGTCAACCCGAGAAGATGGATAATCTGGCTGTGATAATTCTGTAAAATGTGGAACACCTGAACAAAGTACTTACATACTCTAAAGTGAGTTCTTTGAGTAATTTTCTAAAATAGTACTTTCAAGTATTAAAAAGCAGGGGTGGCAGTATTTTTAAGCTTGAGGTATTTTAATACTCATTCCACCTCTTCTTTTCCACCAGACTGTCCTTGCTTGTTGTGCTCTGTGGTCTGCATGTCCAGTTGGAGTGAGAGATTGTGTAAAATGTGGTGTTCACGGCTCCTGCTGTACATCCGTTTACTCCGTGTTACTGAACCTTAATTCTTTGTGGCCTCTCTCAAACCACCATATCTGGAATAAACCTTTGCTACTGTCAATAAATAGCCAGAATTTTTGTCTTTTTTTTTTCTTTCAAGTGGTATTTCTACAGCTGAAATACTGCAATAGACCACAAAGATCAACCTGCATGCTTATGGTAACCAGACTGTTTACATTAATGTGATTCAGTTAAAGGAGCATTTCACTGAAATATGTTTTCCCACTAATCCTACTGAGACTAATTCAGTCAGGAGAAACAGCAGAGCTGTTTGCTGTTGCTTCAATCTTCATGAGACTTTGGAAAAATGACATATTGGAACACTTAAAATGAAATAAAAATATTTAGAAGAATAAGAATTTCACAGTTGTATAATTTGGCTATATTCATGGTTATTTCATAATGTTTTGTTTAACATTTGTTGTCTACATATATAGTTTATAAGTTCTTTGATGCGAAATTGCCGTTGAAGCGCAAACACTGCATTTTCCACCATTGTTTAAGGACACAGGTATTAGACTGATCTTTTAACTGTATAATCTGTAGAAGTGATAAGACTTTGATCCTGCATTATTATCCTAAGTACTCAACAGCTACTAAATAAGCGTGTGTTCTCTCCATGACAATAACTCTGTTGAATGCAGTTTAAAAAGATCTTTTAATTAAATAACAGCTTCATTTCAGTGCCTATAAACAGTGGTTTGACCTTTTTTGACTTGCAATCAGATAAATATTTGTACAGAATGATGACAGACACTGAGGTCAATACAGGTTATTCTTGATACACCACTTACAGTATGACTGGTATAAAACACAAGCACCTTCGTACAGTGGCACCACAATAACCTGGTGTGACATTTAAATATAGGTGAGGTCACAACACACCAGTGACATTAGTATCAGAATACAGCGCAACAAAACGGACTTAAACATCAGTATGAGAATTTTATCACATTACAACACAAAGTCTGAATTATTCAAATAAATAAAACACAAAGATCTTCAGGATCAACAAACAGCTTGGCAGCATCATAAAAGCACACAGTTTGTACCGAGTGCATTCCGGTCTGTAAGAACGTATTTTTAACCCACCCACTGTCTCCTTCAGAGGAGCAAAATGAGCCTCAGATATGTGCTCACTATGAAGACATGAGGCAATTCAACGTATTAGATTAATATTCTTTTGCTCTTAAAAACGGCTATTATTCTGGTTAATAAGTTAGTTTAATAAAAACACTTGCCATGACGGAAAAAGAATGGAACAGCCAATGATGGCATGAATGCGATATACAAATCAAAATACTCCAAATCAAAACATCCATGCTTTAGTTTAAGCAAAATCAAAATCTTACACTGCACAGTTGACAGCAAACTACACTTGGAGTGCAGTGCATGCCGGTTAGTAAAGAACCTCACTTTACATTTCTGTAAATTAAATATCGGTTACTATCTCAGTCTGATTTCAGTGTGAAAAAGTGCAGAGTAAGAGTTTGAATGAACGTTATAATAGAAAATTCACACAACACAAACCTTCATGTGCATCATGCCAACATAATAATGTTGATATGATGCAACGCTGTATAAATGTCACTTAATGGAAGAAAATATTCCCAATTGGCCAATAGCCTGGGCGTGCTACGTGATTGTCCGGAGCCCAGCGCTGTCTCTTCGGTATTTGTTTTCAAGTTCATTCTCGGATTCCCATCAGCAACTTCAGTAAGTGTGCCTCCATCACCTGTTGAACTAAACAGAGAAACATACAGTGTTTGAACAGAGCTGAGTGTCATTTCAAAGCAAATACTAATCAAACAAAATTTACTTTCCCAAGTGGTCATCCTTTCTCTTCCCAGAAGGAAGACAAAAGGGAAATTGGCAAGAAAAGTGACTCATTTCCCACTCAGATCAAAGTAAAGTACAGCAGGACAAACTCCAGATCTGTACTTTTAGAGGAATGTGCTTCTCATTGCTCAGTTCAAGTATATTCTTGTATTTTAGCTTTCTTACAAAAGGTGTTAATGAGTCTGTGATCACGAGTAGACTGCAACTACTGATTATTTCCATCATCAATTCATCTGTCCATCATTTTCTTAATTAATTGATAAGTTGTTTGGTCCAAGAAATGTCATAAAATGGTGAAAATGTTATTCACTGTTTCCCAAAGCCCAAAGTGACATCCACAAATGTTGTTTTCTCCACAACCCAAAAGGTATTTAGTTTACTGTCTGACTGATGTCCACCAAAGACAAACACCTGCTTCTCTTGGTGTTTTATGTTTTAAATGTAGACTCAGGCTGGGTTTGCTTTATACATACCATTCCTATGGCCCATAGCCACAGCCATGTCCATTGCATTGAATCCAGAATCTGACTCAATGGTAGGATCAGCACCACTCTCTGGAAGACACACAAACACACCAAAATTTTGTTATTGTAACAGGCTGATGTTGAACACAACACATTTACTAAACACAAAATAATCCTTAAAGAAATATTCACTGAGATGGATATTTCTGGACTTTCAGTAAAGGATTTGTCCTCACCTAACAGGATTTCAACACAGCGCACATGGTTCCCGTGGACAGCGTACAGCAGAGGAGCTCCTCCGTTCTGAAACAGACACAGGGGAACATCACAAAAGGCCACACAGGCTGACGCCTCATTTCACAACAAGACCAACATTAACCCCCATGTTGTGTTCATTTCATGTTAAACAATTTTGTGTTCCCGGTCAAAAATGGCCTATTCATGGCCTGTATGCCTCATTGATCTGAGCTTATACATCTTGAATTCAAGTTCTAAAAAACATAATTTCTGGATTATTTTGACTTTAAGAAATAATCAGATGTTTATCACAGACTACTTTGGGTCAAAGTTACCAACGACATTTGTTTTGAAATCATTTTAAATTTTTAAACACTCACATAAAGTAACACCTTTTGTGTTCCTGGTCTAAAAGTGACCGGGAAGATTTTATTTGTGTACAAAGGAAATTATTCCATCACTACACTTAACAATTTCACAATGTTCTAAGATCAATATCTTTATACATTAAAGAACAACTGTTGTAATATGGACACTATAAAATGGTTTAATACTTATAATCCGCTAGAGAGGTAGCTGTTTGTAAGAGATGCTTTTTCCCGGGGTTTTCCCTCTCGCGTTGTTTTGCCTCCGTGTTTCACATTTTGAGCAGTGTAAGCCTCGGTGTACAAGAGAATGCCTTTTGCAAGTTATAGATAAAGCTCATATGAGCAACAGCAAGTTGTCGAGTGGTCTTTTTCAAAGCCGAACTAACGAGAACCATGACATTACAATGTTCATCAGTCTATCAGTTTTTTTTTCTGATAACAGAAAACTGAAAACTGATATAAAGTCAGGCTTCTAAACTTGGTGGAGTGGGTTAACTCAAACTTCAATGGTGTTTTTTCTCATGCACATGTTGGACAATATGTGCAGATTGTTGCATGCACCTTGCAAATATATGCATTGCATTTACGCGCACATTGTTTTCACATCAGTTATTTCTTGCTCTGGATTATATTCTGTGTCATCATCATCAGCTTCTGAGACTTCCTCCTCTAATCCATCCTCACTGCCAGTTACCTGGCCTCTCTCCTCCTCACCACTGTGGTAATCAAATATATAATCAAGAGCCTCACTTACAGTATATCCGCCTGCCATGGTGCTGCCACATAATGAACCGTGAGCAAGGCCTCATAAAAGCATTATATACCAAAGCTACGAGAAAAGTTCGAGTATCATTGAAACTACGTTGCAGCTGTCTGTGAGAGCTGCCAACAGGTGTTGCTCCTGTGGGAGAGAAAATCTCTACTGGGCAAAGGTTCGTGTAGTGATTGCCAGGGAACCCAAAGTGTGTGTGTGTGTGTGTACGTGCACATGCACATGCATGTGTATGTGTGTGTGTGTGTGTGTGTGTGTGTGTGTGTGTGTGTGTGTATGTAGTCTCATCTGACAAATGAGGATGTACCTGAGCTGACTTTTAAACACTAATTGTCGTCCTCCCCCATTCATTTCTAATGACCGGTCATTTTTGACCGGGAACACCAAGAGTGTAGAAAAGTTGAATAAAACACACAAAACTGTATTTAAATTAATACAATCTTATTTTGTGTGTTGAAATCCTCTTTGTGGACAAAGTCATGGAATCTAAGATCAGTCTGATCAAATTAACTACATTTTTCAGAGATAAAACTTTTGAAATTGGTCAAATTTGACCTGAACACAACATGAGGATTAACCTGAACCCTGAACATGATCTCCCTTATACCTCATCATTTTGTTGTCATATTCTGATCCATTGAACATTTGACACAAGCTTAGTGCTCTTACCCAGTCATATTCATTGACATCCACACCACAGTCAATGAGCATCTTCACAATATCCGTGTATCCCTTACTACAGGCTAAGGACAAAGCACTTTCTCTCCCTTTGGCCAGGAGGTTAGGGTCAGCACCCTGCAATGAAAAATGACACAGAATGATGACCAGTGAATAAATAGAGAGGGCACACACTGTAATAATAAAACCATGAGATCTGGAGATAACTGTTGCGTACATTTTGGAGCAGAAACTCGACAACAGCGATTTGTCCATGTGCAGCTGCCCACATGAGGGGGGTGAAGCCTTCCTCGTCTTGGAGATTGATCACAGTCTCTGTTGAAATGATACATAAACATGATCGCTATACATATACTTTCATCACCATCGCTCATCTACACACACTTTGCAGGATTGAAGCTAACATTGGCTAATATTTAAACTGCAGTGAATATACTACTATTTCTTAATGTTTCTTACTCTTACTTCAACATATATTTGGGCCTTAGAAAAAATTATTAGATTGCATAATTTTTTTTTTATTTTAATTTTTTTTTTTAATTTTTTAATATTACCCTTGTTGTATATTAAGAGCCTTTTTGGTTTAGAGCATAATTTCTCTGGAATGATAACAGTGAAAATTTATTTTCATGCAAAAAATAAAGACACTTGCTTGTTCCTGCTTGTTAAATATGAGGATTTGCTGCTTTTCCTTTGTCTATATGTCAGTAAACTTTCTATCTTTGGTTTCTGGATTGTTGGTCTGATAAAAGAAAACATCTGAGGAGGTCACCATCAAATTATACCCGTGTGACGACCCCCAGCGGCACTGCCTACCTTGCTCAATCCTGCTGGCCAGAAACACCATTTCACCTTGAGCTGCGAGCTGATGGATGGACAACGCTGAGAGGAGGAGCAAAGCACGTTACGGACTCACAATTTCCATTTACATTTAATAAATGAAAGTTTAAAAAATGTTCTACTTACAATGCACCAGAAGAGGTGTGGAAGAAACCTCATTGCCACGGTGCTTGTTGGTGAGGGTGGTGGACTGCTTGATGGGCGAGAAATGTTTGGTGGTGGATGGCGTGTAAACATGGCGCACCTGTATACCCGGGGAAGGTGAGGTCTGGATGTTGCACTCGGCTGATGGAGGAGAAGAAGAAAAAGACAACTGTGGTAAGAAATACAGCCTCACACATCAGACACAAACCTGCAAGCTCCACATGCCAAGTAACTGTAACTCGAACAAAAGTTACATCCACGGCTCTCACCTTTGAATAAAACAGAAGCCACCTCCAGATCAGAGTTGACCTGGTCCTGGATGTTCTTGCTGTCCTCCTCGTTGAGCGACTTGACAAACCTGGAGCACACGTTCATGTCGAAGCGGTTGGGCAGGATGAACTTGATGCCCATAGCCACGTTTTGGGTGCCGGTGTCGTCCGGGCTCGCCCCCACCGACTGCTCGGTCTTGATGGCGCTCAGGTCCGGCATCACGCAGATCCCCTCCATGTCCTCCGGGACCAGGGGACACTCCGCCGCCCCATCCGAGCCCGACACGGCGACGCTGTCCATCCTCTGGCCGCTCGCTCAAACCGCTACACCGGGGTCAGACTGAAGCCACGGCACGCCTGGAGCCGGAGAGACGAGTCGGCGTTTCGTTAAAACACCCAAGCAGCCCCTCTGTTAGCTCTCAGTTAGCATGCCGGCTATTGTTACCATAACCTTGCGTTTGTCGCATTAACTGAGTGTAGCAAAAAATATCACTTTCATGCATTGCATTGAGCGTACACACTAAATAAGGCTATCTTGTTAAAATAAACACATTTCTTACTCTATACTGCATTGTTTTACTTCAACATCTTCGTGCGGCCATCACTGCTTCACTCGGTGTTTTGGTAGATGTGCGCATGCGCAATTGGTAGCATCCACAAAGGGTGCATCCACTATAAAACTCCCCTCTTTTTTATTTAGTTCCGCAATTTTTACTTTATGCTGCTGCTGGGCAGATGTACAGACGGGTGACAAATTAAAGGGAGAAAATGAATAAATTGAATAATTTAGTGGAGAAATGTAACAGATACAGACCAAGTGGCTTTGTTATACTGTGGAATGGTTTGGGTGTATTTACCCCCTCAGAGGGAAGGGTCTCTGCAAATCATACAAAGTTGTTCTGGGTGAGCGCTTTTATCCTGCGATGAAACATTTCTATCCTGATGGGAATGGTCTCTTCCAGGAAGACAATACCCCGACATACAGGGCACGAGGAGTCACTGAGTAGTTTGATAAGGATGACAATGATGTGAATCAAATGCCATGGCCTCACAGTCACCAAATCTCAGCACAATTGAACACCCATGGGAGATATTGGAGCTATGTTTTCGACAGCACTCTCTACCACTATCACCAAACACTAAATGAGGGAATATCTTTTAGCAGAATGGTGTTCATCTTTCCACTAGAAACTTGGAGAATCAATGCGAAGGAGCAGTGAAGCTCTTTTGGTGGGATGTGGTGGCCCAACACTTTACTAAGACACTTTATGTTATTTATCTTTTAATTTGTCACTTATCTGAACTTATTTCAATAAAAATACTCTGTGGAATTTTGAGGTTTGCCCTGGCAAATTTGAGTTGCTTCAGTCGCTACCTGAAGCTCCATCTCTGGAGCTGTTGCCTGCTCCCCTCCCGATGAAGTGATCTCCTTGTTTTGTGGGGAGTGAAGCAGAGGCAACATGTGACCTAATGTGAAGTGAAACACTACCAGCTTTGTATAAAACACAACAAAACAACAAAAAATTAAAAGTTATATTGAGCTGCTTTAAGAAATTCCTCATACACCCAGTTGCCAAATTTATACTGATTTATTTGATGTCACTATAGTTATTTACACACTATTTTAATAATATTACTGTGATTCTGGACCATGCTACTGGTCTGTCATCAAAATACTGAGGCAGAACAACACTCAAGCAAGACAAAGTGGTGATAGCAGAAATGATTCAATAATCTGAGGCCATGAACATAACATAATGACATTCTGTGTTCTCCACACAATGAACTATATCTGTTCAGTTGTAGTTGGCTTTAAGTCAAAGAAAAGTTTTTTTTTCTTTTTACCATTTTTAAGTGAAGTAATTGACATTTCTGAAACACATCAGGAAAACGCTGGAATTTGAAAGCCAGTTCATGTCCCTGATACTTTCACTGACTAAATAAGGAAATCCTCAGCACCCAGGGCTGTTTTCCAAAGAAACATTTTAACTAAATGAAAGACTAACAAGTAAGAGTATTAAATTTGTTCATTTACAGCGTTACAGTCATTGAAATATTAGACTGAAGTCCAGAACTGAGGCTGTCATTTTTCAAGAAACACACAGCCAGATGTTATTCATTTCACTTGAAGGTAAAATAACAACATTTCTATATTCATTTTTAAGGAAAGACAGCTTATTATTCACCATTGCAGTACAGTTCTAAGTATTGCATTGCCGTACCCATCATTCAGTTTTAATTACCCCCAAACACAAAAAGACATCAGCCCATGACTAGACTCACGGTCTCCAGGGGCTAAATTACACGTTTTCAGTCTTATCACACTGTTCAACTATGAGATGGTATTTTTTAGCCTAAATGTTTAAGAATACCTGTGGTTCATTTTAAATAAATAAATGATCTCGTTGCTTCTGTCCAGACCAAAAGTTTATGAAGCGTAGAAGCTGAGAATAACTCAAGTGGTAAAAATGTAGTATTAATATTACACAAAAGAAAGTTCAGGAGAAAAAAAAACAAGCTAAATTTGTAAATATTTCATAATATTATGCATGATCTGGTCTCTAAATGTGACCAAGGATGTGAGAATTTGTATGCTTATTAATTCAAGGGTACTATGTGATGTTACACCAGTGTTAAACCCCACTGTGCAGCCCAGTCTGTCTACATTATAGATGCTTGCCTCAGGTTTTTGTCATTCTTTCTTCATACCTTTCTGGCTTTAAGCATTCATTGGTTCAGTTCCCCTTGTGCACCGTTGTTAGTTTGACATCTGACACAGTTGCAGTTGTTTAAATTGAGTGCTTTGATCTCTCATTATCTCAGCCTTAATACATATGGGACTTACTGTGTGCCTCTCATGTTTATATGATGCTACAGAGGGCCCCATAATGTTTAAGGGAGGATTTGCTTCATGTTGTGTATTCAGGCTTTGAGTAGTGGTGAGATATTTTATCCTGATACATACATAAAAAATATATGAAACCTGTATGTATTCATCTACATCATCACCGATACTGTTGGATTTGGCCCATTTTAAACATGGTTAATATGTGCATCAGTATGAAAACCCCAGTGCTAGTCTACATTAACATTACATAACAAAGGTTTACACAACTCTCCCAAACTTTGGACTTTATTAACTTAAGGTCATTAACATTATTAGAAGTTAGACTTGATTTATTATGATTTACTGAATCAAAGGCTTTGCTGGTTTTCTGGCCTCATAAAAATAATCAGATGCATTGTGCTGATGTTTGTACTCAGCTGTGTGCTGATGTGGTAGTTAGAGGAATGATATATTTTGCTGTATTTTTGCACACATATGTCAATAGTGTCCATGTATAGTGGTTTAAAAACATCTTGTTATTGGCATTTTAAACACCTACAGTTAATCACATTTGTCACTTTTCCCAGAAATGTTATGTTAATTCAAAATATTCAGAACATTGTACAATTATAGACGAGTGTCATTATTTATTTAATTCCACACAAAACACATGAAGTTGTAAAAAAGGAAATAAAGAATTGGAACACAACTGAATTGGGAATGAAAATTAGACTAGAAATATAATGACAAAACTATGAAAAATGACACAACAAAATATTGCAGTTAAATTTAAGTTTTTGAGTGAAAGAAAATGGAACAAAATCATGTTTTAAAAAAACACATCCTTGAATTAGCTCCATCTCCACCAAAATGTTGCTTACATGTTAAAGCACTGGTGATAATAATTCATTAAACATTTTTTTTCAATGCTGAATTTCCCATGTTTCTTAATTTATGCACATGGAGCAGAGCAGATGGTGGCAGCTTGCTCTGTGCTGGCAGCTTTGAGAAGATGCTCACCCTCTTGACTGGTGGTGGATTAAGGTTGGATATGCAGGAGGCTGTCATCTTCTGCTTACTGTACTCTTTCCAAGTCTTCATATTGTGTTGGCTCGGTATGTTTAGTGGACTGCTGTGGTGGTGTGACTTCCTCAGTTAAAATTCGTGATGTTGGCTGTGAGTGGTTTGGTTGACATCCACTCTTTGCTGCCCCAGGAATGCCAAAGACACTGGAAGAGTCCGGCCGTATGACATGAAAAACAAGTAATGAATGTACAGTGCACAGCTTGTGCTGATGGACATAAATCAGAAGCAGACACTTTCAGCAGCTCAGGTATAGAAAAAACAATATATGAACTTTACTTTCATTTACCCTATCATAAATTCAAGGATCCAGTCCAGTTATGGGACACTTTTGCTATTTTTATTCATACAATCACTGCCTGGCATGCAAAAGACTGAATTACTTTTGGCTGGAGGACCAAGTTATGAATGTTGACTGTGGAATGGCAGATATTGCTTTAAGATGACAGAGATTAACTGGACAGAGATGAACAGGAAACAGAAATAAAATAAAAAATAAAGTTCCAGTCAGTAATCACTTGGAAAGTTCAGCAACTGTTGCACAGAGTCACTGTGTAACTGACTTCACTGCAGACTGTGATCTAGTCTTATCTGGCAGAGCAACTCTGAAATATGTCCCAGTGTCATTAATGTCTTGCAATTAAAGGCTGTGTAAAAATGATAACTGACCTGCAGTCACTGGAGGACAGCTGTTCCAAACTCTGACCAAATAATGACACCTTTCCTCAAGAGGGGGCTCACATGAGAAAAGTAAAAGTAATGTTCTTTCAGATCACTTTATGGCATCAGTGGCAGGGAAATCCACAATTGCTCCAGCATTGGTTTTTATCTTTGCTCCATATTCCTGTAAAGCTGCCAAGTAGTGATTTTCTAATACTGTGATTAGGCTTTGCTGGATAAACAGTGTTCAAGCCCCTGGAGTATTTATCCCATTCAATAACCATAAATAAAATGTTGGATCAATTTTTTTATGCAAGCTCTCTGTCTGTGCCAGCTTTCCTGTGCAATGCTTTATTTAAGTAATTTCACAGCGTGTTTTTGCTTTAGGCTCTAAGTAACCCATCACAACGTCAGGTTAAACTCAGGAAGTGACTTTTCTCATATTTCTTCACTTTTGTAAAAGACAGTAAGAGAGGAAAAGAAAAACGCAGCTATGTGGCACTTTGCAAGACGAAAATCTTCCTTCAGTAATGACCAAAGAAAGAATGTAGTACTTTGTTTTGACTGAGGGCTATGCGTTGCAAAATTCAAATCCCCTCAATCTCAACTTAAGCACTGAATTTTTTTATGATTAGTGCACTGGAAAGGTCAAGAGGAGCTTTCGAGGCTCAGTTTGTTCAAGTAAAAATGACCACACAGCGACTCATAAGCTGTTATTCTTGGACTGCGTGTGGAATGTCTTTTCAGAAAAAAAAAGGGGGAGGGGGGCTGATTGAAACAGCCTCATTGGTGTTTGTGCTGATATCAAACCACCCAGAGACAAGGATGTTTTCTCCTGAGGCCTGTTTTTGCGTAGTGTTTACTTGTTTGTTTGCTTTCTGAGTCTCAGATGAGGAGGTCAAGGGGTCGTGGTCTGTCCGTTCCACTGGGATGACACCAGGGGTGCTTGGGAAAGTGAAGCACCGAGGAAGCTGTGTCGCCCTGCCGAGGTCATGGGTCACACTCATTTCTGGTCTCGGCTGCCTTGTTTTGACAGGACGCGAGTCTTGGCGTGGGTGGCGAATTTCACAGTGTGCTGCTCTCGCCACCTACAGGACGGTTGGACCACCTGCAAGGAAAGCAACATTTACAGAAAATATAGCAGACCATGCCTTTGCAGTTCACCTAGTGTAGGCATCTGTTTGTGGTGAAGTTTGCAACTTAATCAGAAAAAGAAGTGTAATATTGAGGATGACGCATGAGGAGTGTGATCTGGAAATCCTCCACATGATGGCAGCACAGCATTTTCATTCACTTTGTGCTTACTGATGCACTTTTGCCAACAGATGGCGCCACAGTTTAACAGTTTATGAATTGCAGCGCTGCATGATGGGCTTTGCTCACCTCCCAAATGTCCCATAATCCTCTCATCTCCCCAATTAAGCAGACAACGCTGTCTCGAGGGTAAACTGTAAATGAACTCAGATTGCTGACCGTGGTGAAAGTAAGACAGCATTGTTGTACACTGTCAGCTGTGACCTCATTTCAGATATTTAATCTGCTGCTCACTATCAGTTAGTGGGATAAGTCCAGGGAGCAGGAAGGGTGGGAAAGTCTTCCCCTCGCTTCCTGTTTTAGTTATACGTCTGTGTTAACGTCTGTCTGTGTCCTCTATGCGTGATTATGGTCACACTCCAACTGAGACCTGAAAGATTTTCCAGTTTCAGAGCAGTAGGAGGTCATGTACTTTACTTAGGGTTAGGGCTAAAACAACACAAACACACAGGTGATAATGATAACACCTACATAATGACATAGCAGTACCTAATACACTGAGATATGTTTCATACTATTATTATCAGTGAGTAGCAGGTGACTGAGGTGGAGCTAATTTCAACTGCTATATATACTTGTATAGAGACACTATGTGTTGTTAATCATTGTTGCTTTTTACATATATCTATATCTAAGTACACCTATTGTCTCATCTACAGGTTAACCCCCCCTTTTCTTGAAGTTTTCTATTTATTTCTATTTATATTCTGATTGCTTTAGATTGTTTATGGAGGGTAATCCCAGCAAAAATGCCAATAAACACTGTTTTTAAGTCATTACTAACACATTACCAAAAATTTAATGAATATTTAAAGCAAAGGTGTAATTCACCTATCAGATAATGATTTCAGTAGGGAAAATTATATTAGTTTATTATGTGCAAACCATTTTTAAATATACATATTCAAACTTTCTTTCAATTATTTTTTTACATGGGGTGATGATGATAAGCTGAGATGAGACACATGGTCTATTCAGGGTCAGACTGACGTTTAAAATCAAGCCAAGTCAGCCAGAAGGATTTATACTGAATAATGATAACACCAATTGAGGCCACCAGAAGAAGTTTCAAACAGAAAAAAAAACAACACTTCATTTTTTTTCTTTTTTTCTTTTCAAACTTTTAAAAGGGTCAGTTTGACCCACTACATAACAGGAGTGTGAAATTACAGCTGAACTCCCTGCAGACAACACATGAAGTGCAGTAAGGTTTGGTAGAAAATATAGACCATGATGGGAAAACCACATAAAGCATAAAATGTCTCTATATATACACAAAGGACACTGAACCTATGGGGGTAATAGAGGCATCATATGAGAGGATTGGCCCTGCCTCCCGGAGAGTCCTGCAGCCTTTGTGTGTGTGTGTGTGTGTGTGTGTGTGAGAGAGAGAGAGAGAGAGGTGGGGGGGGGCTGGACCAGAGGAGCAGGCTGCACTGAGGAGGAACAACTCAGGCGACACCTGCAAACAAACTCCTCACCGACCTTGCAGCGAGGAGGCGGATGAAGCTGAAGAGTGAAGGTGTGAAAAGAGCCACCGCTTACTGACGAGAGAGCAACAGAGAAAGTTCTTTTACCTTTATTTATTTTTTAGGTTTTGTAAAGATAACAAGCGATTTGAGTGGACCACAGGGAGGTGAGAGAGACGGCAGCAGGTAATGACAATCTCATTCATCTCCGCACCGAAAAACTAATTATAAAAAAAAATAAAGAGGATAAAATAAAAAATACTGCGAGGGAACTGCACATGCGCAGTGAGACGTCGTTTTATTGCTCTATCGCACAAAAGTCTGGTGCGTTCACAGGTAAAACGAAAAAAACAAAACAAAACGTGGTGAGTTCAATTCCTTCACATTTCAATGTGCGAGAGTTTCACTTCCCGGTGAAAGCGCTAGAGATCATTTATTGTTCCTGAAGGCTGTGTGTTTTGACTGCTGATAATATGTGCAGCCTGTTTTCACCTCTTTGTGTGAGAGTTTAGGGACCAGTCCGTCCAGTGGCTTAACGGCCAGGTCGGTTTCCATTCAGCCTTATCAAAACGGGGTTTAGAAAAGGTGGCTGCTGTTCACTGTTTATACCCCGAGTTAGTTACAAAGCCTATTTTAGAGGTAGCTTTTTCTAAATATAAATGAATGAAAATGAAAAGAAAATGTGTACCACATTGTAATATAACTGATCTGTGTAGTATAAGTGTAATAACTAAATAGCTGATAGCAGAGGAGGCCACCTTTTTCATACAGCCTATAACTGATTGCAGCACATCATGTGAGAGGAATTAGATTATTCAGTCATGCATCACCTGGAAAAAAAAAAGTTCAGGACAACAGGATTGACTTGCTCGTGTCTGACAATATTTGCAACGCACATGTATAGATGTCAAAGTAACTTCCCCTTAAATGCTTTCTGACAGCGTGCGTTCTCTTGCTATGTGTAATCCCTTTTCTCACGCTCGGCTCCGGAGTGCGTGGCCACCAGCCAGGTCAGGCCAGGTTTCTTGTTCGCATTGAGCATGTCAGAGGCTGAAGTCAGGCTGAGGACAATGACTGACACCGATTCTGTGTCACGCTAGAAAGGATGGGATCTGGATTTGAAGTCTTGTTTTGGTGACCTGTGTGGTTATTTCTTCTGATTACATGATGAAGCTCAAATCAAGCTGGATCTTGAGCCATTACGTCTGTGGATTCAGATTGAGTCTTCAAACCCTGCATAAACACAGGTGTACCAGAATATTCACGTTTGTTGACTTAATGGGGTGCGACCTGCCAACCTAGGGCAATGTTTATATGGCAGGAAAACCTTCTCTAGGTCTACTTTTTAATAGTGCAGCCCCATTGATATGAGTGGGATTAAAGACAGAGATAGACGCCCAGGCCTGTGGCATCATGCTCTTCTATTGATAAGATGTGCTTTGGATACAATATTACAGCACGCAAATGTGATAGTGATATTATTGTTACAGACGCCCAAAGGACATCAGTCAGTGTATTACACTGTAACATGACTGGACCTGATGTTGAGATACTGGATGGTGTTCTTGGCATCAGCCAGCTGTGTCACTTTACACTTTATTTTCATTAAATAACATGAAGTCATTTTATGTTTAAAGCAGAGAAAAACGTCCAAGTGTAAACATGAAAAATCATTGGATGTTTTATTATGGTTTGTTTGTGAAATAATGGATCATGTTGGGAGTATTAGGAGCTGAAACTAATAGCTGATTAATTGAAATCTATTGAAGAAATAATATTTGAAGCAGAATAACAGTACCCTCTGATTAAAACCTCTCAATGTGAGTTTTTTTTCTGCTTTTTTCTACTTAAAGTAATCATAAATGTAATACATTTGTGGACGTTGGTTGGATGAAACAACACATTTCAAGGCAGTCACTCTGTGCTGTGAGAATGTGTGATGGTCACCAAGGAATTAGTCGATTAACAGAGAAGACTATTCATGGTTCATAAATGGAATAAACAATATACCCTTTTAATTAGGACCTGAAAGAGGAGAGAAGCCCACTGCACATCTTCCTCTCACAGCCACACAGTTAAAACTGTCATGGTCAGTCTGCGCGGCACCGGCTCATGCAAATGAGCGCCTGGACAAAGTGCGGCCTGCAGAGCTGACACCACTGCGCAGCTTTGAAGTCATGCACTATTCACAGCTGAGAGTGAAGTCACAGTAGATCGGGTGTGTGCCGATGATACAGTTACTTTTTCCTCTGCTGCTGCATCGTGCCCTGACACTGTACAGTTGGTTGTCTCAGTCATCTCAGGGCTGTAAGGGGACCATCGTGTACAGGAATGTGTACATCTTTCACCGGAAAATGACCTCATGTTTTACACTTTATGAGCAATTTCAATTAAATGAAAGCAGTCCATTTTTATCTGGTGAAACATTTGACACTGTTGTTTTTCTATTTACAGGTGGTTAAAGATTAGAGAATACAAAAGAAGCAACTTCGTACAAAAAAGTTTTTGATTGTTATTTTCCTGATGTTGTAGTAACACGACTGTTTCCTCCCCAGGTATCTGTTGGATGGAGAGAAAATGGAGGTGAACAGAAGAGAGGTGCCCCTATATGTAAGTGCCAGTGTGTCCTGCTGCGTTCTCTAAATGTCTGATGTGTTGGTGGTCCAGCAGGATGTGTTTTGGCTGACGTTGTGTGAACTCTTACGAGCAGTCCCCCCACATTTAGACCCAACTCCACTTCTTTTTTTTTTTTTTTCCTCACCAGAATTAGAGCACTCTAGACTCTCCCATCATCCCTTTGCTCTCCCTCTGTGCAGTGGTTGACTGGCAAGCCCAGTGTCGCAGGTGAAATCCAAGCCAGCAGGGTTTCAGTCCCCGGGGAAGCCAGGCCTTGCACAGCCAGCTCACCAAGTGATAATGCCCTCTGAAAGCACAGCCTTCACAGTGAACATTGGCCAGAATGAGAGAATATACCCTTTTGTTTCTTGCCTTTTTACTGTAAGGAGTATGCCAGTGTATGGATTTAAGATTTTCTTCTGTAAGCGTGTTAGAGGGTGCAGGGTGTGCAGGTGTGCTTGAATTATTATTTTTCTGACATTGTAGACCTCTGTTTCCCTCTACTACTTTCATTTCTTCCATCTGTCTTCCTTGGCCTCTTTCAGTCTTCCATATCTGCCATCTCTCTCTCTCTCTCTCTCTCTCTCTCTCTCTCTCTCTCTTCTGTCTGTCTCTCGCCCTTATTCTCCTGTGTGTGGAAGCCTGGGTGGGCCAGTCACTGAAGCGTTGCCAGATTTCTGGTAAGCGGAGTGTCTGCTTGTTTTGCTGTGTCACCAGTTTCAGATGGGGGAGGCGGGTGGGAAGGAGGCAGGGGGAGACGGGGGGATGGGAGGGAGGCGGTGGGGTGGGCTTGCTCCAAAACCTTTGCCTCCACTCTCTCATAGAGGCCGATTGAGCGCTGGTCTGAAACCCAGGCATGTGAATCATTACGGGCCCTACCACTTACACACACACACACACCTCGCCATTAGGAGGAAATGGTGACTCCACCCTCTTAAGGTCACAGCTCGACAGGAGCAACTCTCGCCACCGAATGAGATCCAGATTTCAATGCGGGGCTTTGTGTGGGCAGGCCTCGGCACACCGCTGCAATATAAAGGCTGTTATTGTAACACCCGTAGTAAAGTGTTATGGCGCACCTCCACACATAAAACGCGGTGTCAGGCCCGCAGCAGACACTGTTGGGCCAGATCAATGGATAAATGGTTGCATTGAATTGCGGGAGTTCCTGTGCTTGAGGAGGTTTCATTGAGCTCCCGGTGCAGGACCGCACAAGTCAAGGCGATTTTGTTCATCCATGTAAGCATGTGCAAGTAAAAGCGATTCCCCCTCTGCAAGTACACTGTGTGCTCATGTTAGTGAGAGAGGAATATACAGTGAAAACAAACATGCTTCTCAACTTTCATACTATCATACCTTAACAACCTTAGATGGATTTATCTGTGCCTGAATACAATCCCACAGAGCCTCTGGCATGGCTGTAGACTCTTCCTCTTGTTCCTTTACAGCGGCCATTATCTCAACACAGCAGAACCTCATGTTCACAAATGGAGATAGATTAGCTGTACCATGTTTGTTCAATTGGCAGTATGGTGTGATAGTAACAGTTATCTCAGTGCTCTTTGAGCTAGCGGGTGTTATGGTTTATGATTCTTTTTTCACCCTGTGAGTGCTGTGGCGATTGTGTTTGCCATGCTTTTCCCATGCCAGACCAAGAGAAAACCTCACCCTGCTGGTCGTTTATTGACATTTGATATGCCAGTCAGTGGTAAAAGAAGACGACAGAAATCTCTTTACTTGAGCAAGCAGACACGTGTTCTCGTTACAGTGGCTTTTTCAAATATTGCAGAACTAAAATATCATATATAATAACACGAGTCTCACTGGTGATGAATTTCGGTAAAGGATTTCTTACCGTTGTTACATAACAACAAACCTATACTTAGTAGCCTTTGAAATGCAATGTTTGTGGCACTGTTCCAGTTTCACCGACAGCATTTTCTGACATGTAGACTAGGTATTAGTATCTCATTAGCACAGCAGATTAAATCAGAGGTATGTGTCTCAGCTGAGTATGAGAACAGGCCTACAGCACAGTTCCAGCTGTCACCCTCAAGACTCCAATGAGATTCTGGTCCACTGAGTTTCATATAGCTCAGATACAGTATGTAGGTATTACTGTAGAAATACTTCAAGTATTTTCACTTTGAAACATTCTTACCAGTTTGAAAAGGGCTTTGCTTGATGTGTTAGCTTGTTCGAATGTTTATAAAATTGACTGAGCATGTGTAAGCTGGTAGAATGGTCCAAGTACATGCCTTTCCCTAGCTCTCTGTTGGTTTTTGATCAAAGCCAAACCATTAAGTCATAATGATTTGTAGTGACTATAACCAAAGTCTTTTTTTGGTCATTTTATGTCAGGATTTCAGCACATTTTGTTGTGCAGTAGAACTTTTCTGAATGGGACAAAATGCCATTTAGGTCTGGTTCTCAACTGAAATACTATACTGTGAAAAAATGTCAATATTCAAAAACAAAAAAATACTCTGTCCCCGCTGACGTCAGGCTGTTGTCTCGCTAATGGAACTGACTGTTATTGGAGCTGTTTTTGTTGTTGCAGTGGCAGTGATCTTGCTCGCCTGACGTCACCTATGTGTTGCTCTCAGGAGATCACGGCAAAGAGCTCTAAAGCTGATGACTGCTGGTTTCCTGGAGACCACAGGCAGCAGATCCGATGCTGTTTTTCCCCACCAAGCTGACAACAACACAGGGAGATTATAAAATCATTTCACTGGTATATCCCTGGATTTGGTGTTGTGTTGAAAACAAATATTCATACCTGCTAGTTATTATTAAATTAAGGTAATATACACAGCACTATTGTCTGCATAAGCCTGTATATTGA
Source organism: Scortum barcoo (assembly GCA_023238725.1). Taxonomy (NCBI): domain Eukaryota; kingdom Metazoa; phylum Chordata; class Actinopteri; order Centrarchiformes; family Terapontidae; genus Scortum; species Scortum barcoo. The sequence goes on from CM041545.1 coordinate 10,969,918, forward strand.
TGTTCCGTAATTACCATATTGTTCCTGACCTGAGAACTGCCCATATGGGAGGCGTGGGGTAAAACCACAAGGTGTTGAATATTTCATTGTTGCTGGATCAGGTTGTGTCATGATAAAGCCCTGGAGGAAAATCAGTCGGACGTCTTATGACTGGCCAGCCCTCCCTCTTCCTCTTCCCCAAGGCGCAGGAGATGCACTTCAGATCGAAGAAATTCTGTCTGATCAAATTGTACCCGCGTAAACCAATATTATCTGAGGTGGCTGACAATGAAGCGGGAACTACAGCCTCCTCGGAGGGGCGAAAACAAAATCATAAGATGTTAAAAATAAGTGTTCACATATGTTTCTGTGTCTTTCACAGACATTTAAATGCAATAGCTGGAGGACAGTTTCATAAAAGGGTTAAAAACACCAAAGACAGAGAATGGATAAAGCTCTTTGGTGTTAATATGACATAGCAGAATATGATTAGTGACAATAAATAGAAGGGATTCTTGTAAGAATGGTTATGATCTTTGGTTACTTTGAAAATGCAAAGATATTTTCTCACATTGGAATAAAATGAATAAAACCATATAAATATATCACCGTAAAAGGAGTATTGATGTCCAGTGACAAGCTAGCCTCTTAAGAAATCAGGAAGGCTGCACAAACCACAGGCCGACATCTTATCTTTATGTTAGGTGGAAAAACAGTCAGTGATAACATTAACAGTGGTAAGTGTGCATTAAGTGGTCCGGCAGCTAACCACTTAGTGCACAAAATGAGCTGAGACACTGCAGGCTGAGTCAGACCTCTGTTATCAGTCCACACCGACAGCCTGCTCACACAACAAGTCAGCTCTGAGAGAGGCAACTTTTGAAAGTTCCAGCTCAAGTTTAGGGGAAAAGCAAATAATAGGTTTGAAGGCTCAGTCAAAATAGACTTTATGCTGATGTTTGATTGGTTAGCCATTGATTGGTCTCTCCTTGTGAGGAAAACTTTCAGCTGTGATTACATCAGCAAGATACATTTTTCAAAATATCAATGTCCTTTTGCAGGCAGCTTGCTATCTCATTGTAACCCTAAATGTACTTTTGTGGCCAAATCTAGAAGACGTATAGAGTAAGCATCTATACATATTTTCATTTAGTAAATCAAACGTATACTTTCTTTTTGTGATGGATCACAGTCTCGGTCTGTCAGTCAGTCTACTGCCTCACTCCTGACTGAAAAGACTTAACAGCTGGATGGATTCTCATCTTTTTGATTCAGACATTTATGGTCATTAGAGGATGAACTAATAGATAGGAGACTTTGAAGAAGATTGAAGAAAAGTATTGTTTTTGTTGGTCCCCTGGTTTCTCATTAAGTGCCACCAGCAGGTCAAAATATTCACATATCTGCATAAATATCTAAACATGTATTTCGTGGATTAACTCATGATGTCCAGATTATGTATCCTAATAACTCTGGTGACCCCTTGACCTTATCTAGCACCACCATAGCTGTCAACATTTGTGCCAATGTGCTACCCTCTTAATGTCCTGCTCCCCAGTTGTGGATGAAATGTAATAAGCAGAGCTAGACTCCTAAATTGCTGCCCAACAGCCATTAGTGTGGATGCAGACGTTTGCCTTGTTTAAAGATAATGATGCAGATTATGTTTAATCCATCCACAATCCAAACTGTAATTATCAGTGTATGCTTCAGTCCGGCATTTAGTGCATTTTGCTCCCCCCTCTAAAAATCGAAAGTGAGTAATACTTTGAGGAACCATAAAATGCAGTGTCAAGTGGCTCGAGAAGAAGGCCCTAAAATTCTTGTTAAGATGATGGATGCTTTAGCCTAAAGCGCTAACAATAAGGATAAATTAAAGAGGGCCTAATAAATTACCAGATAAAAACCCAAAGCTGTGCACAAGAAAAAAGAAGATAAGGATATAGCACAAGCATGGAACTCTAAGCATGCAATCCCTCTCGTACTTGAACAATGTACTCTGAGCTAACCCTCTTGTAAAGGTCAGTCTCTGGGGGAAAGCCATTTTTTTCGTGTTTGGTAATCCGTATTGATATCAAGGACAAAAACATTTGCTTTTGTTTTGTTAGGGACTAAGAGGCACCACTTTCACTCTTCCAGCGTAATTGTATTGGCAACCGAACGCTTGGATGTCCCTGTATCAGTGGGTTAGATGCTGCAGAAACATATCAGACGCAGTGAATAATAGTGAGTGACAGAGAGAACATTGGCAGCGAAAATCTTTGTGTACACACAACACGAGCTTCTGCTCAGTCAAATCTTTCTGCTTCTCTTGCCCTCTGTGTCTTCAGTGGACGCTCTTGAGAGTTGTGGGTATCTTTGGGGTGATGCAGGAGAAATCAGAGATCAGATAAGGTCAGTAAAGAAAAAAAAAAGAACAAGGTCAATGATGTAACAGAAATAATGAATCTCATTATGGAGGTGGATCACGAAGTAGACGCTCAGTAGGGTGCAGCTCACTCCCATTGTGAGGAAAGGTCTGGTGTCTTTCTTACTTCTTTTTTTCTCTGCTCCTTCTGTCCAGTACGAGGAGTTCAGTGAACTTTGTGAGACTGACTCAATGTAATCAGAACATGTCAGCAGGGTGACAAGAAGAGACATTTTCGTTCCAGAGAAAGCTGTATGTTCAAGGCCTCTTTCTAACTTCTTCACTTTAAAATTGAGCTATCACAATTCAGTAAGCCAGAGCATTATGGTGTACTTCTTCCATTGGTGATTGATTGATGATTATGAATCATAAATGTTGGTTGTATTGTAAAGCCAGTTAAATGGATGGATTTTCTTTTCTCGCCTTCTAGGGGCAGGTGGAGGCCAATGTCAGGTTATGCTCCAACGCTCCCAAAGACGCAGACTTTTATGTTGTCATCCAAGGCTCTGAACTTACACATGTGACTGCAGCAAAGAGAGGAGATGATGGACTGACTCTTTACTTCACAGTTCCCGGTATGCGCATCAGTCAACCTCTAATAACACTCAGATCTCCCTCTTTGCCTGTCTCACTACCTCCTCCTGTGATTTTCTCTGTCTCCTGTAGGCCATGCCCTTCTGGAAGTTGCCTCTGTGATGCCCTACTTATTTGCAGAGGACCAAATCAAGCAGTGCGAGGGTGAAGCATCTCTTGAGTACCTCAGGGACGTTGCCCAGGACGCAGCAGAGTACCTGAGCGCAAACAGGGACCGGCTCGGCCCCCAGAGCTACCTAGAGGTCCTGAAGAGGTTTTCCACGTGGGCGCGGGCAACTGACGAGGAGTTCTCTGCTGCGGGGTCGGACTGCAGCGAGGACCATGTGCGGCAAAGTCCAGTTGATAAGGCTGGCCTCAGGGAGCTGGATGAGAAGATCACACAGGCTATGGCCAACATGACTTACCACCAGCAGTGGAAAAACACTGACAGCCAGCCTCGAGAAGGTAATGAAATAGGAAGTGAGAGCGTAAGCTGCTATACTGCAGGTTTTTATTCGCCAGAGGTAATCTTCAGCATATTCTGCTATATGAATCTTTTGAACTTGTAAAAACCAAACAAAAAGTAAAACAAAGCACATTCAGGAGATGTGATCTCTGTGTGGATTTATTTTAGTCTCTTAGATGAGTTAAGGATGTTTAGTTGACGTTTGAGTTCCACTACTTTCTGGATCACAAAAAGCACAGAATCAGATATCAGGGTTTTCCCTCTGCTCAGCAGATATGAGGACAACTCTTGGAAAAAGTGTGCAAATTTTTCTAATTTTTTAGCCGTTATGCACATCCTGGAAATGGTGCTAAGAGCTGCTTCACCCTAATTCAGAAACACCTATTTTTAACTCTAGTGGTATCTAGTCATAATTTGAATCTTATTTGCCAACGTTTTGATAAGTCCCTGATTTGATATGGACTATTTCTTCAGTAGAATGGAAATAACTGATCATACTGAGGCCAGTGGGTGGAAAAGCAAGTCGATTAACCCTTGAACCCTTGGATTCAAAGGTCCAAGGGTTGAGATGTGATCCATAGCAAATATACCTGACAGAAGGCACTGATAAAGAGGAGAGATTCTCCTAAATGTCCATATGAAATCACACTACATTAGATTAAATAACTTTCAGCATAGCCTGATACCACATTTTTTTTTATATCATGTCCATGAACTGTCCCTTTAATGAACAACCAATATCAGTTTACAAGCATTGTTAGTTACCCTTCAGGTTAATATCATTGCAGTGGTGCTCTGGTGTCCAGTAGGCTTCAAACCCAACATGAGATCTGACTGTGCAGCCCAACTCATCACATGATGTGCAGGACCAGCCAGCCAGCCGGACAGAGGCCAGTGTGCTCCAAAGAAGGAGCAATTACTGCCATTATTCCTCTTCAGTCAGATTAGAGTTGTCTTGCAGACCTCTGTGTCTATTAAATCAACTCCCACAATCCTCCTCTGCACGGCACTCCCTCTCCTTTACACCACAGTTGTTTCTGGCATCTGGCCTCAGATTTTGTTATTTACGATGAAGTCTCTCCACATTATTGAGAAATGAGTTTGAAGGAATCACTTCATGTTGAGCATAGGCGCATTTTCAGTGAGATGTAAAGACATTTAAAAGGCTGCACTCGGTCTCAGTGTGTGTTAGTGTACACAGCTGGCTTAGAAAAAGCAAACGTCCATGCAAAACAGGGGAAAGGTGCAAATGCAAAGTAGCTGTCGGCCCTTGTCCCTCAGTGCACTATTTACTGGCCTGTTTAACAATGACATTCTTGTTTGCTGAACTTTGCATGAAGAGCATGTTCAGCATTTACTCCTCTCGAGCCCCCGAATCTGGGTCACAATTAACGGCGCCATTGTGGAGGTGACGGGGCGTTTCAGTTCATCTCAGGGCTCCAGCAACAAATTGGAGGGAAAAGACAAAACGGGAGTGGAATTCTTCTGCACATTGTTTCTTGGTTCGAAAGATAGCGCCATGGCAACCCTCAGCTCTCACCCACACTTACAGGGAAGAAGATAAAGTACCTCTGGTCCTCTTTAAAACAGTCTTTCATCCCGTGCTTACAAAACAACAAGGGCGTACATGGAGGATTTGTGCTGAGCGGCAATCAGCAGAAATGCGCCAAGCTGCCGAGTTAGTGCTGCTGTGCGATATTAGCTCAGAGAGCACACGTTCAAACATCACTCAGAGTTGTTTATATGCCCTTATGCTTTCTGTTTATACCCCTTTAAACTCCACTGCACATGAGGCAGAACGGAGCAACCGTTGTGCAGCAGGTGTTGGCTCAGTCATCAAAACATCCAGTTTTTCTAGACAGCAATAGTATTGATATACTGCAGACCTTACATAATCTGGAGCCCTTCATTCCTTCATTTGCATGGTTAGTTTCTGTTGTACATTCCACACGTATGCAGCAGGTGATCTTTACTTCTGCACAAAGTTAAGAGAGCATGTATAGAATACCACAACATGATCAATTGGAGGAGGAAGGTTGATGGAAAGGTTTACTTTACATAAGTAAAGTGTGGTGTAGCATCACCCGATACTGGATTTTTGAGGCTGATTCTGCTCAGTAGTTGTTTAGTTAGTTTAAAGAATTGGGGCCAAGATACATACTTCTTAGGTTCCTTTTTAACTGAAGTATGGGCAATGAAGATATCAAACTGTAAAAGATTTACATAATTGCTAATGTAATTCAGCATGATTCCTTTTTCCATTTCAGATAAAACAGCAGTACACAGTTTGCCTCTGCCTGCATATCATTCCCTGCTCATCCTTTGTTTCTTTCTCTAGCTGCTGAGCTTCAGCCCAAAGAAACCCTCCTTCACCTTGCAGTGCGTTTGGGTTTGGTCCATCTCTCTCGTTTCTTGATTCACCAACCAAGAGGTCAAAGGGCACTGACTTTACCCAATCAGGAGGGAGTCACCCCCCTCCAGCTGGCTCAGAGGGACAGACAGCACGCCATGTTCAGACTGCTGGCAGCGTAAGGCTGTGTTTTAGCTGTTGCCCAGTTCTAAAGCAAAGTAATCTCTTGTGTGCGACTGTAATGCATAAACACATACATAAAGTGATATGTAAGGTTGTTTGGACAAACACAATAAGTTGCTTCCAGGTGCCTTTTTAAATGGAATCTCATGAAGTATTTAAGGAGTTTAAAGGCTCTCTGGAACCTTTTTCAATTGCAAGTGAAGCTCATGCTATTAGCTCCTTAACATTTCTACCTGCTGTGATAAAGCTGTACAGATGGAGCTTGAGAACTTGTCAGCAGAGACAAAGAGTACAAATCATTTAATAGTAAGAGCACATGATGACTAACGAAGGCTTCTGATCAGACTGATTCATAGGGGAGGCTCCTTTCTGTTCTCATTAAATTCACTAACCTTTCTTCCTACAGTGTAACCTTTATTCTAATTGTTGCTGTTTTTTCTTTGCTCTCCTTCTTTGCTTGTCTTTGCTCTCCCCATCAGTCCTCCAGGTCCGGTGGTCGGCCCCGTTCCAGGTGTGTGGTGTGTGTGGTCCGACAGCTCCTGCATGTTGAGGTTTTGTCCTGGCACGGACTCCCTGTCCCTGACAGTGCGGCAGACAGCCGGCAGCTGCCCTGAGGACGGCATCCTGGTCCTCCGAGACAGACTGGGAGACCAAAGCATCCTCAAATTGGTGAGAACAAACTACTGGGAGCAACTTTATTTAAACTCCTTATTGTAATCACATAATATAGGACAGAAGCAGCTTACAGATATTCCCATGCAATTCCGCGCATGATGTAATGCATCAGTGCTGTCGAGATAAGGCCATTTGCACAAATTTTGTTCTTGTGTAAACAGCAAGCCCTTGAGTCTCACACCCTTTAACATGCAATCAGACATTTTGATAAGAGCTGAGCGATTAACAGTTAACATGGCGCTGTAGCCATTGTAGCCAATAAATCAGAGGGCATGAGAGGGTGACATAAAAGGACAGACCAGTCAGGATTCAGTGATTGTAGTTGTGCTGAATCATCTTATATATTTTTTAAAAATATTTGATTAGTTACTCTATGGGGTTTTGCTTTTACAGTCTCTGCTTTTTTATAATTGATAATTATGGCAGTATGACCATATAACATCAATATAATATCATAATCTTTTGTTGTTGTTGTTGCTGTTATTATTTCTATGTATAATTAACAGTGTTTACAGTGTCTATCATAAGATCTGTTCCTGTTCCAGATCAATGAGCTCAAAGCTGATAATGAGGTGGCCAAGCGGGGCAAAGATGAATTCCTTCCAAGTGATGAAGGTAAGGTGACTTTTCAAATTGATCTCTTGAACTCCTGTTAATACTGGCCATTTACAACCTTCATTAATTGCAACCATGTGATAATGAGGCTTGGTTCATCAAAAGATGCATCAAAAGATGCTTTTTACTGTGACCCACCTGCACGAGAAAGACATTTGTTTTATGAAGGATTTCTGTGTAGATTTACTATTTAAAATTAAATGTAGTTGTACTCAATTACACTGATTGTAAGCATGTTAGTTGTAGTGAAATAGACTTAGCCTTAATACTATTTCCTTACACTTTGCAGACTAAATAATCTTGTAATTCATCAAAAAACAACAATAAACAGATTATTTAATAATAATAATTTTAATTGGTTGCAGCCCAAGTATTGCCATCACAGTGGTCTCTGCATGCGCAAACAGCTCTTATTTGCTGTCCGTCTGCGTGTGGCGGTATGCAAGTCCAGAGATTTTACTGAGGAGCGCTGGAAAAACAAACCACCGCAGGTCCACTTGAGCAAACATTTGTATGGTCACACATCCATCACTTACAGCCTGAAGAGACTAAAAAAACACTCCCCACAGCCACCGTAAAAGGCACAGTCTCCTTTACACCAGTGTTTGTTCTTTCTCGGACAGAAAACTTTAGGGTTTTTTGCGGGAGGGGGGGGTTTCCCTGGGGTGACATGCTCAGGCTGGCATGCATCCACACACGGAGAGAGGTCCTCGTGTCAGTGCTGCCTCTTCTGTTTTTCTTTCAGTGTCTCTCTCACACATACATACACATTGCACACGTTTGTGTCTCACTTAAACTGTGGCCACTGCTCCTGGTAACCATGGAGATGGCAGATGGCGGTATCGACTCGCGAGGGGAAGCAGGAAGCGCACCTCAGTATTGACCTTAACCCTGTCCCGACTTCAGCAGCCGTCCATTAATCCTCTCGAAATAACAACCGCGCAGTGGGGAGCATGTGCTCTTCTTCTGGACCTGCTGCTTTGCACAAGCACAACATCTCACTGGCCAGTCCTCCATTCCTAGATAGTAGAGTCACATGCAGAGGACTTGACTCTTTTTGGGAGGAGGAGGAGAGCGGTAGTGTGTCATGCATCAACTTCTGGTTAAATATTTGTATTTTGCACAGGCAAAAGCAAGGAGCTCCGAGTGGAAGAGCATGTGCTGGCAGACAATGTGAGTATACGTGCAGTTAATTTAAATGTATGTATATGTGTGAGTCTATGGCACAGGCACAGGATGTTGTGTGCTGTGATGTTTATAGATTTACGTAGTTTGTTGCCAGTTCTTGCATGCAACTGTGCGTGTATCTGTGCTGTTTTAAAGTAAACAATACTTGAATTCTCCTAAGACCCAGGCTTCCTCTGCGTGTGTTTCTTTTTTTTTCCCTGGTTTATTTCAAGGTTTTTGAAGAACAGCTTGTTCTGTCTTTGGATGACGACGATGATGTAGAAGAGTACCCATCCTCATTATCTGGTAATTCTCCTCTTCTTTTCTTTCCCTCTCAATCTATCAACGTCAATCTATTTATCCTCCCCAGGGTTTTAAGGTATTTGCTCAGCGTTTTGGCTCGGCAAACACAACAACAGTAACTCATCCAGACCAAAAAACTGTTTCCATTTTAATATTATGGCAACAATACCCTGGCATCTGGCTTCCATTGCGGGGTAGTGGAGTCATATCCAGAGGACCTGTTGTGGTGCCGTCAATACGACTCTTTAGTATGTCCTGCGTCAACTTCTGGTTGAATTTTTCTATTTTGCCTGGGCATTAGCAAGGAGCTCCATGTGGCTCAACAACATATTTGTGGCTGCACTGAGCAGCAGGGTGTGGGCACAACGCATACTGAGCTGGTTGAGAAGCCCTGACTGGAATCCTTTTGTCTTGTGGCGCTGCCGTGATGGGCAAAGCTCTGTTTTGAATCACATCATGGGAAATCAATACATTCGCTGCTTCACAGACACAGGCAGAGATTTCACTTTTGCCAGAAGCTGATGAGACGTTTTCTTTGATTCAGTCTGGGTATTGTCCCCCTGCAGTCTGTCTTCAGGTGGTGCAGTTTGGCTTTGACAGTGACTCTGTCTGAAAGTCCAGGAATCTGCCCTGTCACCGGGACAAAGGCAGGAATGGGGTCAGGCTTGTCCCACTCAAACTCTGTCTCTGCCCCCCCAACATCCCCCCACCCCTCCGACTCCCTTGGATCGGACAGTGGGGCTCTGTGCTTGAGTTGAGAAGGGGGGATGTTAACAAGCTCAAATGTCGCAACTTTACAAGAGCTCACATTTTGGGTGAGCCACATACATTAACCTCGAATTCTCTTTAACCACACAGGATTGTATAAACTTAGCCAGCGCAAACACTCACTGGCGGGTAAAAAACTTCGAGGAGGATGCTCAAATGCTTCAGGTGTTGCCACGGTTACTGTGGATGTTAATTTCCTGTGCGCTGCTGTGGAAGAATGAAGAGTTTGTTGTAAACTCCGGAGAGCTGCTGAATGGAGCCCGTAAACTTTGTAACCATAAACTGAAGCGTGTGCAAGTGTGTACAATAGCGCGTCCCGTTGAAGTGGGGATGACTGACAACACAGGGGCATTGATCCCAGTGTTTTCCCCTTAAGCAGATTCCTCTTTATTGCTCAAGTGATCAAGCTCACATTTGAGCTGGATGAGAGCGCCTCGAGGCCGCTGGGGTACAAAGTTGTCATCCAGAGTTGTTGTTTTTTCCAGATCTGTTGAAATAATCGCAAGGGTTTCTCTCGTTTAACTCAACGGTGTCAGTTATTGTTGGAGCTGGCCAGTGTGACAATTAGTCTACCGGCTGAGACTGGTGCTCCTTCAATCTGTCAGCATCCTTTGAATTAATTGTATTGGTGTGTACAGCTTGCACACACACTGAGAGTTTGATCTAAGCAAACAAAGCGAAAGCGGGAGGATAGAGAGACGCAGAAAAGAAACAAGATAAATACAATAAATGGACATAAGTAGGTCTCGCCTCGTGTTTGAGCGCCACGGTAATGTCTTCGCTGTGTGAGAGAAGCAGAGAGGAAATGCCTCTGTGATGCCCAGGATTTCCCCTTACATTAGAGCAGGCAAGACTGGTCGAGACATCAAAGTCTGGGTAGAAAGTGCACAGAGAGCTATGAAAATGGCTTCTCATTAAGAGAGGCAATTTTCCACATTGTTGTAGTCGAAAAAAAAAAGAACAAAAAAACATCTATGTCTCTTGTGAATATGCAATCATGTCAGCAGTGCGCAACTGTACACATTTATTTTACTTTACTCAGGCGCTGTACTCAAGTAAACTTTTGTGGTTATTTAAGTCTGTACTTCTACTTTACTTCTTTTGTTTTAGTGCTACTTAGAATATAGTTAGAGATTTATGTGACACAAACATGTCACATAACTTTAAGTTAAACTTAGCGCCACCCTGGCCAAATCAAATCAAAACTATTAAACTGCATAAGTAATAATATTTTACCTATGATACATATTCATTAATACTACTGTTACACCAGTGTGAGTACATATTTAGTCAGCTTTCTCGTATTAAAAAAGTAAACAGACTAACCGTCTATAGGCATGCGTTGAGCTTAATGCTAACGTCAGCGTGCTAACAAGTGACAATGCTAACATGCTCACATGCTTAGTTTAGCATATTAGCATGCATCGCTAAGTAGTGCTGAGGCTGATGGGACTGTTGTTCGCCATTAGTCATTAGGACAAATATTAGGACTGATGTTTATTGAGGGTGTGCTAATGTAGCTAAAGATAATATAGATGATTCTCGACATTTTTAAGCGACAATGAAAAACACCAGTTTTAAAGAGTTATTAAGATCATGGTCATTCTTTATTAAATCTCTGAACATCACAAAGAGAGGGTGCACATAAATATTGTGAGGCAGACATGGTAGATAAAAGACGGCATGATTCAACACAAGTCAATTATCTGCTTTTTTTTTCCTGCCGGTAAAGTTGATATGTGGAGATTTCTATGAAAACAAACCTTTAAAGGTCAAACAGGGAGTATGCAGTGTCTCATCACATTTTCCTTTCTTTAGTCTAAGGCCTGACATTTAAGCGATGAAAGATCAATGAATTATGGCACAATGATCCCAAGTTACTAGAATGAAGCAGAACAGACGGCTTACGAGAACTGAAGTAAATCTAAAAACAGGCCGATGTTAAATAATTTTTTTTTTTTTTCTGGCACATCTACTAGAGGTTTTCTTTAAACGGTTGTTGATGTGTTTTCGTCATCTGTTGTCATTCAGAGAAATGTGTTGGTCTCTGGCGTTCTCTGTATTTCAGGCAGATATGTAAGTATCTGGCTGGTGTTTGGGATGAATGACGGTGATGAAAAGTATCTTCTCGCTGTGCCCTGTGGCAGTAAATCATTCAGCAAGACAAAATCAAATTCCTCGGAGATGTCTGCTTCTTGTACAGAGCAGTGCTGGAGAGTAATTTCAACTGGTAAAAAGGGCGTAGGGAGATGAGGAGAAGTAGTCTTTTTGATTTATTAGAAACTATGCTAAAGCTGTCCTGAGATTGGTCTTTATGTTTATCACAGTTAATGGGCATCCCATGCAGTCCAGTGGAGTCCAGAGCCAGTTGGCCCCACGTCCCTCAGACCCTCTCCTCCTCATGATCGACAGCAGCGATGAGACCATCACACAGGAGACACAGGTAACACAAAACCCTCTGTCTTTACACCCACAATTATCAGGTAATGTTAACACTTATTGCTTCTGTTTTTGCATTTTTTTCTCCTGTCTATGTTTGTGCCTTAGGCGGAAGATGTCGACGTCAAGTACAACATGAGTGGAGTGACCGGGGATAGCTCGGGGACGGATGGCGGGTTGTGGGACACCGTGGACTCAGAGGATCTCCTGCTAGCCACCGACACTCCTCCACCATATTCAGAAGATTTCTACCCTCCCTCGCTCTCGCTCGCTGACCAGGCCCTCGCCAGGCTGAACCATCCCGCCTCCTTTGAACCGACCAATCAGAGAGAAAGTCCGCCGATGGACACCTGCGACCTCAGGTATTAATTGCTTTAAAATGTGTTTTTACAGGTTCCAGGGTGTATGTCTGTGTTTGACTGGTCTTTTATCACTCCAGCCCCAGTCTAGTGGCTCTGGAAGTGGACAGCGAGGAGGACAGCGCTGAGCCAAAGTCTCCGCTTTCCCCGCTCTCGTCAGATGTCGAGAAAAGTGAAGAAAAAAGTGAAACCTATACGCCCTCCCCTGACCTTACTTGCACTCGCAGCCAATCGGCGTCCTCAGCATTTGAACCTGCCACAAAAGTAAAACAAAATCTCAACATCTCACACATTCATCAAATATTTCCACTTCTCCTAATATCATGAGAAGTACTGTTTGAAATCCTTTTTTTGTTTTCATTTTTTCCCCCTTGTCTAGGAATTGGGTGACCAGGGGCTTCGACTGCGTTCGTATTCCTACTCCTCCCCCAAAATCAGTTTACGTCCTGCTCGATTTGCTCGGGACAACCATGCGTCAGATATCAGCCCTGGTCAGTAACGCCAGGACTGTTTGCTCCCTCACATACAAATATAACACATAACTAACAATGTTTCCATCAACTAACTACACCTGTTTGGTGCATCTCTGCCCCACAAGATTGTTGGTTGGTGCAAGAGGTGCAAGTTCTGTTCATTTTAAACCAGCTTTCAACTGTTTCACTACTAATATAAAGTACTGTCAACTCCAAATAAATATATGTCCTTAAAGCAATAGTACATTTTGGGGAAATATGCCTATTGATGAGAAGATCAATACCACTCTCCAGTCTGTCTGTTGAATATGAAGCTACAGCAAGAAGGTGGTTAGCTTAGCTTAGCATAATGACTGGAAACGGTGGGGAACACCTAGCCTGGCTCTGCACAGAGGTCACTGAATCCACCTATTGTACCAGCCCCACCAAAGCTCGCTAAATAGCACGTTATATTTTGTTTATTTAACTTGTGTTTAATTTACTTAACAAAAAATGTGAAAATAATAAGTTGAAGTCTTGGCTGGAAGGTTGGTTGTCAGGCCTGGCTAAATAATTTGGCATCTTTGATTCTTTTTTTTGGCATTAACACCCCTGAAAAGCCACAATAGACTGACGTGAGAGTGGTATGGACCTTCGTCTCAGACAAAGAAAGCAAAAATATTTCCAAAAATATTAAATTATTCCTTAAACAGTTGTCTGCCAACAAAAAAGGATTATAATTACACTATTTTCAAATATTTAAAATATTCCCCATGAGCCAACATGTCTGTCTGAAATGGTGATTTTATAGCTCTCAGTTACTCCGGAGTTGACAGTACGTGGTGATAGTGTGCATCCTCTGTAGCTGATGTGTGAGAAGCCCTCTGTCCACTGTGCCCTGTAGATGCCGTGCTCCACAGTGTCAGCCACAGCCGATCTCTCCTTCAGGCCCTCTCTCTGTCTAAATCTCTGTCTCTGCTCCACCCTGGTAGTAAGTACTGGACACCTGCAGCCGTCACACTGCGCTGAGGCCCTGCATGGCCAGCACGCCGCTGTCAGTGTCAGTGCTTGCGTGTGTGTGTATGTGTGTCAAGGTTATTATTGTAGACTGATTCAACTGCTGAAAGGGAAAAAAAAATCAAAACATCTGACTTGATTTAGAGACAAAAACAGAGACGTGAGGCTGAAGTTCTGTTTTTTATCCTGCGTGTGGAAGGAGAAGTACTTTCCAGTTGCTTTCTGTACTCGGTAGGCATTTATCCAACATTATTTGAAAACTCAAATTATATTTCTAGCTGAACAGGAACATCCATCCATTCATCTTATATGTCAAATCTGTGAATATTTATGTGAGAAAACACTCATGCTGAAGTGTCAAACCATGGAAAACTTTACTACAAGTAAAAACGGAGCTAGAATTAGAAAGGGGAATGTCAGCAATAAGGGAAGTAAAAAAGAAATTGGGATCATGAAACTGTAATAATATTCACACGTGTTTGCACGCTTTTGCCTGCTCTGCCAATCGTGACCCAGCCTTACTGTAGTCGCAGCGAGAGTGTGAAAAAGAAATCACATTCACAGCCTGGTAGGGGGTGTGAGGTGTCTCTGAGGGGTCAGCACTCTGTGTCTGTGCTACAGCTTTCATATGTATTTTTCTGTCTTGTTTACATACATGTGAATCATCTCGGTTACTTTGTACATCAATCATGCTTGATGCTTTTATGTCAGCAAAACAGCTCCTTGGGTGTTCAAATGAGATAAGAAACGTGTATGTGTATATAGTATTCCTTTTGAAACAGTCTGAAATTAAGAACAAAGCTTCCTGATTGTGTTCCCGGGTCTTTTTGAATGTTATTTGTTATGCTGCCTGACTCATATCCTCCTCTATCTCAGAGGAGGTCATCTTTTGATTTTGATATTTGGTGCAACATGTGCTTTTTCTGTCACTTTGAAACACATTTCCAGGTTCTTCAACCATCAGGTTAACAACCCGTCCTCATGATTTATGTTCACAGAGCAAAGAGCCTCCAGTATGTCCGAGCAGTCTCATGAAAAAAGGTATTTACGGTTCGCTTTTTATTTATTACATTGTTTTCCAAATGCCTTCCAGATGCCTTTTTCTGTCTTTTGAGCTTCACCGTTTCTCCATCCTTATACTTTCACACTGGCCTCACTCACTCATTGGGGCTTTCGCTTTTAATTAAAATGACAGTGTGTTTCATCAAATATGTAATCCCCAGCGCCAGGAGCAACATATGTGGGTAACCACGATGATCAGGTTGCTTGGTGACAGCGGAAACTCTGTGAAGTTTGCTGCTGTCTTTTATGAAGATCGTTTGTTCTTCTGAAGCTGGTTTTATGTGTGTTACTGGTGTTTTGATCCCTTTGTAATTTTTTTTTTCCTCGTGACAACAGAGGCAGTGACATACAGATATCAGTGTGACCCTGAGCCGCTCCCTTTTTTTTGTAATGAACTATGCCTTTGCCTTGTTTTTTTCATCCATGGCTCACAGAGTCATCTTGACCGCGTGCAGCTTATTTTCAGATATGACCTGCTGTGTTATGGATATATATCACAGTGCATTATATATGTACTTTGGTTCATAATTTGAAAGACTGCAGAATCTAGTGAAAGATAACAACAGACAGTGACGGTGTTGCTTTTTATGGTCTCTGTCTGCTTAAAAAAGGGACATCCTTTCCTCTTCCTGCCTCAGCCTATTTTCACTTCCAAATGATGCCAACTGATATTTCCTCCATCACCTCATTTAAAAATATCTTTATGGAGCTGCCAGACTAAAGTAGCTCCCCCTGGTGGAGGATAACGCTTCAACTCACAGATAAAAGTGTTTCGTATTATATCCCATTGGCTGAGTTGACTACTTTGTGCCAGTGTGTGGAAAGAAAAAAAACCCACCTTTTTCCTCGACCTTGGCTTTTGTAGCTTCTCATCAACATTAAAACATCAGTGTGTAACTGTGTGTGTGTTGTTTACAGGGAGATTAGGTTCCGTAAGCGAGCCCAGTCCGCCGATGACGAGGGCAGCATGGAGCTGGCCGAGTCCCTCCAACATCTCACCCTGTCCGAGTTCCTCAAAGAGTATGTGCGAGGGCGGCGCCGGTTTGGCACCTCTGCCGTCCTTAACCCTCCACTACAAACCGATTAACCCCCTGACAGACCACCACTGTACTGCTTCCTTCGCTCCTCTCCTTGTTTCATCTCCTTCTCACTTCTTGCCGTTTTTCCTCTCTCTTTCTCTCCTTGTTTTCTCCACTCTTTTCTTGTGTGGTCTCCTCTCCTCTCATCTTCTGTCTGTTTCCTATACTTTCCTTGTCTCCTCTCCTTTCTTGGTTTTCTCTCATCTTCTCTTCATTTCATCTCCTCTTCTCTTCACTTCTCCTCTCTCCTTGTCTCCTCTCACCCCCGTCCTCTTCTCTTCTGCCCCTCTTCTTGTGTCTTTTTGTTTCCTTGTTTCCTCTTTTGTCCACTCCATTGTTCTTTTCCGATCCCCTTCTGCTCTACTCTTCTTATTTTGTCTCCTTTCTTCTCCATGTTTAGCTCCCCTTTCTTCTCATCTCCTTTTCTCGTTTCTTCACCTCAACAACTCTTTTCTATACAATCCTAATCTCCTCTCCTCATTTCTTCTTCTCTGCTGGTTTCTTCTCCTCTTCTGTCCTCTCCTTGGCTCCTTTCCTCTTAGCAGTAATTCAGCTGTTATTGTCTTTTAACAATATGCACAATAACTCTGTCGTTGTCCTTTTGCCTCTAACAATTGTACTTACATTACTTTACTTTCACAGCACAGAGTTGCAGAGAAGTGACACATTATTTTCCCACATTTTAGTGACTAACAAAGATTTTTTTTGTCATTTCATGGCAGGAAGTTGCAGTTTGAACTAAACCAGTTACATGCTTGTGTACTGTATGCATATACAAATATAGAGCATGTACATTTCACAGTCATATGGAGCCTCTGCCCTAACCCACACAAGCCCATCATACTTGCTTTTGTTGCCCCGTAGACTCAGCAAGAGGAAAATCAGCCAGGATGGCGCAGCTTTACCAACTAACGCATGTCTGTCTGCAAACCAACAATGAGTTTTTCTTTTAGTGTTGTGAGTTACTTAGGGCAAATGCAAGACAACAGATTGCGCTGAAACTACTATTTAACCCTTCTTCAGAATTGAAGAGGAGGAGTTGGATAAGTACAACATCCCGACAAAGGTGGAGTCGGACAAGTACAAAGTCATTCGTACCTTCAGTTTTCTCAAGAGCAGGATGTCCAGTACGCGTAACAAAGCCAAGGTAAACCCAGACCACAAACACACCACGCCTCTGCTGTCACACCTATCATAATAAAGGTCTCAGTTAAAACTGGAATATTAGGAAGAAATGTAAACTTTCCATACATTCAAGCCATGTGCTGGTGTGCATGTACTGACTGATTAAACTTTACTATTTATTCCTATAGAAGTATTTATGGTACTTTGGTGAAGGCCAGTATCCATAATTAGACCCAGGTATGGAATATTGGACTCTGACTTTCTGCTCCCTGGGAGACACAACAAGGAAACATTTCTGAGAATAACCCAAGGTCAGGGTGGCAGACCAAACATGGTGTCCAGTCCCTTTCCGTTTAATGATTAATCCCCTGTTATTGAGTCAGCACAGAGGCTGGAAGCCCTCCCCGACCTGCATTTGTTGCTTATTGCATTTCCTTGTCAGTCGACTTTCTTACAGTTGGGATAAAGGCGGGGGTTCCTTCCAGGCTCGCATATCTTCGTGCATGTGGGAGAGTTTACTCTGCCAACAGGAACTTGACAATGATCTTCGTTTACAGAAATATGAATTAAGGCCTGCTTTTCTCAGAGGTCTTAGCTTTGGTTGTCTGTGTCTGCATGGCCTCTTTGTTTACGTCTCTGTCTCTGGCATGGCTTTTCAAGGGGAAGGGGAAAGACAGAGAGGCCAAGGATAGACAGCTGAATGGACATAGATTTAACACGGGCTCCTGTTTGGGCCCCACGGTGTGTGTGGTGTGTGACAAACCAGCATCTGGAAAGGACCTGCTGCATTGCTCCAGTAAGTCATAACATAATTCCAATAAGCTTATATTTTTAAAACACATACTGTACATCAACTTTCAAATTTCTTCTGTTCCCAGGTTGCACAGCTATCGTCCATAAGGGCTGTAAGGAATCTGTCCCCCCATGTTTGAAAGTGAGTATTGTCTTGAAATATTGGAATAAGAAATGGCCTGAACAGCTCATCCCTACTGGCGCCTGTCCTTGTGTTAGTTGTTTATATTCTGTAACAAACCTCTCTCATTTGTACTACTTAGAAACTTCAGGATAAGTATGCGATTTCCATGGTGAAGAACAGGACAGCATCCCTCCCACAGAGTGAGTTTACAACACAGGGGTTGACGGTCGACAACAATTGTGTTGTCAAGCTCTCTAAACAGTACCGTGCTTCCCATTTCATTGTTAGTTCTCTTTTCCTCCCTTGCAGATTTCACAGTGAGAGACAGTCCTCCTCAGTGTGTGATCCCCGTTTCTACATCTTTGCCTGTCATGACCCCAAAGGAGCGTAAAGACACGGGGACCCAGTCGTGCCCCATGTCTGGGAGTTTCCCAAACAGTGACAGGTCATAAAGCTCTCAGACGTTATCAATTATAGAATACATGTGGGTGATATTGGTAAGAATTTGGGGGGAATAATGATCATCTATTTTCTTCTCTGTGTAACAGTCGTCTCAGTGAGAGTTCAGAGACAGAGTCTGATGCCTCAAAGGTGACGAGCCGATTAGAAGATCTCCTGCCGACTCCAGTGTCCTCCACTTCCACTGACTCATCTTTTGGAGAAGGTATGAGCTGAATAAGCCTCAGTGTGTTCAGTCTGTACAGATTACCACAGAAAAATCCCTTAAAAGCAGCATATCGGTTTCTGATTTTTACATCTCATGCACTCAAAGTTGATGTGTTTCCTCCTGTGGAGAGATGCCGATCAGCGTAGTTTATAACAGTCCTTTTGTAACCATGTGAAGTTAGGTTATCTTCCAGTAATAATAAACACGAAAGAGGGAATGCAGATAAGATGCTTATATGAATCACCTTTCTTTAAGAACTGTTACAAAACAAGAAATGGTTGAAAAACAGACTGGCTGCATTGACAGTGGTTATTGTAAAATGCCACACATAATCTGTGTGAAATCACTCAATTTAATATTCCAAATGGGCTTTATTAAATGTTACATAACCATAATCATATGGAGAAAAACTAGCCTCATTACCTGTGACAAATGTGTGCTTTATTATACATAGATAAAAACAAGATTTACAAATGTGTATGACAATTTGTGTGTAATTTATGGTATCAAAAATTAAACATCAAAAAGTGTGTTGCAGGATTATTACAAGTTGACTATTGTAACTATATTCTGATCAAAGGGTGACAAGTTTTGGTATCCAGCAGCACTTTAATGCAACTTGCAACTTACACGAGTATTTTTAGATATTTACATGAACGGCAAGCTTTTTAAAATCAAATGTTTACAAATTCTCGCAAACTCGAAGTTGAAGTTATAAATATGTATATAAAGAAGTAGAAAGGTGAAGTTGGGTGAAGTTTTACATCCTCCACCACCTCTTGTACCTCTTTCTGTCCATAGACTGCGTGGACGCGTATATCCACAGTGACATGTCGGGTGACATTGTGGATTACGAGGCTGAGTCGTGGAGTCTGACAGTGGAGCACAAGTTCTGTAAGAAGCAGGACAAACGGGTCGTCAAGAGGCAGGACGTCATCTATGGTGAGCAGATGTCAGAGATGTGAAAGAAGACCACTGGAATGTGTCATTTTCTATGTAATTGGTTAAAACCTGCCGTGATTGAGTAACAGACAAAGCTTTCTGGTGTGATGTGAGCCATGCAGTGAAAATGTACACGTTGAAACTCCGATGCAGAGCTGATGCAGACTGAGCTCCACCACCTCCAGACACTGCACATCATGGCCGAGGTTTTCCGGCGAGGCATGAAGGAGGAAGTGCAGCTAGATACAGAGGCGGTGGAGCGGGTCTTCCCCTGTCTGGACCAGCTGCTTCTCTTCCACCACGCCTTCTTTGCCGCCATGAAGGAGCGGCGGCAGACCTCAGCCCAGCCCCAGGGCCACAGGAACTACCTCATCCAGCGATTGGGAGACGTCTTGCTCCAACAGGTTAGCTGGTTCTCTGGCACTATGTTTCTCTTTCTCTAACAGATGGAAACCAGCGAGGGTGTGAATCACTGGGGGACGTGTATTTTCCTGCAGTTTTCAGATGAGAATCAAGAAAGGATGAAGCAGGTTTATGGAGAATTCTGCAGTCGTCACAACGAAGCAGTCAGCTTTTTCAAAGAGCTCCAGCAGCATAACAAGAGATTTCAGAACTTCATCAAGGTACTTAACCTCCCCAGAGCATCTTTTTTTTCCTTTTTTGGTTTTTTTTACAAATACTCCACAAAGAATAACCCTTGATGTTATTTTTTCAAGCAACAAGGTAATAATTCTTTGGTGAGACGGAGGGAGATCCCAGAGTGCATCTTGCTGGTAACCCAAAGGATTACAAAGTACCCAGTGCTGCTGGAAAGAATCCTACATTATACTCAAGGTACTTCTGCCCCCTGCTGGCTACATATGGTTAACAAGGCTAAGCGCTTGTTAATAACAAATGACAATATTCAAGTAAAACAAGATCTTTCTACCAGTTTTCATGTTTTTCCCCTTCCTGATCCCCCAGAGGAAACAGAGGAGCACAGCGACATTTCGAAAGCTCTGGTTCAGATTCGAGAGGTGATAGCAGCCGTGGACCTGAGCGTCAGTGAATATGAGCGGCATCAGAGGCTACAGGAGGTGTGGAACCGCATGGAGAACCGCAGCGCGGCTAAGTTGAAGAACGGCCTCACCTACCGCAAGCAGGACATGATGGGGCCGGGACAAAGGCTCAAACACCAGGGCCTGCTGCTGTGGAAGACTGCCACCGGTCGACTTAAAGGTCAGGCTGACAACAACTTTGTTGTTCTGTTAATATGTTATTTGTGCTTTTTAAATTTGCATTTACATAGTGACAATGTTTTCCTTCTTATCCATAGACGTCCTGGCACTGCTACTCATCGATACACTCATCTTCCTGCAAGAAAAAGACCAGAAGTATACATTTGCTACTGTGGTATGCACACACTAATTTTGCCCAACAGGAATCAGCCGTGCCTCTGTTGTGGTGTTGCACCCTATTACCTATTCTATCATATCTTGGGCCATTGTCACATCCCGTAATATTTTATTACCCTGCACCTCAGGATCAGAAGCCTCCAGTCATCGCGCTGCAGAAGTTAATAGTGCGAGAAGTGGCAAATGAAGAGAGGGGGATGTTTTTGATCAGCGCATCAGCCGCCGGGCCAGAAATGTACGAGGTCCATACGTCATCCAAAGAGGAGCGAAACACCTGGATGAGGCTCATTAGAGAAGCTGTAGAGAGGTGTGTCTGTATTTTATATATGTGTGTGTGTACACTGAACAGAAAGAGGATACTCAGAACTACTTATTCAGATTTCATCATGTGTGAGCACTTCACTTACTATTTTTGCCACTCAGCTGTCCAGAGGAAGAAGAGGAATACTCAAGTGAATCTGAAGAAGAGAAGCGAGCTTGCTGAGGCTCGAATTCAGAAAATCCATAAGTTCCAAGGTATGTGGAAACTCATGATATTATTCATTTGTATTTTTTTCCTTTAGTCTTAACTATCTTCCACCCACAAGTTAACGTTTGACACGACTTAATGTGTGAACCCTATGAACTTGTGTACCAGAGAGTCTGGTGAGCCACGACCAGCGAATCTGCTCCAACCTGGAGGAGAAGCTGCAGGTCTACGCGGAGCTCTCTGCTCTGAGTGGGAGGACGGACGCTTTGCTGGTCAAACCGCGACTGCTTGTCCAGCCGCACTCAGATGAGCCGCCCCAGGCCGCCGTGCTGCTGACTGCAGCTCTGCAAGAGGGTGAGACAGGAACAAACAAAGACACACAGTACAGTTTTGTTCGTTTCTGCAGAACAAAAATTTTAGACAATAAATTATATATAAAAATTGAGGCTGAATAGTAATGGTAGCACTTAATTTTAAAACTTTATTAAGCATTTATAGGTACCATATAAATATTCAATGAATAGTTTATAAAAAAACGATAACGTAATAGTAAGCAAATTTTAGAAGATTTGTCAACATATATGTATGTTGTATTTGTATATATACTACGTAGATATACATATTTATATTCTAACTTCTACAATATAACAAGACGTTTTTTTATATTATTACAACTGTGTCAGTCTTTATCCATTTATACAGCCATTTATACAAGAGTTATTGTTGTAGACAAAGACATTAATAAACACTTACTGTCCATCTACTTACAACAATGCTCTAATATGTAATTAACTATCATTAAACATTTATATACTTATATACATATAAAAACTCTATATAAAGTATTGCAGAGCAAAAGCGAGATAATACACTTCTTTCCCGAGTATGTATTCTATGTATGTTTTTATGTACTGCAACTATCTTGAGAGAAAAGTCAGTTTCTCCATGCAGTTTATTTCACTGACAATTTCAGTCCATTCAGTTGGAGGGCATTTTAAAGACATACTCATCCTGTTTATCTGGGATTTTGCTCTGCTATAAAGTAACAAAAGAGCAGTCAATTTCTGTTCCATCCATCCATCCATTTTTTATACCTGCTTATCCTGACACACAGGGTCACAGGGGGTGCTGGAGCCTATCTCAACTATCATTGGGCGAGAGATGGGGTGCGGGGTACCCCTGGACTGGACGCCTGATCAGTCAGTCACAGGGCTGACATAGAAAGACAGACAAACCACTCACACTCACATTCACACCTAGGGGCAATTTAGAGTTGCCAGTTAATCTGTCTTTGGATTGTGGGAGAAAGCTGGAGTACATGCAAACTCCACACAGAAGGGCCCGTGTCAATCAGGGACTGAATGCAGAACCTTCTTGCTGTGAGGCGACAGTGCTTAACCACTACACCACTGTGCCGCCCCAGTTCTGTTCCAAAACTTAATTATTCCTTAACCAATCGCTTGTCAACATCAAAAACTAAAAGGGACACGCTTAGAAAATATGAAAATGATCAAATGGGTCTAGCTTTTATTTTTTCCTGAAGAATCCCTTTGGTGAATTATTCCTTGAGAGCTCTCAGTCTCATATTTCATGGCTTTAACTGATTGAGCAGCACTCTTATATTCACACTTGCGTTGTTTTTGTTTCCCCAGCTGAGAGCCTGAAAGCCATGCTGTCATCCAAGGCCTGCTCTCTGTTGAGTCACAGCCCAGACTCCGACACAGACTCTGTGTTCCCTGTAAGCCCCACAACCCCTGCACAGTCCCCCTCAGATTCTGAGGCCTCACCTGAAAACCCAGAGGCTGGTGAGGGAAGTTGGACTGAGGCCCCTGTGTTTCAATCGCCGGCTCTCTTCCACAAAACAGACATGAATGACATCGACTTCAAGGTACAGCACAGTCTCTGGTTTACAAAAATGCATTTAGCTCATCGCACCTCTTGCATGGCCTCATGATATAAATAAAGATTTAGAATTAAATTGTTTTTAAATATTGATGAAGCAATATGATGTTATGTTTTTTCCCATTACTGTAGTTGTGATGGTGGAGGTACGCCAGCACAGCAGGGGTATTATAGTCATAATGGCCTCTTACAGCCAGCATCCCAATGTAGCCTCTTTCCATTTCTTTTCAGATGTGTGGCTCAAGATTGCCAACAGTTGTTTTAATAATTCAGTACAGTCTATTAGAATTACATTTCGGTCTTAATGTGATGAATCATTGATAAGCTCATAATAAAGGAAGAGGTCCATTTAGTTCTTGAAGGTATTGCGCCATTAAAAATGGATATGGAGACTTATTCCAATTACCATGCCACCGTTGTGCTACTGTTTGCAGCTTTCTGTGACCTGTGAGGTAAATGACTCTGATAAGAGAAAATAATTCGCTTATGGACTGCAATGTGATAATGTAATCCTAAACAGCATGGTAGGGCACAGAGCAGCCTCAAGGAGGCGCCCATGTTGCATGAATGACTCTCAATTAGCCTGCATTAAGAGGAAAATTTGATTCTAGTACTATAACGTCCCTGTGAGTAGATTCTAACTCATATTTAGCAGAGAAATTGTGACATTTGCATGCAATTCTCAGAATCGTGCAAAAAAAGCACAGCAGACTGAATGTTGTGTGTGATTCTGTGCTCAGGTTGCTCAAAGTGTCCAAAGCCTGACCCAGTTGCTCTACAGTCTGCAGGTGAGTTCATTACCACCAGCTACTCTTTATCTTGCTCGCAACCCTCAGATATATTATAATCTATGCAGGAAGTCATCACACAAAAAGATCTCTTTTGTTCTCACTGAGAACATATACATGCTGTGTTATTGTCAAAGTCAGTCAAGATGAAGGCTTTAATATGCCTCCACGCTCCAGCTCCAGTAAACAGAGAAACAGTCAAATGTTTGAAGCCAAAGGTAAAGAGCTACAGGGCTGAGAATCCTACTTCTCCTTTTTTTCTGCTGAGAGACATAGGAAGGTCTTTTGCTTTGCTTTTCACACACAACAACTTCTTGTTGGTATAAAATGTAAATTTGTGTGTGTATTTGCATAGGACCATGTTCACTCTTGCTTATCTGTGTGAGAGAGACATTTTGATCACAATATTTTCATATTCAAACTTCTGTGTGCCTTCTCGCATATGCACCCGAAAACCACAGTTCTACCAGTAGTGGTGGTGGGATCATTCCTTCATATAAAGAGATGCTGTTTCTTTGACATATAAAAAGTCAGGACACCCAGGAGAGCCTGATCATCATTTCCTCCACATTTTGCCATTCAAATCACCTTCTCTTACTGGCTGTTGTGAGGATGTACATGTGGTTAAAGTGTGGGTTGAGCCTTTGCATTTTCATGCCTTTCTGTGCCAGGCCGCAGTGACCATCCAGGACAGCTGCTATGAGGTCCAGAGGCTCCTCCTCCAAGAGACAGGACGCCCTTCCCCACGCGCCCAGCGACTGCACCTTCCAAGCATCCGGGGAAACACCCTGCAGGAGCAGGAGAAGCAACGCAACCTGGAGAAGCGTAAGGAGGAGGTGGCGACGGCTCAGCGGCTCCAGCACCGGCTGCGCCAGGAGAAGGAGCGCTGGGAGAGAGAGTGCCAGGCCAGGGAGAGCCAGCAGGAGGAGCAGGAGAGCAGGCTGCAGGAGAGGGAGAGGCAGTGCCACCTGGAGGCGGAGAGGCTGACGCGCGAGAGGGAAGAGCTGGACGAGCAGCAGGAGGAGTACCAGCAGAGCCTGGAGCGGCTCAGGGAGGGCCAGAGGAACGTGGAGAGGGAGCGTGAGCGCCTGGAGAACCAGGAGAAGCTGCTCCAGACCTGGAGGCACAGCCGGCAGAGGAGTTTGCCTACTGTGATTCCTCACATGGTCATCCCTTTAGATGGGCAGGTAGGGGGTGGGGGGAGCACAAAGCTGATGACAGTTTATTCTGTCTATGGATTTTATAACAACCTCTGATATTTAATCTGAGTAATGCTACTGAGTGATGCTCTTGACCCTGACACATGTGTGATAGATAGATGTGATAGGTATGCAGTGTTTATGGAGTATTTCTTGGCTCAAGTCATTAATGAGAAGCTTTCCTCAGACAGCTATCGGCCTGAGTTACGTTGGTTCACACATTTACACAGAGCAGCTCAATCCCCCCTTGATATATGACCTGCGATAATGAGAGCAATTTCACCATCATTTGTCTTAGTGCTCCAGCAGCTCCCCTCACCAATAAACATCTTAATGATTGATGATAATTAAACCGTTGCAAATAAAAGCGCCGACAAAATAATGAAAACCAGAGGCATGCTGCCCAAGGAGCCAATCAATCGTGTCCAAGAGGATTTAAATTATTGACGGTTTGTTTGAAAAGCACTACAATGAAATGTCCCCCCACCGCTGGAAGGCACGGCTGATAAAGGGTGCACTGTTCTCCGTGCCCTTTAAGTTTCAGTGTACCTCATGTGCACAAACAGCAGCGGTGGTGAGACTAATATAGCACATACATCCTTGTGGGCCTCTGCTGGGCACGGCTTTGTGCTGCTCAGTTCAGCAGGTGTAACTGTTCAAAAGACGCACACAGAAAGCACTGGAAAGGACAGACAAATGAGCAGACTCACGTTACAGTATTCCCTCTCTCCCTCATTAATTTACGCACCACCTAGGGCTTTTACTGGCCAGACGTGACGAGGCTCTCCTGGCCTTTTTTTGCAGACTTATTTACCTCCATTCATCTATTTTTGTCAGCGCAGAGGCTGCATTAACAGCAGTGATCTAAAAAGGCGTTCTGAGGCAGCGGAGGTCCTAATGTTCCCATGCTAATGTTTTAGCCAGAGGCAGCAGTTCACAGGGTCAGACACAGATCGAATGACTTGCGCGCACACACGCACACACACACACCAGCGCTCGGGTCGCTTCTAATTAGCTGCTCAGGAGCTGATGTGAAGATGGGACAGGAGAGTGGGCGTATTAAGAAAGCAGCGAGGGGGCAGTGACACCTTTCACCATACATTAAAGGGTCAGTTCATCCAAATGGCTAAATATTTTTTTCCACGTGCCTCTAGTTGTGCCAAGCATTTCTACTTTCATTTGTACAGGGTTTGAGAGATCCATCTCTTGAGAGTTTTACCTTCAATATAATGGAGATGCATCTGTGATGCTCAAAGCATTTAAAAAGTACATTTGGAAAATAAAAAAGACCAGCAAAGTGTCTTTTCTGAAATTGCCTTGCTGTTACACTCCATTACACACTTTTCATGGGAACTGCTTTTCGCCGAAGAAATAGTACCTATAAAAGGTTTTCACAGCAAAATTGTAATGATTTGATTGTTAAATGAAAAAACATTTGCTTCCACTGTAGTGGGGAATATATACTTTATCTGTATCTATATACCAGATACCGGTATAGGTAAGTGGGAAAATAATGCTTTTTAATTAAAGATGTAGAGAAATTGATCTAAAGGCATCTTTACAGAGCCTTTTATAGTGTTGGCTTGTTTACTTAATAATAAAATGTATTTACAGCTCGCTCATGCAAATGCCTCAGTGTATTTCAAATGTGCTTTGTTGGAAGGTCACAGGAAAAGAAACTAGCCAAGAATATGAGCCTCGTCTGAACGTCTGTTCAAAGCGTTGTTGATTTTCATCATTTCAGCTCTCTTTCTGAACATGACCGTGACTTTTGCTCCCTCCCTCAGGACCCAGCACCAAGTCAGCCCAGAGACCTCGCTGGTAACGGCTCTGTGTTCGTGAATGAGGCTGCGTTCGCTAGCACCAGCGTCAACAACCGCCACATCCACCACAAAAGAAACGACCCCAGCGCACACAACTGTCTCAACACCCTGCTGGCCAGATCAAGCAGCAGACAGCCCCCCGTGGCCAAGACTCCCCACAGCCTACACTCAGACGCCCAGGAGTGGGTGATGGGGACAGGATACCTCTACAGCCCTGCGGGAAGGCTGGGGCTACAGCATACACCCAGTGGTAAGAATGACAACCAAATTAATGTTTTACCATTTGTTATAGAAAGGTAGTTTAAAGAAAACACAAATCGAATGGCAACTCTGACTCCTGCTACTATGATGTGATATTTGGAATTCATCTATGTTTTGGTATGTCTGGTGTTTAGACTAGGGCTGTAACTAATTATTATTTTTATTATCAGTTAAACTGCTAATTATTTTCTTGATTAATCACTTGGTCTGTAACATGTCAGAAAAGTGAAAATTGCCTAGTGCAACTCCCTGAAGTCCGGGGTGACATCTGCAAACATCCTGTTTTGTTTAATAATTATAATTATATTCATTTTACTATTATTTAACACTTTTTAACATTTTTGGCTTCTGACCCCTTGGAATGAAGCAGGGTCTGCTTGTATCCCTGCATCGCAGTTGTCAGAAGCCTATAAGTTACAGGTCTTTATCTCATTTCAATATAAAACAACAAAGATTGTAAATAAACATGTTATGAACACCTTAGATTTAACTTGTGGCCCCTTTAAGGGTTCTCGACCCCTAGGTTTAGAAACACTGAAACAAGAAGTTTAACAAATCCAGGAACAAATGTTTCTGTTGATCGACTGATTGATTAATGTACAAATTTTTGCTGCTATAGTGTAGTTTTGTAAACCCTGTAGCCTCTAGAGCAATAAAAGCTACAAAGAAGTGATCTGATTAGATTTTTTTTAGCACAATTCATTTCCATATTAATATGAAAAATAGATTTTTCTAAGCTTTTTCTTTTTTTTTTTTTTTGCTCTCAGATACCATCTGTGAAGGGTAGTAAGTTGGCATAGAAATATTCACTAATGAATTTGTCAAGTAGCCCAATTGCTAATTTTCATCACTGGTTATGTTTAATATCCTTTATCTCAGTGCTAATGGTTTGACGGTACGCGGCTCGAGTGCCTCTCATATTGGGCAGTGGTGCGCTGTTATCGCGCTGTCTCTGCTGCTCAGCATAAATGAGAAATCTGCTACCTGTGAGAATGTAAACAAACCCCCAGCCTGCACTGGTTTCACCCATGTATGTGAAAGCATACTGTATACACACACACATACACTGCTCTCAAGGCTGTATCCCTGGTGAGGCCTTGTCTGTCCTTCCTCTCAGTTAATCAGTGTCTCCTGACAAAGAACCCCCCCTCCACCCAACCCCCCACTTCCTCCCTTCCCACCACCTCGACTATCGACTGGCATGGCAGACAACAGCATGTGAATCACAGTTCACAGGCGATGGCTGACTGATTGGGACATTGATCTAGAAAAATCTTTATAAAACTCATTACAGCATGACTTGTCATCACATCAGGCGTCGAGGCAGGCGGGGGAGGGTGCGAGGAAGGGAACTGGAGATGCACGCGTACATTAATCTGCGTTCCGCTCGCGAGGTCTCAGCCACATTCTCACGCTCGCCCGTCCCCGTTCCTAATCCATTCATGCACTCATATTCAGGGCAGGCGGAGAAAATTACAGGTTACATGTGTCTCGTCCCTGAGCCCTTGTAAACACAGGGGAGTGAACTGCAGCTGAGGCAGTTCCAGGTATTGTTTACCAGCTATAGCAGGCAGCACGATCTCTTCCTCATTGATCAGCTTATTAACCATTCCTCGTTATTGAGCACACACAAGCCCTGGTGAAACCTGAGTCACTTGTTAACAAGCCTGGGGTGTATACTTGGCTGCAGTCTACAACGCAGGGTGCGTTCCGGCTGACATCTACCCACAATGCATTCCTCAGAGGATCCCAGTGGGGCCTGTGATGGCACTGAATAATATTCCCCAATCCTCTCATAATCCCCCCATTAGATTCAAACCTCTATAAAGAGTCATTTTAGTATTTTATGTGCAATTTCACATTATAAGGTCCTACTTTGCGCCCATGTTCTGAATCACGTACTGCCTGGCATGTGGCGTCTCTTTCAATCTCTTTCAAATGCAAATTCTCCATTGTGCTGTCAGTCACTTGGATCAAAATATGTATGTCACTTCTCATCCTCACCTGAGTATGTGAAGGTTTCTTCTCATGCACACATGCACACACACACACCCATTTTTTTCATAGAGTGGATTTCCATAATTTGTCCCTGCACAATGTAATCTCGGTGAACCAGTTGGGTGGAATTTTCTGAAATGACGTCTGATCTGATGAGTTGTATCAGGTTTTTGTTGCTTGCCTTTTTATACAAAGGATGAGAGCATTGTGGGTAGGCTGAAGAAGAAAAGAAAGATGAAACTGCTGCTTTGTGCAGTATGTAGATTAATTCATACCTTGTATTGTATCCTGCATGATGCACAAACCTCAAACGTGAGGTGTTAAAAAAAGCATCGGGCTGCACAGTAATGACCAAAAGATACCAATCATTGTCCAATACTGAGATCACGACTGGAGTAGAAGAGCCTTTTATGCCTCTAAAGGGATCTGCGCAAATGGTGATAAATTGCCTCAGGTGATGTCACTTAAGTCAGTGCTGGTAGTTGCTGAATTCTGCAAGTATGAAAATAATAATGTGGGTGTGAAGTTAGGAGGAAGAGAGCTTACCAGACCTCTGTGGTTCCTCATCTCTGTTTGAGGCTAGCATCTTGAGGCTACATTAGCCCCCCCCCAGCACAACACACTGACAGAGCTGTTGGCGGTCTAGATGCTCTATTGATAATGTAGGCATCAGATTTGATGAGGAAGAAGAATTCATGAAATAGTAGTATGTCACTTGTTTTGCATCGATTTTGATCTTTTTTCTTTTGTCCAGCAATGTTACAAGCCGCTAAGTGTGCTTTTTCAGAAGTACTTTCCCCATGATCGAATTGTTAGATATTAGGTGGGGCAGTGTCCGACGATTTGTGTGACTCTGAAACTGAAGATCTGACATTTACACCCACTTCCCATCATGATCGGCACAATTCGACCTACAGGATGCAAGACTAAGTGACACCAGTGCACCAGTGTGATTTAAAATGAGTAACTTTGTTTTATCTACATTGATCATTAGGGGTTCTGCTAATTCTTCCAACATGGATACTTAAGGAAAATAATCACAGTTGCCATTCCTACAAACCAGACCAACTATAGCCACATCATCAGCATTTTTATACAGACTGACATTACTTTCCTGCAGTTAAATTTGTCCCCCAAAAGTTAGATTTTCTTATTTTGCTGCCATCTTTAAAATGCATGCATTTACTGTCTGTGTTTTAACATATCAATAAAGCTGAAATGGTCTTACTTCATGGATATAGCTCTGAGACAGAGATGGAGTGTTTGTATCATCTGGCTGCACGCTGATGTCTCATCTATCAGAGACTGGGCCTATATGGTGGCTAACAGAGCATCCTTGACAGACTCTTATATAATTAATCAAACAGAGACACTTTCCTACAGGGACACAATGAGGCAATTTATAGTTCACGCCATCTGTTACCATGACAGCGCACCTGCCCTAATGCTAGACAGCACCCACCATGCACACAAATGTAAGGAAGCAAAAACATAGAAACCAACCACAGAATCACACTGTTTTTCAAATTACCTTTAATTCAATGATAATGTTAGAGAACACCCCTGAAGCTGATGGATATCCTGCTCAGAAGCACCTCAGCAGACCAGCTCAAGGGTTTGAATCCATGTTATTTGGTTCAAGGCTGCTCTCAGTACAGTATTTACTCATCCTTCCTCGTTTCCTTCCTTCATCACTTCTTTGCCAACTGTCAAGTGCGAGGAAGACAGGCGTCATCGAAATCCCAGCGGTGAAGATTGATTACCTTGACAGAAATAATGATAAAAGTGACACCTCTAAGTAGAGAGGGGGATGAGGGATAACTGGAAAATCTTTTTGTTTTCACTCTCAGCGCGGGAGGGAGCAGCGGGGCTGAGCCGCAGCAGCTGTCGTTGATCTATATGCAGTTAGAAATTAGATGAGTGGACCAAACAATTAGACTGAGCTCATTAAACAAGTGGTTACATGTCCCATCCCGGTCATTATTTATCAGCAGTTAGTAAATGATAAAGTCTATTTAGTCTGAATGTTATTTTCTATCTCAGTAGCTGCTTTGCCTCCACATACAGTATGATTGTGTTTTTTTTTGTGTTGTGTGCCCACTCAGATCACAACAGTCACAGCTACATCGGGGAGACCTGGTCATCCACAGCAAACAGAGCTGAGCCGTATCCGCTGCTCCCGCATCCCGGTGACCCTCAGCTGGACCTCAGTGCCCTGGTATCCTTGGAGACTGACAGCGGCGGGGAGGAGGGCAGCGAGGAAACCATTGTGTACCTCTGAATGTTGATAAATTTCAGACCCTGAGAAACCAACCCAGCACTTGGAAGAAAGATACAGACGTTAATAAAGCATCAGGATTGGATCTACGGTGGCTTCAGAAAGCAGTTTTTCTCTTGTAGTTTTTTGTCATGCTTTTTTTTTTTTTTTAAATATTTGGAAGATTGTTTTTGTGGTCTTTTTTTTGTAAAGTTACCGGAAACAAGGAGAGAGAAACAGATAAAGAAACTGATGTTGTTTCAGACTCAATCTCACATGTGTCGTGCACCTTAGCTCGAGGCACCACTGGGTGTTCAATGACTCTTTATTTTCTGGGGGGTTTTTTTTTTGCATGTGGTCTTTATTGACAGTGTTCCTGCGGCCACACCTCACTCCTTTTACCCCCTCTCTTCTTACTGTGCTCTATTTATTAAATTTACCACAACCAGCGGGCAATTGTCTTGCCATGGTGTAAACTGCCCCTCTTTCATTTATCAGTCAGGCTCTGTTTATTTACAAGTCGAGCATAACGTGAAGCGCAAAACATTGGGATTGAAAGATGACGTGCGACAGCGTCAGTCCCACATTTTCCACACTCGCCGCCTGTAGGCATCATTTATTTCTTTTTATCGGAGGCACGGTTTTCTTGTTTGAAATGTATCAAATCTGGTGAAACTTTTCATTTTTTAGTAGTTTTATGACCAAATATTTAAAAAAAAACAACAACATGACAATCCCATCAGCCTCAGATCTACTTTGTTCTCAGTGCTAATTAGCAAATGTTAGCGTGCTAACATCCTAAATTAAGACAGTGCACATGGTAAACGTTACACATGCTAAACATTAGCATATTAGCATGTTAACATGCCGACATTGGGCTCAGAGCACCACTGTGCCTTAGCGTAGCCTCGAGACCTGCTGGCGTGACTGTTGACTCTTTGTCTATTTCTGTTTTTCTGTCATCACTTTATAAAAATTGCATCTTATTTGTAAAAGCTGTAAAGAGCAGAAGGTTTTGTCCTGAAATTATCTTTGCAAGAACCCAGAACAATGTAAAGGTGCCTTATTGATTCTGTCATGCTTAACGCTAAACTAGTACACTTGAATATTCATGTAGTATTTCCATATTATCTCTTATGGGCATATTTATGTGTAAAAAGGTCCCCGTGCCAATGCTTTAGGTGTCCCTTGATGTTTTTTACAGACACTATTAAAGATTAACTGGTTTAATTACTGTTGTAGTTTCTTAATGGGACAAAAAGGCAGTGGCAGTATTTTAATGTGATTTTAGTACCCTGTATATATATGTTTGTGCCTTTATTTATTTATTACAGTGCAAAGAGTTGTAATGTTTTACGGTGCTTTGTGAAGGGTTGTGTTGTACATAGCGTGTACTTGTGTGAACAGATGCATGAACAGGTCTTTGTTCGTTTGTTGTGTGTTCATATGGCTGTATTGATAAAACTACTTTTATTGAACTTGAAACAGAGCTTTGTTTTTCCGTAGGCTATTAAACTGGGCTCAGAGAAGGTGCAAATACAATAAAAAAAAAAAAAAAGCCAACTGGTTGAAACACAAACATAATGTTCAGCTTGAGTCCTCGTTTCACTTTGGTTTTATGGCCCTGGTCCGAATGTGAAGCATCTTCCTAACAGCGTACACAGATGTTTGAGTGAGCTTCCTGTTCACTTGCCAGCAGTGACAGGTGGTAGGCCAGGTGCATGAATTTCAATGACTTCCTGTCTGACTGCGCCTCTGAATTTCAAATCACAAAAGCCACATCAGTATTGGTCGAATGCGATATGTTGTGTTGCAGCTAACAGTCTTGTCGTGTCAAACGTGCGGCTCAACACGTTATTTCAAATTTTAGAATGCGCAAAGACCTTTATGGGCACGAAGAATCTCACCAACCAGAGCCTGTCTCTCAACTTCAGGCTAAAAATAAAAACCGAGACACCTCAATTGGAGCTCCCAGGCTTACCCTGACAGTAATAATGTATTTCATATGCTCCACCTGTGTCTCTGTTGCTCTTTCCATTTCAGTCATGAGAGCAGATGCCTGAGATCAACAGGGTCCCTGCTCTACCCTCAATATGCACCTTATTATTTCACAGAGCTGCTGTGTACAAACGCCCATTCCATTCCTTGTGGGCCGCAGTCTTCTGTCTTTTCTGTAGTTTATTCAGTGTATTATTAAATGCAATTTGCAGGGAAATCCAGTGTGATCCATGCTTCCATTACCATGTATACCAATTACCATGTATTTTAATAATTTAACTTGAACTTGATTAGATCTTATTCTTAATTAATCAGGCCCTCCCGAACTTCAGTATAATGAGAGAGGTTAGACTGAATGAAAGCAGAGGTGGATAAGCCGTTATAATTAACTAGTAAAAGCTGATGCATATTTCTCTTTATTTAAATTAGGATTTTGATTTTTGATTGTTTAAACTCCAGTGTCAGCAATGTGTTTAAGAACACTGAACACCACCTTGCAGGAAGATTCATGAGGGGCCGGTGCACTATGGTTTGGGTAGCAGTCGTGGCTGGGGGCCTCGACGACCCAATCCCTGGACCAAAACTCTGGCAATAGGGACATGGAATGTCACCTCAGCTGGGGGGGAAGGAGCCTGAGCTTGTGCAGGAGGTTGAGAGGTACTGGTTAGAGACACCTCCACGCACAGCCTGGGATCTGGAACCCAGCTCCTTGAGAGGGGCTGGACCCTCCACTACTCTGGAGTTGCCCAGGGTGAGCGGCGGCGAGCTGGTGTGGGCTTGCTTATAGCTCCCCAGCTCAGCTGCCATGTGCGTGTTGGAGTTCACCCCGGTGGTGAACGAGAGGGTCGCTTCCCTGCGCCTTCGGTCGGGGATAGGTCTCTTGCTGTTGTTTGTGTCTAGTTCACGGGCCAAACAGCAGTACAGAGTACCTGGCCTTCTTGGACTCCCCCTGGAGGGGTACTCAGAGTACCTGATAGTGCTCCCACTGGGGACTCCATTGTTCTACTGGGGGACACTCACGGGTAGCTGACATGAGTGATACCTGGAGGGGCGTGATTAGGGAGGAACGGCCTCCCGATCTGAACCCGAGTGGTGTTATTGACTGACTTTTGTTAAACTTCTGTGCTCAGTCACAGTTTTTCCATAACGAACACCATGTTCAAGCATAAGGGTGTCCATCATCAGTGCATCGTGGCACCAGGACACCTTAGGACACCCTAGGCCGGAGGTTGATGATTGACTTTGTTGTTGTCGTTTCATCTGATCTCCGGCCGTATGTCTTGGACACTCGGGTAAAGAGAGGGGCTGAGCTGTCAACCGATCACCACCTGGTGGTGAGTTGGATCCGCTGGCAGAGGAGGAAGTTGGACAGACCTGGCAGACCCAAATGTATTGTGAGGGTCTGTTGGGAATGTCTGGCCGAGCCCTCTGTCAGCCTCAGAAGGGGGAAGCAGTACTCTGCCAACACTGTTTACAGTGCAGGTGGGGAGCTGCTCTTAACCTCAACTGGGGACATTGTTGGACGGTGGAAGGTATACTTCGAGGATCTCCTCAATCCCACCGACACACCTTCCACTGAGGAAGCAGAGGCTGGGACTCTGAGGTAGACTCGTCCATCACCCAAGCTTTCAAAGTCATTGTGGTAGTTTGCAAGCTCTTCAGTGGCATAGGCTGGGGTGGATGAGATCCACCCTGAGTACCTCAAGCCCTTTGCTAAGGGCTGTTCGGTCTCTGTACGACCAGAGCAGGAGCTTGGTTTGCTATTGCCGGCAGTAAGTCAGACCTGTTCCTAGTGCATGTTGGATTCCGGCAGGGCTGCCTTTTTGTCACCAGTTCTGTTCATAATCTTTATGAACAGGATTTCTAGGCATAGCCAGGGCCGGGCTGGAGGGAGTCCAGTTTGGGAACCACAGGATTTCATCTCTGCTTTTTGCAGATGATGTTGGCTTCATCAAACCAGGACCTTCAGCATGTACTGGGGCGGTTTGTAGCTGTAGTGTGAAGTGGCTGGGA
Source organism: Scortum barcoo (assembly GCA_023238725.1). Classification (NCBI taxonomy): domain Eukaryota; kingdom Metazoa; phylum Chordata; class Actinopteri; order Centrarchiformes; family Terapontidae; genus Scortum; species Scortum barcoo. The sequence continues at coordinate 11,005,564 of CM041545.1, forward strand.
TGAGAATCAGCACCTCCAAATCCAAGGCCAGCCATGGTTCGTTGACCAGAAAAGGGTGGCTTGCCCTCTCCAGGCATGCGTGGATAAGTGGAGGAGTTCAAGTATCTCAGGGTCTTGTTCATGAGTGAGGGAAAGATGGAGCGTGAGATTGACAGGCGGATTGGTGCAGCCTCCGCAGTTTTGTGTGTATCGGTGTGTACCAAATGAGACCATTGTGGTGAAGAAGGAGCTAAGTCGAAAGGCTAAGCTCTCTATTTACAGGTCAGTTTACGCTCCTACTCTCACCTATGGTCATGAACTTTGGGTAATGACCGAAAGGACAAGATCATGGATACAAGTGCGTGCGAAATCAGTTTCCTCCACAGGGTGGCTGGGCGCTCCCTTAGAGGGGCCCCGGGAAGAAGACCGAGGACACGCTGGAGAGACTATGTCTCTTAGCTGGCCTGGGAATGCCTCGGGGTCCCCCCGGAAGAGCTGGAGGAAGTGTCTGGGGTGAGGGAAGTCTGGGCATCTCTGCTCAGACTGCTGCCTCCGCACACCCGGAGCCCGGTCCCAGGATAAGCGGAAGAAGATGGATGAATGGATGGATGAATGTACAGAAATATGGAGTTCCTCAAGGGTCAATTTTTGGGCCCTTTCTGTTAATTCTCCGCATGGTTCTACCTCAGCTCTACCTCTACCTCACATTAAGGAAAGCAAAACATCTGTGATTCAGATTTTTGCAAATCCTGTTCAGACATTTCTCGTTGTTTGCTTGTGACTTCTTACTTCATCTTTGTATATCAGAGAATTGATTTTAAAACACACACTGATCTGCCTCAGTGTTCTGACCCATCCAGGCCTCCCAGGTTATTAGGTACTGCTTTGCTTATGGGGGTTAAACAAAATACAGTGAAGCACTTGTTAGTTTCTCTGCACCACAGATCTAGAACAAACCTCTGGGAGATCTAAGGTCTGCTCTTTATCTACCCTTTCTATATGAATGTTTTCTTTTTATCATGGCTTTATTAAGTATGGGGTTATTTTTACACCTAATCACCCCATAACTTTAATTACTCTGGCTAATATTCTCTTTCAATTACATATATCTCATATGATTTAGTCTTCATTTATTCAGATTTTAATGTATCCTTTCATCTGTAGACTTTTTGCCTTTCTCTCTGTCTGATCTCTCACACTGAGGACTGTTTGGAGATGTTTGATGGTCTTTGCACTTACTTTGTATCATTATCATCTCTGCTGTTAAAATTAGGGTTACACTCTTCTCCATCAGACCTTACCTAATCAGTTAAAAAATGTGTTTTTTGCAGTGATTTTATGGGACCATATGGTTGTGTATAATCGCAATGTTCCCATGTTTTCTGCACCTCTGCATCTTTTTAAGTTCTGGAAATCTTTCAAAGGTAATGAACAGCTTTTTGAGGAGGGAATGTTTGCGTTTGTGCTTGTCAAAGAGAGACAGTAGAAAGGTCTGCAAAGAGATGGGAAGATTGCATTTTATTATAACACAAGCTCTTTGTATGTATATGTCATAGAGAAGTGTCTGTATACCTGCCTGTTTTGTGTTTGACAGGTGTTTGTGCATATACAGTACAGGCACATGCGCTTGTACTGTGCTGTAAATGCCAGTCAGCCATCTGGGTATTTCCAGTTCAGCTGCTGGTATCTGATATCATTCCCCGATAACATTACAAAGGCTTTTCAATTCCTGGTACCATAACAAAGCTCTTACAAGTTATAAAGATCTGGAGCCAAATGTATAAATGTGAATGTTCCTTTCACATTGTAACTGAAATAGTCTTGTTAAATACTTAATAGCTCTTTAATGTTTCAGTCCCTCAGCTTCAGTCTGTGTGGATTCAATAACCAGAAGTAGTTCCTTCCTCATTACACAGTAGAGAGACCCCAGTATGTGGCCTCTGTCTATCTCCCCTAGTTGTTTTTTAATGACCCCTGTGGAAGGTAACCAATAACACCAAAGGAAAAACCGATAAAGGGGAAACATATTACGCTGAGTCATCTGCCCGGGTGAAACATGTCTTGCTAAAGCCTCTCCCAGGGGGAAGTGTAATGATTTCTGTAGGCGCACAGAATAAACCTGCCCAACCCAAATATAAATAACAGCCATTAAAGCTTATCCCAGTGAGGAATGCTTTTATGAGAAAGCTGAACAATATACAGTATATATACAGGTTATTAGATTTCTCTTGGGCTGAAATATAGCAACAGGCCAGACTCAATATATATACAGACTGTCCACAACTGCAGCTAGAGGAGAAAATCTACGATGACTTTAACAACTTTGTGTATATTAGTTTGACTTTCACTACTTTGCCAGATTCCCTTTTTTCCCCTCTATTAGTTAGTATATTTGGTGGGACAAAATATTTGAGATAGCAAATTTAACAACCCTTTTCAAAGAATGTGGTGTTGCTTTTGAAGTGACATTTTAAATGACACATCCTCTGATCTTTGCTTGTGACCCTGGATTTAATTGGTCTCACTCATCAAGTCCCTTTAAAGTCACGGCCGTCTCTTGCAGCTGTGTCAGAGCCAAGTGTGACACTGTTTACCCCAAAATAAACGCTCATTACAGTACTCACACATGAGACAGCTTCAATGTCACGGCCACAAGTTAGAGCCTCAAAGCAATGGCACGCAGGTCAGATACGGCAGTGTTTTATAATATAAAATGTCACCAAAGGCTGCAGTGGCAAAGGCTGCAGCCGGATGCATTGAGAGGCACATAAATTTAAATTAGTCCGGAAACAGAAATAATAGTTACCCACAAATGAGTTAAAAAAAGGGGGTTTTTATTTACCTTGTGGTAAACTCTGGCTGACGCAAGCCATCCACAGTTGTTTGCTTTTTAGACATTTCCACATAATATGATCTAAGTTGTATATATCAGAGCTTTGGGAAAAATACATCCATCATCTGGTCAGAGTTACGACTTGGATGTTGGATTTATAAGCTGGAAAATGGCAAATATGTTCCTTCTGTGTGACGTGAATGAAGCATTAAGAGGCTTGTCAACAATATTGTTATGAGCCTCTGTAAATATCTAGTAGCTCACATAAGTTTCCTGGAACAAAAAAAAAGTCCTTCAGCAATCAGTCTGCTTTCTATTTCACATTTATCCAAACTCTAAGTAAAGAACTTCACACATATATATTTATAATCTGACCTCAGGGTAATGGCAACAATTAAATTGAAATTCAACAGAAATACTGACAAATATGCCACATCTGAATCTACTTTTCAAGATTGAGGTTTGAGGCGTCACTGCAGATGAAGTTGAAAGATGATGATATGAAACACAAACATACACACACAGTATTTTCCCTCACTGTAAAACACAATCACAATACTGTTAGCCCTCTGGGTAAAAAAAACATATTATATTAAACATGAAGTGACTTGTTCTGGCCTCTTGGCAACAGAGGAAACTGGCAGTTGTGGACATGTTACCATTAAATTGTTAACAAACAGTTGCTTATTTACACATTCGGCATATATCAAGCAATATTATTATCCATCTGAAGTTTTGCTTTGGTCCACCTGAAGTTAAATCCAGTGTTCACTCTCTTTTTTTAATTCTGTTTATGTCTCCACCATCTCATGAAGGAAATATCTGGCTCTTTAGCCCCACTGTGTTCCCCAGCTAGTCGCTAACTGTGTCCGTCTGGTGTTTGGTGCTGGACGGGTAATATGCATTGTGTTCTCTGAGGTTTCTTTTTTTGCTGAAAGCACCTGTCTGCTGTGGCCAGAAATAACACAGTGAAAGGTGACAGTGAATCAAAATAGTAAATCTGTGGGCTGTAAAAGACAGCAGATCTGGAACTGGGTTTTGTGGTAGTGCTGGAGATTTAATTTAAAGCCCTGTTTCATTAAAACCACCACTGAACTCCAACTACACGACATCACGCATATAGATACTAATCTAACATAAATGGTAATGGTACCAATTAAATTTCAAATGAAGAGAAATACTGACAAGGCACATATCTTAAACATCTGAATCTAGTTTCCCAGACGGAGGTTACTCTGGTTACACTGCAGCTGGAGTAGGAATAAGATGATATAACACAGTGGAAAGAGACAACAGTCACAAACAGTCTCCTTCCCTGTAATCTAGAGTCGCAAGCAAAACATTACACCTATTCAGTGTAGGTGAGGAAATATTTCTTATTAACATTATTGATCAGGCCATGTCAAAAGGGGTTGGAAATGATAATCCATGAACTTCTGATAGCTTTCAAATGCCTCACTCTCCCAGAGGGTGAGCACAAATCAATACAAAAATGATCCATTTCCATCCAAGTCAACACTGCATTTCTTATTTTTCCATCCTTTTCTTCATTGTCTCATTTACACATCTTTACTTTAAGTATCTATTTGCATAAACCCTGCAAACCATGATGGATGATGATATGAAGAGTACGCTTTTTCAAACGTTTATGATTTGCCTTGTGATTCTTATAAACTGAAAGAATAAGAGGAAATACATTTGGAGATACTATATACATGTTAGTGCCAGCAGCGTCTGTCACACCACCTGTTGGGGACTTTGCCGCTGTGTGGGTAATTTTTCATGACGTACTGTTTCTGCAGAAGTGTGTTCACCGCCTGCCGTCCTGTCAGCGCTGCTCCATTCTTTCTGTCATCGGTGTCATCCGTCGTTCATGGTCTTGTTGGCATAACAGCATCACAGGAGCATTTGTATGTGAATGAGAAAAATGTATTTAATTTAATATTTAATGTGTGTGTGGTTTGGCTTTGAAAGCATGGTAACATTAGGGCTGTCTGCACCTCACTGCGTTTTCAGAAACACCACAAAGGGAAAGAGAGAGAATGTTTGTCAGAGTGCGACCATTTTTAAATGCCTCCTGTAATTGCTGTCTTCGTGGTTTTGCACTAAGGGGAGGTGAGTAGTCTTCCAGGCATACTGATACATGCCAAGGGCCTGTACCTGTCAGCACTTGAGGAGTGTGTGACATGCATGTGATGCCGTTCGTGAGAAAGGTGGGATGAGCTGTTCACTGTGATCCTGCACCGTGACAGCGTGGTAATCCTCGACAATACGCTCGCTCATTAGTTCAACCCACCCACCTGCTTCTCAATAGGACCCTCATTTTCCTTCTTTGTCGTGCTAAATTATAGAGGGCTGTCAGGTGGTCATGTGTTGTGAGTGTGAGTTAAAGGCAGTACAAGTATCTCTTAATGGATAGGTGGGGTGTTATATGGGTTCTCAGTTATAGTATAAATGCAACTTAACCTTTGGTCTGTAACAGTAAACATAGTCTTGGCACATGTTCTGCTCAGAGGAGGGCCTACCAGATTTGAACACTCATCTAACTTTTTGTGTTGGAATTGAAAAAGAGCCACATGATTTTGCACACAGATGCACACCAACAGGTCTACTGACTTCTTCTCCTGCTATCTTTCTTGGTTTCTCCCTATATGTCAAATTACTTGCAGCAGTGGAAGGTAGCTTAGTGCATCTATTCAAGTACAGTACTTTACCATTTTCTATGAGTATATACTTCTATCCTTCTACAAGTCAGTGGCAAATAAGCTATGAGTTACTTTACAGATTCAGACTAATAATAAAGCATATAATCATCAAATAAAGTTTAAGTATATTTTGAGTCATGTGCTTTTAAGTGAAAAGTTGAACACAGGAGTATTTCTGCACTGTGGTATTGCTTCTTTTACTACAAGATCTGAGTACTTCTTCCACCCGCTGGGTCAAGGACTGCTGGAGATTCTTGAAGATGTTTCACCTCACTAGCACTTCCAGACTGAGAATCACTGACATATTCCCATTTGTGGTGATAATACTGTACCCACCATAGTTCATCCAGATTATCTAAACATTTTCTGGGAGTAAAGCCAACTCTAGTAACTATAGTTACCCTTCATGCTGGCTCATTTGAATGCATATGTGTACATATAATTTCTTCTGTCTCTAAATGAGTATCACTTTCCGCTCACTGGGCCATGAGCGCTTTGATGTCAGTCTTTCACTTCGTTTCCCTTTGATAGTGTCCTTCCCAACATCAGAGTTAGCAGCAGTTAAAAGACAGCTTGCTGGCCCTCCTCGATGAACGCTTGGTCATTAAAATGGGTGAGTGCAAGGTCAGTCGACACCTCCATCCGCCCGTGCACAAAGGAGAGCCGACAATTATACCTTTCAGGGGCCATTTGCTGCTAGTCCCAGGCATAGCAGCCCTGCCTTGTGATCGGCTGAGAAAGGGCTGGAGTCAGTGATGCTCTGTACACCACCTATTTAGGCCACAGCAGATTTAACTGCTGATTTAATTTAAGTTAGGCACCCGTGGCTGAAATGGGTCATCACGCATTTCCTTTGACCAGCAGTCCGATGAAGAAGAAACTCATCCTAAGTTTGACACCGCTGGGAAGAGGTGAACAGAAATAATGTCAGTGTGTCAGTAAGCATTGATCGTCCTGTTTGTATTCCACACACAAGACTTTGCATATTATATAACCTTGAAGGTGACTCACATACAAAGCACCGTATGTTTGGAATGCCACACCACCTCGTGCACTCAGATCATCATGTGTCATCTTGAGCGCCGTTTTACGTCAGCCAGGCAAAAGAGTAATAACAGGAGAGCGGGCTAAACAGTCATTCACGTGAAATTAAAAGCTGTATCCGGAATGGGAATGAGTGAGCAGAGAAATCACCTCCTTTCATTTTGATTTTCAACAGCCTCATAATGTCACTTCAGGTTAGGCGGCCGATGCTAAACAGATAGCTTGCATATTGTTTGTGTTGCAAAGTGAGTGGAATGATGTAATGCTCTGTGTTTAAGCAAATGGCTTTCAGTCAAACCTCCCTCTCTCTCTCTCGTGGAGTTAGGAGTAATGTGTTGGTGGCTGGATGACTTTGAAAAAGACTGATCTAAAGACTAATCTGACACGAAAAGGCTGTTCTCAAAATGTAAAAAAATGTGCCGGCAACCATGCTAACACCCTGACAAGGACAATGTTAGTTTAGTGTGTCAGCATGCTAAGATATGCATGCTAATTTGCATCAAACACACACAAGTACAGCTGCAGCTTATGAAGTAGGAGTTTTGCTGGAATTTGGTGAGAAACCAATCCATCCAATAGTTGTCAAAAACAAAGTGCCATCATCTTGGTGGCCCTCATAATTTACCCTCCAGGGACCATGAACGTTTGTGCACAATTTCATCTCAGTCATTCCAATAGCTGTTGATTTTTTTTTTTTTTTTGTCTGAAACAACGTGACTATCAGTTATCATTCCTAAGAACTACAAAATAGTTCTTATGAATGATAAGCTACTTCCCTGAGAAAATTCCCCTCTGCACCTGAGGCATGGCAGAGGTAAAACACATTTCCTTGTTAGTCAGCAGTACTTGCTTCCTCGTATACACCAGTGACACAGTGTGTATGTGTCGGCATGTTAAGGCTAACTGATGCCTATTAAATAATTTTGGACACTTCCTCTGAGGATAAATTATTTTAATTGTGGGCACTGAATTCACTGTTGCGGTGAAATTAAATTGGCTGTTATTAATGAAGATTGCTGGACTGGAAGGATATAAAATGTGAATTTAAAAGTCATTTAGATTTTTATATCCTGGTCGTAGTGTGGCCACAGTTTTACAATCTTGTCCAGGGCTATTACTCAGTAAAAGCTCAAACTCTGTCAGGTGCAATTTATGAGACGTTTTCATTTATAGTTTGGCTTAAATAATCTTTAAGGCATTAAATATCGGTTACGCTAGCCGTGGTTCGTGGTTGGTCTTGCGAGGTGATACTCATTGAACCTGATACTGATACTCCATGATTTTTGGTCTTTTGATGTCTTTGATGTGATTTCTCCTCCAGAGGAAACTGCTGCTCTTTCCTTTCCACCCTAGAAGGAGAAATCTGCTCTGAGCTCCTCTTCACACACACACACACATTGACAAACACACAGTTATATCCATAACAGTCAGGGCATGAGTTAAAAGGATTTGGTCTCATTAAAAGATTTTGGGGGATATAGAGGAAGAGGGATCAGACTTTATTTGATAGCCTGGGGCTGGGGAGCGGAGTACTTCAATCACAGAACAATTGCTTTAAAATCACAGCCTCTGTATTAGGTTTCCCCTCCCCTCAGCTGAACCACTGTTTGTTGTTCACACTGCTATTTATGATTGATGTAGCAGTGTTGCTCTGTGAGGCAATAATCAAATGTTATTTCTCTTAAATTAAAAACACATTTCAAAGCTTTGTGGCACTGAAGCTGGCACAGCAGTGCATTTTTTTGCGTTTAGCACTTGTTCAGATGCACTCAACAACAATGACTGACATCATGAATTATTAATTTTATTATCTAGGATTAGAATATAACAATTTCACATCTTTTGAACCAAAAAATGTCTTTTGCTTCGATTTGAACCCTTCAGTGCATAAGTCGTGTCAAAAATGAACCATATCAGAATGACAGTTACTTTTATTTATGTTATAATCACTAAGATGTTAGTTTTATTGTCTTTTGTGGCACCGATGGTAGTAATCGATAATTCTGTTTCATCATCTGCAGTCATAGATTTGTTCGGTCATGGTATCCGTTTACTCACAACACTAAGAGATACCACAAAAACCAGTACTGTAAAGAGCAAGTCTGTTGGGTAAAACGCCTATTTTAAAAGCTTAAAATTGCATCACCACTGACACCCAGAACTTTATAACTACTAATAGTAATAGTAAGGGCATTCCTCAGAGGGCCATAGGCTCAATTACTATTGTATTACTTCATTCAGCAATAGATAGTGACCTAACAGACATTTATTTAAATAAAAACCTTCATTTGTATATATTTAAATAAAGAAATTATTTACAAAGAGGAATCAAATTTTCAAATATAAGGAACTGTCATTCTTATTTTTGCTAGCTAAGATACTAAGCTACTTAGTTACAATAATAGCAGCAACATTTGAATTGTGGCGCTAATGACAGCTGAGACACAGTAAATACTGTTCATACATGGCAGAAATAACTGAAAATGATGAAAAAAAATCTGAAATTTTATAAATTTCCATGATAAATATATAAGTTGTTTTTGCCCATTCACATAAAATATGAATACCTATTAGGAGGTACAGAAATACTTTTGGCATAAAAATATTGAGATTTTGACCCATTCATGCATCAGTTTGAGAGTATTATGACAGATTACAGTGGTTAAATTACTCATGTTTTGATGAAAGCTGCACAGGTGAAAGGAAACTGGTGCATGAGGTGAGTGTATTAGTTTAGTGTATTAATGATCCTGGATGGGTACCAGTGTTAAAAACACACAAGCACACAATGCTCCATTTCTTCTTGAATGTGTGAGGTCAGTTCATGCCTGAAGCAGTTTGGTAGAAAACTTTGTCCCTTAATCAAAACAAAATGTTGTGTTACACGGCTGTGAATCAGACGCTGGCAAATGTTGCCCTGCAACAGTAGAGGAAAGAAAGCAAATCAGTGAAGAGGAAAACTGAATTTACAAAGCCTGGCTTTATTTCCCAACAAGTCTGCTGATGCCAAGACAAACAGTCAACCTGAGAGTTTGGCTTCAGAAGTAGATGAACTACTAACAGGATATGAGCGAAACTTGAATGACCCACAAGCAAGTGAGAATCCTTCTCTGGGTCCCTGCAGATGCACAGTGGGTGTCTCTGAGGGAAATTAGCCAGCAGTCATTAATAGCACCACTAAAACCTAAAGAGAAGGAGAGCTGGCAATGTTAAATCTTTCTTCAGTCATTAGGTACTAAAAAGTATAGTTGGAAAAGTTTAACTGAGATTAGGTCGAGATTGCCAGCCTTTGCAGGGCTCTGTCAGATTTGATATTTTAAGCTGCTTATGTTGTATTTTGGAACAATGACAAAATCTAAGAGAGGTAAGTGGAGAACATTATGAGATGACACTGTGCTAAACATGTCAAATGTTTGTTTTTGTATTTCTCTCCCATTTCCCTCTCTACACCTCATTTCCAATTGCTAGTTAGTTGAAAGTGACACTTATGATCATTTCACCAGCTGTGAAAATGTAATGCACATTTAAAGTGAGTCTCAGGACCTTAACAACAAAATAGATGATTCATCAGTGTATTAAAAAATGCTATTGCTATTGCTATGCTATTTAAAGTTACAGAGAGGGTGTTCACATTGACTGTTGGTAGAGACAGGGTTTTTAGTTACACCTAATGCACCATTAGTCTATGAATGGGCTAATGAGGGGTAAATTGCTAAAAATTGAAAAGTGTAAAATAATTGCAGTCGATTTACCATTAGCCAGTCCAAAGGATGGCCTCCATATGAAGGTATGTCCCCCACAACACCCCACAATGACCAGGAAGTAATCCTTCCCACCCAAAAACACGATGTGATGTCACACCTTTTACATCATATCACTGACTGCATGAAAAATATACACTTTTATGAAACAAATATCACTGTAATACTGGTATTTTACACAGTAGTGTATGGATTAGAACAAAACGTATGGTTCCCCAAAAGCCCTAAAAGATTTTTTAGGGTGTACAACTTCCTGATACTGAAGATGCATACATGTACAGGATGATAACTTGAATTTATCTCTCAGGACTTTGGAACCTGCAAGGAAAAACTGCAAGGAGGAAAATTACATTTTCTCACTCAATATTACATGCAATTGAAATATTTTTGGTCGTATTGTAACAGTTTTAATAGAATTGAAACCACTTGTAGTAAGAATCTTGCTATATAATCTGTTGAGATTACAAATTATCATGTAAATGAGCATGTCAGATAGAAGATAGGGGCTCACTTGGCTATTATATATGAATTCTTTTATTTTATAATATTATGTGCAAGCTACATGAACTCAATATCAGTTATATCTAAGAGGGAAAAGCCTGAGAGAGAAAGTAAAGTAAAGGATATTTACATGGTTTATTCCATTATTGGTGGTCAGGGTTTCTCCTGTTGGTTAGGATCAGATTGTACTCCTGGCAACGCAAACAGGTGTAAAGAAAGACAGTGAGAGGAAACCACAGTTCCCCTGCGCTTCTCCCCACAAACGCACCCACATAGACACATGACATGCTACTTACCCCTGAGCCCCGTTTGAATTTTAATCACGGAAGGGTAAAGCAGTGAAGTGCAAATTCAGACACAATTACCAGGCTCGCGGCGGTTTCAGGGGCCCAATTAGTAGCAGGGAGTGCAGTGGAAGAGCTTCCTGTTAGGCCTTGCTTTTGCTGACAAGAGGCGTGTGACAAAGGTCAAAGAGCTTGCTTTGGTTAATTAATCTGACTCTTTAAAATGTGTGATACAGTAAACTGTAAACTGAACACATATGGACTTATGTAGTAAAGAAAAAAGTGTTAAACAAACCAGAATATGTTTTATATTTTAGATTTTTCAAGAGTAGCCACCTTTTGATTTGACAGTCTCAAACACATTAAGAAGGCAAGAAATTCCACAAATGAACCCTCGGAAAGACACACCTGTTAACTGAAAACCATTTCCAGGTGACCACCTCATGAAGCTGACTGAGAGAAAGCCAAGAGTGTGCAAAGCTGTCATCAAATCAAAAGGTGGCTACTTTGAAGAATCTAAAATATAAAACATATTCTGGTTGGTGTTCTTTCATAGTTTTGATGTCTTCAGTATTAATCTACAATGTAGAAAATAATAAAAAATAAAGAAAAAACATTAAATTGAGAAGGTGTGTCCAAACTTTTGACTGGTATTGTATCTCATAAAAGTACAAGTGGGGAACTTTAATGAATTTTAATGGCGATGAGCTAAGACTCTAAAATGCACGTTTACCACGAAAAGGCCCGAAACGCTTTAGCTCCCACATGCTAGAAACCCTCCCTGCATGACTCATGCATATGCTTAACTTAGTGACATTTAATGAGGGGAAAGCATTTAACACTCACTGGATCCCCTTAAAATACCATGAAAGAAACTTTGATGTGCAAAGTTATAGGCTATTAAAGTTTCCTTACATAAGGTTTCTCGTTTAATAACAAATGGACAGCCGTTTGGTCATGGATGACTTACTTCTGGCTGTTTGGTTAACTTTTTAAAAGACCACTTCATCCAAATTACCAAAAAAGAATAAAAAGAGGAAATGGGGATAATGGAAAATATATGTTTGTTATTTGGCTGAAGTGCCCATTTAAATGGAGAAGAATAAATGTCTTCCTTGGAGCCAGGAAATGTATTATTGTCAGTCACGCATTAGTTATAATTTGTGTCAAATGTTGTCTCGCAAATCGGCTATGCACCAGCGTCACCGCGCAGTACATTTAATCTTGTGATTGCATGCTAGAAAGCAGAGACGAGCGGCGTTGTCTGGAGCACCAAAAAGGGCATCTGCATTTCATTATGCCAAAAGAAGGTATGGAAATCCAATAGCGGTTGTGCCTGTCGGGGTGTGCATGTTTGTGTACGTGTACATCCACACCTGGCACACATTACACATTTCTGCTGTTTGCGCTTGTTAAGAAAAACAGCAAACAGACAGTGTGTTTGCCAGAGTGTGTTCTGTGTGTGTGTGTGTATGTGCCCTGCATTCCTGTGTCCCCATTAATAGTTGCTTTTTAAAACATTTTTTTTAATTCTCTTTACCCAGGACAGAAGTATGCAGCACAGAGGCGCAATGAAAACCAAATTTATTCATGAAGAAGATAATAATCAGACAGTAGAAAGGAGAGGAGGTGGGAAATGGGAACTATCCCTGAATGGTGATGGGCTGCTGCATGTCCTCTGTGCCTTCGTGGCTCAGAGGTGGAGATACAGATGGATACACTCACTCTAAATGTGCGGTGACTGACAGCTCCTGTCTCTGTCTGTGTTTAATTTACACGCTGGGCTGTCTCGCACTGATAACCTCCATGATATAGCTGCAGCGTTGGTGACAGAGGAGAGGGGAGAAGTGTTTAATTGTGATTCATTCGTTGGTCACTCATCGGCTGAGGCTCCAAACTGCTGCTTGAGGAGAACAGGCCGGGCGGTGATAGATCATGGGTAATGAGAGTGTGAGAAGTTCATGTGTCATACAAGTCATCAGGCTCCATTCCACCTCCCTTGAAGTGGTGAATCACCTCCTCCTCTGTCGAGGGAGAAGGAGAAGCAGCAGAAGAAAGACGCTCCTATTTCATTTGCGAGCGAGAGCGTTGCCTGCGATCTATCAGCTGGCGGAAATGTCTTCATGAGAGTCAGAGTGTCAGATGGAGCTCAGGAACAACACACAAGTGACTCACTGCAATGGGAGCGTCATTATCTGGGAATGTCCTCAGTTGTGGCCTTTCACTCGCCAAAGACGTTCACCCCAAACTTTTTGCACTTAACCTCGTCTCAGATGTTTTATTTTCATGTGCAGCACCCAGCACCTGACTCTGACCTGCCTTTGTTGTCCACGCGTACACAGAGGAGACGGAAGAGGTGCTGTTGCCAAGTTGGGAGATGGAGGAGGCTAAATGATGAATCATGTCCAGGGCATGCGAGGAAGAGAGAGAGCGGTGCCATCGATCACCTCTGCCCGTGTCATAGTAGCGCATTTAATGAGAAAATCTGGGCAGACAAGGGGTGGAAACAGCAGTCAGTCACTGTGGGTGGCTGTCGTTCCATTTCAAATTCAAATGCTTAGTGGCCGTTCTAATCCAGAGCAATTTAGTATGATACGAAAAGAATTGAAATAGTCTGCTTTTGTTCTTTAAATCAAATCAGACATACAGTGTCTCATGATAAAAGTAAACATTTACCTCCCAAAGGTGACATTAGATGGAATTTGAACTGTGCTGTGACCAAGGTGACTACAGAACTGGTGGATGCTGACCAGGCATCCTAGGTGGATGCTGACCAGGTTATCCTAGCCAGGTACTATCATTAGGAGGCTAGGATTAGGAGGCAGGAGATGAAATGCTGCAAGTATGTTAAAGTTAAACTGGGATGTCAGTCTGTAAATCAGATGTTTATAACAGACAGTTTTAGCTTTGTTTAAAACCTGTATGATCATTTGATTTCTTGTATTTTCATCACACTGGAGCTCAGCAATTAACTGGATGAGTATTTGTTCACAACCAGTAGGAATAGTGGCCCAGTTTGACGAAAAAGACTGTAATAAAGCAGATTTATCCTTTGAAGAATATGGCTGGTGACATTCAATAGTTTTGTTATTGTAAACCAATCCCATGAAAACATCAAAAGCAACAGTATGTGTGTGCATCTTGCAGTACTTTCTGACTTTCGTCTATTGCACTCAGCCTCAAGCCCATTGTTTCCTTATGGAGATGTTAATCTTTCACAAATATGTACTTTAATGTTTTCAAAAGCTTAAATGGTAGGAAGTAAATAGTGTATTTGTCTGGGACTATTTTCAGATGTGGTTTTGGTGCTCTCAAGAGTGTTAAGGACAGCTGGACAGTACACTATATGTGGGACAGACTCAAAATAAACTACAGTGTCCATGTTCATTGAAATACAGGAAAATATCACTAAATGCGACGGTGTGACTGAAGTTGCATTTGAACAACAATGGAGCTCGAGCTACCAGGCGTTGGAGAGACACACAGCATTTTAAGTCATTCACTTTTGGAATTTTCATGGAATTTGGCGACAATGAGAAAAATGTTTTACCGTAATAGCTTACATTATGCTACTTTGCATTAAAAAGAAGAGTCATTTTGGACCTGTGATGGCCAATGGTGTCTATAGAATGTGTTTCTGTCACTCCAAATTGGGAGTATATTTAATTTAATGTGGATGCCAGGGGAGCATGGTCCGGCTTAGACTCATTTTAAGCCGAGCGAAAAACCATTAGAATTACCGTTCAGAGACACTCAAAAATCCTCAAGACCTATGGGCAAGAGGGGATTATGTAATTCAAGCTCTGTGTCCTCAGGGGGGTCGGTATATTAAAAAAAGGTTTTGTGAAAATGGAGGGAGAATAAAGAGTAATAGCACATAATGTGGAGTGGTTTTGACGGTCTTTCAGGTAAATGGACCCTGCACACCTGTGTCTGTTGTGCAAGTGGAAAATTAGTTTTGGGAGAGTCATTATTACAAGAGCTGCTCTGTGTTTTCGCCTTCATACATGACAGAGGTGACATACGAAATGGGAGCGGTAATTGCATTTTTTTTTTTTTTTTGTCTCCCCCTTCTCTCCCCCAGTTCATATTACAGGAGAAATATGAGAGAGCTGCTTACATGAAGGGTTGTCTTTGGCAGCTCTGACAGCCAATTTAGTCCTGCAGAAACAGACCTCTCCCTCCAGCACCTGGGGTTAGGGCTGTCATACATAGAAAAAAACCTCTCTCTTCTTTCTTAACCCCATCACCCAGCCTTTTTTTTTTTTTTTAATGCTGTATGCCGTAGTTTTGTCTTGATTAGAGGCTATTCAGATACGTCGCTAGATACCTGCTGTATACCAAAAGAATTCTTTTTTCCTTGACCACTTCATTTTCTCTCTAGAGTTTTTTATAGCTTGAAAAAATAAGGCTATGTTATGGATTTATGAAGATAAAAAAAAATCTCTGGACCGATGACTGTGGACAGAGATGAGTGGTTTCATATTCTGGAATTTACTGGCCTCTTTCTGCTTTTTTTTACACTCCTGAAACTGCTGAAGGGCAATACAGTACGGGAAAGGTCTTAAACTTTCCTAGCTAAAGCACAGTTTGGCTATCTGCCTTGTTTTGTTGAAAAGGGGCCACATAAAAACTTCCATTCTGACTGTCTGATGGTTTAAACTGTATTGCTTATGCGGTAATAATCTCTCTTTGCACTGATTTGTGCATCAATTCTTCCTCTCTTCAACTGTTTGAATCTTGAAGAATTGAAGAAGAAGCACAATATTTACAGATCTACATATTTACAAATTACAAAGGCTGAAATGTTATAATATTAATAAACTGATGCTAAAATAAACAGTGTCGATGCTGTTCCTGAGTCTGTTGGTGTACGTTCTCATTGTTTTGAACCAAACAAACAGGGAGTTTGTGTGGTATCCTTGATAACGCTGCTATCCTTCTTGCTTAGTTGACTGGCATAGATACTGTCCAGATTTGGGAGCTCCACAACACAATGCAGTTCCCTTCGCTTGAAACACTGTGCAGCTGGCACATCATACACAACAGTGCCGTTGGTCAGTGTGCACCCGATGGCATTCCTGTGGAGTTTTGCAACAGTTTCTGTAAAAGCTAGGCCTGTTTCAGCTTTCTGAGGAGTAAGACTCTTTGTTGGGCCTTTTAAACCAAATGGGAAATGTTGGAGTTTCATATATGGAGTTTCTATATATGTGGAGGGGCGGCAGACTCTCTCCTTTGTTGTCAGTAACCATCTCATTCGTCTTACAGGTCATAAGGGCCAGGTTGTTGTCCTTGCTTTGATCCTACTTTATACCTTTGCATTATCTACGGGAACTAGAGCCGAGAGGGAATAAACAAAGAAACAGCATGTTAGTGAGCTGTAGAGGTACCAGTCTGCAGATTTTTTGCAGTCTTTATGCTATGCTTTGCTAAGCTAGTCAAGTTCTCCTTTGCAATGACACAAGAGTGGCATCAGTCTTCTCTTTAAACCACAGAGCAAATAAGTACAGTCCCAAGATGTCAAACTACTCCTTCACAACATAAAGAAGAGTGTGATCTTGTCAGGGTTGTTATACTGTGTAGCTTTTCTCTCATGGCAGTGCCCTTCAGAGAGGTTGCATAAATGTATGAGAGATGAGACGGAGACACTTTACCTCCACTGGATACAATGACGCATTAGAAGTAGAAGTCACTGATTTAGAGATAAGTCCATTTCATTTGCTGAACAGTGGCAACTTGATGAGATATGGTCATAGGTTTATCTCGCTGCTTCGCGGCAAAGTGTTTGTGACCACTTCAGCTGCCGTAAATCAGCAAGGAGGTTAGAAAACTCACAGCACAGCATCAGATAGCTTCCCGTCCTTGGCTAACCTTCAGTCTGAGTGTGTGCGTTTGTGTGTGCTCAATGGAGAGGGCCTTAATCTTTCCATACCTTAATGTACGACGTGGAAAATTAATATGGAGCTTTGTTGTTTGGCTCTGTTTGACACTAAAAGAAGTGGGGCATCAACACTGACAGTCTCATCTCCAGCTGCGGCTGCTATGTAACACATTAATTAATTGCAGCGCACCCTCACTGGTACAGGTCAAAGGTCAATGAAATCACATGCTTCTCTGCTCTCAGAGGCACTACTTGCTCATTTAGCCCGTTCAAAGCTGGGACATGCGACTGCAGCTGCATACTTATGTTTAAATCAGCACACATTGGCGACACACGCACGCACACCGACACTGCTACTGACACAGAGACAGACACACATACACCTACAAACTTGTACAATACACCTGGGTTTGGCTTATCTTTTAAAGGATGCCTTTGTGTTCTGAATGAATGAAATGAAAGACAAATCCATGCCGCACAGGAACAATAGCAGCATCAAAACCATCTATGATCTCAGCAAACACTCACAGTACACAGGCTGCATTTAAACGCACACGAATGCGGGTCTGAGGTCAGGAGTCAATACACAGGAAGCCAGATTTGGTCTGAATAACACCACTGCACTAAGCTCACCAGAGCTCTGCTGATCTGATCATGTAAACCCTGTGCTTGAGAAAAGGGAATAAATGTTAGGGCTTTGCTCTATATGAAATAGAACAACAGGTCCCAGTGGTTTACTCTAATAGTCTTTTTATTTTCTTTTTTTTAAAGTTTGCAACAACACACCTGACTATTGAATACAACATAAAAGGCTTGCTTATTAAGGCTGCAGGCAGATGGCTCTCAGGTGAAGATATAGTAGAAACTGGACTGTGTGCTGGGTTGTTCTGCTAACCCCTGCAGTCCTCTCCATGTTGAGAAAGGCTGAAAGGAAAGTAAAACCTGTTGGGCTGACACACAGATGACGACTACAGCCTGGAGCTCTCTGCCCTGAGCAGGAATGTATCTGAACTTTAACTGAATATTTGAAACATAATGGTCTCCCGTTTCTACCCATCGATATATATGCAACAGACGTGCCACTACAAGCATCTTCAGTCAAATATCAGAAAACTTTAACTTGCTTCTCTATTCATGTTTGGGTGGTGGGTGAGGATGTAGTCGGGAGAGAGAAACTATTTTACAGCTACTTCAGGTCCTGATTAATGTTCCCAGAGAGTGACGAATACTGTAAAAGACCAACCATCTGCTGCACCAGCTGATTGCAAGTGTGACTGTATATAATATGGGAGGAAAAACTAACTATAATGAGAGACAGAAAGTGCCCTGCAACAGACAGTTTCACTAAAGAGTAGATTGAAAGGAAAATAATCAATGCAGCAGAACCAAAGATACATTATATTATTCCATGCATTCTTCTTCCTTGTCCAAACTTGGTGCCTACATTACCCACATTAGCTGTTGCAGCTAATGTAGCATTTAGCCGTGGCCTCAAGAAGAGATGAGGAGTGTGGAAAATATCTGCCTTACTCCACACCCCCAGATTTTTTTTTTTTTTTTTTATTTCAAACTTGTTGTCCTGAGGCCTAACCAATGCTGGCTGGAAGTGACATTATGTGAGGCAATTTCTCAGATACTGCGCAACTCACAAAAGCTTTATACAGCTTTTTTCTTCACATTTGTGCTCCCCAAGACCTGTAAACAGACTTTGATGTGCAAGAAAAAAAGAGAATGTAATGTATGGCTAACATATTATACAGCGCATGTTTGTGTGTTACCTCATCAATCATTCAGTGATTATTTTTGGCTTCTGTTCTGTTGTATTTGGAATTTGTATCTGGAGTTTGTATATTTATCCACTATTCAATAATCCACAATGGAATTAAATAATTAATGCCACTACTTTCTGATAACAACAGTGTAACAGTATATTATAGAATTGCAAATTACAGTTGCCTCTTCAGCTGTCAGTGAGAACACAAAATAATGGTAATGAAGTTGAAATGTTACATTTACATAAGATGTTTACTTTTCCACATTAAAAATATTGTAAGCATCTAATAATGGCTCAGTGTTTCAGTATATTGCAGCAGTGTTATGATTGCACAATACATTTTCAAAACAGCAAAAATAACCAGTATTGCAGTTTGCCTTATATTTCCACAGTTTAATTCACTGTAACATTTCGCTTCATAAAAGTATTAGATTGTACACAGTGTGTGTTAACATTTGTGAGTTATAAAACAACTAGTTCTGTCTGAACTTTTTACAGTAGTTTCTCAGCAGGATGTTCCACAATGTAACAACCAGAGCAACCAGATCATTGCATTGTTCAGCAGAGTTTGAATAAACAAGTAGTGAGTTGTTAAAATTCCTGACATGTATTAAACCAGGACCGCACAATACAACGTGCTGCTACACCCTGCAATGTGCAATAGTTCTGCAACCTCTCAAATGGCGCACAAAAGCAAGATGCAGAATTACAAAAGGGAAGGTAGAGCAGATAATTAGTTAGCATTCAGCAGAAACAGGTTTTGTCATTGTCGAAGCTTGAATGCTCATTATCTGCTGTGAAATGAAATAAAAACAGTCGTCTGCCGGTGTGATTGCTCAAAGTCACTCTGGCTCAGACGCAAACAAATGCCCCTGTTATTGTTTGGAGAAATCGCATAAATCCAAACGGCACAAGCAGCAGCCACATATTCAGATTAGCGCCATCAAACAACAATAACCACCCACACATGTCTGCACTGTAGCTACGGGGACAGGCAGAGAGAGAATATGAGTGTTTGTTTTGCATGTTTGTGAAATCTTTTTTTTTTTTTTTTCCGGGTGGAGAAGGGAGGGGGGGTTGTTAAGTGCTCCTGAGAAAGAAAGCAGAGCGTGTGCCTTATGCAGGATACATGCAGCTTTGTTCAAAAGCGGGAGGTTAAATAGACAAAATGACGCATTCAGAAACATCACAGTGGTTGTCAGAAAACCTACAGCGGTGGCTCTCTGAGAGACAGCTATCACTGCACGGAGCAGAGGTGTAACAGCAGCAGTTCAAGCTATTATCGACCTCCGCATCACAGCTCGGAGCATCTGAGGCTATCAGCGACGGCAGAGACGAGAGATTTATCTATTTAATTCTACTTTTGTATTGGCTTTTGACAACTCTATTCTGCCATCTGGCCAGAGGTCTCAGAAAGCACCAGAAATTACCCTCTCATTTTCTACTGAAGGTTGTCCCGCATGCAATGGGCTTCAGCGTGCTTTCTTTTATTTATCATGGGTGTCACTGCGGTGTGCTAATAAAACAACTTGTGTGCAGCTCACATAAGGAATGGATTTCAAAATGAGTGCTATGAAACCGCCTGAATTAAGCTCCACTGGAATAACATACATAAATTCCCCCCGGCTGCAGCATTTACAGCTTTAAGAAATGTTTTTTTTGGGGGGGAAAAAGAATAAAAAGGTTCTTATTAGAAATTCAGTTTGCAATTACATGAAACAAGTTAACTTTGATATGAGGTGTTACGGCTGTCGTGTTTACTCTATATGCTAGAAGCTAATCAAACACATTTATATGGAAAATGTGTATAATATGAACCACAAGCCCTTTAATTGGTGATGTAATCTGTTTGTTTTTCTTTCTTACAGTCACGCTCACTAAAACTGATCTAACCCATGACTTCATTATCAGGATTCCAGTAATAAGGGTGGATGGTGCAGTGAGGTAATTTGCTGCAATATGGCTTTTATTTGCTGCTGAATTACTGTCAGCCATCTACAGTGAGACGCACTCGTACAAGAAAGCCAAGCTAATACAGTTCGAGATGACGGGTCAGCTCTTGATGTCACCAGATCTGTCAGCTCTCACCGGGTTGACTCACTCAAGTCTGCCGGTACAGCTGAGGCTGCTTCGGTAAATGAATCATACTCTTGAGCTTATTTCACACTTTCAAATCCCAGAAACTCCCATGAAATATGGATGGATGACAGCATTTTCCACACCAGCGGCCACTGCCTTTGGTGTCAGGGGATCTTGTAAAATCCCAGGTCAGAGGGCGAGCTGGTTATGATAAAACCGCAGAGAGGAGTGTAATGGATTGTCATTCAAAAAACCAAGCGGAGGGAGAGCGGCGAGACCCCCAGATAAGGGAGCTCAGGCGGCTGCGATGCACAGAGTGAAGAGGGTGACCTTTCTCAGAGCCGACGTCCAGAGGGCAGTGAAGGAGTCAGCTGGTTCGGAGTGACCTTCAAGCTGCGCTGCGCTTTATTCATCTCTCTTTATCTCTTTCTTTTGTCTGTGGTTTCATCGGTGCGAGGCCTGGTTCAGCCAGAGGAGCAGGCCAGGTCACCTTCTTTGTTTGACAGGTAAGATGAATAAATACATGCGCTTGGAGAAGCCTTTCCACTCAAGCTCTGGAGGTCGGTGGAGGCAAGGCTTTGGGGACATGGAGCTATTTTTACACTGCAATGACAACATCTCGCTGCACAAAGGGGCTCTGCTCAAATAGTGTACTTTCTAACTATTTCAAAATAAAATTACTTTCTCCAATTGACATTTACAACAGTACTCTTAAATTTCAGAAGTTGATTAAAATTTTCAATCCTGTTTCCTTGTGAACAATACTTATAACCAGTGGAAGGCACTGTTGGAAAGATTTCCACTTTTATGACAAGTACATGTCTCAAGATGGCAGCTGCTTGTTATTGTTTTGATTCATTTCCTGTTTTTTCATTTATTTTTGGAGATTTACAAGAGTCTTTCAAAATAAGTATAAAATACTGTACAATGATTGTAATCACCCTCCAGAGTGACATATGTGAGCATTTTCTGATTTGACAACATAATTTCTCATTTCCTTCCTTCAAATCACTTGTGAAAATGAGAACAGTTTTAGGCACAAAAAATACTTGGACAGCTCTTATAAGCCATTCATAAGAATAATATTTGGGTTGCCAGGTTATTATTAATATTTTCAGAAGAGTTTCCAGGTCATAATTACAACTTGATGTGAACAAAGCTGGAAACTGGTAACTGTGGCAAATCCCAAATGACATGAGCACAGTATTGATACAACGCACTGTTCTGATTAAGCCAGTTTCCAGGGGTTTCCTGTTTCAAGCATCTAATCTATATTCACATCTCAGTCAGCCGTCTGGATCCATTTCCTTCCATCAAACAAGAGGAAGGCACACTCTGGCGTTACAGTTCCGATTCTAGTCTGCGTTAATTAGGGTCTTACCCTTCTGACCCGCGAGGTCACCGAGAAGTGGTTGTATGTGCAACAGCTATTTATCAGTCTCCCCTCTCACCCCGGTTTCTATGCACTCAAAGGCTGTTTCAATCCTCCATGCTGGGACTCTTTGTTTATCAGGAAATGTAATTCATTTCAGGAGGCAGACGGTGGTACACTGTGTGTGGGGAGAGGCAGCTTATTGGGTCTGATGGATGGAGGACCACAGGGATGCTGACAGGGTGGCAGCCTTAGTATATCCATGAAAGAGCAGGTCTCATATGATGTACTATTAACATCTTATCTGTTTTTCTTTTTTACAGTTTTGACGTTTAGGCTTGTGAGAACATTTTAACCTTTAAAAAAAGTTTTTAATATTGTTCGTATTGAATTCATGAAGCCGCCTGAGAGGAACGTCAAATTGATTTAAGTCCACAGAAATACAAATTACAGCGCTGTAGCTGTTCAGCTCACCATGTTTACAAGAGGACACCCACTTAACTGGCTTTTTGTTCTGTTCTCTTTTGGAGGAATATTTTTGTGTGATGAATGAGCTTAGAGCACAAAAACTGAAATAACAGGATTTCATGAAGGAGGCCTAACACACAGCACGCTTGGTG
Organism: Scortum barcoo; assembly: GCA_023238725.1. Lineage (NCBI taxonomy): Eukaryota > Metazoa > Chordata > Actinopteri > Centrarchiformes > Terapontidae > Scortum > Scortum barcoo. The sequence goes on from CM041545.1 coordinate 11,028,397, forward strand.
GGGCTGATGTATATTATATCCTGTCTGTTCTCCCTCAGTGTTTTAAGCGTCTTTTCTGTGATGCTAAATGCTACTTAGAATACTGATTGATCAACCTTTAAAACCCTTTAAAACGTATTTTTGTATCCAGCCTCTTACCTCTTAAGAGTTTTTTAAAGCTTTATTGCTTATTTGGCCATGAATTTTCGATGTGATTGATTTTCTAGTGGCTTTAAATTATGCTTGTGAGACTTTGTGGCCTGGTATTTCACTGTGAAAATTGCTTCTAATTTGTCCTCCATCTTTGCAGCGGCACGAAACAGCCTGCAGTTATACCCTGGGATTATTTATAGTGGCCTTCAGGAATGATCTAAATTTATTAACTAAAATTAGGAACTAAAAATCCCTTTTGCACTTGGCTGCCTGTGTTCCCATCGGTTCCTGGAAAAGTCCATGCAGTGGAAAAGGGCCAGTAGGCTTGAGGCAGTACTCTCAAAGGTCAGAACATGGAAGAACTTGGGACCTTTATCACAGTACGCTGTGCATTACACCCACGTAAACAACAACAGAGACAATTCATTAAAAACAGGAAGCTACATATCTCTGTGTAGTTGTCTTAACCCTAATGATGCAGCATACTGTTCCATATGTAATTACAGTATTCAGGCCACCCTGTTTTGAAAAACATCATTGTAATTTGTGTAGAATGATCTTGTTTTTGATGTTTTTATAATTTATCCCCAGCACTTGATTATGATCTTCTCCCAATCAGCAACTTTTAACAATACCCAGGTAGCTATAGTCTGCAGGAGTCGCCTGCGGTCTATTTACGCAACTTCTAGTTTTCTGTCTGCTCTGTATGATCAACCCTTTGATCTCATCATTAACCAAAGCAAAGTTGTTGTCATCACGTTCACATAATTGCTACCGTTTAAATCTGTATTTTCCCTTTGTCTTTCTTTTGTGGTATCTATCTGTGTGAAATCAAATAATTGAAGATATTTTGGAGAGGTGCTGCAGTGTTTTTTTTTTTTGGCATTTCTAACCAAAGCCATAAGGCCCCTTGTAAAGAGGACAGATTGATGGTGCCTTTCAAGTGGAGGTAATTACATTTTTCCACAAACACACACACACACACACACACCCATCCCTCCCTCTCACTAAGCATAAGTGTTGGAGGAAGCCACTGATGTGTCTGTATATTGGGTTCAAATCAAACAGCCTTTCATGGTGCTTCTAGCTGTGTTTGGGTCCGCTGCTTGTTTCTGTGTGCATAAAATCGTGCGCCTCATTGACTCCAGCGAAGCTAATAAAGTGACATTCTGTATGAGTGCTTACTTTGAAGACTCCACTATCTCCTGATTATGAGAGCTGCTTCTCCCCCTCTGTGTCACGCTCTGTCTGTATTTGTGCATACGAAAGAGAGTGTGACACTATGTGGCATCTGTGAGTTGCAGAGAACATGTAAATGTAAAGAACATGAAGGTTCTGTGCAGGCTCCTGTGTAATCCTCATGTCAAAAATAAACATAACACAGGGAAACAACAGTAATCTATGCATCTTGTCACTGACAAGACTGACACTGACTGATCTGTCACATGTGAAGTATAAAAAAAAAATACTGATTTAATTCCAGCCCAGTGTTGAGTTCAAAATTCTCACAACTGTCAAACTGATGTCATGCAGGAGACTGAAGTTCATGTTCTTTGCTTTCTGAATAAGAGTTAAATGAGCCAGCAGATGCTTAGCTTAGCATAGTTTAGCATAGACTGGAAATAGGGGGAAACAGCTAGCCTTGCTCCACCTAAGGTTGACAAAATTCGCCTACCAACACCTCTGAAGTCTGTCCAGACTATTTCTTGTCAAGGCACAGTAGCTTCATGGAGACATGTGTGGCAACTGCTCAGATCCAAGAAATAGTCTGGATCATAGCCCACTGTGAAACTGCAAATTGTCATCTTTACACTTCCATTTTTGTATATGTTAAATAAACTAAATATGATGTGTTCATTTCCTTTTTCTATGCTTAGCTATGCCAACCGTCTCCTAGCATCTTATCTAACAGTCTGCCAAATATCCATCAATCCATTATCTATACAGCTTATCCTTAGATAGGGTCGCGGGGGTGGACCCAATCCCAGCTGGCATTGGGTGAGAGGCGGTGGACAACAACGGTGGACAGGTCAAGCCAATCACATATAGAGACCGACCACCGCTTGCATTCACGCCTACGGCCAGTTCAGAGTCACCAATGAGCCTAACCTGAATGTCTTTTGATTGTGGGAGGAAGGTGGAGTACCTGGAGAAAACCCACACAGGGACCGGAAGGACATGTAAACTCCATAGAGAAGGGCCCAGCTGGCTGGTGGGTTCGAACCCAGAACTTTCTTGCTTTTGCAAGCCACCGTCTTTCATATATATTTCATAAAAATATCAAACCTTTGCCAATCATACCCTACTTGCCATGTGCAGGTATTTTATAAATGTAAAATGATCCTGTGTTTTGTAGAATCATCTGACATTTTCATCTGACAATTGATGTTCTAGACTGTCATGTGATTGTGTCATATCACAGTGTTGTCACGTCTTTGCATGTGCATGCAGCCACGTGTTTACTTGTGTTTGCCCTTGAATGTGCCCGTAAACTGCCTCTGCCTGACTATAACAGCTTATCGTGACCTTGCAGTCTCTCTTGGCAGCGGGTTGAGTAAGTGCTTCATTATGAAAACCGGCAGCAGCAGGTCTCTCAGTGTTACACACACTGTCCACCCAGGAGTCTAAATCACCTGGGCATATAGGGAAAGGATTTAAGCCGTCTTTAATAGTGATTAATACACCTCCACCACAACACAAAATAGGCCTCCAAACACCATCATCCATCACCAATATGAAACCCCATCCTCTATAACGCTTAAATTACATTCATTAGTGAAGCCCGCGGCACAGCGGCTGCTTGGGAGGCCGTCTGGGCAGTGGTAATTGTTCTTATATCAATCAGTTATGTGATTGGAAAATAAAACAAAATAAATTAGGAAAAATGAGAGTGGGAGTTGGTTTCACTACGAATACAGTTAACAGGTTTACTGAGCAGGAGAGCAGAATTAATACCTTTTCTACACTAAAGAGCCATGTTTCCCAACATAAAGCTGGCCCACGAGGGACCCTTTTTACACCATTTCTGGAGACCTGTGATATCGCAAGTTAAGTTAGCATTATGTTGTCACGCTGACCTTGAGTTAATTTTGTATACACTTTAATAATGCTCTCAACCTGTTTACAACTTGGTGTAAAAGTCTTTCTCTTATTTACTTGCGCACTCTCCCATCCACACACACACACACACACACTCATCCATCATTTACCACCCACAAATATACCCATGGCTGTGTTTTCCCTTGAAGCAGTCATATTTTGTGAATAATAAACTTCAAGCAGTCAATATGGGGTTACGGGAGAAATGCCACCTGATTATTTGCAATCAATCCCTCACTACACACATGCACACATGAATGGAAAGGCATGCGCATTATCTTTCATCCACCCAGATGTGTTTTCATCGTGGGCTGTGCTGGCACAGTTTGAGGTGGTGTAAGATGTGGCTTTGTCTTTCAAATCAGAACCTGGTGTGATGTGCTGCTGGTTGTGCTAAATATGCAGTGGAAATGGCACTGAAAACATCAAATCCCACATTTTTTTTGTGTGTGTGCTGCTGATGATACAATGGCTGAATCGAATAAAGTTAGGGTTTTAAAGACTAGTTTGACATTTAGAAAGCATTTGCTTTCATGCCAAGAGTTAGCCTAGATGAGATGATTGATAGCACTTTCATGTTTGTGAGAATATGCAGCTAGAGCCAGGAGGCTTAAGCTTAAGTTAGCATAAATACTGAAAACAGAGGAATACAACTCGCTCCAGAGTTGAAAAATACACCTGCCAACACCTCTAAACCTCTCTCATTAACACATTTTGTCTTGTTTATTTAATTAGTTTGTGATGTGAACATTCAACATGTGAAAATCACAGTTGAATGTTTTAGGGCGAGTTACACACTGGACCTATTTTTTGACTAACAAGAGCTTGTTGTTGTGTTCATATAATTTCACATAATAGTTATAGCATGTTCCCCCTTTAAAACATTTTACATTCGTGTGTGTGTGTAAGATTTGGAACTGCATTGATTAGATGACTGATTGATTGATTATTAAATTAATCGCCAACTATTTTGATTATCTAATAAATGTTTTGAGTATTTTTTTTGTGTCCAAATTCTCTAATATGTACTTCTCAAATGTGAATAATTTCTGGTTTCACTAGTCCTCTATGACAGTAAACTGAATATCTTTGAGTTGTGGACAAAACAAGACACTTGAGAACGTCACCTTGGGCTTTGGGAAACCATGATCAACACTTTTCACGATTATCTGACATTTTATGGACTAAGCAACTAATCAGATTAATTGAGAAAATGAATGACAGATGACTGGATGATAAAAACAATTGTTAGTTGCATCTGAAATGCATCCCCTCGTGTCTTCTTTCCATCTAATTCTTGGAAGGGTTAGGGGTAAGTAAAGTAAGTAAAGTAAAGTAAGTAAAGTAAAAACTATTCTTTAAGATTAGTTTTACAGAAGTTGTTTTTAAAAAAGTAATCTCTTTGTTATATGGGCCTTTATTCATCTCAGTTTCTGTGCACTGGAGACATTTTTGTATTTCATGAAGTGTCCAGACATACCAGCCCTGTTCAATCAAAGACACCCTCTCATAGCTGTTACGGGAATCACTTTGTGCTGATTTCACACAGCCTGGCTAAATATCACAGCCGGGCTCAGAATTCCTTAACTTCATCCTGAAACGAGTTGGAGGAGCATGATAATGATTCAGAGCATCACACAGACACAGGCACAAACACCACAGACTTGCAGAGTGTCTCAGAATGAAGTGAACACAAAGTTAGCACTTTTTGCTAAAAACTGCTGAGGAGGCCAGGAACATCTCCCCAGCAGCTTTTGATGGTGTTGTCCTCCTCTTCTTTCACCCTCCCTCCCCTCGAACCACGGTGAGAATTCCCGTGAGGTGTTCGATGTAGATTGCCACAGCTGTGTCGCCATTAGCTCTGGGTGGTTCGACGCCTCCATCAAACCTGCAAACACTGACCAACACGTGCAAACACACCTCATTCACACCCTCCATGATGCACACACACACAAAAACAACCAGGATGCTGACAGCGCGCTTGTAAACACAATAGGAGGGATTCACTCACACAAACAGTCAAAGACACTTGTAAGAACATGTGTATAAACATGCCGACGCGCACGCTCTCACAGTTTGGTCCTCAGGAATGTCTCGGACCTGTGGGGTTTGACACCTCTTCCCTACTATTTGCCTCAATTTCAGACAGTCTGTCCTTCACATACACATGCATGGTTAGTTTGAAAGGTCTTTGAAACCGTGCAGAAGCTGTAGATGCTGTATCATCTGATGTGTTGTCAGGTGGTGCCAATCCACCTTGAAATCCCAGAAATGTACGCAGAATTGACTTTCAGAATGGCTCCCTCGTGTTTGCTAATTTTCTGAAACTCATTCTACCTGAAATGTGGCCAGCCCAACTAGTCAGGCATTTCCCGCTTTGTGCCAGGAGACCATATAAAGTATTTTCATGTACCATTTAATGCAGCTCTCTGTCATTACTGCGGATGTGTGATGTGACGTTTCCCTCATGTAAACGTGGGAGTGTCCATGCTGGAGTGATGAAAACTCTCATCGTCTGACCACCGAGACGGGCTGATGTTTAAACCACTGTTGCCATGGGAACAAACATTTGTTTCAGGCAGCAGACACACAGTTTTGCCTTCTCCAGTCACTGTGGGAAAATGAATATGAAAAAAAAAATTGAAATAAATACGATTAGTCAAAAGAGACGACACAGAAAATGCTCAATTCTGCACACACACGTATCCATCACGATATTTATCATCATGTGATGCGGTCCAGCATCTTATCCAGCTGATCAGCCCTCTGACTTGTCAGCGAAAATGCTGCTGAAAGGAAATATTGATTTCGAAATAAAGGAGGGGAAGCATCATTGTGTTTGAATTGCAAATGCTAAGCAACATTTTATGACTCAATATGCAACATGCGACCGAGAGTCTCAATCTATCTGCTCCCTGCCGCCATGCATCTTGTACCCCACCACCCAGACAGGGAATTAGCTGCAAGGTGGATGTGGTTTCTAATGAGAGAGTAAATTACAGGGTGCTGGTAATAAGGAATAAGCTCCATGTATAGTCTAAATAAGCACATCACTTATGTTGAACCCATGTGCTTCTACCACAGTTTTTCTCGTGCTTTTGTAGCAAGAGTCTGACAGAGTACCATGATTTACACCATAATGGCCATGTCCACGACAACGCAGATATATCTGAAACCACATGTTTTATTTCTTTCCATTTTGATGCCTACAAAGGCAGCACTTTCCATCGCTTTGTGAAAATGAGTATAAAATGAAATCGCTAACTTATGATTGCCACTCTTCACAGACTCCATCAAATGCGTCCCCATAGCAGCCTTAAAAAGCCAATTTTCTATCATATCTTTACATTCATGCTGTCAGACTGCTGCACGTTTATCAATCGAGGGCCTCAATGCAGTTGCCCAGGAGTCACTGTTAGCCGCGGTTAGCAGGACGCATTTACGACCCCTAATCAAATGATTATTTAATGCTTGTGGAGGCATTAAAAAGCAAAAACTGAAACATGTGTCAGTGGCAAGATCTATGTTGTGTTTTCAGCTATAATAAAACACAGGAAAGAATATGACAGAGTGAGTCAGAGGCTGTAGACTAGAGCTTTAAATTAGCACAAGGCCGTGTTTGTCAGATTTAATCCCACCGCTATTTATTTTGAGTAGAAGAAAAGAAGAAGAAGAGGAAGAGGTTTGAATGTTTGTCTTTTGACATTTTAGTGTGGATGCTGAACTTTAAGAAATCCTATTGAAGGACATAAAGTGTGGGAGGAATCATGTTTCAAATTTATCTGCATTGGTGTGGACAGGGTTTATAGGTTTCCACTGTACAGTCTGCAAAACACCGTCCACAGAGTGAGATAATCCCTCACAATAAACACAAAGCCGTAATTGGGTTTTCTATTTCTATTCATTTTGTTTTTGTTATTTCATTGTACCTGAACTGTTTTCATGTCACTGCATGCAAATACGTTACGCTCTGTTTACTGTCAATCACCTGATGCTCAGGGGGAAGACGTGGAAGTAATCACTCACAACACCCAACAAACAGACAAATAGAAGTAATATGAAAACATATAATTATGAAATGCAATTATTATGAATGGTTATGAATTATTATCCGAATGTTGGCACTTCAGTATTATTGCTCACTTTTTTCCCACCATTTTAGCTGTAGGAGCTACAGAAAAGCACAACTTTCACACACATTCACATGTAGATACGTTGCTCTTCACTGGGTGGGAACTGAAAGTTGAAAAGACAACAGAGTCAAAGATCTCTCTCTGACCTCCCAGTCAGCGCAGGTCACCGCTAACAGCTGTTTATTGGTGCGAGCTTACTGGTGGAGAAACCTGAGCCCATTTTTCCTCAACATAATTTAAAAGCATCACGAACATCCCATATGGAACCAGTGTGCGCTAACAGAAACAAATACAGGCTTTGTCCCACAGTACACATATACACTAATTCTGTCCAGACATAAGTGTTACATAAGTGTTTGTACTTTTTTTTTCCATGAATCAAATATTAGTAACATTCATCCACCGTAGGATGAGTGAAGGAAGGAAGTGAAGGACCTGGGAAAGTAACCTGCGTGTATCTCTATTAGCTGCCGCTTCACTGTTGATTGACACTTTTCTTATTACCTTTGGAAAAACCCGACTACACTCTCTTCAGCTGAGTGTCGTGCTGTGCCAGTAAAGTCTCTGCAAGTGTTTTCAAAGGATCAGTCAGAAAATCTGTCTGTCTCAGTCCGTAATCTTCCCCAAAGCACCATGGAAATGAGTCGAGGGCCTGCTTCCTACTTTCATGTTTCTATAAATGTAGTGTGACAGAGGACAAATAAATTATCTCACCGCGCATTATGTTCAACTACTTCCCTGCACTCTGTCTCAAATGTTTTCTCTAAGCATGCTCGACACATCTTGACTGCTGTGGAAGTGATTGAAGCAGCTGAAGTAGTTTATTAAAGGGAAGTAGGAGATTTGACGTTAGCAGCAACAACAAAACACTTACCTCCGAGTGTTACAGGCTTTGCAAAGGGGAAATGTCCAACGGCTGCATTGCTAAACATTTAATAATGTTCAGAAGCAAAAATCTATCGGTACAAATTATTAAGAAGCATTACTTTATTAAAACAAAGAGCCTTCGCTCCCTCAGGCCACTTACTTTCAGAGCTGGAGAGAAGTTTCTTAGTGTTTAATCACTGAGTTCAGCAAAAGCAATTTATTTTATGCTGAAACTGATACTAACTTATGTTAGGTACAATGTATTGTGTAATTAAAACAATATTATTTAGTAAAGCACCTTCTGTGGCTTAGGGCCTTCATTTATTACACTGTATTATTTTATAAGAGATCATCGCAAATTATATTACCACAGCCAATCTCAGTGATGGCCAAAAAGTAATTTGAATTAATGGAAGCGACTAAGGGAGTATGAGAGGCCAAGTTTGTGATGTAAATTATTATCTCACACTTTTATAGACCTTTAAAACAAACTTATTTTCATCGTGATCTCCTCCCTCGGCATAGACAAGCTCAGTAGCTCCCTCATTGTTTTACCCTAGACACTTCAGACCAATATTTTCTTCATCTTGGCTTCCTCCCATTATTTACACTCGGTTCAGATGATCTTATTTCCCTTATTTTTCAACTGTTTTATTATTTTGTTGATTTGTGTACATGATTCAAATATTGTGTCATTTTGTTTGGCAGCCAAGCTTATAGATGAGAGCAGTATAAATGGCAGCTGAAAACAATTTAGAGCAGAAAATGAAGCAGTTGAGATGTTTTCTATCAACTTTCAATATAAAGCATGGCTACCTTTGATATAAATCCTATTACAGACCTGAATATATATTTTATATGTAAACAGAAACCCATGTGATGCAGACAGTAGCTTTCTGTTACAACTCTACCATGTAACCACTCTAACACATAAACTTTCAAAGCCCTTGTGTCTCATAGATGGTGGAGAAAATTGCTTAAAAGCTCCCACATTAACTCATGAGCCAGTTATTCCGATTAGTATTTTATTGTAACCATGTCTTTCTATAACCTATGACCTGTTCAAATATGGAGGAGGCTAAAAAATAATTTCCCATCTGGAAAATTGAATAAAGTATATTAGAAAGAGATCAATATCTCAATAAGTGGCCCCAAGGTTTACTGGGGTCACTTGGCTGGCCCTTTAGGAGTACTCTGGGCCCAGTGGGGCTGTTTGGTATCTTTAATACCAGGCTGGGTGACTCTGGTTCAGGCTTGTGTTGTTGGTGGGTACACCAACTAAAACTGCAGGTCAAGGCACTCCTCTACTGCTTTCATGCCAGTGAAAATTAAATCTTCACAGCAGAATGGCTCGCAGCCCCTGAGAGGCGTGATGAGACAGAGGAAAGAGCCTGCTCACAACTGTAATAAAAGCTAGGATTCATTTAGTGTGACATAAGGTCTGCTCATGGGTATGACCAGTTCATTATTCATAATTAACAACATGGCAGTCGTTTATGTGAATTTTATACACTACTCATAATTTCCAGAGTCTGTTTAGTGCTTATAATGCAGATTTTTACCTTCAACTGGCTGAGCAGATTTGCTCTTTTTGACCAGGCTTAATATGTTTACATATATTCAAATTTGGAAGCTCCCGGTACAATATTGAGTTTCTCCGTGAACACAGAGACGTGCAGTTATTGGTGAGGGAGAGGACAGCGCTTCTTGTTCATAGACATCTGGGAAATAAACTAATAACCACAGCATGTAGTCTCTAGGCTCCCACCACCATTTTATTTACTACAACAATTTCTACTCACTTGTGAAAGCACTTTTACTAAGAGTAGCAAAGCACTATTTCATTTTTAATGGTTACCTTTGGAGTCAGGATTCAGTAGTCTTCACATAATTATTGGTGGACATGTTTGTATTGTCTATATATGTCTGTTTCCCGCCTGTGCGGGGAGTCTGAGCCAGTTGTGGCAAGGAGCTCACTGAGATCATCTCTGAATATATACTGCATCTAGTTAATGTCTTTTTGAGAACTATTGATTGGTGAGAGCATAATGGTTGCATCACTGAATCAATGCTGAATCTGAACTGTACAAATGAGGCCCTGAGATAGTTTCAGAAAAACTAATACACACGAACCATTAAATAGTCATTTGGAAAGTAGATGTAGTACACAATTAGGTTTTATACAGTGGTCTTTCATTTTCAGTGATGGAAGTGTGTTTTAAAAGTGATGAAAATCAAATTAGCTGTGCAAATGAAAAGAAGAGCCATGTTTTCCCTCAGTCGCCACAATGTGCACATGCTGGCCAGCCGTAACAAGCCTTAAAATACATTGTTGATAGTGGCTAGACATTACATACCTGTGCTGTTACTGTGAGCTCAACTTTCTTCGCAAAAGCTGGAATGACAATGAGCGAGCTGGTATGTGATATCACAGTGTGGTTATACTACCCACCAAAGTCCAACGACCACTCTGCCTAAAGGCGTTTTCATGGGATGATTAAATCAGCAAATTACAATATATATTAAAACTGTAAATCCAAGTGACATAAATGTGTCTTTCAACAAAAAAATGTTATAGCTCTTCAAACAATGTCTTTCCAGAAACACTGCCCCTGTGCATGATGGAAATGCATGGTCAGGGGGTTCAGTATTGCAGCAAAGTAACTATCTCTCCTCCTCTGTTTGCATTTCTCTGGCGGCGTTTGAAGTGGGTAATGTGCTTTTGGTTGAGGCCCAAAGTCTTGATGGTAATTACCTTGCTCTCTCTGACTCTCATAATTTCATGCCTCCAGGGGGCCATTACAGAAGCCTCTACATCTAATTCTGTTAAATTAAAGAAAGGGAAAAAAGAGAGAGATAAATATGCTGGAAGCACTACAGCTCATACTTAATGTCAAGAGAAGAAAGAAATGCAATATTTACTTTTGATTGCTTCAGAGGAAGACAAATTATGTGCAAGCACTTAAAACTTATTTGCTCATTTGTATATAAGCCTTATCCTCAAAGTAGAAACGTGTCTTTAAAATACATTTGAATAGAACAATATGAAGTGCTTTTTTATCATGATTTTTCCCTTTGCACACAGGGAAGCTAACACTGAAAGAGTTTGCTGGTGGAGAGTTACATTAGATGCCACTCAGCAGTCGGTTAGCCTACCACGAAGATTGGGAACGAGGGAAACTCATAGTCTGGCTCTATCAAATGGTAACAAAACTTGGCGAATTAATAAATTATCTTGTCAGTTTAATCCAAAACCAATGTTGAGTGTCTAGTTCCATTTCAAGTGTTCTGTTTTGTTGGATCATCAACTAATCGACTACTTTTGGTGAGATTTGGGAGGTGTGCAATTTGGCTCATCTTGTTATCTATAATACCCTGATTTGTAAATAGCTGCAGAGAGATTTGCTGTTTTTTATTTTCCAGGATCAGAGTGGTACTAGTTACTGTTCAGATAATTACATACTTGTACAGCTGTATAAACAGTCATCATAATCACCATCCAGCAAGTGTTTTAAATAGTATCAGAATTATACAAATGCAAAATAAAGATTATATGTTTACACAGCACAATATAGCATAATTATCTAACAATTAAAATCTGTTTGATTTCCCTCATAAATTAAGCAAGGCTTACACGCCTTTTCCAAGTATCAAGAGGAATGACAAGCGTTCAGGTAGAAACTTGATCAATCAAGGCTAAGTTGGGTGGTAACACACTGCGGCACACCTCGCTCAGTCAAGGCTGATTGCCATTTTAAGTTTGCTTTGAAGTTGCACTGTCAAACCGCAGTGACAGAAAGGTTCAATCTAACAACGTGTCAAAACAGGAGTTGTAGCATGAGCAGCACATTGTCAGCACGAGTACCTGCAGCAGCTCCAGTCCTTCATGTGTGTCTACTGTAGTCACAGGCGTAAAAAAAGAAGAAAGCACAGAGGAAAACACGTAAAGCTTGATCGGTCATTCAGTAGATAGAAAGAACTGCAGGATCTGATTGGAATGAAAACAGATCTCATAAATTAAATGTCTTTTATTTATGAAATACATTGTGAGACAAGGTTTTACAGACTATAAACATCTAAGCTTGGGTCATGGTGACCATAACTATAATACAGCTGTCTTGTAACGTAACATTTCATGAAATGAAAACATGAAATGATCTTGGTACACGCTGGTGTCAAAATAAAAAAAAACCTTTATGAATTCCTTTACTTCTACCTGAGATGACATAAAGTGTAGATATGTGTTTTAAAATGAATGAAAATAGCCGTGTTATCACTGTAATTCTGAAATCATAGTGGTTGCAGTAAACTACCACAAAGTGATAGTTTAGTCGGTGTGCTGCAGAGAGAGTGGGGGTGGGGGGCAGAGGCGGGGGGCACAAGAAATGGATGAGGATGCACACTCTCCATTCCTCCCAGCACAGAGAGTCAGCAGGAAAGTTTGTTTTTTAAATGTTGAGCCATTTGATACATCTACATAGAGCATTCATCACCCTCGACAGGGTTATTATCCACAGTATAACAGTAGGCAGAGAAGAAATGCAAATACATAAATTATTTTACAGTGTAGCAGGGACTTCAGACCTCCCAAACATGACTAAAAGTGAGTCATTAGCAGAACTGATCAGACTCTGACGATATGTTGAGTCTGTTGAATAGTATGTCAGTTATATTTGGTCATATATATTTGGCTTTCAGGTCAGTTTGAACCTTGGCTAAACTGTGATGGAATCCCTGACTGTGTCTGAAGGTCGCTTTAGGAAGAGAGATTTTTAGCAGCTCGACATGTTCATGTTGAGACTTGACATTTCAGTGACATTCTTACCTCATGACACAAGGGGGGGAATTTTGACGCTGTCATTGTGTAAAAACATTTATGAGGCTCAATGTGAGGAAAAGTGTTTGTGCTGATGTGCGCCCATCTCCTTAAATCAGAAACTAGCAATTACTTAGATAAATGATGTGTGTTTACATGGTGAGCTCAGCCACAGTGCCATTGCTGTGTCTGTTCTAGCTGAAGGTCTGCCCCCACGATGAACATTACCTTGAAAAGTCAGTTATCTCCTAATACTGGCTGTAATATATTCATCATGAATATTCATAGCCCTGGTAATGACAGGAAGGGGAGAGATTTCATGCTGTGATCAAGGTTGTTCCCAAATGTTGATGATTTCACAGATCAATTAGCAAACTACAACATAAGACTCTCCATGTGAAATTAATTTCTTTTTACAACCATTCACTGCTTTGTGTGTGTGTGTCTGAGTGTGTATGTGTGTCTGAGTGTGTCTGAGTGTGTGTGTGTGTGTGTGTGTGTGTGTGTGTATGTGTGTATGTGTACCTCCATGTGTGCATTTATACTGTATAATATGCTTTAGATTCAGCCTGTGTTTCCTGCAGTCCTGTTAGATAAACCTGTGAGGGCAGACTCCTCTTAAATGACTGCATTATGTCATAAAGTAGTCATCATTTACTGGCATGACCAAGCTTCAGTATTTGATTATATTATTATTTCTGTCCAAGTCTTTTGGAAAACCTATCCTCTACAACATATATATGTTTATGTTCCACTCATTTGCTTTACCAGATGCATCTGGGAAGAAACAGTCCTACCTGGATTACCATTTTTTAAATCCAGGAATAAGTGACAGAAAGGAGATTTAAATGAGACAAGACTCGAGGGGTGTCAGTCTGTCAGTCCGCCACCACTTTTTTCAGTATCTATTGAAATGATTGGTATCAAATTTGACATTCGTTCGTTCCCAGAAGATGAATCCCACTGACTTCGGTGGTCATCTGACTTTTTTCATGTAGCACCGTCATCAGAGTTTTAAAGATTCCGTATATGTAAAAATCTATATACATTAACCATTTTTATTTTATTTTTTTGATGAATTTTAATCTGTACATTATGATTAGTGCTCATTACCAAATGCTGCATCCTAACAAGTTAAACTAAGATCCTAAGTGAATATGACAAAACATCACCCCACTAAACATCAACACATTCATGCTGAAAAACATAATCTGGTTTGCATTGCATTTCCTTAAATTGGTTGTATTTAAGTAACAGTTTATTGTAGACTATAGGGTTGCTCGGCCATGAGGGAACTTTCATACCAATAATAAATTTGAAATGAACCAGTAGTGATTGGGCCATTGGGTTCATATACTTGGGAATACCTACAGGGGCTCATTTAGTTAGAAATGAACAACCCTTGTAGGGATTGTCTAGTGGACATCAATTGAGGCTCTAATGGTCTCTCTGGGTTCCTCTCCAGTGACAACTCTGACAGGTCTGACAACAGTATTCTCTGAAGACCTAATTAGCCTGACCATTAAACCCGAAGGAAGATTGAATGACTCGAAGAAACTGCTGCACCCCAAATATCAGACATTTTGTTTACTAGCCAGGGAGAGACGAAGGAAGTTAGGACATGTCATCTTACAGGATATCAATATTCAGATTTTTTTATAGTCCAAAATAATTATCCACTCTGTGTTGTATCATATTGCATGCTGCTGTTTTTATACCAAACTACATTCATTGTTATACATGAAATTGTCCTAATAACCTCCCATAATCCTTGCCGTAGGGCAAAAGTGTGCATTTTAACAAGTATGTGCGTGTGTGTGTGTCAGGAGGTGGAGGCAGAATTCCTTTGAGGCCAACGAGGAGGGGAATTCAGGAAAGGAAAAGAAAAGATGTAATCCCTGAAACACGCGAGTGCTTGACATAAACAAACATGCTGGGAGGATTTCAAAGGGACGGCTGCTCAACGGGAATCCTCTCATGTGCTGATGGGAGATAAGGAAGCGAATGCGGTGCAGAGAGGTATGAACACATACTGTCTGCCCACACACACACTATACCAGAGCCCTTTCTCTTTCATGTGTTATCAGGCAAAGATTTGGTTATTTGTTTACCAGCAATTTCCCCTGTCACCATCATGCAGACTATATCCATATCGATGCCAAGACAGGAATGTAACTGTGTAACAGGGGAATTTTCCCAGTCTCTCCTGATAAGCTCAATGAAGCCTGCCTTGTCTTGCATTTGGAAAACATCTGTTGAATTCTTTGGCCATATTGCAAACTGTACCTCTGTAAGTGTGTGAGCTCAGAGGCATGCGAGTATGCTGAAAACATGTCAGCACAAAATTACAAGGGGTGCATATGATCATATGGGGACCTGATGCAGCGCATTATGCAATCTATATAGAAAAAATGGTGCACTTTGTTGCTGTCAAAATGCTTCAGATGAATAATCTCAGATATCTCAGCCCATCTCAACAAAACACAGTTTGTTTGAATTCAATATATATCTGAAAATCTGAACAGGAACTTCAGAAAGGAATATAGATAAAGTCATCTATCATGGGATGTCACAATATTGATATTTACTGTAATATTATACATTTTCTGAAAAATACAATACTGCTGTGCTTCTTCTCAGCAAAGTGCAACAACTAATTCACTCAGAGACATTAAAGGCATTGCTACCATGGTACACACAGCATAGTAATATCTCTGACAGTTGACATATATCATCGTATCACTCACTTAAGAATTTTTAGTTGAATACATGCTGATTTATTGTCATTTTCTTGATTTATATGTTGCAAAGTGACTTCAGTTTCAGAAAATAAATGGTATTGCTCTTATTGTGCAATATGTACGAGATAATATACATATTTCGCACATTACACCTTCATATTGAACATGATTTCCCTGCATTTCTGTGTTACAGCTGCACGTTGATGTTTGGAAAACCTTTAACCGCCGCGAGGGAGATGACTCCAGACTGGTGTAGCTCTTGTCTTGAGTGCTGTTACAGCTGACTGAAAGGAAAAGTTCATGGTATTTATTCAGTGCACCGTGCGGGCAAGTGCTGAGTGATTCAGTGAAGCTGGTGGACAGGTCATGGAAGGAAAACTTTGACTGCTCACATCACTCTGGCTGTCAGTTCTTTTCTGTGCCTTCATTGGGTGCTGTGGGCTGGCTGGAGGCTCTTTATCACAACCACAAAGCAGAATCAGCA
This sequence comes from Scortum barcoo, assembly GCA_023238725.1. Classification (NCBI taxonomy): domain Eukaryota; kingdom Metazoa; phylum Chordata; class Actinopteri; order Centrarchiformes; family Terapontidae; genus Scortum; species Scortum barcoo. The sequence continues at coordinate 11,044,669 of CM041545.1, forward strand.
GCACACCGGAGCTGGAGTATACAGCGCTCTCTGATTTAAGCCTCCTGCAGGTCTGAGACCTCCTGATGTAGGAATTCAGCCTTGGGCAGTCAGTTTTGACTCTTCCAGTTGTCCATTATTTACCACATCACTGTGCATCAGGGAAGGGAGGATGTGGAGTCAAGTGTGCACTCCAAAGGGCTGAAGAACCAAACTGCCAACGGTTTGGTCAAGTTTTGCTCGCTCAAAACACTGGCAGAGAGCACTGTTGATTGTTTGTAGGGCAGCTGTATGGAGTTCAGATATTCAGAGGCTTTGAAAACTTTTTGTTTTTTTCTTTTGAAACCCACAAAAACAAATTCTGTTTTTGCCACTGGCAATTCTTAAAGATTATTCCACAGTCCCTCTGACAGTCCATGACTCACAAAGACTAAAAAGACTTAAAAGACTTGTACCTCTGTACAAGCCTGTATCATATTTTTTAATATTTTTTGGCATTAGAAAACACACTCTTTTTACATAATGACATACAGTCATTTGCATGATCTCAGATTTATTCAAAACAAATCTGATAACACATAAGTGAAATCACTATTGTAATTGTTTTACTGGATTGCTATACTTCTTTAAAAACATCTTGAAAGATAAAAATGTGTCATTATGTCACCATTATGTCCAAACACAAAAAATGGTCTAAATCTACAGGTCCAAATAAAACCTTTTTAGGTTTAGGGAGATTAAAATTCACTGAGGCTTTGGGTTTTGCACTAATCTTTTTCAATATGATTCAAAGAGACAAAGAAATGAGAAAAAGGAAACAGTGACAGTGATAACCCAGATCTACTAGCAGGAAAGGAATAAAAACATTAGCAGTCGTCAGATCTGCGCCGCATTTACCCAAATGTGTCTTGGCCTTGAATTACAAGTCATGCATGGCATCGGGTGGAGGAAATAGAAACTGACACTAACTTTTGTGCGCACATTAACAGTCTAATGTGCAGTCAACCATGCGGCAGTCCATTTTGTCATCTCTTGCTAAAGCCTTTCAACGTTATTTGTCTTCTGCACCAATCGTTTCTGCTGTCTATAGGTTGTCTTCAGTTGAAGAGAAGCTGCCGTACTTTGTTCCCTGATCTTTTGTGCTCTGCAAGGCCTGTAGTAGGCCTTTCTACGCTTCCTTCCAGCTCGCCTTAAAATGTTAAGAAGATTTCCATTCTTTACTCCCAAACCACCCCTCCTTGAACCGCCACCTTACTGTGGTGGAGGGGTTTGTGTGCCCGAATGATCCTAGGAGCTATGTTGTCGGGGGCATTACATTACGCCCCTGGTAGGGTCTCCCATGGCAAACAGGTCCTAGGTGACGGGCCAGACTAAGAGCGGTTCAGAAGCCCATCATGAAAAGAAGAATATCAAGGACCGTTACGTCGCCCGGATTGGCGTTACCTGGAGGCCCCAAGCCCTGGGCCCCACCCTGGAGCCAGGCCTGGGGTTGGGGCTCGCAGGCGAGCGCCTGGTGGCCGGGTCTTTGCCCACGGGACCCGGCCGGGCTCAGCCCGAAATGGCAACGTGGGCCCGCCTTCCAGTAGGCTCACCACCCGCAGGAAGGTCCATGAGGGGCCGGTGGTGCAATGTGGTTTGGGTAGCAGTCGTGGCAGGGAGCCTCGACCCACCGACCCAATCCCTGGAACAAAACTCTGGCAATAGGGACATGGAATGTCACCTCACTGGGGGGGAAGGAGCCTGAGCTCGTGCAGGGAGGTTGAGAGGTACCGGCTAGAGATAGTTGGGCTCACCTCCACGCATAGCTTGGGCTCTGGAACCCAGCTCCTTGAGAGGGGCTGGACCCTCCACTACTCTGGAGTTGCCCAGGGTGAGCGGCGGCGAGCTGGTGTGGGCTTGCTCATAGCTCCCCAGCTCAGCCGCCACGTGTTGGAGTTCACCCCGGTGAACGAGAGGGTCGCTTCCCTGCGCCTTCGGGTTGGGGATAGGTCTCTTGCTGCTATTGTTTGTGCCTCACGGGCCGAACAGCAGTACAGAGTACCCGGCCTTCTTGGAGTCCCTGGGAGGGGTACTTGATAGTGTCCGCTCCGACTGGGGACTCCATTGTTCTTCTACTGGGGGACTTCAACGCTCACGTGGGCAACAACAGTGATACCTGGAGGGGCGTGATCGGGAGGAACGGCCTCCCCGATCTGAACCCGAAGCGGTGTTCTGTTACTGGACTTCTGTGCTAGTCACAGTTTGTCCATAACGAACACCATGTTCGGAGCATAAGGGTGTCCATCAGTGCATCGTGGCACCAGGACACCCTAGGCCGGAGGTCGATGATCGACGACTTTGTTGTCGCTTTCATCTGATCTCCGGCCGTATGTCTTGGACACTCGGGTAAAGAGAGGGGCTGAGTTGTCAACCGATCACCACCTGGTGGTGAGTTAGGCCTCCGCTGGCAGAGGAGGAGGAGTTGGACAGACCTGGCAGACCCAAACGTATTGTGAGGGTCTGTTGGGAACGTCCTGGCCGAGCCCTCTCTGTCAGGGAGGTCTTCTCAACTCCCACCTCCGGAAGAGCTTCTCACAGATTCCGAGGGAGGCTGGGGAGGCTGGAGACATTGAGTCCGAGTGGACCATGTTCTCTGCCTCTATTGTCATTGTCGACGCGGCAGTTCTCGAAGTTGTTGTGGACGCAAGGTCTCTGGTGCCTGTCGTGGTGGCAATCCCCGAACCCGGTGGTGGACACCGGAAGTAAGGGATGCTGTCGTCAGACTGAAGAAGGAGTCCTATCGGACCATGTTGGCCTGTGGGACTCCTGACGCAGTTGACAGGTACCGGCAGGCCAAGCAAGCCGCAGCCCGGACGGGTCCTGGAGGCAAAAACTCGGGTCTGGGAGGAGTTCGGTGAGGCCATGGAGGAGGACTTGACATCGGTCGGCCTCGAAGAGATTCTTCTGGCAAACCGTCCGGCGCCTCAGAAGGGGGAAGCAGTACTCTGCCAACACTGTTTACAGTGCGGGTGGGGAGCTGTTGACCTCAACTGAGGAGACATTGTCGGACGGTGGAAGAAATACTTCTAGGAGGATCTCCTCAATCCCACCGACTTGCCTTCCAATGAGGAAGCAGAGGATGGGGACTCTGAGGTGGACTCGTCCATCACCCAAGCCAAGTCACTGAGGTAGTTCAGCAAGCTCCTCGGTGGCAAGGCGCCGGGGGTGGATGAGATCCGCCCTGAGTACCTCAAATCTCTGGATGTTGTGGGGCTGTCTTGGCTGACACGCCTCTGCAACATTGCATGGAGGTTGGGGACAGTGGACAGTACTCTGGAGTGGCAAACTGGGGTGGTGGTCCCTCTTTTTAAAAAGGGGGACCGGAGAGTGTGTCCGGACTGTGTAGTGTGTTCCAACTACAGAGGGATCACACTTCTCAGCCTCCCCGGGAAGGTCTACGCCAGGGTACTGGAGAGGAGAATTCGGCCGATAGTCGACCCTCGGATTCAGGAGGAACAATGCGGTTTTCGTCCTGGTCGTGGAACAGTGGACCAGCTCTATACCCTCCATGCAGGGTGCTTGAGGGTTTATGGGAGTTTGCCCAACCAGTCCACATGTGCTTGCTGTGGATCTGGAGAAGGCATTCGACCGTGTCCCTCGTGGTATTCTGTGGGGAGTGGGGAGTGCTCCGCGAGTATGGGGTCCGGGGGCCTTTGCTAAGGGCTGTTCGGTCTCTGTACGACCGGAGCAGGAGCTTGGTTCGCATTGCCGGCAGTAAGTCAGACCTGTTCCCAGTACATGTTGGACTCCGGCAGGGCTGCCCTTTGTCACCGGTCCTGTTCATAATCTTTATGGACAGGATTTCTAGGCGTAGCCAGGGGCCGGAGGGAGTCAGGTTTGGGAACCACAGGATTTCATCTCTCTGCTTTTTGCAGATGATGTTGTCCTGTTGGCTTCTTCAAGCCAGGACCTTCAGCATGTGCTGGAGCGGTTTGCAGCCGAGTGTGAAGCGGCTGGGATGAGAATCAGCACCTCCAAATCCGAGGCCATGGTACTCGACCGGAAAAGGGTGGTGCCCTCTCCGGTGAGTGGAGAGGTCCTGCCTCAAGTGGAGGAGTTCAAGTATATCTCGGGGTCTTGTTCACGAGTGAGGGAAAGATGGAGCGTGAGATTGACATGCAGGATTGGATGGTGCGGATGGTGCAGCGTCCGCAGGTTAATGCGGTCGTGTACCGGACCGTCGGTGAAGAAGGTGAAGCTGAGTCGAAAGGCGAAGCTCTCGATTTCACCGGTCAATCTACGTTCCCACCCTCACCTATGGTCATGAGCGACTTTGGGTAATGACCGAAAGGACAAGATCGCGGATGGATACAAGCGGCCGAAATGAGTTTCCTCCATGCAGGGTGGCTGGGCGCTCCCTTAGAGATAGGGGTGAGAAGCTCGGTCAGTCATTCGGGAGGAGCTCGAGAGTAGAGCCGCTGCTCCTTCGCATCGAGAGGAGTCAGCTGAGGTGGCTTGGGCATCTATTTCGGATGCCCCCTGGACGCCTCCCTAGGGAGGTGTTCAGGCAGGCGTGTCCCACCGGGAGGAGGCCTCGGGGAAGACCCAGGACACGCTGGAGAGACTATGTCTCTCGGCTGGCCTGGGAACGCCTCGGGGTCCCCCCGGAAGAGCTGGAGGAAGTGTCTGGGGTGAGGGAGGTCTGGGCATCTCTGCTCAGACTGCTGCCTCCGCGACCCGGTCCCGGACCAAGCGGATGAAAATGGATGGATGGATGGACTCCCAAACCACAGTCATTTATCTTTCTGTTCCTGTCAGCTGATCTCTTTCTTTCATGGTTGCCTAACCTCTGTTTTTCCCCAATGCTGTACGTTCCACAGACGATGCCTTCCTCCTCTGGAAATGCTGTGGTTTGACACCTGTAGCTGGACCTTATTCAACAGCATTAAGACATTTCTTATCCCTGTTTCACCATCAGCCCTGATCAGTAGTGACTTTAATCTTGTCAGTCACTGTCAGTTTAACGGGCTGCTTCTTTACGGCTGTCCTGTAAAATCCGATCAAGCAAACTGCAAAAGCGACCCCAGAACACCTGAGGTTTATCTTTTTTCATGAATCAGGTGTTCACTCTGTCAGGATACAAGGATTTCATTTATTTTTGCAAGAAATATCGCATTATTATGCTCATGGTTGCCCGAGGCTTTCCATCCAAAGTGATCACATTCAGATTGTTTACAATAATAGGCAGCTAATAATGATAGCAGGAAAAAAAATCATTACACAATCATCATTAGGCCATTAATCTTCATATCTGCAGTTCTGTGGGTGAACTGATAACGTCACTGATATCATTATGAAGCAGACAGTAAAGAATGGCCCCAGTCATTCTCTTGAAACCAAAAGATAAAGATGAAACTCGCATGTCACTTTAATTGAAACAAAATGAGACAAATGTGGCAAATAGATTCAGTGGTAAGACGTCCTTCAACTGGCAAGCATAAATGAACAAAGGGATTCTCAGAGTGTAACCGCCTGTGGGGAAGGAAATAATACTTTGTACTGGATTAATGTTATTTGTGTTGAATGTTCTGGATTTTTGTGTGATTTCAGCTGGGCAGATGGGTCTAAAATAACATGTACATAGTTATAGTCTGTTAATAACTACTTCTTCTTCTCTATTTGAACAATTCATGGCAGCCAGCTCGTATTTAGGCCACCAGGTAAGGTACCAGCTGATCAGGGTGGTGACATCTTGGATGTTAATTAAATGAACTGGATACCCCGTCTCAAGATGGTACCCCACCAAAATGTAAATAGAACACCACCCTACTGCTAACCATGAAAGAAAACACAAATGAGAGTCGAATGTAGCGCAGAGCCACAGCTACAACCACACACACTGCAAAGTAAAAACGTGTTTTTCCCAGACCACCAGCTTCTTCTGGCCTCTTAAATTCTCTGAAAAGGTTTGTGAGGTTTCCTCTGGCTGCTACATATGCGCCCATAGAGGATGTGCTGCAGAGTCTTCCTGCTGGCTCCCCACACACCAATGGGATGGCAATAATGCACTGGTACAGCTCTTTGAGACTTTTCATGTTCTATTTTTTTGATAACTCGAATTCTGAGTCTGTGGCATATTTGCAACAAAATGTCTTCATGTTTTTAAATCTCTTTCATAATGGAGGTGGGGGGGGCTCTGTTTCAACTGTGGCCAGTACAGAAAAATTGGCTCAAATTGGTTATGCTACCATCATATTTCTTTCAGGGCTGCCAACATTTGATTTAGTAAGTCAACTAAACAATGTGTTTTTAATTTTTTTTTTTTTTTACTTAAACATCTGGTTCTTGTGTGTTTCTTCCTCCTGAACTCTTGTCAGTTTTGTGAAGAAGATCTCTGCATTCACCTCTTCACTCTCTCCATGAGGTTCCTTTTGATTTTGCCCTACCGTGCACACGTTAGCTCCGCCATCACATTCAGTATTTTCTGTGATCATTGTAGTGCTGATGATCTTCATCTCCACCCTTCTTATCCTTTTTAAAACACTGTTCGATGTGCACATCATGCTCATCATGTTTCTGTGGTTGACAACACCCCAGCCAGATCTCTGCCCTCCACCTCAAGCTCAGTCTTGACAAGACCGAGCTGCAGCTCCACTGTAGAAAAACATGTCCTCTGCTCTCTGTCCCCGTTCAAGTCATCATGATGCCTCCTGTCAGGACTACAAGTGTCTGGGTCTCAGCCTTGACAACTGTCAGGGACCAAGCTTGAGGAGTTCCTGGTCAGATGGAAACAAAGCATTTCATTTGTCAAGAAGAGTCAGCAGTCAGTTTTTAATCCAGAATTGTCAGTCAAGCTATTTAGAGTTACCTTTACACTTTCACTGTGGAAATCTATAATATTTTATTCATGAGTAGAACAGGTACATCCACTGATCCACTGATGTATTAGTTTCACAGTTTCAGCAGCAGTGAGGAATGTGGACAGGTGATTATATTGAAATGCTTGATGCTTTCTGTGTGAAAACTTTTCCAGCATTGTTTTAATAAGGCACATGATATGCTTGATGTTCAACACATCACAGTTTGACAGTTTAATAGCTTTTTAATCATTTATGTATTTGCTCAATGTGCAGATCATGATGCAATACTTTCAAATGGTGTTGCAGATATAATGTGAACTTCTAAACATAAAAAGCCTGCTAGTTTGTGTTTGCATGTATATTCGAAACGCGTATATACATTCTCTCCTAAATGTTCCTCTGTGTGCGTTGCATGTTGTCAAGAACACACACCTTCCTGTATATGTGGTGCGAGCCTCTATGTCCCATCAGTCCTTGAACAGTGACCCAATGTCCTGTGTGTGAATTGACCATTTCTCCAGGCTCTGACAGCTGGGGGGCAGGCGTATCGCCGCCTGCCCGGGCGGACAGCTGCTCCTTTCCCTCGCCCTGCCCTCTAACAGTGGAGCCTTGTGCGCCATCCACCTCTCCTGAATGTCAGCACTCATGTAACTACCTTCGCGCTCACATCCCGAGCTCTGTGTGTCTCTCCCCACCCCCCCTCCTCTCATCCATCCGATCGCTCTCACTCTCCCAGAGGGCCGGTCTGTTTATCTGCAGCACATTTGCACCTCTCCCTTTGTTTATGTTTCCCATCGTCTCTACTTTCTGCAAGAAGGCCGGCAGGTTATAAACTTCACCACCGCAGAGTGAGAACTTTTCTGTACAGTAAACATCTTGCCACATTCCCACATCCACAGGCATGAGTCATAAATCCTCACCTTATATTATATACAAAACTATCCATCTCTTAAAACAGCCGAGGCTTTTAAACAGTAACTATTCATTTGTAACTCTTCATTTTGTAAAACGTAAGTCAAGAAAAAGGCTTAGTATCATTTAGACATCACATTGGTGCACATACAGTACAGATACAGTGAGAGCACTTGTGGTATTGGGTGTGATATTCTAACCTCACTTTTAGGAATGCAGCCCGTGTGTATTTTTGTTATGAAGGAAAATTATCTTGTGGGCAAAAATAAGCACCTTGGACATGGTTGAACTTGCACTCGGAGGCATGACACCATGTCAAGTCCAGCTGAGGAATGCCGAGGAATGCTAATGCAGGAGGCGCTTCAACCAAGTTAGGCTCCCACATCAAGACATGAGGGATGGGCTGATCCTGTCAGCTTCGTCTTCACAGGAGAAGGCTGCAGCAGGATCAGTCACACTCTGCTTGCAACATGACTGATCTGCGGGGTCAGAGGGCAGCGCTGTAAAGGCTCTGAGCAGAATAAAGATGCGTCAACGTAGCAGCGGTGTGGGGAAGCACGGTGATTTATCCTTCAGCATCGATGTGGAACAGAGAAAGGAGCGGGATGAAAGAAAATGGAAATATCAATCAGGCATAATAGAAACGAATTAATTCCGTCACACTCGAGGTGTTTTTTCAATTATGGCAAATGATCAATTAATCTATAGTAAAGTCACTGATGAATACACACCTTCATATATAATGTTCTTAATGGCAAACATGACCACAAAATTCCAGGCATGTATGTCTCTTGGCATGCCGTGTCTGATGCTGCAGTGGGATGATGCGAAAGTTAATCCAATCAAACCCTGCAAGACCAAACATATTTCCTTTTATGCATGAGTATTACTTTCCTCTTTTCATTTAATTTTTGAATGTTACCATGACTCGATAATGACATGTTGTCTCGTGGAAGTGTGCGTGGAAATTTCTCACCACAGATATTCAGTTTGATTTCACCACCAAACAAAAATCTGCTGCAACATGGACCTAATCTGTGTTTAGGTTTACTTTGCATTTAGGTTGATATTAAAGGCTTAGACATCCAATTTCTCCATCCAGTCTCCCTTGTGATTATTCTTGCATGAAACCTGCATGTGTTGCATCACATAAATGTTACTTTAACTAACAAGAGCAGTTTGCGCAACTACTCTGATGCTGCTTTAAGAGCATGTAAAACATTTGTTAATAAAATCTGCCTGTGACTGTTGAAAAACATTTATATAAAGCTAACCATTAAAAATATTTTCTTTTTCGTGGGGGCTGATATGGCTAAGTTAGATAGAGCATACAATAGTATACATCAAATACAGTATGTTGTTAGCAAAAATAAATAATAAAAAGTAAATAATAGAGATGTTTACACCCCTGAAGACTGTGTTTTTGCTGACCTCAAGTGCTCCAACCCTACTCTCTTTCATTTGATCCCACATGACTTAAATACACAGACAAAATTGAGGTTATCGTGTTGGAAGGACATTTCTTATTGCTTTTTGACCCCTTTGAGTCTGTGTGTACTGCGGTGCTGTCTGCCTCTGTGCAGCTCTGCATTATATTTGCTTCAGATGCAGCCATGCTGGTGTCATGGCTCTAATGATGGCTTCGGTTGGCTGGTCTGCTGCTTCAGTCTGAACTTAAAACACCTCAAAAAATGTTGGGTAGATTGCCACAAGATTTTATACAGACATGTGTGCCTCTGTGAGGATGAACTGTAATTGGTGGATCCCTTAATGGTCCATCTGGCATCATCATCAGCTCTTTTTTTTTGGTTCACAACTAACCTGCAAAACTAACGACATTCCCACCAGTCTCAGCTGTACTTTGTTGCTGTACCTGAATAATTAGGACATCATCAAATAAATAAAATGTAGTATCTCCACAATTGAATTCATTTCCTTGTGTTTCTTTCCCTGCTGTCCCTTTGAACAAAATATATTCAAAAGCTGTAATCTTTCTTCCTTCAACTCACCTTCTAAACCAGTAAAAAAATGTACATAAAACACCATTTACATTGCCCCTGCCCACACATATAGTGTGAAAGAAATGATTTGAAAAGAATGAGCACTCAGGCAATGAGCGATGTCAGGCTGTGTCTTTAAAGCTTGATGTCTCTTTAATGCAAATCATTGCCAGAGGTCATGTGTCTTTCACGCATGTGAGAGCATGTTTCCTCGATTTGGATGCTTTGAAATTAGGATACCTCATACCTCGGCGAATGTGCGTGGTTGTGTGTGCAAACATGTGTGAGACTGTGGTTATTGTTTTGCTCAGTGTGTGAAAGTTTGTTTTTTTCGGATCTCTCATTTAGAGGAAGTATCTTTATGTGACTGCTGGTTTCACCTGGTTTCACCTTCTTCCACACGTACAATAGACAATACTGGCTTATTCTTTTGAATGCGCTAAAGCCCTCATGTGTAAATCTCTGTATTGTTGTGAAAAAGCATAGGTCATCGTAATTGTGTGTATGATTTCTGGGATGACAGTGATTTATGGCGGTGGCAGTTTTACTGCATATCCCCCACTCTTTAATTTTTCTTCTTGCACTCTCTTATCCTGCATGGCCTTTTCTCTCACATATGAATTTGGAATGTAAACGATCACCCTGAAGAAAAGGTCACCCATTTTAATGCAATGCTCAGTATGCAAATTTCAAGGCAAATATCAGGATCTTGCAGTCAGCAAGCACAATTAAGTGGCAGTGGTGTTGGAGAAAAGTAAAAAAAAAAAAAAACTTCAATTTCTGAGAATAGATCTTTTCATATAGCAAAGCTAAGATTTAATGAAGCATATAATCTGCGCATAACTGTGAAAAAGTCTTTCTTTTTGTCTCCTAAAAACTCACTCATTTTCACGGCCCTGCAGCTGAAGGAGAAATGGGGTTGTTTGCTTAGTGTGTGCTGTCCGTCTTGTTTATGTGCTGGTGTGAAGAATTTCTCTGTTGCCCTGGTCAGTGTAAATCTCAGGTGCAGAGAGATGTGTAGTTGTGTGCTCGTCGAGCTTCCTGCAGAGTAGATTGGGGTAATTACACATCCAAAGCCCCTCATATAACAACACACTCTTTGTCCCGCCAACAGGGTGCCTGGCGGGGGATGGGGTCATGGAGTGCACTCAGACAACAGCAGTCGGAGGATCAGATTTAAATGTCTGTCACTGGATTCAAGACACACAAGCAGAAATGCACACAGCATGTGGATGAGGGGGCAAACACGCAGAGGTGCCTCATGCGTACCCACAGTAATGCAGGTAAACTTTATGTTTAAGATTAAGATTAAGATATAGTCTGTTCTTCTCATTTTTTCCTCCACAGGGAAATATAGAGTACTAACTTAAAGTCAGCTCAGTCGATCCACTGTAAACTTTCCAATAAAGCATAAAATCTTGCCCTGGAGGGTGTCAGTGGGTGGCATTCGCAGAGCAAATGTCAGAGATGGGGGTGTAATCAAAACAGGAAAGTGAAAGCATAGAGAGGCTTACAGAAAAATGAATGATTCTCGTTAACATTCCCCAAAGACTTAACATTTGTAAAGGTCAGGTTAATACTGTAGAAAGACACATTACCAAATAGCACTTGAGTTTTTTTCCACTCTAACAAAATACACTGTCACGGCTTAGTGGAAGCAAAACAGACGCTCCAACCTACACCCTGACTTTGGCTGGCACCCACCACCCCCGAAGCAGAAGTACGAACCCACATGGAGCCACAACATCGCTAAGTCTGATTCATTGGATGTTGTGAAATTTCTTGAAAACACAAAAAATATGCATTATTGTACTGAAACCATTTCGATAAAGAGAGATGAGTTTGCAGATACAAAAACAAAAACAAAAAAAAACCATTCTCATTACTGTTGATTTATTTAAGGTTTCTACATACTGCTGTCATGAGGTGCCTTTGTTTCCCAACATCTAAAATGACTTCACTCTGATTCACCACACCGATTCACCTATTAGCATCCATTCACAACCAGCGTAACAGAGATTACAATATAGAGAGAGACTTTAATGTTTTCTGTGGGAAATCTGTCACGGTGCATATGCAAATAACTGAAGGGAAATTGAACAAAAATAATGCTGAAGGACTTTGAATGTAATGCAACTGTTAGTATGAATAACACATGAAACACATATGCAGTATTACTGTTCTGGGTGATGAATGAAGGATGCTGAGTATTTCAGGGGACTGCATCGGCAGCTTACGGAAACAAAGGTGTGACTGCCGCAGGAAGTGACTCATTGTCTATAGACTTTCTGTCTCTATAAGTCAGCTGGAGATGGAGTTGCTGCAGTCTCGCAAGTTCCTGGGTGTTTAACAATTTAACAGTCTGGACCTGATAACACGACGCCCCTGGACAAGACAGGGCAAAGGCCTGTTCTCTCTGAAGACTCTGAGACTCTACTTTAAAGAAAATCGGTGTCAGAAGCTCAGAGGTTTCTCCAGCAGCATCACCCATGCAAACCTGAAAACCTTCTGGGTTGTTGCCCACCAACAGTGAGGGTATGAGGCGTAAACCACACTTGATCTGACGCAGCACCTCCCAAACTATCAACAGTGATTTGATGCAGTTTTAAAACGCCTTCAGCCTCCATGTCATCTCCCTAAAGTGCAACAAAGAGTGGGTTAGGAGCTTGTTTTGTGTCAGCAATCAGCACTTCCTGCCTCGATAAGCTTCATCCTCTGCCACCCTGGAGAATGCTAAGGCCGGTTTATGTGCAAGATCTCCTGCACAGCAATTTTTAAACGTACATCACATACAGTACAGTTTGCCTCGGGGCCATATATAGAATGTGTGTCGGCATCAACGAGCATTGACAAAACCTATTCTCTTCAACAAAAGTATTCGATTTGCAGATGGAGACATGAGGAGTGCCTGTGAAAATGTGACTCCAATTTTGGTGATTTTCATGTTTTCACTTCAATCGAAGAATTACATGCTCCTCTGCGGCTTTAGAAACCTCCACCGCATTTGGTCTTATGAAACCCTTTGAAATCCCACTGGATAAACTGAAAAATATGCTTGGTGGTCATGCTTAAAACAAGACATCTCTTATTTACTCCTGAAGAGTTAGTATTTTGGAGAGTTTTCACTCAACAGCGGTGATACGCGCTGTTTCGAGGGCTTTGAAATTGGATGAAGGACACACATGGACACATGGACATGGTCATGGATATGCACCAATGCGGCATCATAACCATCTGTGTGTGTGTGATGCTGTGTGATAGTTAGTGTGAGAACTTATTTAAAGGGCAGATGTGGCACGCACAGAGAAATGAGACAATATGAATTTCTGTCTAAAATGCTGAGTTTAAAGAGACAAAAATGTTATCAAAAATTAGACTGTGAGGTGAAAAAAAAAAAAAACCCAGTCATGTTTGATTGACGACTGCAGGCATCCTGTTTCACCACCCTCCCAGCTGTCTGGGGCACGGGTTGTTATGACAAGAAACACTGTAGAGTTACGTCAGCTGTCCAAACTCTAAACCATCATGGCATGTCTAATGGAAACACAATGATGCCGCTGCCAGTAAACAGCTCTGAGGTCTCAGGTTTTAGGGTCAATGGGTGAAAATGGTCCTGACGTTTTTTTTTTGCAGAAACGCATGAGCACATAAATCAGACTGGATGAAAATGAGAGCGGAGCAAAAACAAGGTGAAAAGAAAAGAAAAGAGAAGAAAAGAAAAAAGAAAAGAAAATTGGCAATGTTGGCTGCTTATGTGGAAGCAGCGATCCTCGTATTCATTACCCCCCACTTCTGGGGCAGGTGGCTCTCACAATAAGACCTGCTGAGTGAAGTACTTGTGTGAGATTAATAGTTGCGATAAGGCTGTAATGAGAGACTGGGGGGTGGAGGGTGGGGGGTGAAGAGACATGGTAGGGAGGTAGAATACAGGAGAAAGAGAAGAGACGCAGAGAAGAGACGAAAGAAAAGGGGCAGACTTTGAGAGGGAAACCCACCTGGCCGCCCGCCAGCAGGATGTCAGCGGTCTCTAGATTAGTGGCTATACATTACCCCAGCCTATTAAAATATTATGCACACTGATTAATGCTGACAGTCTGACCAGAGGGTGGTGACTGTGTGGGCCAATGTGTCTGTCTTCATTTAGGCCCTGCAGCCTCCAAATGCCATTTTCCATTGCCAAACTTCTGCAAACAACATGACTGTGGATTTTCTTGAGGGTTCCTCAGACAGATGTTTATGAGAGGCACTCTTAAAATCAACAAAGAGGAATCAGGCTGTTGGTGGCGCTTCCCCGCCCTACAAAGGAGATAACTTTCCTTTGCGGAAATCAATTTGCAAGCGCACCGTCCTGCTTAATCACAGCGGTTCCTCCTGCCGTGAGGGGGGCTGAAGCCGCCGGGGACGCTGGCGCTGCAGAACAGCAAACTCCAATGACACATGACCGTCCTCTCTTGTAATAAACTCTAGGGATGCCCCACCACCACTACCACCACCCCTCGACTTACACCCCCGCTCGCCTCACACACACCCATTTGAACCTGAAAGCTCTGTTGGCCAGATCAGTAAATAATTGCAGGCAGCCGGGCAGGCAAGCGCGGTAATTGAATGTACAGCGAGCTGAGATATGGTGATGGACAGATTCCCATTAACCAAATCCACTTCATTGCAGTCCTCCCGAGGGCAAGTTATGCTCAAACAGAGCCTAATCCGCCTACAGAGTAGTCCGACGCCCACGCCGACAGAGCAAACCAAGTGACTGACAGTATCTATCAGAGCAAGTTTACAGTCAGAGCAGCCTGCGGCATGTATCATTGCACCTTCTCCTTGCTGTTTCATCTTTGACCAGGCAGACGTCACCTGCATTAGGTGAGCTTCTGCTGAGGCGGTTTGCATTGTGTGTGTGTGTGTGTGTGTGTGTGTGTGTGTGTGTGTGTGTGTTTTTTCTACCGTGAGAGAGATAGAGAGAGAGGGTGAAGGTGGCAGTCCCCTCCATTAAACGCAGGCACCGTCTACAGTTCAGCCCCTTGCTCTGAACACTTTAGCATGTGACTGTTTGATGAGATGTGCTTGTTTGAACTTTCGACCTTGTCCTAGCGGACCCATTCAAGGCAAGGAGTCCAGCTGAGCGACCCCGCTCAAGGCAAGGAGTGAAGGGCGTCACATGGGCAGTGAAGGGCGCCTCATCCACCGCCCTGCTGTAGATTAAATTCTGGAGGCTGTCATGTACAATGGCTTGTATTATAAGTGGGACAGAAAGTTGATTAATGTGAGATGTGAGCAACGGAGAAGAAAGCCCCACTTCATTAAAGACTGAGGGCAGACAAAATAATGTGCACAGTTCATGGTGATTTTATTTATTTAAGAAAAAGGACTTTTTATTTATTTATTTAATTTAAGAATTAAACCCAAAAAAACAAATCAGCAGTGCAAAGTGTTATAAACTTGGGTCATGTGCAACATAGGGAGATTTGTCACCATCTTGCAAATGTCATGTCTTTTTTTTTAATTGTCTTTCAGAGTGGAGTTTGCTAGTTTTTTGAGAAGAAGCGGTTGATGTTGAGCGCTTCAAAGGGTGCTGTGTCAATGCATCTTATCAACGGTCATACAGTGAAGAAAACATTAATTTTTGTTTTGTTAAAGGACTCTTTGGCTTCAAGATTTGGCCTCTTTCATATATCAAAGTTCTGATTGCCAGACCTCTTTTCTACCTTACGTGCTCCTGATCAACCTGTGATTACACTACCTCTGTGTCCTTTTCATGTCTGTCATCTGTTGTCACGTTATTGTCAGGAAGGTCTGTATCTTCAAACAAAAGCCTGTGTTTGCTGTTTGTTTTACTTCATGTATGTCACTGTGTGTTAGTTAAATAAATACTATTTACACTATGTGGCTGTATACAGACTTTTGTTGAAACCAGCCCAACAAGCTTGTCTGAGACTGTATTCATTGTGTGACAATAGTAAGGTGATAGTAGTAAGTCTCTCCTGTTTCCCTGTGGGACCCATTAAAAGGGCCAGCACTGAATTCTGGAGCAGACTCGAACACAACAAAATCAACATATCAAAATCTATTTGAGTAGTTGGATGTACATTTTTCCTCCTCCTTATTTTGAGTATTGTACTGAAAGTTGTCGCTCATTTGTTCCATCAGTAGCTTAACATATCTAATTATGTAGAAAAAGAACTGGTGTGCGACATCCAAAGTAACTAAAATCAGTATTAGAGTTAGAGATTAGTTGGAAGTATTATGAGCAGCAGAAACATGCATGTCTGTGTGTTTGTCTGCGCGAGTATTCATGTTTGTGTGTGTGTTTGCCTGGAGAACAGATGCTGTTGCCTCAGACTGCCTCACATGTCCTGTGGGAGTCCTTCATGTTTATTTCATCAGTTCTAGTATTGCAGAAGTATCACCTTACCCAGTGTTCTTAGGACACCGTGCAAGGGTCATACACTCACTTCTCTGTGTGTGTGCGTTTCCTTGAGGAAACACACACATAAAGCATGCATGCCAGTGAATTTATTAAGTGCAAACAAAATCTGCTCACGCATGTGAAAGGTCAAAGGTCAAATTTCAAAGACATACTTATTAGTAGAAAAATAGCTTTGATAGTTGACAGCGACTTGTCTTTCTGCCTTACTCTGGATGGTCCATAGACCTTGCATCTGCATGGACGGACACCTCTGTTGTAAAAAATTTCCCTTTGATAACTGTTCTCTCACCAATTTCCATGGTGAGTGTCTGCTATGCACCCATACATGTTACAATGTAAACAGCGGTAGACGGTGTATTTACTCAAGCGCTACCCCAATTTTGAGGTATTTGTTTTTGTATTTTCATTTTATGCTATTTTATTCTTCACTCCATTTTAGAGGAAAACATGGTTTCACTTTTCACTACTTGCCAGTTATTTGCAGATTCACATTAATGGCATAAAATGTAATTAAGACTTTATTGATAACAGGGGGGGATTCACAAGCTGGCCAGCTGTATTTAAAGCAATTAAAATCAGCTCCACCTTTACCAGTTACAGTACAACATTAAACTGATGTACACATGAATGCATCGCTAATTATAATCCCATAATATAATGTGCATTATTCTGAAAAGGGTCATTCTAATACTTTATTTTTACTTAAAGTATATTTTGATCTAATACTTCTACTTTTACTGAAGTAACATTGTGAATGCAGGACGTTTACTTATAAAATACTATTCCTATCTATTGCTACTTTTACTTTAAGACATGAGCACTTCTTCCACCACTGCAGCTGAGTGTAAGATATTATTTTTGGCAGACATGATGAATGGCCTTTGCTAAATGGCAAGATGCTTTTGTCTGATCATTCAAGCTGTGAATCAGGTGGACCTGGGAAGAAAGGGCTCTAAACAAAAACACAAATGGAACCCAGATTCCATGCATAGCTCAGCCATGTGAGCATGAGTCACCACAATGGGTGCGCAGACATTAATGACTATGGTTAAATCCCTGCACGCCATTCTGAGCATCTGAGCCACCAACATGACTTGCAGAGAAAAGGGGTACGCTGCACGAATATCAGCCTTTAAGCTGCAATGTAGGAAGCGTGTTTAATTTAGGATAATGTCGGTCTCATCAGCTTAAATCATGACGCAGTCCCCGAAAAAACTTGCCTGACTGAGACGCTGTTGAGGTTTTCAACGTTTTATAGCATATTAATTCTAGTGTTCCTTTAGCAGGAAATCACGTACGCACACAAAAAGCACAGTTTAAAGGACCACACTGGTGTTTTTGCATCTTAGAGCTATAAAACTAACCATTGTCCAAAGCACAACATACTATCATAATTCTCCTCACGTTTTGTTGGAAAATACAAACAGCTATTGTGCATATTTTTAATTTTTCAAAGAGGGAAAAGGCTCATTTGGACATATTTAGTTAGCCTTAATTGCTATGGTGCTTTTCACACCTGTTGAGTCATCAGCACCTCATTGATTCATTTAGATTTTTTCCATGATTCATAAGAAATGACTGTCAACACTCACAGCAAGAGGTAATCCCCCAGCACTCCATATGTTACTTGGTGATTTGCATCTTGTCACGCAGTGGTACAAATTTACCTATAGAAGTATGGGGTGAAGTATAGAGTGACAAAATACAAGTTGCTGAAAATACAGATGGGACTAAACAAAGACTAACATCTGCCCTGGACAGTGTGACAGTTGATACTTAAGTTATATCACTATTTTTATAGCACCCAAATGTCTGAACCTTATTGATGCAGAATAAAAAAAAACACCCTCTGAAATAATGTCTTCTTTTTGGTGACCAAATAACTCCATATATATATATATTCCAAAATCAATTTTAATTTCACTTTGAAAACATCTCATTATTTTTTTCAGTGTCCTGGTTTGTCCTCCAGGTCTTTGAGAACACAGCTCGTGAAAGGACTGCTTTCCTGCAGCCTGCTTTGCAAATCTCAAGTGTCAGAGTGTCCTTGAACACACCAACAAGGACAGTATTTTTTTTTTTCATGGTCCCTGTTTGCACCTGCATTAAAAATAGGACAACAAATACGTTGACTGTGATGTATTACCTGTCGCAAGCAGTTCAAGAGTTCAAGCGAGTGCAGGTTGAGTTTCAGATCAAAGTTAAGTAAGATGTGGAAATGCTCTGCAATTAATAACTTATACGGTCATTTATTGCCTCTAAGCAGTTTATTCACCTGTGATTGGATAAATTGTGACCTCTTTTTTGTGGCTGTGCAAGTACAGAATATAATTACCTTGTGCATCTTTAGTGAGTAAACTTTGACATATATTAGTATTTTAAAATAAGGATAACTAAACTTAGTTTTTTACTTTCTTTGTTTCAAGACAGGGAGGATGGGTTAACCTTCAGTTTTCAATGTATAGTTTATTTAGTCTTCCTTCATATGTGGGCTGAGTCTGGATTTCATGTTTGAACTGCTTCTGCCAGCGTGCATCTGCTCAGCCTGTGTTTACCCAGATAGAGAGGAGAGGTACGGTCAACCATCTGGAGACATCTGCTCCATTTCCAGCAAACACAGGTCATGAGGAGTCTGCTCTTTTCAGATAGCAGATCAGCCTCCATACTGTACTGTACTGTACTGTACTGAGGACTTCACGGGAATTCAGTCGACTCTAATTATAGTTTTTCTCTCTATGTGGAATGTGGATGAACTAACCAAGTGTGTTGTATACTTTTGGTTGCCAAGAAAAAAAAACAAATGAACCTGAGGGAGGGAGAGTCGAGAAGAGGGAGAGACAGAGGCAGGAAATGAAGGAGGGACTAAACTTGACAAAGATGAATGTGAGAAGCCTCCATTTATCTCTCGTTCTTTCACTTAAACGTCCGCTTGAGTTAAAAGATGGAGGGAGAGAAGGAGCAGATATGACTTGGCTGAGTTTGAGGAGAGGAAGGCAAAAAAAACGTAACAGTTAAAGCATTTCTTTTAATTATGCTATCATTATCCTACTTTTGGGCACCACAAAAAAAGGACTCAAAATGACCAAATGGTGCCTTTATCACCAGAGACAGCTGTGCACATCCCGCCTCCTCCCAGCTGTCAGTGTTGGTGTGTTTTAATCATCCCAGTGTTTTTCTGACCAAAAAAGTTTTGCTCTTACACAAAATCATGATCTAATACTTAATCTCAGCCAAGTTTTAGTTGTAATGTCACCACTGAATCAGGGGTAGCACTACACTTGCAAAGTTTGCAGGGCTGAATGTCACTGGACTTGCGTACTGCTCCATTCACATATAAGAGTAAAGATAAAATTGCATCTTCTATTTGCTTCTTTTCGGTTTTATGTACTAATGAGAAAAATAATAAACATATATAAAAACACACAACATCAACAGTCTCATTTTTTAATATTCATTTTTTTGTCAATAAAATAAATTGAGTTTGTCATTTTTTTGTGATTCTCCACATGTGGTGGAAACACAAACAGAATAATAATAAAGAAACTTTTTTCTCCTTTTTTACTTGCTAACTTTTGTTCCTGAATTTTATTATTACTAGAACCATTTGTTTAAATTTTCATTCTGGCAGTTGTGTGTCGGCTTGTTTTGTTGCATCAACAGACCTTCAAACAATTCTGTTAATGGTCAAATGGGCATGTAAATATTATTATTAAACTTGCAAGAATGACTTTATGCCACTTACTGTAACAGCAGCAGCAACGTTTTGAACATTTGAACAATGACATGTGTTGTCTAACCTTTCAAGTTGATATGGCAGACTTATCAAACAGCTGCTTATTTACACATCCAGCAGTTAAGGAGAAACATTATCATTCATTTCAATGGTCTAATATTTACTCTATTATTATTAGCTCTGTTTTTGGTCTTTACCTATTCCTGGGGGAAATGTCGGGTGTCTTGAGTTGCTAAATGCTCAACTATGTTGATGATGCTTTCTGTCATTTGGTGTTGGGCAGGTCAGCACAGTGGGCTTATCGGAGGTTGTTTACCAAAAACAGCTGCCTGCTGTGGCCAAAAACAACACGAGAGAGATCAAAGTGAACCAAAAAAGTGAAGTTGTGAGCAGGCGAACCAAACAACGGGCTTGAATTTACTGTAAAGCTGAGGGGATATGCAGGTTTGGGTGATATATCACCTCTTTAACATTGTCACATTATGTTTTCCTCATCCATTTCAGAGATTTTTATAGTAAAAATATTGACTTGTTGCCCTCCGCAGTAAGGGCACAGAAGGGAATTTATAGGATTTATTGTTTTCTTCCATTTTATGTTCTGAATGAACCAGTAGTAAACTTTGTTAAGAAGACTGAAAGCAGCTGCTGCACACACAAAAGAGTAAAAGCTAACAGCGTCTTTCTATAAACACCTTTTCTTTATCTAGGTATAGCACACAAACACCTACACAAAGGTTTCAGGTCCATTGTACAGGTCTGCTTGTTTATTGATAGTAAGACGTTACAGAGCACATCACTGCATCTCCTTTGTGCTTTATTAGTATTCAGCCATCGCCTCAGCCCGGGAAGACCAAAGTGAGGGGGACCAGTCTGAGTTTATTAGACTGAATCAGACTTAACGGGTTGTGTTTTGCCGTCGTCTTTGAGGAAACAAAGCCTTCTCCAAGATCTCCCATATAGTAAAGGCACGTTTTACCTTTTAAATGTTAAACAACCTTTCATATCTTATCTGCTTCCAAAACTACTGTGTTTTTTTAACAACTCGGCCTCCGCTCCCTGACTTCACTCTACATTTCACACACTTTTCAAACGCCGCTCCCACCTACCGCTCTAAGCCAAACCGACTTCCCATCAATAAGAAAGTATTTTTGTTGTGTTCTTCCTCTCTCTGCAGCTCTGTGTGTGCGGTGTGTGGATCTCTTGTGGCAATGGTTTATAGGGCTCCTCTCCTCTCCTAAACCATACGAGGCCAGCCTTCTACAGTAGAGGCAGATAAGAGCTTAATGCATTACCCCACAGAACGCCATCCAGCACTGGCCTCATAAATCACATCATGCTTGTACTTAAGTGTCGACTGCGTGTTTGTGTGTACTGGTGGTGGTGGTGGGTGTGCGTTGAGGGGGGGGGTGGAGCATTCATACCGTATGCTTTATGACATATCAACAAACACGTGTTGAATTGATTTTTTTTTTCTCCAAGGCTTTCCCCATCAAGGTGGTTATTTTAATGTGATTTGTTTTACCTCCGCAGCACTTGCTTAAACATGTTGTCAAGAAGTGGCTGAGGAATGAACACGAAAAAAATAACCTCTTATATTAATGACCATGATGGAAGTAGGACCATCTATCATCACAGATTCCTGCTGAGGAAAACATTTGTGTGGCCAACTGGCTGCAGGATCCACAGGAGACAGAGGCAAGTGGCCTTAAAGTGAAGCCAGAATGGAAATAAGCTGACAGACGCCAAGTGAGCTGATGGCGATGATCTCTCTCTTTGCCTAAAAAAAAATTGTAAAGCAAAATGTCTTTCTGAGTGCAGAAAGCATGATAGCAATTTATATTAAGGCCACATTCAGACTGACTTTAGCCCTGCATGAAAAATACTCAGCCCCCTTATTTGTTTGAATGAAGCCAGTCAGGCGATACAGCGGTGGTGCAAACACAGAAGGCTCCGGCAAAAAAGTTGACCATTGCTTAGCTTCTGCTGCACCGCGACATGACATCATCTCCAAGACACTGTGATGGCCAATCAAATACATGCAAGCTCACATTCCTAGTAGATAAATCTGTAACATGAACACCGCAGTTCTGATGTTTATCTAGCAGTTGTTAAGATGAAAGATCAAATTGGTGCTTTTGTGTGTTTTGGTGTCTGCCTCTACACACATCGATCTGTTACTCAAACTGGACTTTGTGTCCTTGCCAATATTAACCCTTTTTATGTTTATAACAGCTTGTATACTAATGACTGATAAATGTTTACATTTGAATAATTACTAATCTATTTAAGCGAAGGCTCTGTTTGGTCTTCGGATCTCTTTGGGTCTTACTTTGTATTTTCAGCTGGTTTTAAGCAAGGACTCCTCCCGTGGACTGGCTGAACCTCCTTCCATCTGGAAAAACACTTGTGAGCATCCAGACAATAAATATTCATTACTTTCAGTATTTATAATTGGAGGATGAAAGCTTATTTAAGTCTGCTTGTTAGTTAGTCTCTAGGGGGTAGGTTTTTAACAGTTTCTTTAGATCTGGTTTATATCGTCATTAAGCCTCTAATACAGGGGTTACATGAACAAACCTCCATTTGTATTTACATTCAGTCTCCCTCCCCCCCAACTGAGCAAATGAATGTATTATTACTATTTTGGCCCTCTAGTCTCCCCATCTGTTTTCCTCCAGCTCCTCCTAATACAACTGTCTGAAGATATTCTGTGAAATCTGGTCCAGAGTTGTTTTAATTAACCATTATAGCACATTGTGATTTCTGTCTGGGACTATAGCAGCTATATAGTTTCTGTATTTAACTATATGAATGTGGAGCTATGTGTTATAATGGATGAGAGAGCTTTACTCAATTTACTTTCTCTCTCTCTCTTTTCTTGGTTTGTTTTCTCTGGTGGTTGCTTTGTAGGACAAGCCCTCCTTACCCCGTCCTGTCCAATAAGAGCCAATGACCCCGCTGATCCTTCGAGGCCGACATCATTGTTCATGATTGTTTTAGTTCTGCCGTTTTTTCAGTCGAACCACCCTGTGTTGGAGTCCAGCATGACTGGGTAGCCTCACCACTTCATCATGTTGGATTAAGTCAAGTGTCTCCACCCTGGCCACATGCCAGCAGAGGTCAGTCTGAGCAGCCCGCCTATGAAAACACAACAGTCTCCCCTCGACTCGCAGTTACTCTAACAAGGAAGAGCACTACAGGGAGAGAAGGGTGTGTTTAACCAGCATGTGGAGTTTTCACAGATAAGTATCTCTGAAAGAGGCCCCGCTCAATTCAAGTAGGACTGGCTAACCACTTCTATGTAAGTGTGTGTAGATTTAACTTGCGTGTGTGCTTGCATGGGCTCATGTGTGTGCATGACTAATTATGACATTATAACAGTCTGTCATAATTGTTGTAACCATGTCAGTCGGGGTTAAATCCATCTGCAATCCCTATTGCCAGCTCCACCCTGTTTTTAAGGAGTGATCTCACCTTCCAGATGGCTCATTGTTCTCTCAGTCTCAGCCATAGCCTACAGATGACACACACACACACACACACTTTAAAAAGTTTTGCACAGAGCGTGTTGCAGAGCTGTGTTCTGTGTGTCTACACGCACACTGACTGACAATGACAAAGATTAATAAAGATTATAAACTTTTATAATAAACTTTATTTATATAGCACCTTTCAACACAAAGTTACAAAGTACTTTACAAGGCCATAAAAATGGGAGACCAGCAATTAAAAAACAAGTACCAAACAGTTCAAATGCAACATTAAGCAAAAGCAGCTGCATATGAGAGAGGGTAAAATAGATACAAATAAAACAATATAAAAGTATTAAAATAATCAGCAAACAATTAAAGAAGATCTAAGAGAATGCTTCTGTGTTAAAATGTGTTTTAAGTAAGATTTAAAAAAAGATTAAGACATTAATACATTAACACTCTGAAAAAAATGTTACACATAGGTGTAATTCTGAGTATTATCTAACACAAGTCATTAGTACTCAGTCATTTTCTTTAAATCAGAATGTTGAATGTTTGTACAAAAGCAATATTTGCATTCAGATGAACATTTTGGGTTTGGCCTCGAATCTGCTGTCTTGTTACAGTTAAAAAATAGATTTTATATTTTCATAAAAAATGAAAAACATAAATGAGTCACCATACATCCTGCCTTATCAAAGAAATCATGTAAATTCATATTACTGAGGAAAGTAGATAGCAGCAAATGCTTTTATCCACTTACATTGTTCATTTTTTAAAAACAGGAACTGGCTCAGAACTTTATCTCAAAGCATCATGACATGATTCCAGTAGGAGATATTCATCTTGAGCTTTTTATAGCGAAATGAGTTTTAAATTGGCACAGGTAAAGCATGAGCATGAGCTATCTGATTGTCATCTGCCTGCTCCACTTCACACAGTTCCTCATGGGGAGAAATATCACAATGCCTCGCAGACAATCCCCTTTTACCTCCAAAAAAGCATTCAGTCATAACCTTTCCTGTTTTAATCGTGCTTCATGCCGATGCCGCTGCCAATCAGTGCATGAGGACAACAATCGCTCCATTCAAACCTGGAGGTATAAAGCAAACACAGCTTGCAATCTGCCTCCAAACATCAGTGTTTCCACAGTGGCAAACATGATGAGGAGAGTGTCACGCATTCGGTGTGACAGGCAAACACACCCTGTTGCCTGGTGGCCTCGTGATAAGATGCCTGTGCCAGTGTGTGAGAAAAAAAAAAGTTCTTATCTGTTCATATTTCCATTACAGGCAGGTGCGCCTAAACACCTTCAGATTGTTTGTGGAGAAAGCCAGCTTTAAACAGGGTGCATGTGTGATGCATGTTGTAATGGGAAAAAAAGTCGGAGAAACCAACATAATCGGCGTCCCGTAGCTGAGTCAACACCGCAGGCACACATGTACGGACACTCCCAACTGTCTGTCGCACCTACACACACAAAGAGCAATGTCTATTATCTCCTGCATCCATTAAGTGGTTTAAGCTCTGCGCACTTGTCACGCAGTCAATTTCTAATGAATTCTCTGTGTGAGAAATGGAGGCAATAAAGGGGAAGTAGATGAGAAGAGGGCACTGTATAGAGTGCAGTCTGAGGGGTAATGAAAGCGAGGATATGTATAATGTATATTCCCCTGGTCATGGCCAAAGTCCCCACTCTGTATCATTTTTATGGTGCGATCTTTCTTGGATGCCACCGCACGGCCAAAGGAGAATTCAAGTCGGCGACGCACAAGCTGAGGGATTACATGGGTTCACTTTCTCTTTCTCTGTCTCACCTCAGGTTTCCCCTCTTCTCACACCATCCCTCCCCTCCCTCCCCTCTCACCTTGTCATTTTCCTCTCTCCACTTTGATTCAGCTCACGTTATCCGTTCATGCATTTCTCCATTCATGCAGGGCTTAAACAGAGGGAGCGTGGACAGTGTGGTAAGAATACACAAACGTACGGTCTTTCATCAGCCCACTCAGGGAGCCAAGAGGGCCCAACCATGGACCTCTCATCTGGAGGAGGGTCCCTAGACATTAAGTGCATCACTTCCTCTTCTGCCATAAAAAGTATAAACTTCTTTGTGTTCAGAATGCGGTTATAATATCTTGTGTTTAAAAAAGCTGGAAGAAGTGAAAAAAACATCCAAAGAAGCCACACTAATAGAGAAATTATCAGATATTAATCTGATTTAAAATTGGAAGGGAGTGAAGATACTAACATTAAACATGACTGCATTTTAATCCTGGATGGGAAGGAGCTGTTTTTGGTTGGATTTTTAACTTCCCCAAATAAAAATAAAGGCAGGATAGAACCATTAGTAGGTAGGACTGTCACCAACATAGTGTGTGTTTGCATTTTTTGGTTTTGTAGGGGCCAAAAAAAAAGAAGACACAGCCCTCCAAACTCTGTAAATCCCATTGTAGAAAATGATTTTTATAGCTTCGACTTACTTTGTTAAGAAATTCAAAGAATCAGGGATGTGAGGTCTTACCGTTGGCAAACTATCGCTGGACAATTGGTGTTCAAGGTTGGCTTGCTGATATTTAATTTTCATCTATTTCATTTAAATTCATAAGGTCGAACATAGAATTATACCATTTCCTTTAATCAAAGCCATTTCTCTAATGCAACTAATTCCAAAAGGGATTTTATTTTTTGTTTGAGGATGAAATGTAAGTTTCTTTTCCCGCTCATTCATTATCTTTCCTTTGTCATCTTTCTTCTCCTCAGCGCGCTCTCTCTGGGCGCCCTCTTTTATACCATTAAATTCGGTGAACTGAATGAGTTTTATTCATGTGCATAGTGGCAGAGGCAGTGATGTATTCCTGTGAGCTCTGAAAATCACATGTTCTTCCTCTGGCTTCTTTCCATTCTCAATCTTAGGAGGTGTTAACACAGAAACATCACACTTCCTATGTGAGCTGAGGGCTCCTCTCTGTAAGCGAACGGGTTCTGACTGATAATGAAACCTGTACCATAGAGACACATTGTGATTTGACAGAAAATGGGCAGCTCACATCTCATATTATGATCTCAGTGTCGTCCCAATGCCTTTGCTTGATATTTAAATTTGAAATAAGATGTGTGACGCATGCTTGGGCAAGGATAAAGCATTATGAAATCTCAGCTGATGATATTCAGTAACACTTGATGTTAGAGTTACCTCTTTTCAGCTTTGGCTCACACTCCAGGGAGCACTGCATCGGGTGATAAAATGTTGATCATCGTTTAAGCTTCATCTGGAGAGGAGTCTAAGCCTAAAATCGGGTGATTTTCTGTCACAGGATGAGACTGATATATGAAGTGTCACCAGGAGGCCTCAGCCCCTCCAATCAAATCCCAGAAGCTCCGAGCATGGCAGAGGCCCACTAAATCACCTGGCTGCTTTGTCCTCCAACAAAAGCGGAGCACGTACAGTTGCTGTGTCTTCCTGTGTGTGCAATGAAATATCACAGTGAATTTTCACACAAAAAATGTAGGCAGTCATTACACACATGCACTGTGTTTAAATGACTGACTCTTTCAAATTTAATGACTATGTTGCAGCAGTGGATATGATGGGGGGGGGCTGGTTTACTGTAGGGGTCAAGACTTGGGGAGAGCTGCACCCTTTAGGTCAAACCACTGGACTCTTTGTCCCCGAGAGGCTTGTCTGACATTGCATAAACATTTACAGTTTTGCATACCTTAACTTCTATAAACATTGTGTGTTTGTAAGCTTTGCATGTGACTTTACCCGCACTGTATTCAAATGCCCTCGATACAGCGACAGCGGTCTCACGTTTCACCATTTATCATTCAGCAAAAAAACTCTAGGCTACTGAAATAATATCTGAGGACGTGGTCAGAAAACATCAGAGCCAGATTTAAGATCAAGCCACATGGCTGTCAAACGCAGCTGATCTTTCAAGAGTGGGGAAACTGAGTCACTGTTGTTTTCTCCTTCGTGTGTGTGGAATATACTCATTCATATACTGCATTTATTTACACACCTGTGTTTTTTTTTATCTCAGCCCTTTCTCCTGTACTACTAATCTGATAAGCTATGTATGTTTAGTGATAAATGTGATGTAGTCCTGCAGATGTTCTGTGGCAATATTTTTTTCTAGTGAAGGAAGGTCTTACAACTTACAACAAGATGCATTCATTAAAAATATTTCATTAGGTTGATAAAAACATACAATCAGCATTTCTTTCAAAAATGTTTAGTAGTATACTGTATGGTATAAGAAGACAGAGTTACAGTCCTGTTTTTTTTTTTTTTTTTACCATGTAAATAGGCCTTACTGGCAGTACACCACTATGGCTTGTTGGTGCAGCTTGTAGTTACTGCATCTCTTTTGCTTGTTTGTGTATCTCAGAACATGGAGAGTCACTGATATCCCGAATCAAATTGCCTGGATGTCCAACAGAAACACAATACACTGGTCGAGCCAATTCCAACTCTTCCATCAGGGACGGAGGCCAGACACAATGTGATCAAATGGTTTCCAGCAGCGTAAATTCCAAGTCAAGAATGAGTTTCACTGTTTATGCTGGGGGAGTTTTGGCTCAGATGATGAATTAGTAATGCTTAATTAGACTGTGTTATCTCAGACGGGCTTCACGAAATGAGAATAAACACAAGTTAAAACTTAATGGAGTGCCAAGATGCAAGAACTGTCTGCCTTTTCTTCTCTCCTCAACAAAGACACACATTGAAAGTGAAGAGTCATAGATTTGTTTAGTTATGTAATTTTCTTTAATGTAAAACTGACTCTTTGTTTATCTCTCTTAAAGACTTCTTGGCATGTTGCACCTGTTTGTCCAGGCCTGTTGGGTGGTTGTCAGGAACAAAATATGTAACTTTAAATCTTGTAAGTGCTGCTTTGTTTCCCTGACCATAAAACAGTTTAACTTAATTTGCCTTTTTTTGTTGTTTTTGCTTAATAGGAGAGAGTTTTTTGCCCCAAATGCTTTAATTCTACAAGTGCAAATAATAACCCACACTGTTTTGAACATACACACATAGGAGTCCATGTGCATGTTCCCTTTAAACCTGAGGTGAGCATGACACAACAAAGTAAACGCAAGTGAAAGGAAGCTCAAAGTTTCTGCAGAGCTTTGTACGAGGAGGATAAAACCAATTGAACTTTCCTGAAAGACGTCTAAGCCCACTGATGTGTTCACCACAGACAGAGGCTCCCACTGTCTGATGAGCTGCAGATTTGCCTCACCTGCAGAGTCAAAGCCTCACATAAAAATTGGAAAGATTTACTGACAAAAGCAATCCATCAATTTCAGTGAGACAAAACACATTTAACGGAAATATTTTCACTGTTTGACCGCAGATTCTTAATAATCTCTTTACCGTTAATTGTGGGAGAGCTGATGTTGACGGGATTGCAACTGCAGTGATAGTGGCATTATAATGTTGTGTTTGGACGAAATTACCATAACGATCTCATTTGCAGTGATGGATTGTGTTCGCTGAGGCAGCAGTAAGCTTCAGCAAGATCTTGTGAGGTATTTTGAGAACAAAATGAGCCTCTGACTCCCAGCGAGTACAGTAAATAAGATGTAGTGATGTTTGGTCCAGGCTCATAGTGTTAGCATCACCATGAGGTTTACATTTGTGGTTTGCACTGCGACTTCTAAAAAAATATGGGATGGATTGCCGCAAACACATTCACACATTCAGGATACTCACAGGATGAGCTGTAATCACTCTGGTGATCTCTGGTGTTTTTATCTAGCGACACCATCAGATCAATTTTACCAGTATTTTGGTTCATGACTAAATTCATGCCAAACTGAAACATTTCCAACAGGCTAAGCTCCTCTTTGTGCTTAGTGCTAATTAGTAAATGTTAACATGCTAAACTAAGACAGCGAACTTGTTAACATACTGCTGCGTCTGTGCATTAGCAGTGTCTCTGTGTTAACCCTTTAACGCCAAGTGTATCATATTTGATACATGAGTTTTTGCAACCTCTACATCGTCAGTGTGATATATTTTTTTCCTGAAAAACCTAATATATACAATCAAAATGCCAAAAAATAAATAAAAATGCAAAATGTAGCCAAAATTATACAAATAAAAATCATATATGCAAATTGATATTCAATTTAGTTTTATTTGTCAGAAGGTTCAATAAACACTCCAGTGTAAAAAAAATTGAATTTTCTGGCAATTATTTTATGGTTCAGGCTTTACAGGGTTAACCTGGGTGCGTGCAGACATTTAGCTCAAAGCACTGCTATGTTAAGTGTAGCCTCACAGAGCTGCTAGTGTGGCTGTAGATTGTTAGTCTAGTTTTCTTCAAAATACTTAAGTATTAAGTAAGTATTAAGTAAGGTATTTAAGGTGCCCTGCAACAATGATTATATTTTCAACTTGTTGTTTATTCAGGAGACTTACAAACATTTATCAAAACTGTTTCAAACGTACTCACGATTATCATTCCTGGTCCGTGGGTGCACCTGTTGACTTAGCTGGAGAAGTTAAGCCTGTGCAATAGCAGCGCACACACACTTTCACACGCGCATGCACAAGCTTTGTATATGGCAGGAACACTGGGATTTGCTTGATAAGGTTTTTCCCAGTCTCGTATTTGTTGGGCAGGCAGACAGTTGGAGTGTGGTCGGGCAGGATGGAGGGTTTTTAGGCTCCAGCTGGGAATATTTTCTTTCTTGCATGAAACATCCCAGCCAGCTCAGAGCAGGAAACCAGCAGACTTTGTCTAATGCTCACATTATAATTAGGCCACGACTACAACCCACTTTAAGGTTTTGAGAACAGGCTGTTTGTCCTGTCACATCTCTGTCTCTCACAAGTGCATTTTCCTTAAAACTTTGGCTTGTGGCTCTCTCATTTGGAGAAGTGTGTGACCTCACTCCTGAGCTGCCCTGATCAGTTCGATGCAGCTTCGCTTCCCTCACCATCAAAAGTTTCACTTATTTGTGGTTTTCTCTCATGTCTTTGGAAATACCAAGCGGACTACCCCTTGCTTAAGCCTAAAGTGAGAAATGAAACCATTCAGAAAAAAAAAAATCAATGAAAGGACACACTGAAACACCTACACCGACATTTATCAACATCATCCCCTGAATATGAAAAAAAAAGGTGTGTGCGTGCTTACAGCTGTTGGCAACAACTTCCTTGTGTGTGTATGTTGTGTGCTCCGTATGTGTTTATAAGTAGCTCTGATATGTACCGACACTCAAAAGTGTTACAACACCAGTACATAACAAGCCAATGTGTGAAAATGTGTGGAGGTTATGTGACAAAATGCTGTATTTTATAATGGGAATCTTAATGGTGCCATGCAGAGCTGATGATTTCAGGAAAGCTCTGCCACAGTTTATGTAGTTTTCCTTTGCACACAGATCTTCAAACAACGCTGTTATTCCCAGCAGCAATAGATAGTTTTCCTTCTTTTTATACCTAATAAAGTGAGGAAACCTAAGCTGGGTTAACAGACCAGAGCTGCCCTGAATCACAACAGAATATATCAGGAGTTCATGCCGGTCAGGACAAAATACGACCCACATATCACCCGATACTGCAGACTTTACAGGCCTGTGGTTGTGGATCACAGTGCTAGCACCTTATACCAAGAAAATAACCGCGGTTGAGCAGGATCATAATGTTGGACCAATTGTAGATCATCATAATGCACTGGCAACACAGCACAAACTCAATTCTGGGCCCAAATTAAACCCAATCCTGAATTTGCAGGCTCTGTAGTTGCTGTCGGGGTGCTTCGCAATGTTTGTGTGCTCAGTTTTACCATGGGAACATTAAAGTTTTATGTTATGTATTATTTGTTGTTTTGTTCTCAATGTTCCCATTTAGAAGCTAGTAGCTCGGGCTGAGTGACAGAAAAGCCCTTACAGGTGAAAGGCAAGGTTTACCATAACTTATTCATGACCGATCTGTCGGACGGGTCCGTTAAGAATTGATACTCAGTCCGAAAAACCTGTCTGACCAGCGACATCCTGAATGAGCCTCCGTCTCTCTCTCTCTGCTTCTACCACATTAGTTTGATCAATAACACGACACACAACAATATCAGGGATCATCCATCAGCCTCGCACCAGCTCACTGACAGAAAGGAGGGCATCAAATATTAACGCCCACAAGTCCTCCTTACGCGCAGCAGAACCCTGACACATACAGCGCAGTGAATTATTGAAACTCCTCAGCAGGTATACATTTAAAGCCACCGACGCACATCCACAGCTGTGGATGGGCAGGTTAGGTAATCTGAACCGTAGTCTCACTCTGTGCTTATTTCCACTTGAGAATCCATCATGAAGTGCATTAAAATTGTTCAGCTACTGAGCAGAGGTCAGGAGTAACTGCATCCTCCTACCAAAAGGGTACTGCTTTCTGTGGTAATTCTGGTTACTTAGTCTGACTTACATAGTTTTGGTCATCACTCTTCAAAGTCATAATAGCATTGTACTCACACAGTTATTTGCTGAAGGTAGGAACACAACAACAGTGCTAAAAAGAAGTTAGACTGTGTAAGAAACTTGTGTAATGCAGCTTGTTGATCACACAGGTTGTACAGAACTGTTTAGTCAGGTGACACTTCTGGAGGTTAAACCAAAAATGAACATAACAAGAGTAATGTTATCATGTCCTCATTGCACTCGGAAAACTACTGCTGCTACCACAGTAAGCACAGTAGGTCAAAGTTGAACCAGATGATTTTGGAGCAGTCGTCATTGTCTGTATTGCAGGTCACAATCGTTACAAAGAAATGTCTCTAAAACTTTTCACACTCCAAAATACTTTTTGTTACATTCCAGCAGGAAATCAGCTGACTCTATGGGCCCAAAAACACAGAGATCCACTATTTTGGAGCACTGTATGCAGTTTACCTGATGGGTGAGCCAAAAGTAAACAACAAAATCATAATCCAGACTATTCTTTCTAAACAGTTTACAGTGTACAAACCAACTTGGATTATTACTGACATTTTGTCTATGCTTTTGGTTTTACCACAAAATAAAGTAGACCTTCCGGATAAACTAGGTAGGCTTCTTTAAAACATTATTTAAATGTGTGCCCCATTTGACTTCTTTTAAGCTACAAAATGTGCCTGTCTGGATTAGGACGATTGCCCAGCCTCAGGTATTTCTGCTCGCAGATTTCTTGAGAAGCACTAATCCAAAAAACTTGGCACTCGACACTGCACTTCCTTGTGTCCTCAGCAATACATTCACCGAATTTTATGTCAATCAGATAACAAGAAAAGACAACGATTGTCGAGATAATCGAAGGATTCACAGAGACTCTTTTTATTTTTAGTTAGAGGTCAACAGGTTGCCAAACTCTGGATCCCTTAACTTTTCCAAAACTGTAACTTGTCCTGTACAAATATCATATGAATATCTGAAAAATCAGTGTCATTCCCATCAGCATAAGCAGCAGTTTGTGTTTAGGGCTGACTAGAAACTGCTACAATGTAAAATAAGAAGTGTTAGCATTTAGCTCACTGCACCTGTGTGTGTGTGCATATAGACACACAGGCCTGCTATCATGGCTCTACATATAAAATCTATAATTAATTAATGGTTCAAGTGGATCATCCTGATGACAAAAGCGAGGGTGCAGTGAAAATTTTCTACAGGTTTTATTTATTTCCTTCTCACTGTGGACAGGGTATTAAACCAGCCTGACGGGATTTCACACAACGCTTCTTGTTAATAAGCGAGAAGATGATTAACAGAGATAATGATGAACAATGGCTCTTTATGTTGTATGTGTGTAACAAGCCTACACCACATTCCAGCCCTTTACATACACAGACAAAGGGAGAAAGAAGAACAAGATACGAGAAAGGCGGTCTGAAAACACAAAGTAAGAAGGGTATGTTTCATACCCTAAATGGAACTCATCACCATCCTTCCAGGGTTTTCTAAATTGCGAGCATTACTACAGTGTACCATTTCCCCCAAAGACCCCCAAATGGTTGCCCTGCATGGAGCCAACAAGTAGATGACAGTTTTCCCAGTGGGTGACACCGGCAGCAACAAAGCCAAAGGGGTTAAGAGGTGGGGGGGGTTTGGCTATCAGGTGAAAACGAAAACGCTGCCGCCTGAGCACAGCAAGCGAAACACTCAACCTCCTCCAATTAAGAGGCAGCAGGTGCCCCGAGACCCTCATTGATGAAAGTCGTCACCTCGCCAAAACACAAACTCAGCGGGTTTGTCGCTTCCTCATTCCTTCGTGCATCACACGAGAAGCTTTGAAACGATATCCCATCACCTTGCGGAAGGACGCGCACACAAAGCCGCTGCCGGAAATCAACACTTTCATGTGTCTGCACACTTAAGGCATGTTTTCTCACATGTTAATTTTTATGAATGAGCCATATGGTTGGGGATGGGCGGGGGTGGGGGTGAGGGGGGGCGCTCTGTTTCCTCAGTCTACGCCAATCATAAGTCTCATGACAGAGTGTGTTAAGCATCATGCAGTGTGTCTGTTCTTGTGGGAGATTAATCAGGGGAGGTAGGGCATGTTTGGGTGCCTTCAGAGGACAGACCCCGCAGGCCCTTTCCCAAAACATATGTGAGTGATTATGACAGATGGGGCCCTGGACAGGGGCTGGGGGAGGGCGATGAAGGGCTGTAATTTCAGGTTGTACAGAGGTTGCTTGAAATGTGACTCTTAATGTTTTTTAACTGATGTGTTGGTGTGACTAATTCAGCTCTGGGAGTCTATTTTTCTGATAATACATCAGCTCTTACAGCGTATTTCTCTCCAGCCGCCCCCGAACAATCCTTTTCTTTCTGACTCAGTGCTTTATGGTCTTGTACATCTGGGCATGCGCGCAAAAGACGAGGGACAATGTTTTTCCAATGATATTACTGCGTGCAACCGTAATCCCACTTAAATACGGACTGTTTTTATAACCCTCGGTCAACCATCTTGTCGTTATCTGATCATTAGTCATCATCACCTGTTTTAATCATCTGGAGCAAATATCAGTGCAGAGACTGGCTACAAGAAGTGCACATTATGATGTGTTGGAGATGATGTGTGAAGGGTTATGCAAGAAAGGAATGAGTTCATAAGATGAGCTGTCTGACCAAGTCAAAAGGCAATAGAAGACTTACATCTGCACAGTTACAAGAGGCATCTTACTGTGGATTTCAGCTTTCAGTTTTAAAATTACAACCTCAAAATCTGAGGAAATCTGACATTTGCAGACTGCTGATACTTAGTTGTACTTTTGCAGGGATGTGTAAAGAATATTGACACTGCTTTGAAGCCATTCTCTCATAATGTGACAAAACAATCCCAACTCAAGGTCCACTTAGCTTTCAAACAGCCTACTTCAGACTATGTTTGTTTGTCATGGAGATATATGCAAGCTCGGTAGCTTTTGTGATTTCATCCAAAGTAAATTTAAGATTTTTTTTTCCATTGTGCTTTAAAGGTCCTTTTTATTTTTTTAGATGTATGAGGGATATTTTCTCGTATTGCTGTAATGATGACTTGTTAAACCAAATTCAGCAGACAAGACATGTTGGAGATTAAGCCTTATGTACACACAATGATATCCTTATAAGTGTAACATTAAAACAATGAATCCCACAAACCAGTTGAGACAAATGCAATATAACTTTAAATAGTTATATTAGTATTATTTTATATATACTTATACCTTAATCTTGTATCAACCCTACAACTGTTCATGTTGCTGGATCTCATTCTGCTGCAATATTGATTATTTGTTTCTTTTATCACACTGAGCTTTAACCCACCAGCAGCGTCTTTCCCTTTGCCATCAGTTTGATGAATGGGAAGATGCTCCACTACGGCGTTATCTTCAGGTATATTTGCAAACTTTTCATGATAATGCCATTTAATAGCTTTTGCTATTACTGCTCCTCTGCAGCTGGGACTTTGCAGCCCATCTAGTATGTCTTTCATGACTAATGATTGATTTGTTCCATTTATTTTACATCCCTTTTTCACTGTGAGCAGGAATTAGTAATAGTTTCTATACCAAACAAGGCCGATAAACAACAAATGACAATAAGCTGCCCTGCCCACAGTGCTGCAGTGTGAGTCATTTTATCCCTTTATTTCACCTCAGCAGAAGACTACCAGTAATGAGTAAACAAGGCATTATGTTACTGAGTCTTTTTCTCAAAGGCTCGAGACCCAGGCAGAGCAGAATGATGCAAAACCAACAGACAACCAACAGTACTTATTGTTATTCACCATAAAGTCTTATTTCTGGGGAATTGCAGCAGTCTCTCTCTATTCAAATGTGGTGAGAATGGTTTCACAGCTTGGGGAAATGCAGTGGAAATCTCATTACAGTGTACACATGCTGGAAAAAATGTTGGCTCCGGGGCAAATTAAACGCCTTCTCCTGAATCGCAATAGGCTTGTTAGGATTTTAGTGTGGAAATGTAGCGAGGAGTGAGGGGAGGGAAGGCGGGGGGGTACAGGCTGCCTCTACCTGACTGCTGTAACAAGTGGGGTTAAACTGTAACCTGTGGTCTGCTGTGACCCTCTCAACAGCAGCTACACAAGCTGATCTGCATGAGATGTGACGGCAGGAATTTCCATCTTTGGATGAGGCAGTAGCCTGAAGCACTGTGGCAGGTGCGTGCAAATGTATAAATACTGCTTAACAGACAAACACCCATTGATATTTGGGTCAATTCACATTCCAGTCTCATGCACAGACATTCCTGTGATAGTCCCACCATGTTCTGACAAACAAAACGAGTGTGAAGCATTTAAAATGTTCCACCCAACAGACAATTTGTGATTGAGTGTCAATGAGAACAGTAAAGTGACTGTGCTGGAAAATGTGGTATAATCTGAAGAAACTCCTTGCTGAACCTCTAAATACAGTGTGAGAGCAGCAAGGCCTTTTACTGCAATCAGGCAATACAAGAACAAAGTGAAGCCACAAAAGAATGGCACAGAATTGAATCAGCACCTCAATGACGCAAATACATCAACAAGGGAAAAAAGAAAAACACTGGTGGTGTCTTAAGGTGGCAGGAGAACAGGGGTTAAACAAAATAAAATGAACATCTTGTAACAAAAAAAAAGAACACATTGTTGTGCATGCCTGCTGACATGCTAAATATTTTAAGCTTGCAAATACAGTTTTTTTGTGATCATTTGCAATTTATGCATAAATTATTTGGAGCTCTGTTTGTTGATTTGCAGTATTTTAGCTGTCTCAGTTGTCTAGTTTTACTGATAGCTACAAGTCTATCATACTGTTGGCGACTAAACCATTGTTTTCATTAAAAACACACACAAATGACACTTTTGAACTAGGTGACATATATAACATATATAACTTCATTTCAGTGAGCATGGACACTGTGGTTTATTTTGAATCAATGCTGTATGAACCACTCCAGTAGTTGTAAATAATTACTACAGCAAGAAATTAATATTAACCCACCTCTGAAAACAATTCCCAACAAATACACTGTTTCCTCCAGTTTGAGTAACATTTGCAAAACTTTTCCCAGCTGTAGGGAAATAAGAGTATATATTTATTTATCTTAAACATTTCTTCTTAATGACTGGGCTTGGCATTGAGTGCCACAGATAAGTTAAGAAAACAGGAGATAATTGAGAGAAAGACTGCAGAACTGTTGGTTTTAGTCCTTTCATGAGATTTGTTTTCTGTAACGAATATAGAATATCACCACGTTTATCCTTTAACCAGCGCTGATCAACCCAGTCTGAGCAACCTTTGCAGCAGTATTTGTAACTGTGACTACATTTACATGAGGTGCTCATATTATTTCTCTTTCTCTGTGCTTGCAAAAGACAGTTGTAAGTTAAATGTTAAAGTGTGACATCAGGAGGAGGTGCAGTTGTTTTGTAGAGTTTTCAATTGATCATTGTTCATGCTTGAATAAAGCTGCAAAGCAGTCAAGTACTGTATATTCTGTACTTGTGTCTGTATGTTTTTGAGGTCTCTGAACAGAGAAACACCTAGTGATTTGTAGGTCAATTAACATTCCTGTGTCATTTCACAGAGAGTGGCCGAGATCCCCAGGGGCATTCTGGGATAACAGATGCTCATATCACACAGCCCTACCGTATGAAACTGGCGTCACAACCTGAAGATAAAACCCACAAGAATGTCAGCCCTCTTTGGCTCCAGGATGTTTAATGACACTGAAAAAAGGGTTCAATTCTCTCTATGGTCAGATACAGAGAGAAGAAAAAAAAATCGCCTCAGGAGACAGAAATGTGAGTATTTAACGCTGACCTTGAGCAATGTCCGAGGTAGTGACCCTGCTCCATCACAAATGGACCAAGGCCATGCCAGAGACATCCGTGCTGGAACAAGGGCCAAAGTGGGCTCATTTGGCCTGGACAAGAGCCAGAGCGGTGACTCTATCAGCAGGTCAGCATTACTTAGAGCTGGCTAATGGAGAGGAGAGGAGAGGAGAATGTTATGAAAGAGTCTTAAAGCAATGTGGGAAAATTATACAAAGCAAAGAAGACTGTTGACTAATTTAATTGAAATGTTCGATTATGATGGCATGTTATTTTGGGCTTCAACTAATGACTATTTATCTTACTTATAAATGCTGAATATTATTTTTTCATTAATAAGTTCTAGTTTGAACATGAAATTTCACCTAGTTTGACTTGCACACATACGCTTAAAAAATCACAAGTCGAGGTTTACTGACAGTAGCAGCTTTTCAGGGCTTTCAGTTGCATCTCATGGCCTTCATGGGGAGGTGGAGTAGGTTCAGTTGTCATGGAAACAAGTATCCATTTTGCCAACTAAGCAAAGTCTATCAGGTGGTAATGGCCATGAGATGTGGTTTAAAGCAATGGAAAAAATACTTTTGTGTGTGAGTGTGTGTGTGTATTTTTTTAGATTTTCTTTTTTTACTATTACTTAAGTGAAATGCCAGAAAATGTTGAAAAATGTCCTTCGTTTCCAAGGTGATGTCTTCCAATTGTTTATCTTCATATTTAAGATTGAAGCAACACTTGTCATGGTATACATGGAATACATTTCACCAGTCTGTCAATGTAATGTTGGACCCAGCTGCTCGTGGTTAAGTTGCACTGTGGGTAATATAGGTTTTGACAAGGAAGAAGAATAAAAGGGACAATAGCTCTCAGCTGCATCAACTTGGATGCATTTTTTTTAAAGATGTCCATCTTGATTGTGATAATGTTATTGGAGTTCACTGATAAATCTGTGGTGTACAGAGGACATTTCAATCGGTCAGCTCCATGTGGTGGGCATATTGTGAGGTAATGTCAGCCCGTGGGAGTTATCGGCCTGTGGGAGAGGGTGGTGTGCGGCGTTTTGGGAGGAAAAACTGTTCCAGCTGATTTGTCATGAGGAAGGAGTAGGGTTGTATTTGCTCCCTGCATGTGATCTGATAGATGAAGAGTTTCTGCTGCCAGTGCTACTCGAACACAAAAGTCAAGAAGAGTTGAAAGTTGAAAAGTGGGTCAGTGTCTCTTGAGATGCAGATGCAGAAATAAAGAGTTTGAGATGGATAGAGAAAAGATGGACAGTAAAAGAAAAACAAACAGCTCTGTAATGCCAAACAGTGAGTGCAGGAAGAAGAGGCATGCAGCAAAATGAAATGTAAAACAAACCACAAACCGTCGGCGAGATTATTTGCAAATGACCTAACGCATTTAGCAGCTACCAACCAGGTTTTCACTTGAGCTTTAACCATTCAGCTGCCTCCCAACCGTTCACCATGATATGACATAAAATGCTCCAGTTTGTAAGTGCTGAGGATTAATGGGTGTGAAGCTTTTTTCGTAGGATGAGAGCTGCAGGGTAAGATACAGGTATACAGGTTTTTTTTCATACCGCAGCTCCATCTAAAAAGTACTAAAATGACTTCCATTTCCCAAATCTAACCATAGCTAAAGCATGGGGCTGTGAAGACAATGTTTCAAAGGAATTTTACATTTTGGGAAATAGGCCTATTAGCTTTCTTGCAGAGAGTTAGCTGAGAAGATCTGAGAACTCTCATATCTGCACACTAAATATGAAGACATAGCATGGAAACATTAAGGAAAGCTGTGGTTTCACAGAGGGCTATATGGCAAGTTTCAGTGTTCAGAACACAGTGGCCTGTTGGACAGATGGCTGCACTCCTACCATGACCTTCCTGCAATTTCATCAACAGGCCTCAGCATCAGGAAAACAACAGAGTTCAGGAGCGGATCACTGGGAGGACAGTGAGGAATGACAGGCAGGGAGGTGGAAAGAGCTTGGGAGAAGAGACAGTTGTGGGAAAAGAGCAAAATGAGCAAGATAAAAAAGACATTCTTGCAAGCACAGTAACCCTGTTAAGCTACAGCATATCATGCTAAATCCCCCCTCGGCTCTCCTGCCTATTAGCCATTAGCACTGAGGGGCCGTGTGTGTTATCACACTCCAACACACTCTGGCCAAGGTTATATCCCTGCATGTTTATGGCCGTTCACTTTCCAGCAATTTCAACACGCAAGATTAAACAGAGTCCACTTTTCACCTTGGAACGATATGACAGTAGTTGCGAGGTAACACCCGAAGGTGCTGTGCTCACGAGATAACCGGAATAAAAAACTCTTATCAATTAGCACCTGCACTATGGCTGCTGATTCAGCCTCTGTGTGCTTGGTCTCAGATAGGGACTTCTATCAACTGTTCAGCGTTGCTATAATCTGGACTATAAAAAGGGGAAAAGAATGCAGGCGCAAGTTTATAATTTACATACCTTTGACTTTATATACAGAACTCACAAGAGAGTTAGTTCAACATTTTGGGATGTACACTCATTCATGCGCAAGAGTTTGATGAGTTAATTAATGCCACTCTCATGTCAACAATTACAATCCTGGTTAGTCAACTTAACCAAATCCTCCTACCAGCACTCTTAAAGCTCACAGTTAACTTATTATATTGCTTTCCTTTAATAATAGGGTTAGTGTTGTTTCTTTTTTACAGGTAAACTACAACAGTTTCTTCTGTCACTGGGCAGGAAGACGGGTCTGTCAGTAGCAAAGGTATCATGTAAATGCTTGATGTATTGCCTTCTCCCTTCCCAATATTGTCACCTCTCCCTGCTGGCCATTTTTCATTTGGTATTATTTCCCTGCTCATGATCTGACCCATTTCCGTCACCGCCTCAGGAGCCCACTGAGCAAATGTTGCCTGTGACTTTGTCAAAGTGCAAACTCATTTTGCACCATAATTGAAAT
The DNA here is from genome assembly GCA_023238725.1 of Scortum barcoo. NCBI lineage: Eukaryota > Metazoa > Chordata > Actinopteri > Centrarchiformes > Terapontidae > Scortum > Scortum barcoo. The sequence goes on from CM041545.1 coordinate 11,085,292, forward strand.
TGTGTCTGTCGTTTCATTCCATCTTGTCTAAGTTTTGAGATGGAGAAAGAAGGGGGGTGGAAAAAGGAGCGCCCCCCTCCTCTCCACATTGAGCATAAAAAGATTTGCAGGCTTATATAGGATACGCAGAGTCATGCCCACAGAGAGTGGTGCCAGCACCCACTGCTGTCTGCCTCCCTTCAGACTTCAGCAGCTAAATCCTCCCACTAATCTCCAATTAAAATGGTGATAATAGGTGTTTGCCCAACTCAGTGCCCACCACTGCGCCCCTGCTCCGTCCTCCCTCCTTGCAACCTCCCATCAAATCTGTCACGGGGGACTCAAACGCACACACACACACACACACACACACACACATACACACACACCATTACATACCCCGTCAGACTCTTTGCAAAGAGCCCGAAGGATTGACCTAGATTGAGCCCACTTCACAAACTAATTTCTGCAAACACAAAGGAGGATTAGCAGAGATTAAGATGACAAGGTCTGAGGATTGAGAAGTAGCTGGCATAGGCCAATTATAATTACTGCCCCCCCAAAAAAAAACATGGACTGTGGCTAAACCGGTCACTAGAGGGCTTGTGTTTGGATCTGCTCTACTCCCAAACTGGTATTTAGCTAATACCTTTGCCACTGACTTCAAAGGGTCCTCGTGATACAGTAACTGTGCAGTTTGTGCTGACTGGTCAAAGGCACACATACACTGACTGAGATTTCTCTTTGGATTATATTTATTTTCAGCAAAGCTTTGTCAGATTAAGAAGTTTCACACTCCACCTTGTTTTCCTGCTTGCACTGTTGTGGTCGTCCATCCAGACTGTACGCAGGTGGTTTGCGAAGAGTAGCTTACAGTGCTTAACCAGTCATTTCCACCTAACATGTTCCATATGTGGATCTGCTGCGTTGGAGTACGCATCTGCTCTACCAGTGTGATTCATTAAAATAGCCTGTGAATGCATTTCAGGATATTCTCAGTGTTCGTGTTGAAAAGTGAGATCACGAATGAAAATGGAAAATTCAACCCTCTGTGGATCCCTTGGATGGTTTAAATGTCTAAGATGTGTCGCGCATCTGACAGCGGCTTCATGTTGCTGCCGCCCTACTCTGAAAAGTCTTTGCTTTTTATTTAAATCCTTTTTTTTTCTCCCCAGCACCAGTGATGAGAGCACACATGCAAGCTCCAGCTCCATCCCCGTCACTCAGGCCACATGAAGCAAAATGGCGAGGCAAACATCTGTAAGGAGAAGCTAAGTTTGATGTGGTCACTAAAGCCATCATCAAATCCGCACGATAAGGCCCCTCTGAAATGTCAGCCACTTTTCATCGTCTCCGACGCAGAGCTTTGGGTGTTTTGAAAAGTTTTTTCACAGCACATTGGGGACTGGGTGTCTGAGTGACTGCGGCTAACTGAGTGTGTCTGTGGGTGTTTGGAAGTGTGTTCTAGCGCATGTGTGGTTTGCCGTGTTTATGTGCGTGTGTGTGTGTGTGGTCCAGCGCAGAACAAAAGCGGACACTCATCAGCAGAGTTTGGCGTGTGCACAACACATTCGCACACCATTCTGAGCAGGAGAGAGAGGCAGGCTTTCATCTTCGCTCATGCTTGCCGAGACCCCGATGGGGACCACATGCCTGAGTGGGGCAAGGAATCCTTTTGTGTGATTAATACTAAAAGTTTAGGGGTCCCCCGCTGTCAGGGCCTAAGATATAGCTTCAGAGCGCCCAACAGGGGGGCCGGTGGAAGCCAATGAAATCTCTCTAAGACACAGATAACAACCTGCCACGGGGGAAGGCAGGCAAAGGATAAAACAGTCAAAATCCTAACCAGCTGTCAGACGTCCTGCATTATTCTGCTAATTACAAACTCAGTGGTCTTCCCGATCCCCCCCCACCCGCCACCTACTGCAGTCCCGGCCTCACCTCTGTCTCAGCCCGCCGTTTAGTTGAGGACTCGCCTAATTGATGAAAGAGAGCGAGAAATGCGACTTCAAACCGCAGTCTGACTTCAAGTGCTTATAAAAATGCCTGGGAAATTGGAGTTCTGCGCAGCCCTCACGCTCATTCATTAGCTGCGGCTCGGCTACCTTACATCAGCAGACGTTCATATATCAGGCTCATTGTGAGCATGCCTCAGTAAACACAGGCTTTCCATTCCTTAAGCTATGTTTTTTTTTCCTTGATTTTCTCAGTTGTTTTGGTTTGCAGATTAAGGTCTTAGCCTGGAGTTGTTTGTACAGACATGCCTGTCAGAGCGAAAGCAGGGCTGACCTTTATCTGACAGGTAGTTTCAGGGGATCAAAGTGGGTCACTATGGTGAACATGATGGGCAATAAAGAGTTCAGATCATCTCTCTCTCTCTCTCTCTCTCTCTCCCCTGAAAGATTCTCATTGTTTGTGGGGTCTCTGAGAGATTGATGCAACCCAGTCTTTGGGTTAATTAAGAAAGTTAAAAGTCATTACATTACTCATTTCCTCAAGTATTTGTAAGTGCGATTGAGAGATACTTGTTCTATGCTTGAGTATTTGTACTTTATGCTACTTTATTTATTTCTATTCCACTAAATATCAGAGGGAAATACTCCACTATTTACTCCACTATATTTACCTTAAGTTACTAATTACTTTTCTATTAAAGTTTTTTAGCGAAAAACACTTTATAACCTTATAAAATAAAATACTTTTTTCACTGTGGCTAATGGCCTATTACTATTCTCTAATGTTTGAAATGTTACTGAAATAGGTAAAAATCCAATAAAGGGAGCAAAGAATAGAGAAACTACTTCATTTGACATAAGTGTGAAGCAGCAGCATGATTTTTTTTCTTTCTTTTCGCATTTATCATCTCACAGTCTCTCAGATTTATATTGTGACCCTTTAAAGGAGGCCTGACCCCTAGATTGAGAACCATCAGACTAAACTACTACAGATCAGCTACAACAGTAAAATGCTGCTTACGCCTTGATGCATCAGCATTAGCAATTGGTCAAATGATGTAATATATCATAATCTATCACTCAAATGGGCCACTTTTATAGAGAGTTTGATACTGATAATACTTCTCTGCTTTCTCTTAAGTGGTATTTTGACTGCAGAACTTTTACTTGCGCTGTTGTGGTGATATTTGAATAAATGCCCTGAATATTTCTTCCACCACTGATTCTTACAGAGGACCTCCAAATGTGTGCATCTTGTCAGAATGATATAGGTCAGTGCTGACGTACTATCATACTAGTTCCCTCTGTTGTCTCTTTGAAAAGGGCAGCTGACGAGCGATGAAAGACGAAAACAGTGCGCACTCACACTCGCCACCTCTCCTGTGAATTCCCTTCTTTAATTAGAGGGCTGAAGTTAATTGATTGTTTTGGCTTCCCATTCACGTCAAGAGAGAATAATGTTTATCGTTTAGCAGACTTCACTCAAGCTACGCTACTTTAAAGTGAGTTTACCCCATCATCCCACCTAAACCGCCGAGCAATCCTCCACCTCCCTCCTTCCTTACCCAACCTAAAACCACACCCGAATGAAAATCCATATAACAGCAGAAATTGCAGGGCAAATGCCTTTGAGCCACGCTGATTAAAAGACCCAGCAGCCTCATTTCAAAGAGAACGTAAACAATGTTATGAGCATACTGCCTGCAGTGAATCACCCCAAACGGTTATTACATTTACCTTATGAAGCTGCGCGACGTTTCATCTCTCTGCGGTTTTCAGCAATGAGATAAGCCTGAGATCGCTGAGGTAAGCTAAGTGGCCTTAAAAGCATCCCTAAGCGGTTAATAAGTATGTACTAATGACCCCCAAACACATCTTATCAACATGAAAAAGCCTGATAAAGCTGTAGAATATCCAAAGGGTGAAGTGGTGTTTTGATTCTCAGGCTCATAAATCTGCAGCTGTTAGAAAAAACGAGAGTAGGTTTTCAGGACGGTTGCAACATGCAGGTGTTGATCCAGTTGTTTATCAAAACACATCAGCCTTCTTATCCTCTCTTTATCCTCACTTTGTCTTTTGTGCTAATCTGCAAATGTTAGCACATGAAGGTAAGATGGTGAACGTGGTAAACACTATAAACATCACCAATGTTGACATGGTGACCTGAGCATTCAGCCCAGTGCAGCTTCACTGAGCAGCTAGCATGGCGGCTCTCACTGGGGATCTGCATCAAAAGTAAGACGTGGGTCGCGTGTAAGCGCCGTTGAGGCATTCTGTCCGTTCAGTCCACGCATGCCGACTCCGACACCAGCCGTCACTGTCCCGGGGACCAGCTGTCTGTCAAGCACAGCTGACAGACTGTTGAACAGACAGCGGCCAAACTGACTTTAACCAAGCTGACTGAATGAAAGTAACTTGACAAAATCCAGTTTCATATACTTTCCACTGGAGGAAATCTGAACCTTTTAAAATGTATTAATTCACTGAGTTTATTTCCCAGTGTGGATAAGATGGATACATTTGATAAAATGAAAGCGAGGCCATTCTGTGAGACACTTTCTGTGGCCTTCAGTCTTGTTCTGTATTAAACCATCTTGATCTTTCCCAAACATAGCCGTAACTGTTTAATAATGATGCAAATGCTACAAGTGGATATTGTATGAAAATAAATGAAATACATACAGAAAAAAATGTCCATAAATGTTCCATATCGATATTTCTGGCTTGCCAGTGACATTAACAACATCTCCTCATCCTGATGGCATTATATTTTCTGCAAATTACATCTGCTGTTTGTTTGTTATATATATATGAATATCATGACTGGGAGAATGTGTTGTGAGTCAGCTGTCAAGATTGATGCCATACGGTGAGTATGAAGCTGCAGCCAGTTAGCTTAGCTTAGCACAAACAATGGAAACAAAGGGGAAGAGCTAGCATCCCAAGCACCTAATGCTTAGTAGGAGCTTCATATTTACCGTACAGACACGAGAGTGGTATAAATCCACTCAGCCACCACTCAGAGGGAAATCTAATTTTCCAACATGCCAAACTATTACTTTAAGTTTGTTGCCTTTAAAAGTTCTTCCCAGATCAGTGGAGCAGAAGGTAGTCAAGGTCAGTCACGTATTTGTTGCTCCCCAGTGTTTCATTAATTACGTTGCTTTTCTAAATGTCCTCCTCTGATGGGAAATCACTTCAGGTGATGTTCAAGCAGTAAATTAGCTTGTGGCAGCAAAGGCAACCCAATCAGCGGCAGGGTATCTTTCCTGGGACGGCCACAAATTTTTAAGGATGGGGTCAGTGGGATATTATCCAGGGAGGAGGCTAAAGTAATGACACAAGTGAGAGGCTGAGATGAATGAAAAGAAAAAGAAGAGAGGAGCCATTGTGCATCAGAGCAGACCTCCTTAGACTTAATTACCTCTCATTCATTTTCATTCAGCCTTCTCACGATAACGCAGGGGGAAGGGCGCATGCTGTGGAGGATAAACAGAGTACTAATGAAGTCACGCACAAAATGAACAGGAAAAAAAAAGAGAAACAACTTATTCGAAAACACTGAGAGATACGAAAGACGTCTGAGCTACTGGAAACAAACAACAGAAAAGAAATTCCACCCTCCGAACCCAGTAAACATCTCTGCAGCCAGACATCTCTCTGTATCGCACTGCAGGTTAAAGGATGCTCAGATAAGGGAGGGTTTTGAAAATCTTGTGTGATCTGAAGCAGTCTAGAAGATGATATTTTTTTCCTCACTGTGTTATCTCCTGAGTCTACCGTGCGGTTGAGATAAGCAGGATCAGCTGTAGGGCTTTTGAAGGGACAGCAAAACTTTCTTTAAAGCGGGCGTTTCAAAGACGGTGAGATTAACTCTAGTTTGTGACACACTTATAACAAAAAGAACACCTCAATATTTCTATCATACTACATATTCATTAACACTGAAATTGCTGTAAAGTAATGCTCATTAGGCAAAACTGGTGTTGGGAGAAATGTGCTGTAGGAAGAATAGGGGGTAGCATCAAAAACCGACAGGACTTGAGCTGTGAAATTTAAAGTGAAAAAAACTTAAGTTTGCAATAAGAAGAAACTTGCTTTAAATCCATTTTCCGGATATCTGACAGCGACACACTGGCCGCTGACACAGTCCCCTTGCCTGAGGCGGATCGGTCCTCAGCTGCCTGCCTGAATGCTGATGTAACTCAGAGGTCAGAGCGAGCACAGCCCAGTGGACGGCTCTCTCATTCTGAAAACATCCCTGACATGATCACTCTGTCTGTGTGTGTCTGGAATGGTTTAAAACCAGCTCCACCCTGCATACTATGAATATCTTTTTGTGGGTGGGTGAAAAAAGAAGGAGCGCATCAGGCTTCTTCAACGTTGAGTCGATCCACCTGCAACTCCAGCCAGCTGACGAAATCCTCTGTGTTTGTCTCTGATCTGTATGATATTTATTTATTTTTTTCTTACTGCCAACAAATCCAATATAAAGACTAAATTCACAGATGCATTGATCCTGCCAGCAAGTACTGTCTGTGTAAACAGCATGTATTGTGGGCCTGCTGAGGAAAACAAAATTATCTTTACTGGAGCGCCAATTATTAATTTACCCACTGTTGAAAATATTCCATAACTAATGCACTATTTCCTGTTTGAATAATGTTTGCTAAAATCTACACTGACCAGCTGTTTTGGGAAATTACTGAGCATTTTAAAAAAAATGATAACGATATATTTCCAATCTGTTTTTCCAACACTTACATCTTAAGTAGGAACCCTTGGTGCTAAGTGCCATAGGCAGAGATGGGAAGCCATTAAGAATTGAGAGACAGATCGCTGGGTTTGGTCTTTTCGTGGGATTTTTTGACCGTGAGAAAAACACAGAATATTACAGACTTCTCCTCTAGGATTCACTCTGGAAAATCTTAGCACAGAAATATGACTAATGATCTCCTCCTTAAAAGATGTTGATTAACATAATAAGGAGATTAAAAATGAGTATAAAATGAGTTTAATATTTTATACACATAGCATGCATAGCAATTTATGCTTAGACTGCTTTTATAATATTTTTTATTTATTCTAACTTTAAAAATGATAAATGATGACTAAAATGGTGTGATATAAGGACATGCACAAGTAATAAGCCATTTAAAATTTATTGGAAACCATCTCCATCTATATGCCAGTGTGTATGTGTGTGTGTGTGTGTGTGTGTTGTATGACTGAGTCGCGGCTAATGCCTGCGTTACCAGGCGACGGTGACATGTAGGTACATTGTTTTTATCACACACGCCACACATACAGCTGCACACATACACTACAGACTGCCCACACAAAATACTAGACTTTAGTCTGTTCAGCCAAGCTCCGCATAAGCTAACAGCACCCAAAGGATTCACAGTGTTGAAGAGTTGAGCCATCAGTGGTATGTTCACGGAGGTGGGGGGTGGCGGCGGGGGTGGTTGAAGGGGGATATGGCCCACTTCCTGGCGGACAGGAAATTCAACTTCCTGCTGTGATTAATGGGGGGACTGTTGGATCACACAGCGGCACTGAGGGGCCTCCCACACACAGAGCTCCCACATTTCACCTTGGATGTCCTTTTTTTTTTTGTTACTGATTCTCAGCTAGCTTGAGAAAAAAACATCCTGAAATGCCTTTTGAAATGTATTGAAATAAAGGTAGATAAGATCTTTAACAGCTCATTGCAACATGTCAGCACACACCACAAGGGTCAAAAAGAATGCTTGTTTATTTCTCCCCCTTCCCCCAGTATGAGCTTGTATTTTGTTTGCTATTGCATGAGGGTCAGGATCCAGTAAAACTGGTGTTTCTCAACCTCACGTCACCGGCCAGGAGTCGTGTCAGGGCGAAGAATGTAAACAGTGAACAGAGACGGACTCCTCAGAGCTGGAGGAATGCAGCGAGTGGCGATGTGCTCTGCAGTCACTCACTAATGGGATGTTAGACTTGTTACAAACCAGGGAACGCAGGAGGGCTGGCGAGCCGCTTTGCAATGCATTTCACTGATGAAAAGTGTGAGAAGGGGGGCGTAGGAAGTGAGAGGGCAGGCAGGCCGAGAGAGGGGAGGGGAGGGAGGGAGGAGAGAGGTGCTTTTTGAGATTTCATGTTCTCCTCCAGCCCCCACAGTTTGCAGATAAAGGTTGCCGTTGCCAAGGTGACTTGACAGAGAAAGAGAAAGTATCTGGCTGTGTTTCGCCTGTTCTTGTGCAGGAAGCTTAGAAGCCAGAGGCATAGATACGATGATTTCAGTCTCTCCTCCACAGAACAAAAGCTGTACGCATGATATACTGCCTTAAATACCTCGGGACACTTTGGCTGCAGTATTCACTCCAAAGCTGCCTAAATATGCGAAACATGCAGTAATGAGGAAGCGCCCTGTGCTGTGCTGAAGCTGCTTTTCCCTCCTAAATCTGCACTGTTGCATTAATGCATGTACCAGACAAATGATCTCGAAGACATAATGCATTACAGTCAAGAGGAAAAAACTCTTATGTTTATTAGCCATGAATTTCACATTGTGAAAAAAATCACATGTACAAAATAATGCCATTAAAAAATAGAAATTAAACTCTTACATGACAAACAAAATGAAACAGATGCACGCCGACAGTGTTTTCTGTCTAATTTACATCATTATGTGAAGCAAGATACTGTGCCCGAATTGGAGCCAGCTGGATTTCCAGATAAAACAGAGCATAAGAGGAGGGCAAGAGTAGAAATGGGAAATGCCACTCAGCAATTAGGTGCAAATTGAAGGGGCATTCATTACTTTCTGTTGCCGGGGAAACTTGGGTTCTATGGGAAAGAAATGCTATTATCCGATTGGTGGGGCCAGAGGCTCCATGTTGAGTGGTCAGGGGAGGTCAACATTACGGAGCCACAAGGGTCTCCATAGGAGTCCTGGGATTGCAAATAAAAGGATGGACTTTTGGGTGGCTCAAGGAGCTGAGCAGGAATTTACAGAGTTGTTTAACAATTGATCCCCACTGATTTAATCTGTTTCATGAATCTACGAGGAAGGACATTTGAAATAATTTATACATTTTATACCAAAACATTACCTTTTACATTGAAATTCAATGATTCCATTAACATTCAATTGCAAAACGTCAATGTTCAGGTCACCTAGACAGACATACAGACAGAAACACTGATTACCAAGTATTTAAACACTGAGTTACCAAGTATTTCATAAGCAAGTGTTTAAGACATTCTCTCTTTTTGGTCTTTAGTAACTTGCAATGTGTTTTTTTTTTCTTTTTAATGTGCATCATTGACACTGTGGTGAAAAGCACTGCGGTGTCTGCCCTTATCAATGCACAGCTTACTGGATTCAACTCTTTCTCAACCCAATGGTGAAGAAGACTGTTGGTTAACACGCCGAGGAGCAGAGTTAGCACATGTGACAGTACTCCAGCTGTCCCAAGGACAGCTGCAAAAACTGTCGCATTCTTTAACTATGGTCAGGGTTACTCTGTGACGTCACTGATAGATACTGGGTCACTTGCTGCATCCTTCCCGCGGCATTATCTGCTCTATGGTTCATATCTTGGTGTTTGTTGGTACAGTTTGAGTCCAGGCAGGACGGTTTAAGACAGGTTTGGACCTAGGTTAGAGCTTAAAGAGAAGGTAAAATGACTGTTTCTTTCAACCCCCATTCAGCCTTCTTATTTGGGCAACAACCCCTGGGCCTAAACTGCATCCCACCATAAGTAATCCGAACCATTCTTCCTCTTCTATCCATACTGTGACATAAATGAAAACCCTGGTAGAGCTGCTACCTCTGTCTCTTTTGAAAGAACAAGCTCCTTCTGGGAAAGACTGAACTGTGCAAAATGCAGCCCAACTTAGATCCAATAAAACACAACACCTGGCCATGCATGATACAACCCGAACATACATTCACATAAGAATGCAGGCAGAGAAGAAATAAATAGGATTAAACATATTAACATAACAGAGTAATCATTGTCATATAAATTAAGACTACATTGCAGCAAATTTAAAAAGGAACTGATTCATTCTCAGTTTAGGTTAAGGTGACAAAATTTCTGCGATCACAGAGGAGAGTTCATGCCAGTTTCACTTAATCACTATGAGTGGACATGCTCTAAACAGGGTTCAGCTATGACTAAGCAAGCGAGTCTCTGCTTTTATCGGTAATTCATCGAAAAACAGAAGCACAGCCGGTCTTTTACAGCATTGAGTGTACAGCTGAATGTGACAGTGCTGAATCCAAACACCACGTGTACAGTGCGTTAGTTAACTGACGCTCAGCGGGCGTTAATGTGTAGTAGCTGCAAAACAGCAAACGCGTAAGGTCGTGACCCCGAGGAACCTCGACCCCCCTGCCCAGCCGAGCACAGATCCCCTCCGTCCTCTGCAACCTCAGCTGGTGTTGGTCATCAACACCTCGTGGCATGCAGTGACAGAAAACTGCCTTCATGAGAGGAACACTCAATAGTCTATTTCTGTGTCAGAGCTGTTAGAAGCACGTCTTTGAAAAGAGGCGGAAAAAATGAAACAGAAGAGCTTATTAGGTGAAAGACGGGGAGATTTGCTCCTTCATTGTGCCTTTTATAAATCAGTTGCACTAAAACTGAGTTCTGTACTTCAGCACACCAATCATTGCATTCTCCCTCCCTCAATCTAAATAGAACATCCATCATGCTATACATTGCAGTCTAAATGAGAAGATTATTTTTTCTTCTTTTTTATCACAGAAAAGAAAAACATCAATACAGATCCTCACAAGCCTGTCAGGACTAAAGGGGAAAGATACAGGTTGTGTGATATGTTTTTGCAGTCCTCGTATGGCAGCATGAAAGCGCGAGTCTACTATGCCAGATGTACACAAGGTTGGAGTTTGCGCCTCATATAACAAGCAGCAGTTTGTTTGGTTTGGTTGCACAAGCCACTTCAGCACTAAATCTCAGCTTCCCTCTCGGAAACAAGAGGTGACATCATTCCGGTAAAGTGTCCAGTTGTAGCGCGTCTCTGTCTCTGCATCTTTTACGACATCGAGATGAATGCGGGTGCCTGTACATCACTGCTCAGTGTCTCTTTTGGAGGAAGATGATGTGTGCTTCTTCACAGTTGGAGTCCAAGTAGATGATGCAAAACAGGGAAATCTGCGGAGGAGAAAAGAGTAACTCTTTAAATGGGCTAATAAGATGTATGAAGATGCCTGAAAGAAAACAACACTCAGCAGTTTAAAGGTCACTTTTTAATTATTTATAGTGCAAAAGAAGCCGAAAAATGGAATATAATACACATCTAAGAAAACTAGGCCCAGGCATAAAGCTCCTGGATCACCTCAAAACCAAACATTTTTGTTTTTCTTTCTTTAAAGAGTAGGAAGTACATGGATAACCACAAAAATGAATTCACAGTAAAGTCAGTTAATTGACAGAATTTAAGAGCTACTATATTATTTTACACTGTAAATGTATTACTCATGCCCCCTCTTTGTTTCTCCTGCTACACTAATAGATTTGGTAAATCCACCTACTCTGTTTCCTCATTACAGTCTGGCATGTGTCAAGCTTCTTATCTTTCCCTCAGCCTACTACACTTTTCACATCTAAGTGTGTTTTCCTTTCAGACTTTTCACTTTTGACCTTTCCCTTTTTGAAAGAGTTTACTTAACATGTATGAATTTATGCATTTACTTAATACTTATCTGTGTGCCACAGATGGCTACAGGCTTGGCAGCCCTCTGCGTGTCTAAATGTGAATGTAATATTATGAGCTATCCCTGTTTGGAGGTGGGCCTTTCCCTTGCTGTTAAGCGAAAAAAGCCAACCCTGAAGAGCATTTTCTACCCTGTAGCCATTTGGTTTGAAGAGAAATGTCTTGTTGCTGATGAGGCCTCGATCTGCCTTGAGGTCACAACGATAATCTCTTGTAAATTTGCACGAAATCTAGCAAACCAAAGCACTGGATCCCAGTTTGTTTCATGTTGGTGCATTTAAACTACATGCTCTCACATGACAGTTTGCAAAAACAACAGAACATTTTTGAACATATGCTTCTCATCTTTCTTGCAGACAGCTAGATCAGAGGATTGATACCACTCTTATGTCTGTGCACTGAATATGAAGCTAAAGCCAGCAGTCAATTAAGTGAACATAAAGGCTCTGTCTAAAGCTACCAGAACCTCTCAAGTTCGCTATTTAACACGTCAAAAACTGATGTGTAAAGATGTCATATTGTGGGGTCATATGCCAGACTATTTCTTGGACAGGAGCAGTAACTTCCTGGAGTCTAAGCTGAGCCAATCATCTGTTGGCAGTACTTCCACATTGTGAGACATAAGAGTTGTGTTGATCTTCTCATCTAACTCCCAGAGAAAATAGAAATAGCAAAGCACTATTCCCTTACTGACATGTCATAAACCATGATTCTTTTTGTTAACTGGAAACAATTTCAACTGTCACACTAGGAAATACGATTAGTGTTGTGCCGCTTCATTTGTTCATTTAGTCGTGTTGCATTATAATAAATATATCAACATTACATTATAATTATATGCATACATTACACTATTTATTTATATCATGATAAAACACTATGATGAAACAATATTCTGGTATTTTGGTTGTTGTTATATTGTTGTACAGCTAAAATGTTTTCCTAGGGTTAAAGCTGAAGTGAACAATGCCAATATTTGGTGAGTCATCTGATGCACACTACTCTTGTTTTCTCTAAATATTTTATGTGCAAACAAGTGCTAAACATCAAAACAGTCATTCTGAATATATGCCAAGTCAAAAATCCTGAGTTGATTTTGTCAGTAGCATTCACCCTTTACTAAAAGCTTTCCACAGAAGAGAGGCATCTAAAAAAGGGGAATCTCAGACAAGATAGAATTGTTCCCCTGGGAAAAACTGAGAGAGAACTTCTTTATTCTCTCACAGCTACAATCTCCTTCTGTGAGGTCTAACATACTTCCTTCCCCTTTCATTCCTAAACAGTCAGCCTTCTTTTCCGTTCCCCCACATTTCGTCTTTTCACCGCATTCAGTGAGTAGACTGTCAGTTGCCATGACAGGCAGGCACACCAGAAAACAAATTCTGTATTAAATTAGTGGCAGGATTATATCCTTCACTGAGCACTCTGTTACATTGGCTTAAAGATAGTTAAAACCTTCAGTCTAGTCTATCACTTTCAGAGATGAGTCACTGGAAAGAAAGGGAATAATAAGTCTTAAAAATATTTCATCCTGTGGAGAGGAGGAACATCACAGCATCGCAGCAGTGGAGCTGCTCTGAGCTCCTTCCTGGCATTATCAAATGGGAAATTGTGCTGTGCTGGACAGCTGGGGAGTCACTCTTCTTCTCTCCTTCGCTTTCACGGGAGCTGAGGGCCCCCAGCGATTTCAACAAATACAGCCAAATGAAAAGGACTGCCTCCATGGGTATGTGTGGGGGCATCAGTGTGCAGGGTGTAGGGACTGTATGATGTGATGTGATCGTGAGCCTGCAGCACACAGAAAGATCAGGTTTGCCAGCTGACTACCCATGCTCCACATACGTCTGGCCTGTTTATCATCAGAGCAGGGGAGCGGAGTTAGAATGAGGCCAAGAAGACATAGATGGAGGCAGAAGAGACTGTCGAGTTGGACAGTAAATTTCCAGAGCGAGACCCATGCTATCAAGGATGATGTGTGTCTGACTGAGCTGAGGGGGGTGGGGGGTTTCTGATGAACTCTCCCCCCTCACTTCCCCTGCTGCCACTTCTCTCGGTCACCTCTACTTGTGACTGATAATGAATGGTTTCCGACGCCGTGTGAGTCGCCGGATGCCTTCCTCTCACCCAGCGTAAAGACCATAACCACATCAAAGGGGCGAATGAAAGTGGATTAGCCTTGCCAGGGTGTTGCAGAATGCTGGTGTGTAGCTTGTCTAATTGCCAGACCCCCTTTTCCCTCTGAGAGGGATTTCCCCCACAGGAGCAATAAAAGTATCCTATTCTCTTTCAATTACCCTCTCTGTCCTTCGGCCCATCCCCACAGCCACATAACTCACTTAACCAACACACACAAGCCCCTATCGATCCCCCCACCCGGCCACTTTCCAGAGCTCCTTGCTCTTTTCTTCTGATAATATTCTACTTATCCTGTCAGCATTTCTCTTATTTTGAAAATCTGAAAGCCTGAGAAACCCAAGAAATCCATATCAGAACCTGATCAGTCCTGGTAATCACAGACTGTCAGTATTGGCACATATGTTGAAAGATGTAAATTGTAGTACATTAATGTTTTATAGGCTCCATATTTTTATAAAATGTGCTGCATTGAATATCAATGTTTTACAATTAGTTAAAGGAATAGACAAAGGTCTACACAGGAGTACGTCATCAATTTAGCATATAATATAATATTATAATGATATAATATTCTTGTACTCACTATTGACAGTTTTTAAGAGGTCAATATTGAATAGTACCTGCATTACATCCTAGTATGTTTAATAAACACAATGCAACTCGACTGCCAACCCTTTGGTTGAACATCCCGGTGTTTGTTATGGTAGTAGGCTATTGTAGCCACAAGCCTCTAGCCTCAAGCAGAGATGGGGGTGGCTACAGAAGTCTTCTCATTTCTTTCTAAATCCACTTTATTTTTTTCATTTTCAATCAAGCCCCGCTGACTCAATTAACATCACTTAGCCAGTTTATCAGATTGCTTGTTCGTCTGCATCCACATCAGGTTTTTATACAACTTTTTCATAGGAGAAGTAATACTCCTGTAAACAGAGACATGAGGGGTTAAACTCACCTCATGGAAAGGGTGTAGGTAGAGGATTTGGGGCTCAAGCGGGCAGATGTTTCCAGGTGCTGACGAAAGCAGTGGGAATGAGCGAGTATGGCACAGTAGTGATGCTGTTCCAAGCATCCAGCGTGGGGTCATAGCAGTCCAGAGTTTTACACCGCTGCGTGCCAAAGTACCCACCAACCACATACAGTTTGTTCCCCGACGCCACAGCCTGGCAGCTCATCCGCTTGGCCGTCACATCGCCCACCTTAGTCCACTGGTAACTTTCACTGCTGAACTTATAAGCCGAGCATGCTGAGAACTCTGTATCCCCGCCCATGACAAAGATCTGGTTGCCCAGCACGGCAGCGGCTGTGTAGCGCCATGGCTGCGGGCAGGAGGCAGGAACAGTCCATCGGTTTTCCTGCGGATCATAGCACTGCACCTTGGGCAGCTTGTCGTGAGTGACGCTGGTTCCACCAAAGGCAAAGAGCTTGAGCTTGACGCTGACCACTGCTGCGTTGCTCACACCCTCTCTCAAAGGAGCCACCATGGTCCACTTGTTTGCCACTGGGTCAAACTGCTCCACCTGTTTGAGTGATACAGACGGAGAGGCTGGGAGGCAGCCAGTTGCTGCGGTGTGACCTCCTACCACGTAAAGGCAGTGTTTCAGCTCTGCAGAGCCATGGCCAAACCTGGCGATTAGCATGGGTGCCGCTTTGGACCATTCCTCATGGACGGTGTCGTAGACCCACACATCTTTGGACACACCGTTCTCCGAGCCTCTCCCACCAGTAATGTACACCTTACAGCCGATGGCACATGCGCTGAATTCTTTCCTGGGGCTGGGAATGTCAGCCTTTGGGATGATCTCTTTGGCCTTCTGGTCTACCAGGTACAACTTGTCGCACATAAACGTCTGCCCTCCCAGAAGGAAGAGGGCATGGCTGGTTTTTCTTGGTCGAGCACATGGGC
The DNA here is from genome assembly GCA_023238725.1 of Scortum barcoo. Lineage (NCBI taxonomy): Eukaryota > Metazoa > Chordata > Actinopteri > Centrarchiformes > Terapontidae > Scortum > Scortum barcoo. Next base: position 11,100,988 of record CM041545.1, read on the forward strand.
TGTTAACAACGCCGTCATTCTGCAGGATCTTCAGCTTACAGCGGATAGCTTCATCCACCAGCTCCTTGCTCTTGGCCTGGGCGTTGATCAGCTCCTCTGTAGATACGTTCTCCATGAGAAAGATGGCAGGCAGAAGAGCCAGGCGGACCGTTCTCAGGAGCTCTGGAAGGTGGCAATGCCTCTTTTCCAGGTCATAGTTGATCCAGTTAAGGGCAGCTTCATAAACCAGTCTCTCATCTTCTGTCTCTAGCTCCTCATGCGACAAAAGCTGCACCACCATATCTTTGGGCAGTTGGAGGAAGTCCTCTGTCTTGCAAATAGCAGGAAAGTTGCTGAGGCACATGCCCCAGGAGAGCTCTGACAGCTTGGTGCACTGGTGGGCGTCTGACAGCAACAACATGCCAAGGCAGTTGGATGGGTGAAGGTTTCTCTCTAGAAATTCAGCACAGGCATCCCGGATGTCCTGAAACTCTAGCATGTCCCCAGCCTCTAACAGTGACTCTGCGTTCTCCTCGTTGATGACCACTCGTGACGAGTACGCATAATCCAGAAGGAGCTCTAAAACCTCTGGGTGGATGGAGTCACGGAAGTCTACCTCACTGGCTTGGCTCTCCCTCAGCCCACCACTGAACATTGCCTCAAAGTAACGGCTGCAGGCCGCCAGCACAGCACGATGGCAGGGGAAGGAGCGGCTACCAGCATGAAGCAGGACGTCTGTGAAAAGCCGTTGCTGCCGCAGTGAGTTGAGGTGCATGAGGACACTGTCAGCATAAGAGGACTTGTGGAACAGGTATATGTTCATCGAGCCAGTGCTGGCTCGTGATTTTCGGTTCTCATGGACACACACGGACATTTTCATTGAATCCTGAAAAAGAAGACAAAAAAATTCTCTCTTTAATGCTTTTCATATTTAAAGATAGCACATTTGAAATACAGCTTTACTGAAGTAATGATGGTATGAGTTACAGCCTAAGGGATGCCTTTAATGTGCCAGTACAATATCGAGGCAAAAGTCCTTTAAAAAACTGACATCACATCAGTTATACCTGCAAGCTGAAAAATATTTTGAAATTCCCTTTACCGCAGTGGTGAGAAAACTTGGGTATTTCACTTCTTAATAACGAGTTTCTCATAAGGAGGAGGCAAGTTTTGATTAACGAGATGACAGTTTTTTTGCTGCCAAGACGCAGTATATGGAAATAAATGAGATCATTAGAGTGTTATGAGAAAATATCTTCTATCATTCAATCCCCATCTCAGTTCACTGAGACCAGCCATTTCCTGGTTCCCAAGTTAAATCTGTCCAATTCAAACTGAATAAGCAAAGGAGTTAAATATTTTCATTGGGTATTCTGCTGAAACATGCAGCTTTTAGTTTTTATTTGAAAAAAATTCAAAAGAAAGAAAAGGTTTGTGTGTTTTTGTTCAGGATCTTTCTTATAATTATCTTCTAATACATACAAATAAACATAAAATAACAATAAATATTCTTAATATGTATTTTTAAGTTAGATGCCTGTATGAAAAGAGAAATATTAACACAGTAAATAAGGCTATCAGACTAGACTCTTTGTCAGTAAGATTAGTCATGAAAAAGCAGATCACTGAAGTTTTCTGTCATACATTAAAGTGGGCCTGATTTACCTTGTTGTAAATTGTATTCTCAGCATTAACTATTGTTTGCACACACAATGTGATGTCAAAATATTACATTTTGCATCCCAAATATGATGAAGCATTGTGTATTTTTTGGAGAGTACTGCAATCCTCCCTGAGAGATAGAGAGACATTTAGCAAGAGATCCAGTGATTACAAGTGGCAAAAAATATGTCTGGGAGTTATGAAGGTCAAGTAGATAACACTTGTCTTCGCACAGAAACCAGGAGGCTTTTCTGCTTTCAACTCCGGGCAGTGCTAATCCCCCTCCTTTTAGAGATGCCATGATTTACATGTAAGAGTCCCTTTGCAGAGCTCCTTAAGAAAAAAGGAGAGAAAGAAACAGCAGGACTCTTTTAAGCCTCCGAGAAATGCTCAGTATTTACTCCCCCCCAGAAAGTCACAGCTCCCATCTTCACTGTCCTTGCCCTGTCCTCGCTCGGAGCTCACTTTCATTCCACCCAATTTCGAGACATGTCAAGTGCCTCCTTCACTCAGTTTGCAGTGGTCCTGAGTCCCTGTCTGACCTAGTAAATCCATAGCTGCTGTGTTCTTTGACCTGACTTACAAACATTTCCCTTCTAAGTCTCTCAAAATGTGATAGAAGATTGCTTAATCTTAAGAGTAGACCTTAACACCATTTATACTCCATCTCTCTTTTAGGTATCAAAAAATCAATGAAATGTTTGCGTGTTTATGTGTGTATTTAATTTGGAGGAACTCTGAGTGTTTTTGGTGCTGTTTTTCGCACCATGAACACTTCCACTGAAACTGACTGAAACCTTGTCAGTGAGAAAATGTTTTACAAGTCTGCAGGTTGGGAGTGTTTGATTCTCCAAACAGTGATTTTTGGTTAGCTCTCGCTTCAAGACTTATAGAGTTCAAAAGTTCCCCGGTGTCACAAGCGATTCCTCTACAACCAAGCAGAGAGGACAATTTCCATTTTACCTTCAGTTGCGTCATCCGCTCCAAAATCCTCACAATGCTGTCTCATGAATAGACAATCAGGTGTGAACCCCGCACATACGGATTAAAGTCCAACGGGTTTTCTGGTGAGTCGTGTCAATCACGCTTTTTGGCATCGACAGAGCTCCAGTTAAACTCACTCCCCAAACCAGCTGCTCCCTGTAATGGTTTCATTGTCAAACTACTCAGGCGCTCAGTTTGGCTGTTTTGGTGCAGCTGTCAGTGGGGGAAAGCACAACCTGCTGCATGTTTTAGCATAATGTGTTTAAACTACTTGCTTTGCATTCCGACCTGAAGCCTTGAAAACTGGAGCCATAACTGAAAGCAGGTGAGGAAGCCAGCGAGGGCGGGAGATAACCTATTGTTACTTCATGTAAGCTGCACAGATAAGGAAGCGTGTGACAATACAATGTCAGTCAGACCTCCGCTGTGGTGCAGACTGAAATATCGCAACAAATACTGCAGGGATTGTGAAATATGGTACAGCCACTCATAGTCCCCAGAGGATGAAGCCGTATAACTTTGGTGGTCCCCTGACTTTTTGTCTAGCGTCAACATGAGGTTGACATTGGTGGTTTTGTGTGAAATATCTCAAAAACTGTTGGATAGCTTGCAGAGGAATTTGGTGCAAACATTCATGTTCCCCTGAGGATGAAAATAACTTATAAAGTTTCATATAGCACCATCCTCAGGCCAAATACTTTGGTATACAACAAAATAATGAAACTCCTATCAGTTTTGACCGTAATGTGTTTAGCTAATTAAAAAATGTTGCTAACATGCTAAAACAACAAGGTAAACATTTTAATAAACATGATAATGTTAACGCTGTGAGCACGTTAGCATGTCGATGTCATCTGGCTCAAATTTCAGCCTCGCACAGCTGCTGGCATGGCTGTGGCGTCTTAGTCCTGTTAGTCTATTCTCAATGACTTACCAAAGATGAATCTGGTGAAACCAAATGAGTCATACAAATGTTACATGACTGAATGAACCAAAACAATAAACAGCCGGTGGAACAGAGCTTTCATAGTCATACATCATAACAGGAATAGGAGGAAGATTATTATTTATCACAACTTATACAAATACAAAACCAACTGCAACCTTGGTCGAACAGGATTAATTGCATTCCAGCACTGAAAAAACTGGCAACCCGTCATCTTCATGGCCTCTGGCTCAGCTATAATGAGAATATCCTAGCCTGCTCTCTCACTTGCACGTCACCTTCTACACACACACACACACTACCGATACTGCAGCTCATGTTTTCTAATTAGAAGTTGTAAGTGGCTTGATTTGAATAAGTGGTGCTAATAAATCAGGCACTAAATTGGAGAGGTTTTGCATATACTAATAATTAGCATGTTAAAAAGTATAACCTTGCGAGGTCCAAGTCTGAGGCACAGTTTACAGGCTGATAAACACTTTCATTAGTCCAACAGAAACTCTGCAAAGCGATTAGGAACAAATTGAGAGCTGTGATTTTTTTCACATGATTCAGTTTGCTCAATTTCCTCTCAAGGGTAAGTTTGTGAAAGTACAATGATTTAAAAAAATAGAAATGGTTCTGCATCACTGAAAGCATTTACCTGAAATCATGGTAAGAGGCAAATCTCATTGTTGCCAAACAATCAGCAATCACTTCCTCTCTGTCTGAAATGACTCAAAAAGCCACTTTCTTATCTTGATAATGTCGAGGCATAACATGTTTTAGGAAAATGCCAGTATTTTGGTCTGTTGTCCAAATAGTCGAAAAATTTAACTTTAAAATGTTCAACTTTCCATTTATCTACTCAAACCTCAACTACTGTTATAATGTTCAATTAATCCTAATCTGATCTACTTTGATGATGATAATCAGGAATATTACAGCATGCACATTCCTGTTTCTTTCTCCTACAGACGTCCCATGAAATTACACGCTGCCCTGTGCAATTACTGGAGGTGTTTTGCTTGTATAGCCCAAGTTTTGCATTTTATCAAAACAAGGTGACGAGTGAGCTCACTCATGCACACGGTGAGCGCAGGAGAGCTGAACAAAGAGAACAGCAGTAAACCAGATACTTATGCAATTTGCATATTAAAGGATAAAGCCTGGATTACCAACTAGGCCTGCAGGTCCTGAAAATCCTGTGTTCATATATTTGTAATTTAAATGGGAATCTGCTTGTCCCTAACATCAGTCCGGTAAGGATGTTTTATTGTTGCCTACAAAGCCTAGTAAGATTTCATGATGAGTTTAAAATGATATTCTTTTACATGGACTCTTCATAAGGTCATATTCATGTTCGCCTTGATCATAAGCACCAGTTAAACCCACCACGCACCCCTCTGGACATTAACCCGACACATGTTAACACAGATTAGTATTGGGAAATCAGATTACTCTCGCACTTATAACCAATCAAATCAGATTATTACTTAGGTCTGGTAGTGAGGAGATAACAGGTTACGGCATGTGTGTATATAAACATCCTGTTTCACAACATGCAGGAATGCTGATTAGAGCTGAGACAATCAGTCAATTAGTAGTTTGTCGGAGCGTTGATCAGGAAATACGTAACTGATAAAAACTACAACACTCTCTGATTCCGGCTTCCCAGATGTGAGCGTTTGCTGCCTTTCTTTGTCATGAACGTGGCTGCCTTTAGGATTTGGACGGTTGGTCGCAAACAAGCAGTCTGAAGACGTCACTGTGGGTTCTCAGAAATTGTGAGGGACATTTTTTCACTGTTTTGTTACATTTTATAGGCTAAACAATTAACTGATGATTAAAAGAAAGCATTAACCTGGATTAGTTGATAGTGTCGTTTAAATGCCACCATAAAACCAACTGTTCTTATAATCTACAATTAGCACTCACTGGATAGTGACTTAGTCTCACAGGCTACTTTCTGTCACAGTAACAGAGTCAGTGCATTCACACCAGCGTGCCCTGAGAAGAAGGAGACGTGCCAGCAGCGTGAGAGCGAGCGGTTGGCTGGCTGGCTTGGCTTTGAGAGTTGTCATCCTCATCTCCTCACAGAAAATACAGAATCCACGGGCACGTAACCCGGAAAGCACATACATATGCTGCACCAAAGAAAGCTTGTGAGCAGAAGAAAGGCTTGCACATGCAGCCTCTGGACTCTCTCTCTCTCTCTCTTTCTCTCTCTCTCTCTCCGAGGCCTGGCTGGCTGCAGTCTGTTTAAAATCATTGCCAGGTGTTCACAGTCAACCATGGACTCAGGAAGAGGGACTTCAAAAGTAAACACCGGGGCTCATATGGACCGGTTCCATACATCTGCCACTTGGGGAGAACAGAAAAACACGAAACAGGATGCAGGACAAGAGGACACACCAGCAGCTATTGATCTGCATGCCTGAATCAATCTTAATCTCAAACAGAATCCAATTTATGGTCCCAAACCAGCTGTCCGCACGCACATCAGAGCAATGTTAAACAAAAAAAGACACAAATAAAAATACTGTTTGTGAATTTGAATATGAATCCATAAAGAGGAAGAATAGCGTGTCACACCTGATGTAGCCTTTAAAGCACTTTAAACATCCTGAGCATGCAGGAGTGAGACTGGAGGGAGAGAGAGAGGACATTACATAGAAACAAAGAACTACTATCACTGTGCCGGGGGGGGGATGACAGAAATAATAATAATAATTACATTTAAACACAGTGGATGAATATCAACAGTAAGAAAGCGTTTGTCTGCTGTTGCGCTTTCTCTGCCTCAAGAGCGGAGTTTTCCATCATCAGGTGATCAGAGAGGGCTGCAGCAATGTGTTCAATATCACAGTCTGTTAATAAGCTGAGCATTTAGATGTGGTTCTGTTTTTTTTTTTTTTTGTCAGGTTTACCTCTTTGGGTAAGAGCAGGAGTTCAATCGTGCCCGCGGTATCCCTCGAACATGCCGCTCCTGAAAGAGCCACGATGCAAGCCGGAGAGAGGAGCAACTCCTTGGTTATTTCCGAAAGGCGGAGGCTTTCTCTCTTCTTCTTCTTCTTCTTCTTTCCCCCCTCTCTGATACAAGCTTGTCTGCAAAAAAAAAAAAAAATCCGGAACTTATTTTATTTCTATCAAAACAGACGGGCTTTGTGAGAGGATGAAGATGTTCCTCCTCCTTCTCCTCCTCCTGTGCTGCTGCTCTGCTCTGCTCCTGAGTGTCGGTGCTCCTCCTGCGCTCCCAGTCCTCCCTCGCTCTGATCAATGGGTGTGTTTACAGTGAGAGGGGGAGGACCGTGCAGGAAATGAAGAGAGAGAGAGAGAGAGAGGGTGTGCAAAGAGAGAGATGTGGAGGACAGTTGGTCTCTCAAAGAAGGAGTCCCCCACATAAAAACACATTTCATTTAGATCCTCCAAGTGTTTTTTTTTATGTTTTTATCCTAAAAAAAAAGTTTGAGTCAGATTCAGCTACTCCTCATTCACTGCACTGAAGATGTGAAGAGTACTTACTTGAGCATTTCCATTTTAAATGGAACTTAATGGGATTTTATACATATAAAGCTGCTACTTTTTAGCAATGGTGCAAGAGGTACTCAGATCCTTTATTTAAAAGTACCAGTACAACAATGCAATACTCCATTACACGTGAAAGGCCTTCATTCCTTTTCCTAGAGCACTCAAAATACTTTAGGTATTGAAACTAATCGTCTCCTGTAAAGTTAGTGATTTATTACAATATGTGGGTTCAAAGTGATGTAGCAATGTGAGAGGAATTTACTGAAAGTAAATATATAGTAATTTATAGCTCGTACAGTACTCAGTTACAAATCACCACTGTTTTTCAGATAAAGATTTTATAAAACATTTAGGAGGAAATATGTCAAAATATACTTTCGATACACTATCTCACCAATATTTCTGTACTTTTACTTAAAACATTAAATACAGAATTTTACATGTAATGGAGTACTTTCATTGTATAGTACTGCTACTTTTATATAAGAAAACAATCTGTATAACGCACTGCTCTTTGTGTGACTCTGGAGGAACAAAACACAAAACTGAACATCATCTCCAGCTCACGTGTGCACATGTTATGTCTAGATTCCATCATGTGAAGAGCGCCGTGGTAAATGTAAAGGTGTGTGTGTCAGCTGCGCCTGAAATATGTCAAATACTGGCCCAGTCTGGATTCATGTCACACGGACACAGTGCTGGGTTAACTTTAACCTGTACTAATGGGTTGTTTTGACCCGGTGTTAGTGTCATTTTTATATTACTGTTGGGTTATTGCAACATTAAAATATGGTGTTGACAAGTTTTACCTTAAGCTGTCACATATTTTCTGCGAGTTGTACAGACATATGTTCATATGGCCTTCATAGAACACACATATTGTGAGCAATCAGTGACAAATAGTGACATGTAAGCTTAAAAAGAGCTGGAGGTCACACTTTTATACTCCAGTGTAGATTAAGGATCAAGGATCAGGGCCCACAGAACCTCAAATGCAATGTTTGTGTTATGATTTTGTGGAGTCACAACCTTAAAAAAACCTTACAGTGATACATTTGAAAACAACACCATATAGAAAACAGCACAAAGTTGGACTGAGTCACAGCTGAATGCCGCAGACACAATGTAAATCCTATAGGATTATAAAAGCACTGTGGTTTTTGGTTGGGGTAGTTGGGAACAGGAAGTCCAATTTTATCCCTGGACATCTTGTGTGAGTCACATCTGTGGTGCTTGTTGACAGTACTTCAGTCCGTGACTAAACTCCTCAGTGGACCCTCGGGGCTGTAATGTTATTGTTTTGTTTGTTTCTATGTGCAGCACACTTGTGTTGTGCTGATTGGAGCTGTTATATACTCACATCCTGTTTCTTTTCCCATCAGCTGTTTTAGTGAAGATAGAAATGACACTACTGTTGTAAGTTCATATTAAGGACAATACGCTCGTACATCTCCTCAGAGGAGTGTGATTAGTGGTACAGGAAAACTCATTATGGCAGTAAATGCTTCATACGTGTGACAGGAGAGACATCTGGTGGACTAACAGTGCTGGGAGCTGGACCTGAAGGAGCAACACAGATTGACACATATTTATTTAACCATTAACCTTTGAGTTTGATCAATTTTGGCTTTATTTCCTTGCTGCTGTAGGTGTAAAAATAACAACTACAGTACATGAACAATTTTTTTTTAATTTAAATATAGTTTCCTTTTTTCTCTATTAAAACACTTTTTTGTTACAAACTGGGTTTACACTTTTGATAAAAAGCACTGAAATATGGAAATGACAAAACATCATTGTATTTCAGGTAATATTTACATGGACCAGATGTGATCCTTATTAATGTTTAGGATCAGCTACTACTTATCTATTACAGGAACAAATTGCTAAAAAAAAAAAAAATCAATCTTAATAAGAGTAATTCAAATAGACTCATTTTGGATTTGATTTTTATTTAACAGTTAATTAATCAAGGTTATGGTATTTTACTTACCAATTAATTTTGATTGTTTGTTTACAGCATTTGTTTTATAGACTGCCTTTTGGAAACATTTTAAACAGTGAACTGAAATGATTATTTCATACTGTTCATAGTGACTAGATAAATAATAAATTAATAGTAATATATGTGTATCATGTATCTGACACCAGAGACAACTAGTGGACAAAATATACCTGGAAATAATACTGTTGATTGACTAAACATAAAAATGAGTACTTGTTTAGATCAAGAGTACTTTAAGGGAACATTATTTAAAAAATGGATAATTCAAATGAAATCAGCTATTGAAACTCTGCTTTTCAAACCATTTGATCGTGTTCCCATGAGATAATCTACTTCATGTTGAGTTTGTGCTCTTTTAGAGTTTTTCACTATTTGTTTATCTCGTAATTTGGTTAACAATGATTTGCTGTACAGCTTGTGCAACAAATATAAATGTGAGTCACCGAGGACACCCTATTAATGTAAAGGTGCTCTTGTTGCACAAACCCAACAGGTTGTGGAAACTAGTTTTGCTCACCCTCTGACATTTCAAAGAAGTGAGGTTAGGGAAGTAGCCAAACCTCCATTGTGTCAGGCTGACTGCAGCTCGTGACACCCTGTGACTTGTATCTGAATGTGGATCATGCAGTAGTGGAGAAAAATCTACATGGATAAAGTTTTCCCTATCAAAATTGCTTGTTAGATGAATAACTTTGATTCAAGGGTAAAACATTATGTAAAGATATGATATGTGTGACAATAGCATACAGATATTTATTCACATGTCTGACAGACATAAGACCTTTTAAAGCACATTCCACTCTTCACTCTCAGAAACAGGTTGAGCAGTTTCACACTTTGTACAAAGGGACACAACGTTTATAGGTGCTGGTGGAATGTAACGGAGCACATTCATTAAAAAACTTGTTCTTTATGCAGATATTCTATTTGATGTCACTTTCTACTTTTATACCACCACAATGTATACCACCATTTAAAAAAAAAAAAAATTGAGCCGATCAAGTTTTTTCTTCACTGAAGTCATTTTGGTAATTTTTTAAGCTAAGATGCAAATCATTTGCTGGTTGAATCTTCTTAAATGTGAGGATTTTGTGCTTTTCTTTACCATACGTGAAAGTAAAGTGAATATATTTGGACTGTAGGTCAGACAACACAAGACACCTGAAGACGGGCTGGGGGAAATATAGACAATATGTTTATCTGTGAAAATAAATGGCACATTATTCGATGATGAAAATAACTGTAAGTGGTAGCCCAAATGGAATATGTTGTGATGTTTTATTTATTCACGGGTCTCTAAACCTGAAGACAGACTTTTTAACATTGCTCTCTTTACCATACAAGTCATTTTTAAATTAAAATTCTTACTGTTTGTGACATCTTTGTTTACTATAAATGCTTAGAATGATTTTCTTAATTTGTGCTAATTATATTTAGCTAACTAAAGATGGATTCTGTCACCTTGCATCAATGAACAATGAACTTCATATGTGTAAGAGTGAATAAAGACATATCTAAAGCAGCTCTGTAGAACTTTTCATTTTGTGAGGTGCACTGGCAGTGTGGACTGTTCACTTAATGTTAGTTTACATGTTTGCTTCAAGGAGACGACTTCCCCGCGAGGAGAGCAGTGTTATGTGTGTATGTTACCTGTTGTGTGTATTTCCTGTTTTATTTTGTAGTCTCGTCTTTCCTCACTGGTTTAGCACTTTACTTCCTGTCCTTCGTGTTTCCCTTCCTTTTTTGATTGCCTGCTCCGCCCCTATTGGTTTCACCTGTCCCCATTAGTCTCCTCACCTGTTTCCACTTCCCTTTCCTCCTGTGTATTTAAGTCAGTCCTTCTCCTTTTGTTCTTTGGTCGTGTCGTTGTTCCTACCTGTGTTATGTCGTGCTTCTTGTGCTTTCTCGTGCTTCTTGTGCCTTCTTGTGCTTTCTTGTCTTACGTGTGCTTCCCCGTGCTTATTGTGCTTACTTGTGTTTCTAGTGCTTCCTCGTGCTTCCCTGTGCTACCCGTGTTGCTGCGTTCCTGCCTCGTTCCTGTGTTCCCGTGTTTGCCCTGAATAAAGAGTTTGCAAACATCTATCTGCCTCCTGCCTCGTCTGCATCTGGGTCCAACTCCACTTCACTGTGCACCAAACCTAACAGAACGACACGACCAGACATGGACCCAGCGGACACCGTAGGAGCCCGGGAACATGGGGTGAGATCATTTCGGATGATCCAGATCTTCGTCGCTTTCGTGTACCCGCGCTTGGACCCGGTAGACCGGCGGATAGGTATGGAGGCGGTAATTGATCGCTTGGCTCGCGACTTGTGGCTGTTGAGAAAAGTGCCGGGCTTGTTTGAGGAACTGCTGACTGCTCTGGACACTCTAGCCAGCCAAGCTCCAGTTGTTTCATCTGCCACAGTCTCTTCAGCCGGTCAAGCCAAAGCCCCAACTTCAGCCTGCCAAGTCACCACCACAGCTCCATCCTGCCAAGCCGCAGTGTCAGCTCCAGCCACAGCCGCAGCCTTGGCCTGCTAGCCCTTCTAGGCCGCAGCCACAGACGCAGCCTCGGTCAGCTAGCCTACTGCCTGCACCCCAGGCCTGCCTCCAAGCCAGCGGGTTTTCCAGCCTGCCTCCAAGCCAGCGGGTTTCCAGCCTGCCTCCAAGCCAGCGGGTTTCCAGCCTGCGCCCAGCCCAGCCTTCCGAGCCTTCAGCCTGCGGCCCAGCTTCCCGAGCCTTCAGCCTGCGGCCCAGCTCCCGAGCCTTCAGCCTGCGGCCCAGCTTCCGAGCCTTCAGCTTCGGCCCAGCTTCAGGGCCCAGCTTCCGAGGCCTTCAGCTTCCGAGCCTTCAGCCTCCAGCCTTCAGCCTCGGCCCAGCTTCTGAGTCCGCCTGCAGCCCAGGCGCTGAGCGTCCTGAGCCTCCCAGAGCCTCCCAGTCCCAGTGAGCCTCCCAGTGAGCCTCCCAGTGAGCCTCCCACTCCCCAGTGCCCCTCCCAGACTGAGCCTCCCAGTGCCCCTCCCAGTGCCCCCGAGACTCCCAGTGAGCCTCCCAGTGAGCCTCCCAGTGAGCCTCCCAGTGCCCCTCCCAGTGCCCCCGAGACTGAGCTCGCCCCCGAGACTGAGCCCAGTGCCCCTCCCAGCCTCCCAGTGCCCCTCCAGTGCCCCCGAGACTGAGCCCCTCCCAGTGCCCCCAGTCCCAGAGAGCCTCCAGCCCCCGAGACTGCCCCCGAGCTCCCAGAGCCCCTCCCAGTGCCCCCAGTCCCCCGAGACTGAGCCCCGGCCTCCCAGTGCCTCCCAGTGCCCCCGAGGACTGAGCCCTCCCAGTCCTTCCCGAGACCCAGGACCTCTCCTGATCTGATTCGCCGTCGCCGGCCGCCTGAAGGGTTCAGCCTCCACCACCGCCGCTTCAGAGGGTCTCCGTCTTCATCTTAGCTTCGCTCAAGCCGGCCGCCAGAAGGGTCTCGTCTTCGCCTTCGCCGTCGGCCTCCCGAAGGTTTTGCATCCGCCGCCCGGCCGCCAGAGGTCTTAAGTCTTCGTTACGCCTTCGCCGTCCGGGCCCGGCCAGAGGGTCTCCGTCTTCGCCGCGCCAGAGGGGTCGTCTTCGCCTTCGCCCATGTCCGGCCTCCTGAAGGGTTCTGCATCCGCCACGCTGGCCGCCATAGAGGGTCTTTGCCTCTGCCGTCCGGCCACCAGAGGGTTCTCGCCGCCCGCCTTCGCCGTCGGCCTCCCGAAGAAGGTTCTGCTTCCACGCCGTCCGGCCTCCCGAGGGTTCTGGCCTTCATCTTCGCCTCTGTCGAAGTCCGGCCGCCAGAGGGCTCCTGGCTTCTGCCATGCCTGCGCATCCCTTCGCCATCACCGCCGCGGAAGGGCCCAATCCCTCCTCCAGACCCCCTCCACCCATCCCGAATCCCTCCTCCGCACGCCCTCCACCCTCCCTGCTTAGCCTTGTTGGACTTTCTGGGGGATGTCTGGAAGCCATCCCTTGAGGGGGGGGTACTGTTATGTGTGTATGTTACCTGTTGTTGTGTATTTCCTGTTTTATTTTGTAGTCTAGTCTTTCCTCACTGGTTTAGCACTTTACTTCCTGTCCTTCGTGTTTCCCTCCTTTTTTGATTGCCTGCTCCGCCCCTATTGGTTTCACCTGTCCCCATTAGTCTCCTCACCTGTTTCCACTTCCCTTTCCTCCTGTGTATTTAAGTCAGTCCTTCTCCTTTTGTTCTTTGTCGTGTCGTTGTTCCTACCTGTGTTATGTCGTGCTTCTTGTGCTTTCTTGTGCTTTCTTGTCTTACGTGTGCTTCCCCGTGCTTACTTGTGTTTCTAGTGCTTCCTCGTGCTTCCCTGTGCTACCTGTGTTGCTGCGTTCCTGCCTCGTTCCTGTGTTCCTGTGTTCCCGTGTTTGCCCTGAATAAAGAGTCTTAAACGTCTATCTGCCTCCTGCCTCGTCTGCATCTGGGTCCAACTCCACTTCACTGTGCACCAAACCTAACAAGCAGAAGGCTTATCTGATGTTGCAGCTTCAGTAAAACGCTGAAGCAACTTGAATTGAATCAAGAGCAAACCCCAAACGCTATTTTATCTGATGTTGCACAATAATTTGACCCAGTGGGATTCAGGCATTAGGAATTAACATTAACTAACAGATTAATTAACAGATATGAGATATATATATATATATAAAAATAAATAAAGTTTGGACACACCTTCTCATTTAATGTTTTTTCTTTATTTTTTTATTATTTTCATTACATTGTAGATTAATACTGAAGACATCAAAACTATGAAAAGAACACATATGGAATTATGTATAGTAAAGAAAAAAGTGTTAAACAAACCAGAATATGTTTTATATCTTTAGATTCTTCAAAGTAGCCACCTTTTGATTTGATGACAGCTTTGCACACTCTTGGCTTTCTCTCAGTCAGCTTCATGAGGTGGTCACCTGAAGTGATTTTCAGTTAACAGGTGTGTCTTTCCAAGGGTTCATTTGTGGAATTTCTTGCCTTCTTAATGTGTTTGAGACCATGTCAAAGCAAAAGGTGGCTATTCTGAAGAATCTAAGAATATAAAACATATTCTGGTTTGTTTAACACTTTTTTCTTTACTACATAATTCCATATGTGTTCTTTTATAGTTTTGATGTCTTCAGTATTAATCTACAATGTCAAAAATAATAAAGAAAATAAAGAAAAACCAAAACAGTGCCTTTAAATCCTTCCCAATGCACCTTTTCAAACAAGCAGCAGAGGTTGTGGTTCCCCTTTAAATCTGTGAGCTTCCGCATATCAAGCCCCGCCCAGCTGGCTCTCCATAATGCTGCTGGTTGACTCTCAGGTCTTGTGACTCTGCTGCTCTCCGCCAACATGAGCGCAAATCTGAAGTTTGCGGTGCTGCTGCTGGCTCTCGCCTCCTGTCAGGGGCTGCAGAGCAACAACATCGATGATCCGCAGGAGGAGGTGGAGGTGGAGGTCCAGGGTTCAAAGTATGGCTCGCTGTGGCCTCTGCCGCAGAAAGTGCAGATCTCCCAGGATTCATTCAAGCTGACCATCTCCAGCTTCAGGATAGTTGACGCCAAGGAGTCCTCGGCCGGGCCAAGCTGCAGCCTCCTGCAGGACGCCTACAGGAGGTAGGGAGGTTTTGGCTTGTGTGACTCCCATCAGCGTCCTCCTTCTCTCACAGGAGAAGACAGTGCTGCGTTCAGGGACTCGTGATAACTGCGCGATAAACAAAGCACCCCCCTCCCTCTCCCTCCCTCTCTCTCTCTGCACAGGTATTATGAGTACATGTTTGGCAGTGCAAAAAGGCAGGGGCCCAGCAAAGGGGGGCGGACGGGCCCCTCAGAGCTGACGGAGCTGCAGGTGTGGATCACAGCACCTGACTCTGAATGTGACGGCTACCCCAGCCTGACCTCCGACGAGTCATGTGAGTCCTCTTCCTCATTCATGTCATATACAGTCATGAGGCTGGCTCTCTGTGGACCTGCTCCAGTGTTGAAATTTTAGTTCAAGTTTGCAAGCACTGCCACTTTACTTCCTCTTGTAAAAACTTGTAAGAACTCATCTTCTGTATTTCATCATCTAACAGCTGCTTTGACTTTGCAGATGAAACACATGATGAGTTTATTAAACCTGATGCTCTGTTAAAGATTAAACTACCCAACTGCAGATAAAGTACATTAAATTTGATCCACCTCGACCAGCCACGACAGTAAAAGCGTGGTTTACACATTCAGCTACTTTCACTTTTGGATACTTCTGCTAATGATACTTGCATACTTTTACTGTAGTGGCATTTTCTATGCAGGGCTTTTAACCATTCTACATTATAATATTTACTCTAGTACTGTTATTAAGTAGAGTTTTGAGGTGCGTCTCTCTATTTCTACTTTGCTGAATTTCAGAGGGAAATGTTGTGCTTTTTACTCTGCAGAATTTATTTGACAGCTGTAGTTATTCTTTTCAAATTAAAACTTTACACACAAAAACATTTAATAAACTTATAAAATACAATGCATTTTTAAAGATTAAACCCCAAATATTGGATTCCTTAAAAAACAGCAGTGTGTAGTTGGCCTGTTCAGGTGTTGATGTTTGTTTGTAGGAGAGACAGTTACTAAACTTCTTGAATAATTGAATTCAAACTTTACTTGAATCTTTTTTTGGGGCCAGATTATCCAGCCTCTCACAAAATCGGCAAAGATTGGTTGGGAACCACGGTACTAATGAACCAAACTTTATAAAAAAGTATTTAAAAAGTAGCTCCCCCTTGACCAGATACAACAGTAAAATGTTGCTTACTATATCTAATAACAAAATAATCATTTTTTCACTTTCACTTGTAATTGAGTATTTTTACCTTGTTTAATTGGTTATTTTCCTTAAGTTAAGGATCTGTCTACTTGTTGCACCACTGCTAAAAAGCAACCTGAAACCGAAGTTGTCAATTAAATGTAGTGTAATAGACATATGCAAGTTAAAGGGGAAATACTCAATTGAAGTACTTAGGATTTGATATTATGGGACATCTGATTCCTCATACTACTTAAAACCAGAGAAAGGGAGTACAGTTTACCAGTGGAGTTGGAGATTACCTGGATGGTAGATACCAGGATTAACATGGTGAATATAGACTCAATGTTTAAAGCCCGTCTGAGTGCTTAAGACCCCAACTTTAGTACCATCATGACCACCTGTCAAGCTTCAACAACACTGAATGTGCACGTTTGTGTCCACAGATGAGCTGTCAGTGGATCAGCCATATGCTGTTCTGAAAGCGCCGAAGGTCTGGGGAGCCCTGCATGGTAAGATTTTTTTTTTAGCTCCATTGTAAATAAAACTCTGCATTATGGTGGAAACTAGTAATTATTTTCCACATAATGTAATTATAAGATCACAATGTCAAACATCACAATTCTTCAGAGTCTGCGATCATGTCTTTTAAAATGCCTGTTTCGTTAGACCCGATTGTCCACAATCCAGATCTAACAGACTAGAAAAAAGAAATGTTGACATCTTTGTCAAAGGTAGTCTTAGTCTAAAGGTAACTAAATCTACCTACCAGCACCTCTAAAGCCTCTAATCTCATTAGTTTCATCTGCACAAAAACCGTGTAAAACCAACATTAAGAATGTCTCTAGTTTTTATGCTAAGATAAGTTGAGGTCTGTAGCTTCATATTTTACAGTCAGTAGTGATATCAATCTTTTTATCTAACTCTCAGGAAGAACGCAAAGAAGAATGTTCATCAAACTCTTCTTTTAAATGACCAATTGATTAGCAGTCTGTTGCTGATTTATCTTTGATCAAATTATTAATATCATGTCATTGACTATGGACCATGAAAAACATGATCTCTGCATGGTTTTATATATGTAATATGTGCATCCAAAGCCGTTGTGTTGATGAAACACATCTGATGAGATGTTACACTTGTGGCATTGCATCACAAACCTCCACTCCCTGCAATATAAAAACACAGTGTTTGTTACTGTGGAACTTTGCACATATATCTAAAGTGGGTTATCAATGACAGTATCTTTGTGGTATCATAAAAACAGACATGATTATCTACACTTTGGTTAATGTGCATGCATTTCAACATATGTTTCATTTCCTCATTTTTAGGTTTGGAAACATTCAGCCAGTTGGTGTACGAAGATGAATACGGGGCTGTAAGTGAAGGAGGATATGATTTTTATTCATAATTCTTAAAATGCTTAAAATCTAAAATGGGATTTTAACCTTGTATCTTTTCAGAAAAGCATTAATTCATCAAAAATCAGTGACTTCCCTAGATTTGCACACAGAGGCATCTTATTGGACACCTCTCGGCATTTCCTGCCCATCAAAGTCATCTTGGCTAATCTGGTGCGTCAAGAAGACTTTCTTACTTTGCTTTCTCACTTTTTAAAAATTTTATTACTCTTTTAAACGCATTTCCTCTTTGTCCATTTATATAGGAAACAATGGCAATGAACAAAATAAATGTTTTCCACTGGCACATTGTGGATGATCAGTCCTTCCCTTACCTGAGCCGAACATTCCCACAGCTGAGCCAGCAGGTCAGTACGACTTATTATTGGTGTTAAATCTCAGCAAAGACAAGTAGAGCTTTTCATTGTACAACATTGTCTTTGCCACAATCCACCAGAAGAGCTTGTTCATGGTTTTTATCTTGTTCACAGGGAGCTTACCACCCATACACACATGTGTATACACCCGCAGACGTGAAGATGGTGATCGAGTTTGCTCGTCTGAGAGGCATTCGTGTTGTCCCGGAGTTTGACACTCCAGGACACACGCAGTCTTGGGGCAAAGGTGAGTTTTGAAAGTGGGGAGAATCACCATATTTTATTACTTCTATATAAAGAAGTTTGATTTTTTTCTTTCAAAGCCTCCCTGAAAGCATTCAGGGAGGATTTATCTACAAACAGTTTGCAAAAATGTAAGCAAACTAATCTACCCTGCTTCTTTTCCCCCCAGGCCAGACAGATCTGCTCACACCCTGCTACTCCGGCTCCAAACCCTCTGGCTCCTTTGGACCAGTGAACCCCATCCTGAACACCACGTACGACTTCATGAACCAGTTCTTCAAAGAGATCGGCACTGTGTTTCCTGACGCCTACGTTCACCTGGGAGGTGATGAGGTTGACTTCACCTGCTGGTGAGTATTAGTGGTGGTGTACACCGTGTTATAAGAGTATCAAAGATTAGACTGCAGTTAATATTAGCTGTTGTTTTCTCCCTGTAGGAAGTCTAACCCGGACATTCAGAAGTTCATGGATCAGCAAGGCTTCGGACACGACTACAGCAAACTGGAATCTTTCTATATCCAAAAGTGGGTTGCTCATTTTATACTAGAATTGGTTCTGTATGTTTGTGTTTGTTCTGTATTCCTTATTCAAAAGAGAAAAAATTTGAACTTTTTCTGTCTTTTTTTTTTTTTTAAATCTGAAAGACTCTTGGATATTGTCACCACTACCTCAAAGGGCTACGTGATATGGCAGGAGGTCTTTGACAATGGCGTTAAGGTAACTAAGAAGAAATAATGTGTAATGCCATATCAATAGTTATTTTCACGTTATAGTGAAGAATGTAGAACATTTTTATGCTAACTAGCCCAACTAGAGGACTCTACTTTATTACTTTACTTATTAGTCCTTTATTACCATTTATAGGTCATTTGTGTTTTTGTTTGTAATTCTGTGTTATTATAGGAATAATCTGATATTAGGGGGAAAAATGTATTTACTTTCTAGCTGAGAGTTAGATGATACCACTGTCATGTCTGTATGTTAAATATGAAGCTATCATAAGAAGCCAGTTAGCATAGCTTAGCATATAGAATGGAAAATGGGGGGGGAACTGTTAGCCTGGTTCTGTCCAAAGATAACAAAATCCACCTTTAATGATCTGTCATGAACCCATATCTCGTTTGTTGTATTCAAACGGCATGTTGTGGTGTCAAGGAGGGATGTTAGCCGATTTAAAGGTGCTACTAGATGCATTTTGTTATCTTTGGACAGAGCCCGGCTAACCGTGAATTTTGTGAATTTCTCTTGGAGATTAATAAAGTATCTATCTATCTATCTCCACCCATTTCCAGTCGTTATGCTAAGCTAACTGGCATTCTTTCGGTAGTAGCTTCATATGTAGCGCACGGACATGACAGTGGTATCGTTCTTGTCATAACTCTCAGCTGGAAAGCAAATAAACTCATTTCTCACAGCTCATGTAGTGTCTAACCTAAGTACAGCAGCTTGGTCTGTAACTATTCCAGCTAAAGGCAGACACAGTAGTGCACGTGTGGATCGGTGGCGGGTCTAATGAGGAGATGAGCAAGGTGACATCAGCAGGGTACACCACCATCCTCTCCGCCCCATGGTACCTAGATTACATTAGCTACGCACAGGACTGGCAGAAGTACTACAAGGTTGAGCCGCTCAGCTTCAACGGTCAGTTTTCAAATGTGTATTGCATGTTATATCAATTAATTGATTTGGTGATGGAAAACTTTGATTTAGGCCTGGTTTATTGGGGCAAAACAGGGTTCTTGGTTTTGTTCAACAGGCTTACCCTTTAAAGCTGCACAGTTTTGACAAGGAGAGCAAGACAAAGACATGACGTGAGGTGGAGATGGGGCAGTGTGGTTGGTGGTTTCAGATGTTGTAGAGGACCAATCCTGGGGTACTGTAACCAATGAATGAAATATAAAAAAAAAAAAAAGAGAAAAAAATTAACTAGGCTAGAAGGTACACATCTTATCTTGGGTGGCTTGGGTTCAAATCCACCAGCCAGGGTAAAAAAATCCTATGTAATCTTGCTGATACTGATAACATGTATGTATGTGTGCTGTGTAGCTGAAACCAGACACACTTATCCACGTTTGGAAAGGAAACCAGCAGCAATACCAGAATGAGATGGCAAAAGTTACATCGTCAGGGTACAAGACCCTGCTGTCTACTCCCTGGTACCTGAACCGTATCTCCTACGGCCAGGACTGGCAGGGCCATTACAAGGCCGACCCTCAGGATTTCACGGGTTTGTGTCTGCATGATTGATTTATTTAGCAAGCTTTTTTTTCTCATTCGCTGCCTATTTCTACTCGTCATTTGCTGTTCATGCAGCAGTTCTTTTTTTATTTTTTTCAGTAAATGCACAGGATGGAACCTGCCTTACTCATGTGACCCTGTTTCATCATTCTGTAGTTGGTCTGACTCAGATTTTATTAGCTGTAATTGTTTGACTCGTGACACAGATCTGAAATGCTGTTAAGTGGTTTGTCACTCCTGTGCAAATGTGTGTAAGCCTGTTGAATGAACAGAGGGGAAACAATGTTTTGCTATTAGGAGATAAAATCACCATGTAATTGTAATTATATTAAATTCAAACATTTCATTTGAAACTTCAGTGGAGTCTTAGATTCCCTGGATGGTGGTCGGGCTGCCTGAGTTCATCAACTCTTTGCATTTTTAAACAGGAACTGAAGCACAAAAGAAGCTTGTGATTGGTGGAGAAGCTTGCTTGTGGGGAGAGTATGTGGATGCCACCAACCTGACACCCAGACTCTGGTACGGCATGTGATTTGCTTTATATACTCTTATCAGAAAATGTGTATTTTTAATCTTGACACATCAGAACTTTTCTCCTTGTTTCTTGTCTTCTCCCAGGCCTCGTGCCAGCGCTGTGGCAGAGCGGCTGTGGAGCGCCAAGGAAGTGACAGACATCAATGATGCCTTTAACAGACTGTCTGCACATCGCTGCCGTATGGTGGAGTAAGTATCCATTAGTTCTAGTCATTTGGATCTACATCAGTCTCCAAATGCTTCATTATGATCTAACAGGCCCACTTCTGTTAGAAAGACCACTGATATAAAATAAAACTATGAGGCTTATTCATTGTATAAACTACCTTTTCTCCTCTAAGGCGCGGGATCCCGGCTGAGCCGCTCTTTTCCAGCTACTGTCCCCGTGAGTACAAAGGGATCTGAGAGATGCGAGCTGTGGGAGCACAAAAGGGAAGCAAATCCACAAATCATCAACTCCGTGTTTGAGGAATCAAATGCCTTTTGTAGAGATTCGACTATACCAGTGCCCTGAGACACATCATCCTTTTTAGTTCTGCAGATCTGCTGAACTATTAATCACATCTAATGTCTTTAAATATCTTGAATCTGTGAATGCACTCTTTGTTTTTTATGAATGTTTGTATAACTGATTGTGAATAAATTGTTGATATTTTAGGTGCTAGTCTGGTGTTTCATATAAAAAAGGGTATGAAAATTTCACTGAAACTTTATTTTGCATCCATGATTGTATTTGTCCCTTTTTCCTGGTCCTTTTCCAGGGAGAGTATTCATACTTCATATATAAATAGCAGTTTACTCGGGCTACTTGTCAGTAGTCAAATCTCACATTTACATAAAGTTCTAAAGTTAAATTAGTCATGCCTCTCGCTATTGGTCCCATTGTTGAGAGCAGCAGATCAAAGCAGACCAGACAGTCTTTTGAGGAGGGTGTTCTGATCCTGGGGGTTCATGGCCTCGTAGGTGTCCAGCTCCAGGGAGAAGGTGGCATTGCCGGATGTCAGTGTACGCAGGATGGTGGAATAGCCCTTTAGAGTGAAAATTAATGAACTGTAAATTGTTGTCAGAGTGACCCATTACACCAAAAGCTACAAACAAAATGTTTGAACTAGATGTCACCTCACCATCATCTCAGCTAGGGGCACAGTTGCTAGCAGCACTTTGTTGTCATGACGACTCTGGATGTCCCGGACGGTTCCTCGTCTTTGGGCCAAGTCCCCCAGCACGGAGCTGAGGTGCTCCTCTCCGACAGTGACCTCCATTGACATCACCGGCTCCAGGACCTGACTTCCTGCTAGCTTCAGGGCCTGCATCCAAAGAAACAAAGAACTGTATCTCATCTATTGACATTCCGGTAGGTCACAGTGATGACAAGGAAAGCCATAATGGTTTACCTTAAGCATGCAGCGGGACACACAGGCAGGACACCATGGCAGGAGACGTTCCTGATTCCATGTTGACACTTTGGATCACTGAAGACACGCCCAGCAAAGGATAACCCAACAAAGGACCTGAAGGTGGAAGCAGGAATTGAAAACAATGTTTTAATGTTACTTCTTAAATAGTACAATCTGGCACGAGGGGTTTTGCAAGAGAAGAAATAAGATACCTTGAAGGTACGAGCTGTGGACCCCACTTTCAACCGCCTCTTTCATTTCTGGTAACAGCTGCCCCTCAAATTCCTTGGCGAAAGCAAATTCACATGAACCCCCCACAGAGGAGATGTCCGCAGGTCTTATGGTCAGCTCCACTGTCACAACGTGTCGTCTCTCCCCAATAGTACGGTCCAGCGTATCTATGTCACAAGATGAGCCAGAAAATTCACACAGGAACAAATATTTAGACTACTACGCTATGCATTTCACAAGTATTATCTCCACGCAGTAATTAAGAGATGGTTGTTTGTTGTACCTGAAGTAGAGACCTCATGGAGAATAGTCTCTCTGTAAGCCACCTGTAACGGTCCAAGGTGAGTCTCAATGCCATACTCTCTTCTGATTCGGTCATGGATGATCTCAATGTGCAGCTCTCCCATCCCACACAAAATGGTCTGTGGATGGAGAAAAGTCTCATTGAGGTTGACCGACTCATTGAGGTAGGTTCTCAAACTGACTGACTAATTGGACGGGGCTATTACCTGGCCAGAATCAGGGTCCACCCTTGACTTTAAGACTGGGGTCTTCTCTCTGGAGGCAGTTGAGTGCGTTCTCAAGATCTTTTCGGGGGGAAAAAATACATGTGAGCGACAACAAGATTGCCAGAGCACATAAAACAGCAAAACTGTCATCACTGTCACTGACCAGCCTGTTTGGCCATGGTGGGCGGCTCTATGGTGCAGAAGAAGACGGGGTCAGGGACCTCCACCCCTGACAGGACCACGCTGGCATGTTCCCTGCGCTTTTTCCCCGTCCCGCCCTCAGTCTGGGCTCGACGGGCAGCAGCAGCTGCGGAAGCCTTGGTTGATACGATGGTGTCCCCTGTGACTGTCTTAAGTGAAAGTGGGGAACATATGAGTGGAATAACCCATTTGAGTGGGAAGTGGTCAAAACAGTAAATAGAACAATAGAAGTTGATGTGTGATGCTCTACCTGCTTCAGTCCCACAGTCAGGGCGATGTTTCCCGCTGTCATCGAGGGGATTTCTACATGCTGATCAGCAAATGGCACCAGCAGCCTGCTCATCCTCTCACTACACAAAGCATGACACAAAAAATAAAAGCTTTGGCATGGTATAATAATGTTTTTTGTGATTATTATTGATCATTAGGTCAGGGGAAGATCTTGCACAGATGTAATGAAAACTACGCACATGCTGTTCCTGTTGATGTTGTGGATAGCTGTCTGTGGTTTCAGAGTACCGGAGTAAATCCTAAGAAATACCAGAGGACCACGCTGCTTGTCATGGAGAACCTTGAAGGCCAGAGCACATAGGTCGTCCTTGTACCAGCGCCTGTAGGACGATGCAAGGTGAACAGAACTAATTGGGGCTGACCACAAAGACCGAATGCACATAAAAACACATTTTCATAGTGGCATGGCACATTCATTGGAGGACAATTCCAGCATGGTTTGAAATTTTGCTCATTTGTATCCATCTTCCATCCAATTAATATTAATTGTGATCATCTGCTTCTATGCAATGCTCAGTGAGATCCACATGACATAAAAACTGCTCCAAAAATCGAGTTAGTATGGATGAGAAGCAGGCGATCACAGTTAACAAAGTTTGCCAAAATTCCATGAACTTTTAGAGTTATTATTTTAATATTCCAAAACACAAGACACTTGTCCTAATTTTCACTTGCTGCTGTTTTATTTGCGTTTTTTTCCTTTCTCCAATGGAAAAAACAATAGCTGACTTTTTTTGTGGTAAAATTCAATCCAAACCATGTCAGGAGACAAATACAACTAAACTGCAGCTATTTGCTCTCAACCTCTTCCGTAAGAGTGCCACACAACTGTGCTTATTTTGTAAAACAAAAACTGAGGGGAAAAAAAGGAACAAAAGGGCTAAGAATAATCTGATAAAACTAATGAAAAAAAACAGTATTGTACCTGGATGAAAGCTCCAATCATGTTGGAATCATCCTTTAACTAAGTGCCTTAACAGTTCTGATAAGCTACTGGTTAAAGACTTTACTCACACCAGGTCATGGTGCCGTTCATTGGGGGCAGGCAGGTAGGCAGTGATGGCATCTAAAAGAGGCTGGACACCTTTGTTTCTCAAAGAGCTCCCACAGAGCACTGGGACACCTTTGCGGGCCAGAGTCACCCGCCGCACAGCCTCCTGTAGCTGGAGACACATGAGCACTGTTTACTCTGCATTCACAGGCGCTACTTCAAGTATGTCCATATTGCAGTACTACGCAATACAACACTTACTCTGATGGAGGGAACAGCATCAAAATTGTCACTGAAATCAGTCAGCAGAAGTTCAGCAAACTCATCATCCAGATCGGCAACCTGCAAATATGAACAGAGACATAAACTGTGGGAAAAATAAGGACCATCTTCACGTGTCAATACGTAAAAATGGTCAACATTGCTGTAAATGTTTTGATATGTACCTGCTCAATTAAAGCCGCCCGAGCCTCTGTGACCTCCTGCAGGAGTTCAGGCTCATCCGACTGCTCGAGAGCTTTACTGTCAAATATTCGTCCATCATCTCCTGCAGAACGTGGCTTCCACACCAGCTTCTGGTTGGTTAGCAAGTCAACCACGCCTGAGAAGTTTTTGCCGCTGCCAAGAGGGATCTATGAAACAGAATTGGTTCCCCATGAGACAGCTGAATTACACAGTGACATACTGCCATTAGGTTTTTAGATGTACTTTATTTTATAGCATAATTGAGTCATTACAAATGATTAAGTTAGGACTTATTTGGCTTTAATAAGCCTGCCTGTTGCAACTTGTGTGTTGAATAATCACAACTTTATTCCCCAGTACCTGCTAGCTGAATGCTATTTCAGTACTCATTTACCTGCAGGAGGATGGGATTGGCTTTCAGCTTCTGTCTTATGCTCTCAATGGAAAAAATTAGGCTGAGAGAGAGAAAGAAAGACAGTTTTCAGTTAAATTTTGAAAAATAAAACCAAAAAAAATTGGGATTATTTAGTCACTCACTCAGCTGCAGGCTTATCCATCTTGTTCAGGAAGCAAACACAGGGAACATGATGCTTCTCTGCTTGCCTCCACACGGTCAGAGTCTGAGCCTGTTGGTCGACAAAAGAAGCGAGAGAAAGGTTCACAGGCGCGCAACTGTATACTGCAACACATTGTTGAATGGAAAAAAAAGAAACAGTTTGAAAGTGGTGGGCTAACCTCAACACCAGCGGAGGCATCAAACACTGCGACGGCTCCATCGAGAACACGAAGTGCCCGCTCTACCTCCAGAGTGAAATCAACGTGTCCTGTAAAAACACACATTTGAGTGGCTGCTCCTTCTCATTTCAACTTGAATGTTTGCTTCTCACAAGGATGCCATTTGTACCTGGGGTGTCTATAAGGTTTATTCTGTGATTTTTCCAGTCAAACGTGACAGCCGCAGACTGTATGGTGATGCCACGCTCCCTCTCTTGAGCCATGAAATCCGTGACCGTGTCCCCGTCGTCCACATCTGAAAGCAGCCGAGTAACAGGAATGAATGAACGAGACGGGAGCAAGCAGTCCACATCTTGTTTTAAAGCATCCTACACACCTCCGAGTGCTCTTGTGTAGCCAGAGTAATAAAGCATCCTTTCTGTGGTGGTTGTCTTTCCTGCGTCGATGTGGGCCATAATGCCGATGTTTCTGATCCTGCAGACACAGTGCACAAGTTGTCACAGCTGAACTGAAAGAGCATTTCAAAGAACTGACTGCAGAGTGTAATTACTTACTTGGATATATCAGGATTGACCACAGCCCGCAATGATTTGACATCATCTACGACAGAGAACATGAAGCAGCAAAGTATTGAATTAATCATCAACAATTTTAACAGTCAATTCATTTAGTTTTAAGTTGTTTTTTCAATAAAAAGTGTCCTAATTCTCTGTTTTCAGCTTCTCAGTTGTGAATATTTTCTGGTCTCTTTCATCCTCTATGACAAAAAAACAAATATCTTTGGGAGACAAATTCCATTTAGTGGCTGTTTTCAGCTTTCAGTCATAATTATATGATCTTCATTAGCAGACGTTCTTCAGGTGTATGATCTGATAAATCAGACTGGACTTCCCATAAGTGCTCAGAAAAAAATGTGAAAATCCATATTTAAATGACTATTCGTCAAACACCATCTGTTGATTAATACCATGTGAATACAATGGGGGAAAATAACTAAGTATATTTACTCAAGGTCAGTGCAATTTTGATGTTCTTGTATATCACTTAAGAATTTCATTTTTCCGCAACTTCATACTTCTCCTCCACGACATTTCGGAGGCAGATACTGTGCTGTTTACTCCAATGCATTCACTTGATAACTTGTTACTTTTCAGATTCAGATTAATAATGCCAAATATAATCAACAAATAAATTGGTATTTAAGTGATGTTTAAAAGAAAACTTTATTGATCACTGGGGGACAAATTCACAGGCTACCCAGCAGACAATAGTTGAAATGAGCTCCATCTTGACCGACTGCAAAATCAAAGTAATGTAAACAGTAGTGCAATAATTTTAATTCAATAAAATATGTAAAATATGTATGTATTATTCTGAAAGAAGCCATTGTGCATTATAAGTACTTTTACTTTTAGTGCCTTCATTTGATGCTAATACCTAATAATGCTTTCAATTAGGTTAATGTAAGGCTTTTGCTTGTATTTCTACACTGTGGTATTACTACTTTTATGGACGTGAAACATCTGAGCACCTCTGTTTGAATTTAAACAGCAATTCAATTGTTTTGTTCACAGATTACATGATCTACGATGATCCTTTAAACATCTGTAAATGAATCAACTAATCAAAGCATTTGATGGAAAACAACCCACCTGGGAGAAAACTGTACTGTCTCACTGAATGACAGCTCACTCTGCACCTGCAGCGCTGGAGCCCAGCACCCAACAAATACCGACCCTGTGGATGACAGCGAGCCGGAAGAGGAGTCAACACGGTATACAAACACAATGCACCACTGACGGACAAATTGGCAAAATAAATCTCACCCAAACCATCCTGCTCAACGTCCGAGAGGCTCCTTTAATGTGTGTTGACCCTCCGAGCTGTTTCTCTCATCGTCAGTCTGAGCTGCAGACAGCGGCGGCCCTCTTGTGAAGGCGTCACCATAGCAACAA
Source organism: Scortum barcoo (assembly GCA_023238725.1). Taxonomy (NCBI): domain Eukaryota; kingdom Metazoa; phylum Chordata; class Actinopteri; order Centrarchiformes; family Terapontidae; genus Scortum; species Scortum barcoo. The sequence continues at coordinate 11,128,414 of CM041545.1, forward strand.
GAAAAGAGAAAAAGATTTAGAGTTATAACAAGCAAATAAATCCCCCAATAAAGCGTTGAAATGTCCTAAAAGACAACAAGTGTGGTTTCTACTGTCAAATGTCACGCTTGTATAATGCGCAACTTCAAAATACATCCCGAGGAACAAGCGTTTGTGTTATATTTCCGGCCACGAAAACAAAATTGCTCCTTTAAAAGTACCGTCTGTAAAGATGTTTAACATACGTACATTAAAGTTACGTATCAATTATTGAATCAATTTCTTTTTTATACAATATTATAACAATATGTATGAAACAATACATTTAATATAATTGTAATGTTTTTTTTTAATTTCCGGTCATTTTAAACCAGCGGACAACCCGAGACGTAAGCATGACGTACTTCCTCTAAGTATCGGCTCCGGGGAAAACAACATCTAAAGGACCCCAGCCTCAAGAAAAAACACAAAATACCCTGCGTCTTCACCAGCTAATACCACCCGCGACGCCTTCACAGTAACACTCAACCCCCTGTACACAAAATGGTAAGAAGGCAGTCGTTTCTAACAGCGTATTTGGACTTTTAGTCGGCAGTTTATCAGGTTAGCACATTGTGTTAGCATTAGCTTTGGTTCACATGTGGCGTGCTGCTCTGTTCTGCTGTTTACTGTTGGTATTAAAAACCACCTGACCTCCACTGACAGAGCTAGGTGTATGTTTGACATCCGTACGATGTGTTATATGCTAGATGTCTGGGCCGTGATGACTTTCTAAAAGCTTCAAATGATTTATTTGTAAGTTGTGCTAACATTCATTATATTATATATAGTGTAGCTCTCAGGTATTTAGCTGAAGAGTTGCTGCTCTTTTAATCATGCCGCTGAATTGTTTCTTTGCACGAATAATCTAGTAATGGACAGATTTAGGGCTGGGGTTATAAACAATTTGACAATTGGTTAATATGCGAATAAAGTGATGTCTTCAGATAGCTTGTACGTCCAGCCAACGACCCCAAAGCCAAAATGTATTCAATTCACAAAGCATCAAACATTATTTTGAGAAGTTGTAACCAGAGAGGGAATGAAGTTTTGCTTGAAAAATAAGTAATGGATTAAAAGGAAAGCTGTTGTAATGTGGTTTTTTTTTTTTTTTTTTTGTAAAATGATTCATTTAGATTTTAAACCTAGGTTTTCATTCACTAGGAATGTACCAGTTTAAATCCAGGTTATGGTGGTCCACATGAGAGCTTCTGTGGTATCCTGGGTGTAACGTTGTAACTTGGAACTGGTAGAGTTCTGCACCAAACCAAACCTGTGAATTTGTTTTATCCTCCTAATTGAGTTTAAATGCATTGTTCTTTTGTAGCCCCAGAACGAGCACATCGAGTTACACCGCAAGCGGCATGGCTACCGCCTTGACCACCATGAAAAGAAAAGGAAGAAGGAAAGCCGTGAGGCCCATGAGCGGTCCCAGAAAGCCAAGAAGATGATTGGTCTGAAGGCCAAACTGTACCACAAACAGAGACATGCAGAAAAGATCCAGATGAAGAAGACGTGAGTACAGAAAGGGGAAATAAATGTGGCTTTTCTTTTGAAATGGTGGCTTTTTTTTAAATAAATAAATTAATAAATTAAATCAACAACTCTGACTTGTACCTTTGCAGCATTAAGATGCACGAACAGAGGAAGACCAAGCAGAAGAATGATGATAAGACCCCAGAGGGAGCAGTGCCAGCCTACCTGTTGGACAGAGAGGGACAGTCCCGTGCTAAGGTCCTTTCCAACATGATCAAACAGAAGAGGAAAGAGAAAGCTGTAAGTAACCTGCTCGTCGGCAGCCCCCTTTTTGGTGGTTGTCAAGCAACATGCTACATTTTAAGATTTTCTGCAATCATGCAAAACATATCTATTTTAGCTATTTTACATTATTAATTGTATGGCACTGATGTAGACTTTTAGGTGCAAAATGTTATTGGCTTCTAAACATAATGTGTAATGTCTGCAGGGTAAATGGGAGGTGCCCCTGCCAAAGGTGCGTGCCCAGGGAGAGACAGAAGTGCTCAAAGTTATCAAAACTGGAAAGAGACAAAAGAAAGCCTGGAAGAGGATGGTCACCAAAGTTTGTTTTGTCGGTGACGGCTTCACCCGTAAACCTCCCAAATATGAGCGTTTCATCAGACCCATGGTAAGATTTGCAGTGTGCTTTGAGTTTAAATGTGTTATATGTTGTGTTGCATTGTACACTTGAACTAATGTCCGACAAGGTTTCTTCACATGCATTCAGGATTCATGCTAAAATTGAGCAGTGCATTTCGGTTTTATTTTATTTTTATTTACCCAGGAGTATCCATTAAGATTAAAAATCTCTTTTTCAACAGTGTCCTGGCAAACATAAACCGCAGCAAAAATAATACATTTTAGACAAAAGACAAAGATCTAACTATTTTAAATGAAAGAATTAATGACAGAATTGTAAGATATTAATAAACGTTCAAAACCCCTGCTGCCAGATCTGCCTGCTTCCCGGTTCTTTAGAAAGACATTAAATCTGTCCAGTGACCAGCTCCCAAAGATTCTGAGATTTTTCAGCTGATTCCAGTCGAATGGAGCAGCATACTGATACTAATAATGTTCTAAATAAAATTCCTAACACCTAAATGGCCTCTCTTGTTGTCCTACTTTAGGGTTTGCGTTTTAAGAAGGCTCATGTCACACATCCAGAGCTGAAGGCGACATTCTGCCTTCCCATCCTCGGAGTGAAGAAGAACCCCTCCTCGCCCCTCTACACCTCTCTGGGAGTCATCACAAAAGGAACAGTCATAGAGGTCAATGTCAGCGAGCTGGGCTTAGTCACACAAGGAGGAAAGGTTATCTGGGGTGAGTGCTCATTAATCCATTTATCTGTGTATTTACATGCTCCGTAATGTGTCCGTCCCCTACTTTTGTAAATTGGTCAGAAATATCTGCTTAAACAAAAAATTCAGCTTCCAAATTCAGTTTAATGAGTTAAAAAAACAAATTGATAAACACAGCGAGATATTGCTGCAGAAACCTGGCGTTTTTTTTAAAGTGTGCACACGCATGTGGTGTGTGACTGTGTGTGTAACTGAAATATTTCTTTTATTTCCCAGGTAAATATGCCCAGGTGACGAATAACCCTGAGAACGATGGCTGCATTAATGCCGTTCTGCTGGTATAAGACTCTTGACCTTTATACAGACTGTGCCTGGTTATTCTTATATACAAGAGGAGTGTTGAGTACAACAAAGAACACGAAGATGCAACAAGCGATGGGCTTCAAATCGCCTGAGGATCTCTGATGCTGCACTCGGCAACACAACCGTGTTTGTAACAAGGGGGAAACTCAAAGGAAAGTAAAATGGGGGTATTATTGAATTAAATGTGATATAAATAAACTTGACTTGACTAATTTTTGGATTTCTGTCCCTTTGTCGCTTTCTTGAAAACCACTCTTTATAAGCTACACACTTGCCCCTCGAAACGGTATCCTAATGGTAGAGATTTGTTTAAAGGAGCAGTATGCAGGATTTAGGTTGATCTCTGAGCAAAAATGCAATATAATATTTATAATATTTTCATGAGTTTTTATTAAATTGAGAATAGCGCATTGTGTTCTACATTTGCGGTCCTTTCTCATGGATCTGACACCCTGCGCCTCAGACCCTTCTAATGAAGGATTTAAAATTCACTCAAAACTGAGTGACAGGGCTCAGCGTGGACATGCTGCTCCACCAGAATTCTATTTTTTATAACGCGTTAGTTCTTATAGTAAGTTAAAGTCATTTTAATATTGGCTGTACTTTTTCCCCATACTCTTGGAAAGGGATGGATGAGGGGAGAAGTATTCAGTTAGTCACAATCTGCAATTGCACCACTAGATGCTACTAAATCTTATGTGCTCTAAATTTTACGTATGTGTCGAGTGTAGGTCTAACAAGAATGCTGCTTTATATGCTGAAGAAAAATAACCACTTCACATAACACATCTTCCAGAGGTACAAAGAAGCCAGAGGTGTCACTGGATTAATTGTATTGAGCAAAAGTATGTGCTCATACTCTTCCCCTTATCCGAGCAAGCCAAGCATTCTCTTATAATTTCTGGAAATGCAGAATGTGTGTATTTATCAGTATTGCTGTAGTAATCCTCTTGAATGTTTACTGTGATTTTCAGTGAAAGTCATGGCTCACAAAGGGAGTCAAACAACATTTGTCTTTAGTAACGAGCTTCCTCTTCTTCCTTCCTGTGTCATTGTGTGTGCTGTTCTGTGTTACTTGAGGGATAAAAAAAGCCAGGAAAGTGCTTATAATAAACCTGCAGCTTCTCAAAACACAGGACATCTGGAGCGGCAGGATAAATATGGGTGGGCTGCAGATTTCCGCAGGTCATTGATAGATAAAAATCAAACAGACTGCAGATTTGGGAAACAGGCCTGTGACGTGGGGCATCCTTTATCAAACCTCAGCTACCATAATCTATCCAACAACACAGTGAGTGAAAAGCACAAAAGAAACTAGAATATCTGCAATTATATGAACTATAATTAAAGCATTACAGTGTGTTAACTTTAGATATTGTGCATTACCGTAGATGTACAGATTTTACATACATAATAGCACATTGCTTATTTTGGTGCTTCAGACTCATGACTTTTGATCCACTTTTCTACCTAGTTTTACTACAATCATGTGCCTAGGCTGCACTTTGCACTATTTGATTATTACATAACTCCTGGTTCAGTCCAGGTTGTCAGCTGACACAGTAAGCTTATTTTCACCCACTGCTTTCAGTCAGCAGTTTGGAGTTCAGTGAATGATTTCAGTTCAAAAGGGAGGAGGACATTTTTGAGAAATTAATAGTTAGAAGCAATGTGGACATGAATACACTCAGACTGGTTTCGCACTGTAAATTTCTTTAGAAACCGTCACTGCTGTTTGGGTTGTATTTCCTATATTTATATGCTAGGTTCAGAGTTTTGATTTCTAAACCAGATGTCATTTCACTAACTATCAATAACTATTTCAAATGAGCTACTGCCTTGTTTTATTCCTCTGCGTATTTTAAAAAATGTTGTCCATACCTGTACATACATTACAGAGGAAAAAAGTTACGTCAGAATAAACCAGCAAAATTGTTATCTTCGTTTCCTGAAGGGCAGTGACAAGTACAATTCGATCATTCGATTCGATTATTATCACAATTATGATAAAACATGCTTTCTCTAAGTGTCTCACTATGGTTCACATGGTCATGTTATGCACTCTTTATGTAAAAGAAATGGTGACACTGGGAAAATTTTTGTATTTTATTTGTGATTTGTTTGACTGTAAGGATTTGAGATTTCATGGACTTTTTTTGGTTGTGATTTCAAGAAACCCCGACAGCAAACTGTCAAAGTTACGAGAAACCAACACAACATTTCCTCTCACAACAATGTTTGGGAAGAACTGTGTATGACTCTTCAAATACAAATTAAAGTACAGGGCATAGTGTTTTGAAAGAAATCAAAACAAAGTGGATAATTTACAATATCATTTGAATTTTGTATTCCGAACTGTCTGTTTAAGAATAAAAAATGCTTTCCTCAGTTTATATACAGTCTACAAATGCAGCTACAGAGTCCTGTCCTGTTGTTAAAAAAGAAAAGAAAATTAACAATGTAAGGCAGAATTACATCTGTAAATGTTTTACACATCCACATCAATTACAGTGTATATTACTCCCATAAAACAGAGAATATTTGTCATCTATCATTTGAACCCCAGTTAGATATTAAAAGTGTGTGGCTGCACAGTATAAAAACATATGAACTGAGGTTTCAACATCAAGTATTTCTGTTACTTGAACAGCGAGACTTTCTCGACTACCCAGACTCCCCACCAAGGCCAGCTCTGCCTCCTAATGAACTTGCGTGCAGAGAATGTGTGTACGAAACTCTAGATCTAAAATACAAAAAAAATTGGGTAAATTAATAAGAATTAAGGCAGGTGTGTCCTTACACATTTAAAAAAATACATGCCATATTTTCACTGACAGAATGACACCATGTTTGTCGTTAAGAAGCTCTCAGGAGACCAAAACCGTCTTCTAGACTCTCATCGTGGCATGACATAAAAGTGGAGGCCAAGTCCCTCAATCAGCGTAGCGTCTCCAGTCTTATTATTTTTTCATTCGACTGGCACTGTGCTCCTTCACCAGCCTCTTCATTCAGTGTAAGCGAGATACAACATTGGAGAAGGCCTGTTGAAATCCTCCACGTGGCCAAAAGGTCAGACAGAGAAACCTCTGCTCAGACCTCTTCATATTTCAATCAGCTCAACTTTCTCTATTCAGTCATTTGGCTGAGAGTGTTTTTCTTTTTTCTTTTTAAAAAAAAAAAAAAAAGTGCGCATAGTGATCGAATGCAGTGTCCATCAGATGATGACATCATAAGTAGTAGTCCAGCTTGCTCTCTATCGTCTTGCAGCCTTTGACAGCAAACACCCTCTCGGATTTGGGGAAATAGACTAAATCTTTGGCCAACTTTTCGGCCACTTTCAAATCAGGCCGATGTCCTTTGGCCTCCATCTGGGCCATGGCACACTCAACCACGTGCCGGTACTCCAGAGGTAGAAACGGGACGAAGAAGTCCACCAGGTTCTTGGCGATCAAACTTGTATGCCACAGGCCACCTACAGGAAGAGATTAGCCCGTAATTACAGTAGTATAAAAATCTACATCTTTCATTGAATCTAGTTTCTGAATGCTAACAACATCAAAAAGTGCCCAGCAGCACAAAGTATTTAGCTAATCTGTACTCACTCTTGTCGTTGTTGAACACTGACAGAGTCAGCAGTGTCTCCAGGTCTTTGAGCTCCATCTCTTCTCGATCTCGTCCTTCATTCCAGAAATCTAAAGCTATCTTTGTGATGTCCTGTCCCCCAGCATTGCTATCAGGAAGATCAGAAAACAGCAAACATTAGAAACTGGTGCAAATAATTTTCCAACGAAAGTGAAATAAAAGTAAAGGAAAACACAAAAAATCCCCAGTTTCATAATGACACTTCTCTCACACTGCATTTCTACTACACAACTGTCCTGACCTGTTTTATTCCATTCAGAACTTGTCATTTATGTGATCCTGAAAAAGACTGTTTCTCTGTACTGACACATTTCTAATGGAAGTACTTGACAGCATGCCACAGCACAGAGCCTCTATTCTGCATTGAACGCTGCATATTTGGTGTTTTTTCAGATTGCTGAGAGTTGAAAAATGTTTGGGTAAAACGCTGCTGTCATCACTAAGCGGTCCAATCACAGTGGAGGAGGGGTGGGCCAAACGCTGCAAAGACCAACTGTCACATCCACACAACATGTACAAGTGAACAACAGCAATAACTGAGGAGAAATGAATACTGCTCCATCCAACTTCAGGTTGGACGATGGCACCAAGATGTTTCCAGCCCACTAAATCTCATGAGCCCATGCAGACTGGTGGATCAGTCCTCTCTCTCTACCTGCTTCAGCCTTCCCTTCATCCAGAGGACGTAGAGTAGTCTAACTCATGCCAACATTTTTACATTCAGTAGACGTTGAAAACACAAACTATTGCCAATTTCATACAGACTGTATATAAATATAACATACAGTCTAGGCTTGCAACACATCTGCAGATATTCTGTATCATAGATACCATAGCTTCTCAGCTGAAAAACCAGCAGGTAAAATGCACTTTGGTTGACACGCGGCCTAAGGGAACACTTTCAGCTTTTTACCTGAGGAAGATGAAGATGGCTTTCCGATAAGAAACTCCATCAAGCTTGTCGTAGTAGTCCAGGTACGGCTTTATGCTGTCAATCAAGCCAGGATGCATCTTATCCATTTCATCAAAGATGAACATTGAGTGTGCGCAGTTGGTGACGTTGCCTTTGATCCATTGCTGTAACTGAGTCTGTAGAGAAAAAGTGGCATATTCATATAAAATGGCAGAACAGAATGACCTTGCTGTATTTAAGCTGAAAGTCACTGGGTTCTACTTATTTATCATCATACCTTGTAGGTAGCAACCTGTCTCTCGTGCGGGAAGTGAAGTTCAGATGTGAAAACATGAACAAATTTGCTGTCCATTCCCTCCTTGTAAATGTTTTCAGCAATCAGCTGACTAACAAAGTTCTTCCCTGTGCCGGTCCATCCGTGCAGGGAGAGCACCAGGGGCTTCTTGGGGTTGTCGTTCGTCATGAATCCATTCACAGCTTTCAGGATGATGCGTGAAGCAATGTGCTGTCCAAATAGTTTGTTATCCAGGTCATCCTGGAGACCTAGAGAGAACACAGGAGAACTCAACAGGAATTCAACATACCTGACTAAAACATCTTCCTTAGAATCGCCCTCAGGGAAATTGTGTGGTTGAGGTGGCGAGAAACCAAATCAAAAATCAGTTTGAGTTTCAACATGTTTTACAGGTATCTGGAAATGGCTGATAATAATGCAGCACTATTAATGAGGAGTACAACTACTGGTGTGCACACAATAATACGGTGGTGTTCTGACACCAGCCGCCCACCTTGGGCTGGGGCGAATGTTTGGGCTTTTGGGTTTGGTAACTTGGTTGAATCACGGATTGAGTAAACATCTGCTGGGGTGCAATGCGATGAGGGGGGTGACACTTTGCTGGGGAGACACAGTTGTAGCACTGCACCGTTTCTGGGGAGAATGAGTCTTCTGGGTCCAAAGGGACATCGAGGAGTTGAGTTGAGTTGCATTCACCAACATGGCCAACAACAAAGGTTCACAAGCTACTTTGGCCTGCATTTTTCAGTCAATTTCCAGCATTTTTCCCCGCATGAGAATAACTATTTTTAATTTAATATGTTCTTCTGTTTTCTCAGTTTACAAACAACCTTACTGAGAGGATTTGCTGCTTATATGAAATAAATATGCAATTATATTAATTTAATCATCCTCTGTACCATTGAAAAACAGTCTTAATCTGTGCATGTTATTGTTTTTTTCAATTAGATATATAAAGTATGTTTAAAAAGTAAACAAAGTAGGTTTAATGTCTATGTTTACCATGTCAAGCTGCATTTAGGTCTATTTCTGTGTGTGTATATTGAGAGCGGAGTTTAATATATGTACACATACCTGTCCAATAAAGCTGTTTCTGACTGTTTTCTCTGCTCTAAGTGACAAATAAAAATATCTGTAGGGACTGGACTGCTAATCAAACAAAACAAGCAGTCAAAAAAGTAAATTGTTAACGTCGGAAACTGCAATGGCATCACATTGCACCAGCATAGAAATCAAGTAATAGAAAACACAAGCAGCAGATTCACCTACTGTGAAAATAATCACATATTATTTTGTTTAACATGTATGTAGGTGGAGGCCTTTGTTTCTGATGAGACCCCCCCCCCAACAAAACCTGTATCAGACCAGACTGGAGTAGGTGTAGTTTATTCTTAACGGGATTTATGAATGTGATTGGTTTCGGTTTTGACGGTCAATCATTGCCGTGCAGCCTGGGCGTTGTTATGAATGATTAAAAGAAGATTGATCATTTAGTCGCCTTAAAACTGACCTAGGTGCCCACACACTTCTGCGCCGAACACGCTCACCTGTTGCATTGAAGGCGATCCAGTTGTGATCGCAACTTTCATGAAAGTAATTGTAGACAGTCCGCCCGACCATCGCGGTGACTCCTAACAACACTGTTGTTGTTGTGATCGGTTCAAACGCGACCACCAGCACGCCGGCGGTCGAGAAAACGTGCAAAAACAGACACAAGCGCGTCGGATTCATTGTCGCAGACACTTGACTCCCCACATCAGATGATTTTGTGCGACAAAATAGCCATAGCGTCTTGATTAAACACCGCGCTACAGCCGAAACGCTAGCTCGTTTTACAACGCGGCACTTCCGCATGCGTCATCGACACGCGACGCAACAAAGCAACAGCATTTAAAACAAACATGTTTGGCAAGTTTTAAAAGCGTGAGAAGTGTCTAGATTTGGGGTGTTAAAGTCAACCATCTACACGTGCGCGCACGTTATGTTTTCGTGTGGCTAACCTGCGATGTAACAGCCGCACCAGCTCAAAATGAAACAAATCCTTGATCATGAGGTAGATAACGCGTGAATGAGGTAAACAAAGCAACCGTAAAATACCCGTCCTGTTGAAGGAAATCCACTCGGGTCGGCAGCACTCGTGGAAATAGTAGAAGATGTTCGGGTAGCTGGCGAGAAACCCGGTGAGAGCCGCAGCCATCCCCACGGCGATGCCCGTGCTGATGGGCTCCATCGCCCCCGCGGTGCCGGAGCAGGCGAGCGCACACAGCAGCACGACGAGTCGCTTCCTCTGTGTCATGTCAGTGTCACCGGTTCATCTCACTTAAAGTCCAAACGAAAACAAAGGAGAAGGAGGAAGGAGAGTTACAAGAGAGGGTCAAACTGTTTGTCAAAGCGAATTAAGTAAACACAGCCGTCGCCGGTCGTTGTCATGCGCGACGTGACGTCAGGGTCCAAAGGTCACGTTCACCTGGGTTGGGGGGGGTCAAAAATTATAGCCTCATCTGTCACGGGGGATTATAGTTGGGGGGTGAAAAAGGCGTCTTGTGTTCTTAGTAAAGCTTTTTATTGGCAATATAGTCAAGTTAATTTATACGGTAACACTTTACAGTAAGGGTGCAAATTATACATGACAGATGAAATACTGATTTACACCAAGAGCAATTTTAGCAATACCACTTTAGATATCATGTGCAAAATTACTTCTATTAGCATCAAGTGCACTATTGCTTTCAATACTGTGCAATATTACTTTAAATGATATGTAAAACAGTACCTTCCATTACTTTTTTCAGTGTCCTGTGCAGTTTTCTGTTCAATATCATGTGCATTACTATTTTAATATTTCTGTCTTTTGTGTTCAATTTTACAGTCAAGTATTAACAATTACTACAAAAATTACAAAATGTCAGGTAAAATGAATAAAATAAAACAATAAAGCAGCCAAGGTGTTATCGTCATGTTTCCTGACTGGCAGTGATACATGCCAGGAGCTTCACTGAATCATTCAATTGTCACACTATGGTTAACGGGTCATGGTATGCACTCTTCATGCAAAAAAAACAGTAACACTAAGAAAATTGAATATTTTATCTGTGATTTGTTTGTCTGGTGCATTTACAGCCAAGAAGTACTCAACTGTGAAGTGAAGTGAAGTGTCAACTGTCTATCCACAGTCCACTAAAAGCTCCTTTACCTGCAAGTGACTTCAAGCGATTCGATTTATATGCCTTTTTTGAGTTGTGGCTCTTAAGAGACCCTGACAGCAAGCTGCCAAATTATGAGAAATTTCCTCTCCTAAAATTGTTTGGGAAGAAATGTATATGACCGTTGAAAGCCAAATTATAGCACAGAGCATTTAAGCTGAATTTTAAATCAAACTAAGTGCATAATCAACCACTCCACTACTTACAATATCATTTGAATTCTGTATTCTTACGTGGTTTCAGATTAAAGGATAAGGTTATCATTTTAGCACCAATGTAATCATTACAACATCTTTTAAATCTATTTAACACACACAATTAAGGCACCGACCAATTGAGATGATGTACGGTGTCATAGGAGTGATTTGTACACTCACTGTCAGTGGCACCCTGAGTGATTTCCTGTTGTTTAAAAGTTTAGAAAGTTGCTCAGAGCCACACTGAGCACTCTCTTTCTCTCTGTCCATCGTTTCATTATCTTGACAATCATCCATCCATCAGATGATGACATCATAAGTAGTAGTCCAGCTTGCTATGTATCGTCTTGCAGCCTTTGACAGAAAACAACTTCTCAGATTTGGGAAAATAGACTAAATCTTCAGCCAACTTCTCGGCCACCATCAGGTCAGGCCGAAGTCTTCTGGCCATCATCTGCTCTATGGCACACTGGACAACATGCCGCTTCTCCAGAGGGAGAAACGGGACAAAGAAGTCCACCAGGTTCTTGTCAATCAAACCTGTATGCCACAAGCCGCCTGCAGTAAAAGATCAGCAGATATTTAAGATCATAAAATCTACAGATACGTGACAATAAAAGGAAAAACCTTAATAAATGAATGGGGAAATATAACAACCCATCATGCTCTGTGGCAGAAATGAAAATGCTCAGCTGGCCCAGCTGATTCTGATTTTGTATCAAGGTCGCCAGAGGAAAAGATCGAAGTGAGTTTGAAAGACTGTTCGTTGATGATGTGATGAAATGATGTGAAACATATGCTATTAGCCATCACAGTGACCAGATCTCACCAGAACCAGAACTCTACCATCATCAAAATACCAAATGAGGGAGTATCTCTTGGACGAATGGTGTTCATCGCTCCTGTATGACTCCAAAGTACACAGCAACACAATGTAGTATTCAGCTAATTTATACTAACTTGCAATGTTGTTGAACACGGAGACAGTCAGCTGTTCTTCCAAGTCTTTGAGCTTAATCTCTTCTCGACCTCGCCCTTCAGTCCAGAAATTTAAAGCTATCTTTGTGATCTTCTCCCCTCCAGCGTTGCTAGGAGGAAGATCAAAAACAGGAATCATAATACAATTTTGCCTCTGATCAGCATCCGAAATTAATATTCGTTGGACTGTTAGAAGACAAAATGCACTGGCCAAGCATTTTTTTTAAAATATCCTTGTTACCACATATATCTCAGCAAACTGGTGCAAAATGTTTCTACAATGAACGTGAAATGAAAATAAAAGAAATCACAGAAATTTCTTCAGTTTCATAACTAAATTTCTCCTTCCTTATTACAACTTTTTATTAAAGTGATCCTGCAAACAGACAGGTTCCCTGGATCAATACTTTTCTATAGTTCAAATGATTATGTTTGACTGCTCAGACTCAGGGAACACTTTCAGCTTCTTACCTGAGGAAGATGAAGATGGCTTTCTGATAAGAAACTCCATCAAGCCTGTCGTAGTAGTCCAGGTACGGCTTTATGCTGTCAATCAAGCCAGGATGCATCTTATCCATTTCATCAAAGATGAACACTGAGTGTGCACATTCAGTAATGTTGCCTTTGATCCACTGCTGTAACTGAGTCTGAGGAGAAACAGTACCATAGTGACATAAAAAGGCAAAACAGAACAATGTTGCTGTGTTTCAATTGAAAACAGTTAGGCTCTACTTATTTATCATCATACCTTGTAGGTCTGAATCTTATCTTTCAACGGGAAGTGAAGTTCAGATGTGAAAACATGAACAAATTTGCTGTCCATTCCCTCCTTGTAAATGTTTTTAGCAATCAGCTGACTAACAAAGTTCTTCCCCGTGCCGGACCATCCGTGCAGGGAGAGCACCAGGGGCTTCTTGGGGTTTTTGCTGGTCATGAATCCATTCAAGGCTTTCAGGATGATGGGTGACGCAATGTGCTGTCCAAACAGCTTCTTATCCAGGTCAGCCTTGAGACCTAGAGAGCACACAGCAGAGAGTCAACGGGTTTAGAGGCTGCAAACACTTTTCTCAGCATCTCCCTCTAGGAAATTGTTTGGCTGAGGTGGTGGGCCGTCAAAATTTCACCATGCCTTAGTCAGGGTTGGGGTTAGCAACACTCATTAAAGCGCCAGTCAGTAGGTGAGATTAGGAAAAAGTGCTCTTACTTTGAAAATTAGGGCAAGTATTGGTCCCAGCTCCTTATAAATAACTTAAATAACTACTTATAATAATATATATAACTTATAATAACTACTTTAAATACTTGAAATCAAATTAAAATGTGCTTTTAAAGGTGACTGGTAATAACAAATTATACAACATTTAAACAAGAGTATAGTTAAATGAAACATAAATCATGTCACTGTCCAAAAACAGCTCCCACTTTCGGTTTCGGATTTGACAACAAAAAGAATCCCTCACTCTTACTGAATAATTAAAGATGTTTGATCATTTCATTAAAAACCGCCCACCACACGCTCACCCGCCGAGTTATATGAGATCCATTTGTTACTGCAGCTCTCGGTAGTGAAGTAATGAGAGACTTTCCAGGCCATCACCGCCAGCGTGCCCACAGCCACTGCTCCGGTGACCGGCTCCAGCGCGTCCAGCGGCGCGCACAAAGCCACAGAAACGCACAGAAACAAACACAACCGAGCCGCCCTCATCGTCAAAGGCACCCAAGGCTCCCTGACTTCAGACCTTTTCAAAGTCGAATGTCAAAGTGTTGAAAGTCAAAGCTCAAGTTAATAACTTCTACTTTGCGCTTGGCCCATGCGCCCAACTTGTTTCTGACAGCGACAAACTCGCGTCGATTGTACCAAACAGACTTATTTTACAACTTCAAGTACTGCAATCACACTACTTGGATTTGAACTTTAAACTTTAAATATTAATGCATCTTTTGAAACCGAAAAGTAACCTAATACCAAAAAAAAATAAAATAAATAAATTATGTGAAAATATCGCGATATTTTCACCCTCGTGCTTTTCCTCATGCGGCCACATGGATGCGCTCATGCACAACAAAACAATGTTTGAAAATGATCCCTCTTTCAGCAAGGGAGCAATTTGTTCTTTTTTTAACAGGGAAATTTTAACAAGAAAGGTTTTTTTTTCCACTTAAAAGTCTACTATTTGTTTCATATTAGTTGGTCCATTATTAGTTTATTAATTCTCTATCTTAAAGACTAAACTTGTTAATATTAATAGTTTATAGCCTCCAATCTGGGTTCCCAACTCCAGACCTCCAGACTGTCAGCCCATTTCCCATTTTCGCTTGTCTAAAACATCTGATCCAGCAGTACAGTGAGGGCCACTGAGCTGCATCAGGTGCATGCTCAATGACTGTGTTACTAACTGCTAGCTACTGTTGTCTTACTGATTTGTTTTTCACCTATTCAGGGCCAATAAAGTGATGATCACCGCAACTTGCATTTCCTTTAAAGTCACAATCCAGACAAGTGACACACACAATGTGTTGCATTTTGAATTTCCACTGTGAATAAAATGTACCTGGAGATATGACTGATATTTAAAATGTCATAATCTTTTCAGTGTTCCCCAGTTTCTTTTTTCATTATCATACTAGTATGCTGGCCTCTTGTTCTACAGTATAACCACATAAATGCTTCATCTTGAATAACAGTAATTTTATATTTGTCTTTTTAAATGAATTTCCTGTTCATACAAAATATTATGCAACAGATTGATGAAATCCCAAATGGTGTAGTCAGATTTTTAACTTCCGCTCCCAAATACAAAGACATTATCTTAGATCCCTGGAAAATATGTGTAAATTGATAAATATTTTCTATTCATCATCATCAGCAAACAACTTTTATGATTCTTCACGTCTCTGTTATTGCACCTCTTACCAACTAATACACATGGTTTAATTTATTTATTTACTGATGATGTATTCACTTATAGTTTTTACTTGTCTGATGAGCGACAGGGACCAACAAGCAAACAAATTCATCTTTGGTGTTCAACTTATTTTACAGTGAGGTCACGTCATCTGTTTAGCCATTTATAGTGACAAGTAAACCGATCACCCTAAGCAGGTACTGAGTCGAGATATTCATGATTTCTTTT
This sequence comes from Scortum barcoo, assembly GCA_023238725.1. Taxonomy (NCBI): domain Eukaryota; kingdom Metazoa; phylum Chordata; class Actinopteri; order Centrarchiformes; family Terapontidae; genus Scortum; species Scortum barcoo. The sequence continues at coordinate 11,143,973 of CM041545.1, forward strand.
ACAAGCACAGACCGTGTACGATAAATAGTAAAATCTTTTTAGTTTATCTCTAATAAGATGATCACAATTACATCCCACTCCTTCTCATGAGGTTAGATGGGTTGGCACCATATGGGACATCTAAAGCACTTTATAATGTCTGTACAATTTAAAAGTTTTAACACTTGTCTGCTCTGTGTAACTGGATTGCAAAATTATTGTAATTACTTCAGGATGTTTAAAAATAAATAATAGTCAGAAGTATATATTGGTTGTAGCCATATTTTCACAGCCTTGGGGCTCTGCACAATTATCTAAATGGATTCATCTTGTTCCTCAACATACACATCAAATAGTCCAGAAATGTGACAGGAGACAGGAGTTGTGTCTACTAAGAAAATTAGCTGTTTAGTTTGAAGGTAGAGAATGGCAATCAATGTCATCAACAGTTTTATTTTTCCACCCCTGCTGACAAAAAGTTTTAAAAAATAAAACAAATTGTAATACAATATGATAAAATCCTACCTGCCGGTAGAGGGCAGTTGCCTACTGCAAATGGGGGCTTCTGTGTGGGCCAGATAAATACATTTACATTTGGACTACTTACTTTGAATACACACATACATACATACACACACACAAATGCAAATGTATTTATTTGGCCCACACAGAAGCCAGGGCAGTAGTAGTGTATATGTATATATTTAGTAAATGTAGTTTGTTGGCAAAAACCAATTAGTTAAGTTATATTTGCTATGATGCCATCACTTAAAGCCATAAGCATGTGGATATGTCTGATTTTGCAAATCACATGTATCATAAAGATATCTAAATTGATACCAAGATGAAGTCAAAAATGGTGAAAAAACACATTTGGATAAGCAGGAAGATGAAAAGGATCTACAATAATTAAAGCACATTCACGGTCTGAAACCTCTTTCCCTCTGTGCTCTGCTCTCAAGACTCCGATCCTCTGGAACAGTTTCAGGGGAGAAATGCACCCAAGGAGCCAAACGTGAAGCATCTTAACCCTGACAAGCTTGAATTTGTGACTTTATTGATGAGTAATGTGTGCTTTAGAGTATTGGGTCTGTTTGAAATGCAGGTAAAAGAGCTTTAGAGAAAATAGACATAACATGAAGTTGTGCACACTTCAGATTTGAACTGGTGGTTTTACATCCTTCAAGAGCAAAGGGGGACATATTGTAGCTTTGACATTCCTAATTCAGTACTGGCCAACTAGTACTCTTGACCTAGTTTATATTTGGTCAGTTTGTCTTCTCAGAGAGCACGGGCTGGGTCAGGAACTGCTGCTGCTATGGCCTTTAAGACCCACTGAGACAATGTTCGCATTACCAATTCATAAATACTGAAATCTTGACATGACTTGATTTGATTTGAAATGGCAGATTCAAACACTGCCATAGTTATTCTGACAATATGAGGTCACACAGTCTTTTTGCTTTGTGTCATAAGGTCATCCTCTTACATACCCTTTTACTTCATTTTTATATTTTTACTCTCCGGATCAGACTTGTCTATTATAAAAGGCCATAGTTTATAGATACCAAATGTTTCCTCCAGTTTTTCACCCCCATTACAGACTCTGAAATCCCGGGCTCTCTTCGGCACACTTTGAGGACAGGATGTGGATGGAACACACAGTCTAACCAATAACAGCTTTGATGCTGATTTAGCTGGTTATGTCGTAACTACATAGACAAAATAAAATTGTGTTCTAAGATGAAAACATTTTAACACTGGACTGAAGATACAATAAAATGACAAATTAGGAGCTGTAAAGAGTAGTTAGTGTTTAAAGGTTTTAAAAAATTACATCCACAACTCAGTGGTTGAAGTAAGCAATAAATTCAAATCAGTCTCAAGAAACTTTATTCTAGATTGTCCATCGTAGCACTCGGTCTCCTGATCAGGATGGTGATCATTAATCTGCCAACAACAACTGCCTCATGAGGCTCACGGCAAACAAAGGACCTTCGTTTTCTGCGTTTTTCAGGTTGGCGTTTTTCCTTCCTCTCCTCCAGCCTGTCATTGTGGCAGCGTGTTCTTCCTGGTGTGGACGGGGTCAGATGGTGTCCCTTATGTTCCAGGACCAGGGCTCTTCCTCGAGTTCTTCGGGGTGGTACTACAGGGAGGGGAAAAGGTACAGCAAGGGGACTGCGAGTCCTGATGAAGGCCAGACTCCCCCTTGGGCTGAGATAACTCTGAGGAAAGGGAGAGATTTGAGCTTCCTTTGATAATTCTTTGAAAAAAAAGTGCAAAAAAAGCTTGAAAGCAGCCCAACACCCGCTCCGTTGTCCCTGCTTACAGCAGTACCCTGATTTCTTGTTGTTTCCCAGGAAATTCACTGAGTAACAGCTGTTTGAAAGAGATTATGCTGCACTTTCATGACTCAACATGATGAAACGGTACACCTGTGCAGTATTAAACATATTAATTAACATTAACATTTTAAGAAAGATTTTAGGTTCATTCTTGAAATTTGTTTAAAAAATTACACTCAAATTAAACTCAAAGCTGCCAGTCATCGCTCACAGCTACTCAATGAAAAAGCAAGGAAACTTCATGGATTACGTTTTTTTAAACCAATATTATTAAAGCTGATGTGAGACTGTAAATGATTGTTTGATGCATGGTGATGAGGCTTATTGTATGGCAAACCAGAGTTTAAAAAAAATTATCAAAGGGGCCAAGACATACTGACTTTTAGACTTGTAGCCTCAAGCTCCAAAAACGCTGGATTCAACAATTCCCACAACACAACTAGACAGCTAATTAGGTCTTAGATACCATAAAACATACCACCAGGCTTTCTGTTTAACATTTGTTTTCTCCAAATTGAAGCGAAAATACTTAACATACTAATTCTCATAGACTCCTCCTAACTAGGAAACAGATTTCAATGGAGTGCACCTTTGGGGAGACACATGATTTTAAACAACTGAAAGTTAATTGGGAAAATTACACAGATACACAGACGGGGCTTCTTTTTCTTTGTAATCTACTAGTTTTGCTGTTTCTAACATATGAGTGTAGACTTATGCAACAGGCATTCCCCTCCAGGGCCTGAAAGTCTGGGCATCTTCTCAATGGTTATCAAGTGGGAGAGAATAACTTTTCCTGCAGAGTAAAAAATGCCTATTCACTGTGGATGTTGGAAAATGATTTGATGGCTCTGACGGAGCAAAATATTTTGCTTGCTTTAAGGAGTTTAACTCTGCTGTTACCAGGAGGGAGGCTAATTGGAGGTCTTTTATCCTCTTTTATTCCTGCTATTCTCTGCTGTGCTACTTCATTCTGTGGGTAAAGAAAGGAACGGAGCACTCGCAGAGGAGGGAAGAGGGAAACAGAGGGGACAGGTCAACCTTTAATCTCACTATAAACAGAGGGCACTGCCACCGCACACTGACCCCCACACCCTCCACTTCACCTCATCTAACCCTTGCCTTAACCCCCACCCTGTGGCAGCCCAGGCTGGACGGTCACTTGAGGAATTAAACTTTAGGCCAAAGCACATTTCTATGAAGTCAACAGAGAGAGGCAGAGAGAAGATTAGAGGAAGATTGGTGTACTGATTGGGAGACGAGACAGATAAAAGTTAGACTTATAGAAAGATAAATCCTGTGGTGAATGTTATGTGTTAAAAAACAGACAGAAGTGTTTAGTAATTTGTTCATATTTTCACTGTTATGCCCCTTAAAACCAGCAGGAGGGGCTCAGTGCTTTTGTCTGCCAATTGGTCCCCTTTAGACCAATAGTGCAGTTGATCTTTTGGAAACGCACAAATAACTGAATTATAGTAACTATAAAAGCTTACACCATCATCATGGAAACTGAAGAAAAAGAATAGCAACAACATTGAGACAATAGTGAATCATGTATAGTTGTCATCTTTTATTAATTAGTTTTCTAATAAAATAAGGATGTGGTTTACAAATCTATTTTTGCATCTGATTTCCTGTGCTTGTGTTAGTTTTTCCTATGAAATGCATTGGAAAATGTTGCATGTGCAATACTTTTAAGTGCAGCAGTTCAATGGTAAAGAGTTCAGTAATGTCTATCTATATGTGTCCTTGTCATGCAAGAGAAAGTATAAGAAGTAATACCTGGGTATCTTAAGTCAAGTCTCTTTGATTTTTCAAATTTTTTGACATGTAAGACAAGACAAATTTCAAATTTCAGTCACTGAGTTTTTAACTCCAGGACCACGTGTCCTCAATAGGTTTTCGGTGCATTCATACCTGCACTTAGAGCTGTCCACCTGTGATTGATCCACCCAAGATGCATGTTAATAGCAGGTCTGAATGAGGTCTCAGAAGGAGCTTGGTGTTGCAGCGGCACTAACAGCACTCAATGACACAAGGTGGGCTCGGAGATAGCAAAATGTCTCAGCTCTAAAAGACTCTGCCACCTCATCATCGGTTAGTGGAGGCGTCTGGTCGGCTGAATAATAAGCAGTCAAATTTCTGTGAGTGTGATTTTTTTTTTTTTAAGGTACTCAGCCTGGCTCATGTTATACTTCAAAAGACACAACAATGACCTGGGCCACAAAAGTCCTGGAGCTGCTCTCGACTGTACAGTCGTCACCAGCACCCCCGGGCCAGAGAGAATACCAAACAAGCGCAGCAGCCGTGCAGAACTACACTTTCCAGTTTTTGATACACGTCTGAGCAAGTGTTCAACACAGATTTTCAATGCAGCCACTGGCAATTGCAAAAAGTGTGGAGGTAATGTTAAACTGTGACTATGGAGGTGTAGAGGGCCTGATCCACCAATATGCAAGCCTACCTATTGACAGCATCAAAAGGGAACCTGTCTCTGAAAGTGACTGATGAAGTGTCAAATATTGCTCCATTAACGTAAGACAATGCTAAATCATTAAATGAACTTTATATAAACTTTTAATTTGTACTATGTACTATTAAGTCTTATTGTCATAATAAAAATAATGCCTACAATATGTCTGTCTAATAAGTCTCATGAATAACCACGCCTTTCTCCACTTTTTTTTAAATGAGTATTATTGTTGGTGAAACATTTACACCTTTGAAATGCTGCGCTTAAAATATAAACTGTTGCTGAGAAATATGACGTAGACACAGTGTGTAGGACAGGAATTATACCAGCACTGGAAATACCTGGGGTCAAAGGGTGGTAGTCATCCTAGAGCCAATACCTGCAACTTCTGCTTGCATTTTAGTGTCTTGCCTGAAATTTGGGTACACGCTTTAGATTTTTTTTACTTATAACATTCACTTGTCAAAATGTCAAAATGATGTTTTCCATGAAATGACATAAAATCAATCAAAATACCACAACAGAAAATCTCAGCCTCTGCTCAGCCTTTGCTCATTTAATATGTTGCTTAACTGTGCTTCACGTGTTTTCTGTAAACATTTTCTATTTCTTGTAAATAAAGATATTATCTGAAAAGCTGGGCTCTAAAATGCTCTCTCTCTATATTGGTGATAACAGTTACTTTACTTGAAATGTGATGAAAAATAATTAAAGCAATACTTCTGAGGCACTGTGTTGCTCCTTTAATGTGCTCACTTGTGTAAAGGTGAAAAATTCAGCAGAAAAATCAGCTTTTAATTAATGATCTGCTTTCTTAATTCCCCATATTTGTTATGAGAGTTATCCTGGATCATGCTGCTTTGAAATTGGAATAAAATTGAATGAATTCAGTTTCTTTAGAAAAAAGAAAGAAAAGTCTGCATTTTATTTTAGTAATTAAACTTTAAAAAAAAAAAAATCGGTCATACTAAAGTGATAATGTTTTCCTAATGCTTACAGCAACCACAGCAGAGACCATACAGTCCATTTTTCCCTAAATAAGAGGAAAACCAACTTGTTTGTGGGAATTTATTTTGCAATTAGAATTAAAGCTGAAAAAGAATGCCATGGGTGCCTAGCAACGGTTGCTACGGTGCAGTGGGGTATAGATGTGTGACATCATGGGACATTTTCCTTTGATCTGCGACATCATGCTCAAACCTGCCTTTTATTTCACAAACCTTATAAATAAGAGTGAACTCAGGCGACCCACACAGTTAATCTTCACTTCTGCTGGAGTAAAACTTATACAACACAACAAGAAAACGAAGCCGAATTCCCGGAGGACCAAATCAATCCATCACAAACACTCAATTGTATCACAAGGTGGATTTCATGGATAGACCAACCACATCAAAGTTGATGGATACACCAAAAGTTAGCGTTGACACTGTTCTCCCGCTGATCAAGTCTTTCTTTAACAGACTTTCAGCAGAGCAGTGGGCAGAGTTGAGGGCAGGTTCCCCCAGTGATGCCACAAAAGTTATGTTGGTAGAACTGCTCTTGGATATAATTATATCCGTGTCTAAATCTTTGTTGGCAGCTGTCAGGAGCACACATGACTACGTCCCTGAGGACCATGTTCTCTTCAGTCTGGGTAACACGCTCCCACAGAGTTTTGCTGAGGTCCTCAACGTTGAGGACGAAGTTGTCTGTGCGAGCTCAGAATACCTCTCTCATTTAGTTGCACAGGAGGTTGCCGAGAGTCTGAATTCTGTCCTCGACACTAGTGGGGATACAGAAAATCAGCCTGTAGAAGAGCAGCACATCAATTCCACCAGCAGAATTAATTCTATGTTGACTCATGTCTGCAGGATGTTAAAGGCATTCATGTGCAAAATGAAAGTTGTCTGCACACCTCAACCACGCAGACAAAGAAAACGTCCAGAAACCAAAACGTCCAACCAACCAGTTCCAGAAGAACTAAGTATTAAGGAGAAGAAGTTGGCAGACGATAAAAACTTCCAGTCATTAGTAAGAAAAATTGATTCATTGACCCTGATAAGTATATTTTCAGGCAGCCCCGTTAAATGTGACAATGGGTCACTGAAACAAAAGACCCAAGAAAAGATCTCTTCAGGGAGCAGCTCTGTTAAGGTAGTCGTCCAGAACATAATCAGGAAGGAGGTGAGTAATATCATCGAACCTCTTTTAGACGACCTTTCTGATGAAAGGTACGAGATGCTACAATCCAAATTGTCTCAAGACATTGAAATTATAGCAAAAGAAATTGCTGAGATTGTTGTGAAAGTGAGAAGTTTAAAACCGATGCACAATGCAAAACACAGAAGGGAAAACAAAAGGTTAGTGAGGGAAGTGCGTATCAAGATCAAGACCTTTTTAGGTACACACTTTGCCAAAGCCTGGGTACACAGATTAATGGCCTACCTTAAGAAAAAGTTCCACACACATTCCAAAGTTGAAAGTAGGGAGTCTACTGAGTCACTAATAGATGAAGTCGACTTTCTGATTCAGACAGAGGATGGTAAACTGCCACAGGAGGTAAATAATTTTGTATTCACAGGAGATCTTAAAGATTTTCTCTTCCATTATGTCACAGATGGGATGGCCGAAATTGTTCCTGTATCTTGCTGGGAGGAATCTTGCAGACCAGCGCATGTTTCTCTGTCATATTTGGTGCGTGCTGACATAGAGAACAAAGCGTGGAGTTTCCCGGGATTGATGAGGTGGTGGCTGACCACTCAGGGTCACAGCCACACTAAGAGGGTGACTCACGCTATAATGGGCCCTAAGGCAAAGGCACCAATAGAGATCATTCAGGTGGCCTCGGTGAATGAATCTGTAATGACTGATGCATTGTCACCTGCCAAATCTGCCACGTCTGCTCAGGACAAAAAGACTGAAAAAAAAGAAAAATACGTGACAGTACTTATAGAAAAACTGGTAACAAGGACCTTCAAGAAAACAAAAATTTCCTTCCATACCAAAGACCCAAAGGATATCATCAGGGGTCTTACTGAAAAAATATTGCCCAAAGTTGAGGGCTTAGATTTAGACATTAGCCCTAAAACATTGAAAACTCTAGACAAGGTAGTTTTCAAGCACCTCTGTAAACAGTGGAGGTGTGCTGAGTTGCTACTGGTTGCCATGACAATCGAGGAGCCAGCACTTGAAAATTGCATAGCCGCCTTTTTAAAATCTCATCTCACAATTCAACAAAGATGCCACAACACCATCTGCAAGTTCTTTTCTGCTATTGGCGATGTAATTGCTAAGCCCTTTACCGCCTCCAAGACATAATTAGGCAGGGTTGACATCATTTAGGTGACCTTTCTATTTTTTTTCCTTCAAAATGAACGTAATAAAGAGCTCCAGTCCTGCCCCACATCCAGGTTACTTTCTCCTCCACTGGCCTCTGTCCTTTATAAAGTGGCAGAGGCCAGTGGAGCAGGAGGTTAGCTGGTAATAGATAGATCAGTGGTTAGGTTTACTCCGGGTGCTCTGGTTCACCTACGTTTCAAAATTAAATTAAAATAAATAAATAAATAAAAACTGGAATTGCATTTCTTTGCTCATCACTCTAATTATTTACTATTAGAGGTGTAAATACTCAGCTTGGATCAAATATCACTTGATTCAGTTTTACTAATGCATTTCATTTGTGTAGAAAATACAAAGATTTATGTTTTTGCACCAGTGTTTTTGCATCTTAACAATATAGCAAATATTTTTTTTTTTAAGTCAAAGCTTATATAACATTTGCTTTCAAGATAAAAGTCTCAATAGAACTCATTCGTCAAAATTAGGACAAATTATAGAAATTGTCTTACTCTGAGTACACAGCTTCTAAGCATCATTCAGTCTTGTTTTGATTTTACAGTCCAGATCGGTTTATCAACTAAAGGGTCAGATAGTCGACTCAGAATATGATGAAGAAGGAAAACTGGATTTACACTGCATAAAGCCTTTCACTGGTACAGTTCATACGGACTACGTTCAAAGTGAAGATCTGCTCAAATACATTAATTATCACTTTATCTCAACAACTCTTATTTCTTCATTATTTCCGGAAGTGAAATTGTGTTCTATAAAACTTTGCATGAACTTTAGTTCACAAAACTCAATAAGAGAGCTTAACTTTCGTTAATGGAGAGTTATACCACCTGGTCGAGGACTTACTGTAACCTGCAGAAGGAAAATATGTCTGTGAATTTTTTTATATTCTACCAATTTGATGCAGTTTGTAAAAATGGTGATGGTTTCTAAGTAAGTTGTATTTTTTCATATAATTTCTCAGAATGTGTTTACGTCCTGATTTGATTTACTATGTCTATGTCTATATTCAAGTTTAAACAATATTTAAATGTACTTTTCTGCATTATAGGAAGTTGGCAATACTTAGAAGAATTAATTCATATGTTTGGGTATTGTTGTAGGTGAGGAAGGTTTGGACCCAAATGCAGGACAAGATGAGATAGGACAGGGCTGATGTAGACCACAATGCACTTGCAATTGCTTGCTGGCAGGCAGACAGGTCAACAGGCAGGCAGGTATATTCAATGTAGATTTCATGCGATGAACACAAAGTGTAGTGTGAATGTTAAAATTTGACTATTGTAGTTGATTCAACTCAGTTTTCACTGCAGTTCTCTTAAATCTTACTCGTTTAATCATGTCTGGTGTAAATGATATGCAGCAGTGAAAACATGTTGTTCTTTCAGTGTGCTGTGCTACCTCCAAGTGGCCAAAGGAAAAAAAAAAATCACTTATTCAGGTTTATGATGTTACATGGAGTGTTTTATGGGAAGTCAGGTGACTGAACATACCAAAGTTTAAGTTATATCACCTCTTGTCATAACAGTGTTATTACACATTTATTGTGTGTCATCTGAAATGAATGGTGGTCACTAAGGGGTATTGTTTTGCTTACCAATGGATCCTTACTACGGGGTAGGCCCAATGACCCGTCTAAAATATGGCACAAACAACCTAAAACGGCCAGAGAATTCAAACCAACTGTGTGCGTGTGTATGTTCTGTCCTCAGTTTTCTTTTTTATATCACACATGGACCGGGTGGATAGCAGAAAAACCTTTATGGACAGTGGCCCAGGAGAGCCAATGTATCCATCAAACAGGCTTAAAGAGGAAGGAAGAGTCCATTTGACACAGATAAACCAGAACACCTGCTCTCAGGTCTGTCCTGCTGTACCAAAGTAGGCTAAGTCAAAAGGAGCGTGTTTAACTGTGAGTCCAGAGTGCCATCCGCTGCGTCCAGGAATGAGTTGTGTTTTCTGCTGTCTGCCAAATAAATGTCAAGGCAATAGCTCGTTCTCCAAGTGGTTTCCTGTGGCACCCTGCAGAAAGTCAAATGCCCCTCGGCAAAATAGGAACACAGATATCCCAGCGTGCAACAGGACAATACAGAGCAACAAAGGGCTAACTAAAGCTCTACTTGAAGAGCGAGCGAGAGAGAGAATACATTTCTACAGTACAATGCTTGCCGTCATCCAACAAACATGTTCTGAGTTGTTCCTATTGTGTCAGGAGCCGCTGTAGTCCACTATGTAAACATCCCCTCAGTAACCCATCACGACTATATTCAGACCCTGAGCAGGAAGTGATTTCATATCCAGCATCCGCCTCAGTCTTCCTCTCTCAGGTGGTGAATGTTCCAGGCGGCCGACCTCCCAGACCCAAGGAGGGGGTGACAGGGCCCAATGCAAGGGGGGGGGGGGCTCGGCTGGATTTTAGTAGTACACTTCAATGGTATGGCCAATAAAACTTATGTTATTCACAGTTCTTTCCACCATTTCACTAATTCTTTGGATCCTTTCTTTATATTCTTTATATCGTGAAAACATGTTTACGTGTGGCCTGCCACACAAGCCCGAGCTACAGTGTGTTAATACGAGGACATCTGTTTTTTGTTTTCTACTTCAACTTTAATTTAAAGCAGTTATAACCAATGTTTTTATGTACTATGTAACATGACAATGTGAGAACGATACGACCATGTGCAAAAGGTTGCCTGTAGTGATAAACATATAAAAAATCTGTTATTTTGCGTTTAAATTTAATTTCATTTAACTTTAAGTGTGTTTTGGTAGTTAACACTCCATCTACTGGAATATTATAACTACTAGAATTACCATAGCGGTTATTTTGACCATTCATACATTATTTACATTTCAATAATCAATATAAAATCTAAGAATAAATTATATTTAGTGTTAGGATAGGTAATAATAAACATCAACAACAACAATCAACAGCATAAACAATTAGCAGATGGAATGACAGCAGATGCAGAATTGGAGGTGTCCAGTCGGCTTCTTTTACGAGGGGGAATTATCTCTGAATCGCTGTCAGAGCCAGTATGAGCCAGTGTCTACTCTACTTTACTCTTTATTGTCTTCAAATCAACTAGAAAAAAAAATTTGCTAGGCAACAGTGAAAGAGAAGTGAAATTCTACACTGTCTATAATGTCATATAAGGTCATAATATAAGGTATGGGTCAATATCACTGTTATGGGATTTCTAGGTAGAAATACTCAGAACTCTTTTGTGTTTTGTATTAGAATAAAAAATACAAAACAATATTAGAATAAAATATACACACATTTAGGAAAAGTCAGGGTCCTATAGTTACATGGGTTTCATTTCAACAAAGTTATTACATTGCAAAATTTAAAAACAGTCAAAATGACCGCCTTTGAGTACCTACATGTAAAATGATTTTTACCATATAAATTATCTACTGTATATTTACATACATTAAAAACACAGTTCTTCCATACTTTATTGATTCTTTTTAGTAGGTGCACTGCAAAAAATTAAATATTTATACATTTAATGCTACAAGCCATTAGCTATAATTATGTGACATTTACATTATTAAGCATTAAACAGATGTATGTAAAATCAGGTAGAAGTGGCCCCTAAAACTGCTGCTGCAGAGAGAGAAAGATCTTATGAGTTCAGAACATTTACTTGGATTTGTAGACTTTTTAAAGTTATTTTGTGTTTTCTTTTTCTTTTTTTTTTTTTTTACACAGACTCATTTATTGTTTTCGCAGTTTATAAAAACATACATTTCAAATGTCTCTTTGCTTTCTAGTAATTGTGGACAATTAACCTTAGTGCGAGAACCAACCAATATAATATCCACTGTGGACCTGTCCCGACGGCAAACACTGATTACAAGAGAACAAGCGGAGCCAAAGAACCTGCCAGGAGCTCAGAAGTCCACAAAAACGACAGACATGCTTGGCTGGAGGTTGTAAAAACTCTTATGAGGGAGCTATAAGGTTCACACTGGGCCAGAGCCAAGAAAGTGCTATCGTACTGCATTAAAACATACTCTCCCACATGGACAACTATGTAACACCCGAGGTTTGTACGCACACAGTGTGTAATGTGTGAATGGTAATCAAGAATGATAAATCAGTGACAGGTAGAGGCGGGAATTAAAAAGAAATAACTAAAAGGAGACAAAAGGGATTTAAGTGATTCAAGGGACAAAGATAATGGAACTTTTATTTAAAAAGACAAAAAAACAAACTTCCAATTTTCTCAGTACAACACTTTTGGGACATAATGTGTTCGTGGAAGAAAATTAATCACTCTTCCATTTCCAGGTTGAGAGACCAAGCTCTAAAACAAGCCTTACATTGGTGTGAGCTAATCAATGCGGTACGTTTACAAAAGCACCGAGGCCGAACGCAGTATCATTTATTATTTTGTTAAATGCCTGAAAACATGACAAAGTTGACTTCCTTGAAACCCTTGAGCTGTAACCACAATGAAAAAAACAGTATGAGGAAAGACATATAAAACATGATTAATAGTTGGTTTTATGGCTACATGGCAAGAAAATATAATAGAGATTATGGATGTGTTTGATTCCTTTGAATGACTCCAGTCTGTGAGGAGACATGAGGTCACATGAGCAAAAACAAACAAAGAGTGCTGAGTGATTCAAGTTGACAGCTGAGACAAAAAAGGCCGTTTTTCACAAGCAGAGACAGTGAAAGGATAGTGACAACTACACACACCTGTGCTGACCTTCAACGTAAATGGCCCTTTCAGTCTTGTTTGCTAGGATGTGTGTGTGTGTGTGAGACAGAGTGAGTTCTGGTCTAAAAGCTAAATAAACACACTGAGTGGGGTCACAGATTCTTCAAACAGGTGTCTTGAGGGCAATTTCAGTAGAGAGCTGTCTCTGCTGTCAAAAAGAAAGCCAAATTATGCAGATATAACATCCAGGTCAATCAAACCAGGTGATCAGAAAGTGCAATTATACCGTCACAAGTCTCTGCTTTTAATGTGACCACAGTGTTGCCGAGCTGAGGCTGAACTACGATCAGATCAGAGGCAGGGGCAACCTGTCTGCCTCCCATCTGCGAATCCCTGCTGTGAGGGGGCTTGGGAACAACCTGCCACAGACGGAGAAACGAAGGCTGAAACGAGGAAACCCAAAATAAATGAAAGGAGGAAGCAACAGCAGGTGGTGCTGAGAAACAAACAAACACGGGGCTTGTTTTACACCCACCTGCTACCACCGGCTGTCCTTTATGAGCTACTGACAGACCACAAATGGCAATCAGACAGATGAACTGTGAATTTTCGTGCAGACATTCGTGGTCTCCAGAGGACGAGTCCTCTCGTAGGTGACCCCCCTCACCTTCCCTCTAGCGCCAGCATGAGGTTGATAGTTGTGGTTTTGAGTGAAATGTCTAAAAAAATGACTGCATGGATTGCCATGAAACTTGACTCACACATTAATATTCCCCAGCAGGATAATTGTAATAACTTTTGGGGATCCCTTAACATTTCTATCACTTTCCACATGCTATCAGCAGAATTAATTTAAAATGTCAAAAATAAAAGTATTCAGTATGCAGAATGGTCCCTTTGAGATTGTTGTATTATTATATTACAAAATTATATTGCTTACTGATGCGGCATTTTAATGCAGCAGCTGGATGAGGTGAAGCTCATTTTGACTGCTGGGTTTGGGAGATATGGTTGTTGTGTCTAATGTAGAGCTTTTGCCTTGTCGCTGAAATGTGCTGGAGCTTGACAATACTTGATTAAAAACACAATATTACCACTGAAAGGTGCTATAAGTATAAAGTTGTGTACAATGGACAGTATAGTACTTGAGTAAATGAAGTTAATCACTTTCCACTATTGAAACAATAAAAAATGTAATAATTTATCATTATTATAATTTTTAATTATTTAGCTTTTATTTTATCTTACCTGATTGCAAGTAACTGATAACTGGAATAAGATAATGTATTCAAGCAGCTGAGGTTACATTTTTTTTTATTTTTATAATTTTATAATTAATGGTTAATAAATCATTTATCAATGCTGTGTAGACCACTAATAACCCAAGAACTATGTGTGGTTGCCAGGTTGTGAATAACCCATCTGACTGGTGGCTCTTCTTCCACCACAACTTCTTTTGTGCTGAAAATAAAGATAGATTAAACAAAAAGGAAAAAAATGAAACGTTGCATTAACTATCACAACCGTTCAGGATTTTCAGGCTGTCTGCTTAGGTGGAGGAACTGGAACGTGGCGCATCACTCTCCTGCTAAAAGCTGCGAAGTAACACTGAGGGATTTGAAAAAGACGGTACCAAAGGCTCAGCTGCGAGATAAGAGTTAATTGCTTTAAGTTTCCTGACAAAGATGGAGTAACGAGAGGTCGCTAAAGCCGTCTGAAACCTTTATACCTTGCAACTCTGGGAATCCTTTCCATTTACTCTCCCTCCTTTGCTCTTTGACCCGCTTTCCTCCCCCTTCTCACACACATACAAACACACACACACACAAATGGAGATAAACGTTGTTGCGGAGAGAAGGAGTCACAATCACAGAATGCTGATTGAACGGTGAAACTGACTAGGCGCAGACAGCCGACGGACCAAGATGCTGATAAGAGCTGCTAGTGAGGCGGGTGATCAGTGGTCAAACACCATCTGTACGTGTGTCTGGATGTTTGTGCTCCTGTTTAAACTCACCACCGCCTCACCGCTGTTATTAAATGCCACCCACATCATGTCCGCTCAGATACAAACGGACTATCTTGATGGTCTTTTTAAGCTAAATCTGTGGTTTGAGTCGCTTGCTGTTTAGAGCTCATTTTTATTTCTGCATTTCTCTCCTCTTGATTGCTTATTTTGTTGTTTTAACCCTCATGCGTCATTATGGACATTTTTGTCCCTTAATGACTTAAGAGGGTAGTAAATTAAACTGATGCCTGAGGGTTAATATTGTCTATCCCACAATACGGGTGTCCCGTCAACATATCTTAATGTCACTACAGTCACGTCATTTCAACATTTATATTTTACAAAACCACAACAGCTGATTTGTTTTGTAAGAAACGTAATGCCATCAGAATGATCAAAGTTCACTTAACCTGAAGAGGAAATGCTGAAGAACGTAACCTGCCAAGTTTTGAAATGTTGAATGGCCAGTAAATCAAATGCAGATTTTCATTTTTCATTCCTCAATTTCCACTCCTGCAACATGTTAACTGTATTAAAGTTGAACTAAAACCAGTCTTTCCCGGACCTTAAAGTGGCTATAATAAATATTTTCATAATATCGTTGTATCAAATCCATCACGAAGGGTGCATTTTCCAAAAAAAAAGCACAGAAAACCCAACTGTATACTACCTGATCAGCACCAAACAACAGACAGACATTTAACATCTTATGGGGTTGGTAGAGACCAAACAGAGAGAAAAAAAGGAATAAATATTAGACTTCCACTTCCATTTGCCAGGTGGCTAGAAAACTCCACCCTGGTCACCTTTCTACAGCTTGTGTGGTGCAAAACTGTAGCGCTTCCTGTCCTAGAAAAAACAGGGAACTGCAAACATGCAAAACAAGGATAAGGATAACTGGCTAGTATGGAAAGTAACAGAAACTTTTCATGCATTAGGGTAGGTTATGGTTTAGTTTAGTGGAAACGCAGTTAACCGACAGCTGAGCAGCAGCCCTGTGACGGCGACATCCAAAATCATGTTAGGCCCCTTTGTGCCCAGTAGCCTCCGATGGCGCCTTTCCATGTGAGAGCCGTTTCATTTTTCAGCCTGATAAATCCCTGAGCACAGACTGACAGGCTCTCTGGGAAGACGGATGGGCCTGCAGAGACTTGTTAAAAGGGGAAACCTCACCGTGCTCCTTGGACCGGGAGTTGGGTTGGGGGGGGGCATTGTCTAATACATTAGGCTTTAAATCTTACCTCCAGTCAGAAAGCACAACACACATCCATATAGTTTCTGTGAGGGAAGCCTGAAGTCATTTATATGTGTGTACATGTGTGCTTACCTGATTAAACTAGGGAGTTCTCCCTGTGTGGGATGTCGGCACTTCATTATGTTTTTTTTTAGTTTTTTTTTTTTTTTTGAGGTTCTCGCTGCTTGGGAGTTGTGTTTTTCGGTGTATACATTACATGCTGGGAAATGGTGCAGATGGTGCCAATGACAGAGATCCAAGAGGATGATTAAAAGGTGGAGAGACAGAAACACGAATATTGGCATCTGCTGAGGAGGAAACACAGTCATTTTGTTTCCCTGAATGCAACCTGATCCAGACCCGGTGTGGTCGAGGAAGAATTGAATTTATTTTTATTGAGCTGTTTTCAAAAATAAACTGGCAGTGGGGGTGACCGGCATGTCTACGTACCTCCTGCGGCGAAACACAGACAATGTCGTACATATCATCTCTCTTTCACGCTGTATGAGGCCTAAGTGCTACGTGTTCAATGCGCAAAGTTTCCCCCTGCAGAAATCACAACAGAGATTATCTGTTTTACACCTTCTCACTGTTGGTGGAGGTGCTACAGATACCAGGCAATGTTATTGCCAAAACAGACCACCCTCTTTGTCTATGTGCGCTTCAACATAGCAGATTTCTAAATCCACGGCTGCTGCACAGCATGGTCATGACCGGCTTTTATCCCCATCTCAGTCCGCCCTTCCCTCCCGTTCATCTCCTCGTCCATCAGCCAGCGCTGTGACTCATGTATTATTGTAGCGTTAACGCAGGGAAGCACCCGTCAACCGGAAGATCTGCTTCTGGAGATTGAGCCAGTGACTAAAAGACGCTTCCTGCCTCCCCACCCCTTATTCCCCTTCTAATGTTGCCTACGGAGCCTTCACATCAACATTAAAAGCCTCATGCTATAGCTGTGCTAAATGATTTCTATCCATTTAAACAGTAGATTAGAGCTGTATGCTTATATAACCACTGTTGAAAAAAACAATCATGTCATTCACGCTGTGGCAAATTTATTACACAGTCAGCCAACTGTTGTCTGCATGATAAACATCTGTCACATTCAAATGAATTGTGACAACATAAACAGTGGAGGGGAGACGTGCAGACTTGGCGAACAGCAAACTCGACATTTTGCTTGCTGCCACTGCCCACCACTGTCCCTGCAGCATGCCATATGAAACAGAGGTCGCGGGGTCACAGCAGGTTTGCATTGAATCAAGCGCAAAATACACCCTAACACATGTTACAGATGTATCCTCCACTTCTCACTAACAATACATCTACATTTATGTCAAGGGATCGAGGAGAATTTTGGGCCAAGCAGGGCAGATAATCACAACCAGGCTGGTTCGGGCTAGAGGAATGAGTGAAGGCTCAGACGATGAGGATCAAAGACGGGGAACAATTGGGAGATGCTGCTCACTTGATGTCAAATGGCGGGGTTAACTGGGCTGATGTGCGTGGATGAAAAGGCGGGAGCAGCAAATCTGCCCCGCTTCTCTTAACGCTCGCCAGGGTGGGGCCGTGCGGGAGGCGCTGGGCGAGCGAGCCTGCAGGATCAAGATAAATTCAGAGGGGAGTCGATAGGAAGCGCTCTCACATCACTTCCTCTCTTTGTTTTGGCCACTATTTTCAAGGCTTGGAATGTAGTTCCTGTCGAGAGGTGAAGGAATTTCAAAACAAGTTCATTAACCTCTGCGTGGGGGACCACTGAGGTGGGAAAGGGTGTGTGTGTGTTGTTGTGTTTGTGAATGAATGGGTTTGTGGAGAGGGCATTGACGTGTGTGTTTTCACCGTCTCTGTTGCATTTTAGGTACAATTTCTACAATCAGACTGCAGTAACCCAATCCAGTGCAAGTGGTTTCTTAACAACTGTGCGTCCCATGTCCTGTATGTGTCCCAGGGTCTGTGGGAGAATGAGAAAACTCGAGCACCACACCCTCCTCACATCCTGTGGCAGGCCCGTCCTTGTGTGTCTCAGGCCGGGGTCCAGAGGCATACCAAAGCCCTGCAGTCCCAGCACACTGACATAAACACTAACCCTTAAAAGGAAGTCTGTGTGTATGTGTATCTGTGTGTGTGTACTTGTGGAGTTGCATGTCAGTGTAGTGCAATGAATCACCATTCAACTTCATTTGTAACAAGTCACATATTTGTTAACTGAACCCTCATTTGGCCGAATAAATGTTGCATGCGTCCACAGCCCCGAACACCTGGTGCTTCCATTGTGTTGTGCTGGTGAGGACAGGATGTCAGTCATGCTCTGCCCCACCAGCACTGCGTCTACAGGCTTTTATTAGTAAGTGGGTATATCTCTCTGGAGACGTCTCTACGATGCCTAGTTCCCGGCGCACAGACATCCGGAAATCCACCACTTTTCTCCAGTAGAGACCTCAGTCCCACTAATGACTCTCTAGGAAACTTCAGTCAGCAGCAGAGGGATTTCAAGTGGTATACAGAAAACTTTTTCCAAAGCCAGTCTGACAACCGCTCAGAGAAGCGCGCATGTAATTACCAGCCATTTCGGGCTCGCTACTCCGTTAATACAAACTGTTGTGCGCTTACCCCCTCATCATAGGTTGTGAGTTTAGAGGAATTCGAGACAACTGATTTTCCGATCTCAGATTCTTTCGTTTGAACAATTTAGAAGATTTTTTTTTTTTTTTACAGCCCTGATGATGTAAAACTATCCAGTAATTCACAAGAAAAGTGCAGAGCAGAGACAAGAATAAAAATTAGAGGTTCTTTTTCTGGTTCGCTACCCCATATTCCCCATGCGTATTTATGTTAGGACCCCCAGGCTGTCTGGGGGTCCGTGTAAATTGATCATTAAAGGAATATTGACATTTTGGGATAGTCAATCTTTACAGAGAGTTAGATAAGATAACCCTTTATTAGTCCCACAGGGGGGAAATTTATATCATTTCAGCAGCAAGACAGACACACGAAGCAGAACATAAAATAAAGCAAAAATAACAACATAAATCAACAGAGATGAGATGATTGATACCACTCTCACATTGGTGCACTCAGAGCAACAGCCTGGAGAGGGTTAGCTTAGTTTTTACGTGGATTGACATCACATAAGAGATAATGCGTTAAGTGTTGAGCTTTAGAAGTTCCTGATAGGCAAATTTGTTACCTTTATTATTTTAAAGCATATTATTAGTATATTTCCCCGAATTTCAGACCTCCTTCAAAATTGTCTTCTTTCACAAGACAAAATGAGATAAAGCGTAAACACAGATACGTTGCACGCCGCTACATGTGGTTGCTTTTAGTCTGACAGCGTTGGATGCATCAAGGGTTTGCACTAAAATCTTTTTATGACAGAGGAGCCCACTTGGAAAAAGAACGTACACATTCAACTTAACAATTGTTTAGCTGTCGGCTTGTTTGTCTTGTATGCAAGCTCAGCCTGCCCTCCCTTGTTTTATCACCCTCCCTCACCTCAATTTATTCCTTAATGCCTGTTCTTGCTTTTCCGCCACGCTCGTCTCCTCAGTGCCATCAGTACTAGTGTAGACAGTCTGTTGATGGGGCTATGCCACTCGCACTTTGTGGGCGCATTTGGGCCCCACTGCTAATGTCTTTGACATAGTTATGAGAATGCCTTGCCTCATAAAGCCGGTATGCAGCAGCGTGCACAGGCTGTAAACCCCATCAGAGAGAGGCCCATTTATCAGGATTGTTTATTGAGGCATTTTGCCGCTTTGCATGCTGGGCTCATCGAGGGTCGAGAGGTCATGATTTCTATTTTCATGCTCCCTGCTCCATGCGGGGTAGAATGATTGACACCGTTGGGGGAGAAGCAAAAACCATGGGTATATTTTTTGAGTGTTTCCAGTCTGTGGAGACACAGTATCTGATGCCCCTTGTGTGTTACCCCTCAGTTCAACAGGCACATTTATAGAAATGCTGAACAAACTGTCAGTTCTGATTTGCTGTGATTGGCTCGCCATAGCTACAGTGAATAATCGCATTTATACTAAATGGATGTCAACGACAGTGAAGCTTTGGATCTCACGTAAAAACCGGAGACAGACAGAAGATCAAATAGCTGTAATGTTGAGACTGCTGCACAAGGTTCCCGGGGTTCAGCTGTGGTTTGACATAAATCTCATCCAGAGTCTCTGTCGGATATGCCATAACTGCTTCACGGCCATCTGTACTTAGTTAGTGAGCTAGATACCTTTTTAATGAACCCACCATTAAGACTTTAGGAGAAAGTAACGGCATCAGGCTGGTATTCCTCCTCTGTGGTCCACTGGCGGCTCCCCTATATACAAATATCCAAACAGTACTGTACTTCATTATAGAGCAGCACTGCAAGACTGCGCTCTCCATGCTAAGGGGAAAAAAAAAATCAATTTACCACATCAATGAGAATCAAGTTAGAACCTGTCAGAAAGAGCAGAGTGGGGTATCACACACTCACACAGAGCTGGATTCTCATAAACCTCTCATCAGTACAAGGAGTCCTGCTGCTCCTCTGACAGCAGTTCACTCTTAGCTCACACCTCCTGCTTGTTCCATTAAATGTCCTGTCATCTCTCTGAAACTTCATGAACATCTCAGGGGAGATGAAGAAAAAGAGCCGCTGCCTGTCGAAGAGAAGGTGTTAAAGCTGAGCTGGGGAAAATGCCCCCTTTTCAAAACCCAAATTCAAAAATGCACAATGAGTTTTAACATTTTGGTTATAAAAGTTGCAGATGGAACAATCCAACCCAAACCCAAACCTAACTCAAAATCCTGCAGCCGTTGTTGAATATTTTACAATCTTAAAAAAAATGTGTATGTACATATATATTTATCTGTGTGTATTTGACTGTGATGTCTGTTCAGATGTAAAATTACAAGTAATGTAATTCGCTGGTGCAACGATTAATTGATTAGTCAAATTGTGAATCAACATAAAGTTAATGGTTAGTAATTTTATAACTCATTATTTGTTTAAGTCACTTACAAAGACACAAGACTCACAAGGCTCTACATCCACAACAGCACTTTGAACTTAATGCTAAAGTCAGCTTGCTAATATCCTCATGATGACAGTGCTAACATGCTGAGCAGGTAAAATGTTTACCATGTTCAGTACTTTAGTTTAGCATGTTAGCATGTTAATATTTGCAAATTAGCACTACACCACAAAAAGCACAGGGGCTGTGGCTGGTGGGAATGTCTTTAGTTTTTCTGGTCTCTAGTCATAAACCAAAGTATTGGATAAATTCAAAATGTGACCTAATGGTGATGCTAGAGGAAAAATCAGAGGATCACCAAAGTCAATAGGACTCATCCCCTGAGATCACGTCTGTCTGTATCAACTTTCGTGGCAAACCCTCTGATAGACTTTAATATATCTCTGTTTGGACTAACGTTGTGGACCGACCGACGTTTGACGAGTTTTCCTCTCTATTTTCTAAAATGTATTTGATTGCAAAAAAAATAATTCAATTATCGTTATTTGTATCGCTAATTCAATTCAAATATGATCATTTTGATGCCAACTTCATAAATAAAGCAAAATATGATGGAAGCATATTTGTAAATTTCAGTTTTTTTTCAAGCTAGTAAAAGGTTGAGTCTAACTTCTTGGGAAGAAGCAGACGATGTGTTGGGTGGTCTTGATCTTAATGGACCGGTACTCTCCCTCTCTTCTCCCAGAGGACAGCTCTGCAACAGATGGCTGCCGGGCTCAACAGAAACCTCTCTGCTCTCTGCTCCACCCTGATGTCACTCAGTCCCTTGTGATGTATCTCTCCTGTATTCAGCAGCATGGACAACATATTTGTGGCTGTCATCAGAGCTGCTCCAAACTGGGATCAATCTACAATCTATAAAAATTGACTGGTTGGTCTTCTTCAGTAGCTGCACAAAGAGAATCACTTATGCTGAGCATTTTAGTTAAGAGCAGATATTGCAATGACAAAGACCTTACGGGACAGATGGGTTAACAGGTCAGTTTTGGAGCAAGGCTCAGGGACGAGGGGATGAATCAGTGTTTAAAAGGGTTATGTGGGGACCTCTCACAAATGAAGAGTTTGGTTAAGAGCTAAAAGGCGCCATCTCGTTGAGGAATCACTTGTTTTCATCGAGTGTGCACTGGGAGGTAAGAGCAGAGGAAAACAGAATAAGAAGTTGCTGAGGGAACAAACAAAATGAAGTACAATGTCAAAAAATAAGTTAATTTCCTGTCAAATGTCAGGAAATGAGTCTTCAGGCGTATCTTTAAAAGTCAACGCCCATTTCATCAAACACTTTGTGGATGCAGTATACTGACAGAACTGCTCTTAATAATTCAAATACTGTATTCATATACATTTATTCCTTATTACATGGTAAATTCTGGAGAGTTAAAGGAATATTAATATGACACAGCACTTTCTAACATACAGCACTGCTCATTTACAGTCAGTAGCTGCTATATCTACATCCTAACTCTAAGCATGGCAATGTTGAATTTTGAAATATTGAACTGACTGCCAAGAAACTTTTGGGCGTTCCCGGTTCCCAGAGGATGAATTATATTCACTTCCCCTGACTTTTCATCTCACAACATCACTAGGTTAAACTCACAAAAACTGATGTCAAATTAGTGTTCAATGTTTCCCAGATTATGAATCTTAATGAATTTGGTGATCCCCAGTTGGACAAAGATCATTCTTGTTCAATGAAATATCTCCATATCTACTACAGTAAATGAATTAGAAGAAAATTTGGCCTCAAAATTCATGTCTCCAAGATGATGTGTTTTAACAGCACTGGTTATCCCCTGACATATCCTCTAGTGTGACCAACAGCTTCAACCCTTTTTAAAATCTTGAGCAGCATCAGCTCACCTCTTTATATCAAACATTTGAGTTTGCACATATGAAACAAACATTTGTTTCATGTCTTTCTAACCGGTGTTGAAATGAGTAATGTTCCCAGCAACTTCCCTGTTAAATTCATTTCTGTAAAAGTTGGATAATAATCCAAAGAGGAGATCTAAGGATACCCCTCATGGAAACAACACATAAAAACAGTAGAACACCAGACACCACTGCTGCTGACAAGCCAACATAGAAGTTGGCAACACTGTGACAAAATTCAAAGCCAAGGAATATTATATATACAAGAAATATTACGAGGAACACGACATTCAATCATTCTGGAGCAGGCTGGAGAAAATATATCACGATTAGTGTTGCAGTACCCTTAACGTTCACACTTAACACTCTTGCAGCCTCAAAGAATAAATGTTGGGAGACTGTGGACCACCATGGATAAGGCCACTGTTCCAAACATTAGAGTAAGAGCGGGAGAATTTAATTACTATGGTAAATAAGCCAATCCGACTCACATGTGTTTCTTAGACACAGAGGTTTGGTGGAATGTGTATAAACTCCCTAATCTCTCCACACTGTTGATGACAGACCAACTGGGGAGCTGGCAGGAGGAGGGAGGAAATACGGTATGAAGGAGAGGCCATTAAAACGGACATTACCCCATGTACTGGCATACTAAATATGCACATAGGACAAAATTAGTCATGGATATTTTTTGGGTTGGTTGCGTCCCTAAGAATAATGCAGCATCAGTTTTGAATTATGAATTTTGAAACTACCTCTGGCTGTTGAAGTGGAGCACAGGAAGTGACAGGACCACCAGCACAAAGTCTTTTCATCTCTAGGGGGGCTTCGGGGGAGTGCATGCCTCAGCTTTGCCCAATTCTGAGGGTGACGGGGAAGTGACTGTATTGGTGGCAGGCCTTGGACATCAGGATGTCCTGTTTGGCTGCTCAACATGGAAATCCTACAGAGCAGAGACACATGCAACACATCCACCTCATGGGTCACTTGTGAATCAGCAGAGTTAACCAAATCTAACACAATGATAGTTAAGTATCTTAGCAGTTATTGATACCAAGTCTGAGACTTAACAGCTCCACTTCCTATAAATTCCAAAAATGAAGGAAATGTAAGAATATTTCTGAAATACTGCAGTGAGCGCCGATATCTCCATACCCATCTGTGGGTAAACCACAAATACAATCACACAGCATTTAGTCTGGCTTCACTTCTGTAGGCAGAAATGCATGTCGTAACCATATTAAAGTATCAAATCTCTAAAAGCTGTAGTTATGTAAAACATTTTTCATTCTGCTGACTTCAATTCGCCCATTAGTGGCGCTGACTAAATCTTGACTGTAAAACGCTGGCAAACGACACTGGTTCCAAACTGAAAGGAGGGCGATGACGGGAGAGATAAAAGTTGAACTAAAACTCAAATTCTCCTCACTTTTTGTGGAAGAAAATGTAAACTGTAATGATACAGCTACTGGACAGCTACAGCTACTGGATGTATCTTTGCATTTTTGTGGAAACGAAGCCTGTGGGTGGACCTTTCCTCTGACAGCGGTTGAGTGACAGCTTAAAGTTGCTAAGACGTGCTCTCTTTCTGTGGCACTGAAGACCATCATACTATAGGTCCTACAAACATTGATACAAGGAGGGTGGTTTTCTCCTTAACCTTAACCATTTTAGCTGCATGCCTCTTTGCAACACTCAACATGTGGGATAAACCATCATGCTGTTAAGTTTGTATTCCACTTGGAGGCTCACCCGCAGACCAACAAAGAGGTGTGTCTAACGAGCATTAGTGGTGTTTTTTTTTCACGGATCCAGAAGATCCAGTGATGGCGAATCTCACAGCAACCAGCAGACCTGAGTTCCACACATGATTCGAACTATGACTTGCAGTAACATACGGAGCACTTAAAACACAGACTGGGCTAATCGATAGCTGACACTGTTGGCCTGCCAGGTGATTATTCCCGTGTGTAAGTTTAGGAAATAAAGTGAAAGTAGTAATTGTAACTTCAACAGTCAATACCAAACATCTACGTCCACTGGGGTGGGCACTATTTCTGCAGAAACGTAGGCAACATTTAAATACATTAATTAAGTTAATGATCATTTTGACCAAATGCACCCAATCTACTGTATACTGTGATGTTGTTAGGTGTGGAAATTCAAGCAGTTATTTCTTTCTACTCCATATAGGTGCTTATTTCTCGTATTTTGTTTTTTTTTTCCTCATCTGAAGCAATGTTTTAAGGATTGAGGACATCACATCATAAATTTACGATATACAGTTTTGGTGCTACATAAATAAACTTTAACTCGACATGACTTGACTACACATTACTGAGGGGGCCGACAAATTCAAAGAAACATTTGAATAGTTGAGTGGGAAAAACACAACAAATGCTTGTTGCTCCTCTCACTCAGACTCACTGTGAAGTGTTTGACAATGAATCATATCCACGGCACTCAGCAGCTACCAGATCTCAACCCAGCTGAACCTTTGTGGGAGATTTTGAAGCAACATGTGAGTCAGCACTCTCAGCCACAACCATCAGGACACCAAATGAGGGAATATCTCTCGGAAGAGCGGTGTTTATCCCTCCATCAGAGCTACATGTGTGCGCCAGAGAAACAGACCAGCTCTCCAAACATGAGGGACTGTATCTCTACGAGCTGAAGTGACCAATCAAAGCATCACGTGTAAGACACGTAAGTGCACACATGGACACAAACACACTTAACACGTGCATACATAAATACACACAGTAACAACAAAGGCTCTGCATTCATACACATGTACCTCCTACACCTGGCTACACAGTATTATCTGTGTGGTAAAATGTATTGCATGCATTCAGAATTTGCACTTTTTGAGAGTTGTTGTTGGGCACAGCTGCCCTCTTGTTCATGCCCCATCCAGGGTCACTGTTGCTGCCCTTTAGTAAAATCTGTCAGGCCCTCTTTGACGCAGATCCGTTTCCTGTCGAAGTGAGATTTTTATTGTTCCAAGGGAGCAAGCTCCAGAATCTCGCTCCCCCAGCCTTTTCCTGTTTCCTCTCAAAGAGGAAGTGCTGCTTTGCTTAAGTTTTTTTTTTTTTTTTTCTTCCCTCCCGTATCTTCTCTGGGACAAATCTGGAACATTGACTGCAGAGCTTTGCTTGTGTCGGCCAAGTCTTGATTTCAAAGAATGAAAAGAGTTCCTTAAAAAGAGATACCCTCCCACTGCGGTCTCTCTTACACAAGCTCACACTAACACACACACACACACACACACCCTGGCGCATTCACTAACAAGCTGACGCTGATTTTGCATCCTATATTCTAATGTGCCCCCTCTGAGCGATCAGCCTTGATGGTGTGTGTGTTGGTGTGTGGTCACCTGCGACCCCGAAGTGAAGCTTTCCCATGGTGCCTCAGCACGTAGCCTCTTTGTTATCAAAGAGAAAATAGTTCTTTGTATGCAGGGAGGGTCCGATCATATATTTATTCCGTGAAAACACCAAATGCACTTCAGCAGACAACAGGGGGAAACAAACCTGAGCATGAAAAATATGATTATGTAGAATTCCTCACCATAATAAGTAGATAAGCAGTGCATAAGTTGAGAACTCTGTTCTGCACAGCCACAAACACACACAGAAAACTTGTTTGTGTTTAACTGTGTGAGCATGTGGCCCGGTTCTGCACATACTTAGAATGACAAATGAGTCCTGGTTGTGAGGCTGAAACTCAGCGTGGAGGCAGAGGAGGAGCAGCCCGTCTGTCTTTGGCACATGATGTCAGCTGCCATGATCGAAAGCTTTCTGGGCCCACGTTAGATAAGCCATCTCAACCCTGCCGCGACACCCAAAATCCTGCCTGCGCAACTGACAGCGTGCAGGAGAGATGGATCACTAAAATCTCCAAATACTGCAAAGTCTTCATAGTGCCAAGGAATTTCATTGAGGTTTAAAGTTAATTTGTGAATTTGGAAACAGCAGTTGAATCTCATCACAAAGTTCATTTAGCAGCTGTTCTGTTGGAAAACTCCGGAAGAATATTAAATGAACCTTGTTGTAAGACTGTTTCTCGGTATGAAAATGTATTTTGATGGATTAAATATGTTTTTTGAAGTTATTGTTAGCTGGTATCAGTTTGGTATAAAAGAAGTGTATCAAAATCTGTCACAAGCTAATGTCACGACCATCTTTTAAGGCTTAAACTTTACTTTCACAATTCACCAAACTGTCTCAAAGCCATTAGTGTGCCATGGATGAGAGTGAAAAACTGCATATAAGTCTTTATTTAAACCACTACATGGCATTCACCCGTCTGAGCTGTACAGAGCCACAGCCAGAGCACTCAAGCAGGAGGAGGAAAAACGAAACCTCTCTCTTATCGTGCAACAGTTTGGCTTTAACAAGCTGCAATTTGACAGATTTGATCTCACAGTGACCTTAACCACTGTAAACATGGGCCTATATGAGCTCCCACTGTAAACCACCGGCTGCAATATCTGACATACCAGCAAGTGTTGTCACATTAAGCCAGCGTAAGGTTCGCTAAATGCTACAAAATAACCCCCCTGTACTGATGACTGCTGCGTTTTCATGTGGACTGCAAAGGCAGCAGAAGGCCATGGGGTGAGAAGGCTGAGGGAGCTTGCCCCCTTCAAGATGTCTGCGCTACAATGAGTTTATGGGGGGGGTGGGGGGGGGGGCAGAAAAATGCTTCAAAATCAGATTCGCCAAGCGGTTTGAGCAGGATGGAGTGTGTTTGTGCAGGAGAGGGGGTTTTATCAGCGGCAAACACTCACAGGAAGTCCGGTTTGGGATTGTCCATCCAATTCCTGCGTTCCACAGGAAGCCCTGCATAAAAAGCAACTGAAAAACGCCCGAAGACATTTCATTTGTCGCCAGTCGACTCGCGGGGAGCACCCTCCACCGTCGACCGAGAGACCCTTTTTCTCAGTTTGAGAGCAGCGAGGCCGGCTTTAAAAGAAACCGGCGCCATGGAGGAGTCCTCTAACGCACCGCGACCACGGCGGCTCGCGCCCAGGGCCGCCGCTCAGCCTGCGCGCGCACACGCACCTGACGACCCCCTACTGCGAGGGTAAGATGTCTGACACCTTTCCACACAGCGGAGGTCCTGTTCAGGCAAGGGGCTACTGTCCAGCTGTCTTTGTTACATTTTCTATTATTTATTTATTTATTATATTTTATGTATTCACAAATGTACTGCCACTGTTGGAGTTCCATTTATAAACACAGAACAGATTTACTGAAGGACACGTGTGCATATATAATTATTATATACAGGCAAGAGCTGGGCAGCTAACTGTTTACATGTCTACAGGTGGGCTTGTTAATGCAGGTAGTGGACAGAGTGCTGTGAAAAATACTTTATGGATTATACACAGTTGGTTTTATGTACTGAAAGTACGTGTAGCCATAGTACAGTCAGACATGAAAATTAAAGGATTGTTATGTGCATGCTGCTACACTATACCATTTTAGGGATTTTTTACTTTTTTTTTCCTCCATAATAATCAAGCCCATTAATGATTCGCATACCTCTACAAATGAGCTAAATTGACAGTAAAATGTAAGGGCCGCAACCCCTAAAAACTTAAAAAAATAATAATGGCCAAAAAGAAATAATGGCCATATAATATAGACTAAAGAAATCTAGATCATTACATAACCTTTTTTCCCTTCCTGTCTTAAAACTTGTCATTTATCATGTAAGCGTAGTGCAAAGTTGAACTTATTTCCCTATCGTCTTGCTTCAGAGGAAAGGGACTGGCCTTCTAATGTTAAAAAAATGTATTTAAACAAAAAAAAACTTTAAGTAAAGAAACTGATCTAGATCTGTTTCTTTTGCACAGACAGGAACCTGTTAAATAAAAAAAACTTTAATCATATTTCTAGTTTTTAATTAATTTAGCTATATATGTTGTATGATTTGGGATTCACTGAGATGAGACTACATGACTAACATTTTATTTTCTTTATAATTGCCTTTAAAGCTGCAGTTCTTGTGCTTCAGTGAATTAAAGGAAGGGATCGCAATTTTTGCGGCTGCACATCACATGAACATTGAAACCGGTTTGGCTTGCTGGAATCATTCCCACTGTTCACGCCGGCCATTACAAGATGTATCTATAGTGTTTTAAGTGACGGAAAACAAAGTCTGCAGTCCTTGCTCGTTGCAGAAACAACTTTATTTGATCTAATCTGAGCGTTCAGCAGTCTGAGTTTGACAAATCAAAGTTGCTTGTTGTCGTTTTAGCGCAAAAGTCCCGCTTTGTGTTGCAAACTGTCCACTGAAACTCATCAAGGAAACACCATGCATGGAACAAAGAGGCTATTTCAAACTTAAAAAAAAAAAAAAAAGGCAGCAACTCTTGATCACACCCACCCAAACCCAGCCTCACCTGGAGGCTGCTTTAAAAAAAAAAAAGTGGACCTGTCCTTTAATAGTACCAGCTGCCTCCTTTCTTTACAAGACACCTTTGCAGGATCAGCAGCTTTGTGTTGAAAAAAAAAAAAACAAGAAAGGGGGAAAAAAAAAAAAGTGGTGATGTAGTTGGTGTGATGACGTCACGCACGGTAACCCGCTCCGAGCTCCGGGACACCCAGCTGGAGGAGAGGAGAGGAGAGGGGAGGAGGTCCTACCATCACCCCCCATGCTCTGTGACGGGCTCCTGCGAGAGCTGCGGGACAAACCTGACCGGCGGAGTTTTGATCACTGGACTTTTCTGACCCACCGGCGGAATAATACAGCGGGACTAACTTTGGTCAGACCTGCTCTGCCTCCCTCCTGCAGCGTAGGACTGTTGCTTTTTTTTTTTTTTTTTTGTCTGAGGGGATTCATCTTTAGGAAGTGTTCATCCACGGTTTGTGATATTTTTCCTGTATCCATGCATGCGCCCTTGATGTTGGCTTGTGCAGCATCCTCGCCTGTTGTTTCTGTGCCCTGCGGGGACGTGCGGGGTTTTTTTTCCTTTAATGCGTGTGTTCATTTCATTGTTCATTTCAACTCTTGCGTGCGTGTATTGCGGAGTATTTACAGATACGGTGCTCCTGAGTGAAGGATGTTTCTCTCAAACAACAGCGCCCTCTAATGGCGAATCTGGGAAACGCGCCCGCTCCTGATGTGTCAGGAGGCCAAACTTCACTGCTTTTGGAAAATTACACGCAAAACACATGCAGACAAACACCTGCCAGATGCTCAGCTTTTGTATGAAATGTGTTTTATCATATCTTGTATATTTATATCTCTTGTTTGGAAAGGAAGAATGATAAAGCGATATGTTAAGTGCCTTCCATCACATCCTAATAAAAAGACATTTTTGTAAGGACAGCGGTAGTATAAACACACTGCTTTTATAAACTTTCTTTTCCCTGCAGCACTTTCATCATTGCCAATGTAATGATGCTGGATTTTTACACACACACACACACACACGCATATTGCCTTCAAAGTGGCCCCCTGCTGCTCTGTGAGGTCACACCCACCCACTGCCGTGATTTGTGAATGAACGCGAGCCTCAGACGTGCGTGTCCTGTCTCTGGGCGTCGAGCCAGCTGGGGGGGATCAGAGTGACATGCAAGCTGTCAGGCGAGGCTTAGCGTCCCCCACGAGGATAACCGAAGACTCTCCTCCGGGCCACGATCCCCTTAACCTGCCTTTTACACCCGACTGGCCCCCCAACCTGTTAGAGATTTCCCATGGGGTTTTTAACAGCTGGAGCGGGTCCAAGCTGACTGTCATGCACCCTGGAGCCACTCCACTGTTCGTCCTTGCAAAACGGATGGCTCGGCCCTTCTCTTAATCCTGTACAGTATGTAGTAATCCAAAACGGTGTGATGGGATAAGTGAGCGTTTCTGTGAAGGGAGAGTTCTTTGTCCTCTTGTCCTTTGTGTTGTGGTCTCAGAGTTCATCACGTAGGTGCAGGTCAGAGAGAGTTGAAACTGCACAGTAATGCATAGGTGCCAACATCTGTGGCTGCTCGCATGCCTGTGTGGGCTCTGTGAGGTCAGAAGTTCAGCCTGAGTACCGCTAAAGACCGCATCATTTTGGTCCTCACTTTCGTGCCGGGCTAAGGCCAGCAACAAGTAGTTTCAAGGATAGTTAACTTCACATGGGCAGCAAAGCATGAACAATACATAGGTTGCATCTTTGCTGCCGGCCCTAAAGACGTTTTAGACTTGAAGAGGCAGTGTAAAATTGAACATCTGCACCGCCCTCTGCTCCCTTTTTTCTGCTCACGAGGGAAGCACAAAAATAATAGTTGGGAAAGTTGAAAATAAACATTTGATCATGTCAGACTTTTGAACACGACAATGCAGCAATAAAAGTGAAACAAAATCCCTCTCCCAGAATGACTTCATAATTCATTTTTATGAAGTGAACCATGTCTCCTTTTTGTCTCCATAAATCTCTGCTTTAACACACAATTATCTCAAATGTCCTCTCTGTGCAGGTAGCTGGAGTCGCCCTCCTGGAGGCAAACCTACACACTGAGGCGTGAGGCGATCTTGGCCCGGGATCCACGGCGACCACCACCACCACCGCCGCCGCCGCCACCCCATCCTCCTCCTCCCTCCCCTTTCCTCCTCCCTGACACGACTGGCACAGAGAAGAGCGCGTGAGAGAGACAGAGCGAGGGAACGTGGGAAAGAGGAAGACGATGTACCAGACGCTGCTTCTGTCCTCCTCCTTCTTCATCCTTCACGTGATGGGCATGCCGCAGTTCTTCGCTCACCACGGGTAACCCACAGTTCACTTTAAAATGCTCTTCCTGTGTTTTATCATGTGGCCCCCGTCACTCGGCTAGCGTGGTCCCCCGAGCCGCGGGTCCCCACTTCAGCTGCCAGTCAGACCTGTTTGTTTTAGCAAGCCCGTTGCCCGGCTTGACATTCGAATGTGTACAAATTGGTCAAATGGCATTTCAACATCTAAAGAGGGGCCACTCTCTCAGGACCGGAGCTCTCGCCCTCTGTCCGAGGCTGTTAGAGGCTCAGCATTACGGGGGAGTCTACGGGCTCATCTTGTCGTTTTCAGTTGATTTTCACAAAGACCAAAAATAAACTGAAAGGTCAAGTGGGGCCAAGGGAGGTCAAAGATCAACTTTTAACTCTGACACATTCAGGAGTGATCACTCGGGTCAGTCAGAAGCAATTAGGCAGTGGGCCAGCTCTCTGTGACAAACAGAAACCTTGAAGGGAGGTGGGGAAACGTGGCACTTGAGGCGCGAATGTTTCTCTTGAAATCACTTGTTAACCAGCTCAGCAGCTCCTTCTGAAAGTATTCAAGTCACTTCCTAATGTCTAATCTCATGCTGTCCACCCTTTTTTCGCAGGAGGAGAGTGTGTGGCCGGGACCTCCGTCACGGCATTGTCATGGCAAC
Source organism: Scortum barcoo (assembly GCA_023238725.1). NCBI lineage: Eukaryota > Metazoa > Chordata > Actinopteri > Centrarchiformes > Terapontidae > Scortum > Scortum barcoo. The sequence continues at coordinate 11,176,318 of CM041545.1, forward strand.
AGAGTCATACGTCCAGCCGGTGCACAAGCCCTACATCACCCTGTGTCAGGGGCATCGCCTCTGCAGCACATACAAGTGAGTCCACCGGCACACCGCGACACGCTGCTCAGCGAAACAACAGAATGTGACATCTTCTACGCTAGCCGCGGGGCGAACGGTCGAGCGTTAAAAAAAACGAGGGCTCGGGTCACAGCACTGTCCCATCAGTGCTCCAATTAGGCCATCACAAAGATGTTAATTTCATGACGCTTTACATGTTTAAGAGGGGAAAGGGTTAGAAGTGTAGTCCTAAATAGATATAGACTTTATCACACACACACACAAATACATGTTTTACACAGAACTGGGTCATGATGGCATATATTTGGGTAGAATCTAAGTATCAAGTATTTTGTGTAACTACGGGAAATGAACTGCCTGCCCGCAGAGACCGCGGTCATGTTTATTTTGGACCGCGTCTCCCTCCATACTTACGCACTCTCAATCTCTCTCCAGCTCTGATCTAGTCCCCCCACCCTCAACAACCCCTTACATTCCCTCCATTTTAATCTTTTTGCTTAACTCTTCCCTCACCACCAAAACCCAATTTCACGTTTATGCATAGATAAATATATAAGTACATATATGTTTTTATTCTTTTGCTCATTATGTGGGTAACTCTCTGATAAGCATAGGCCTTGACTCCTGTGGTGATTCTCCTGACTTTGATTAGAATGACCCTTTTTTTATTTTCAGAAAACACACGTCTCGACGCTTTTAGCTTTTTCCGCCTCGGTTTATCACTTTCTATCTCTCGTTGCAAACTAAACATACCAGAGTCTCAGCAGGCTGCAGCGAAAACCTCAGACTTCAGAAGTGACTTTGCATCTCTCATCCTGCCCCCTCGCTCCCTCCCTCCATCCCTATCTCATCTCTGACACACTCTTGGACGTCAGTGGTCTGCGGTTTCAATATTCCACCAACTTCCCATTCTCTCATCGGCGATCCTCGGGTCTGACAGGACAGGGAAAAGGCTGAACCACACACACGAGGTGATGACAACATAATGGGAAACCAGGAATCCCTAACTGTGGGTGTCTGTGTTTTGTCTCCGCAGGACTGTGTACTCTGTGGCATACAGGCAGGTGAGCAGAGCAGCGCCTTCTTCGCATTTCTACCCAGAGTGCTGCCCGGGCTGGCGGAGATTTCACTCCCACAACTGCAACCAAGGTAACCTGGAGGGACACGTGACGGTTTGATGTGTTGATCCTTACCTGCATTGGCTGCATCTGTTAAGCGGTACAAGGAAAAGTTCATTTTGGGAACATGCAAATTCACTTTCTTGCCAAAAGTTACATAAGAGGATCAATACCACACTCGTGTCTGTACGCTGAACATGAAGTGACAGCTAGGAGGCGCTATGTTTAGCTTCACATAAAGACAGGAAATGGGGGAAACCGTTAGACTTGATCTGTCTAAATGTAAAAAAGAGGAAATGAAAAAGTCAGTACAAAAACCAAAGTGTAAAAACAAGGTAAGTTGTGGTTTTGTGGGTGGCCAGGTGCTGGACTATTTCTTCAGTTTTCTTACACTTTGGATTTTGTACAGCTTAAACAAATTCTTCAGAATCAGAGGGCCTGGGTGGTGGATTTGTTTTACCTTTAGGCGGCCCTGTTTCCAGTCTTTACACGAAGCCAATCTAACCGACTGATGTCATCTCCCTCATCAGCAAGAGAGCGGAGAAGTGTATCCACCATAGAAATAGTCCAGCGCATAACTCCCAACTAAAACACAACCTGTTATTGTTACGCATTGTTTTTTGTATAGATTATAGAAAGTAGCTTTAATGTGTTAGTAAGAGAACTAGGGATAGCGGTGAGCAGATTTTAAACGTGCAGGTTCGCCGTTTCCTCCTGCCTCCACAGTCTCTATGCTAAGCTATGCTAGTGAGAATGGTATCAATTTTCTTGTCCAACTCTTGGCAAGAAAGCAAATAAGCGAATGTCCCCAAGTGTTGACCCAGTCCTTTAAACGTGTCTTACAGCTGTGTGTGGGCAGCCCTGTGTGAACGGAGGTACCTGCTTAAGACCCAACCAGTGCGCCTGTCCTCTAGGCTGGACGGGCCACCAATGCCAAACAGGTGAAGACATGCACAACCACAAAAGTCTCACACAAGTCAGCACATTCACGCACACACACACACGCATAAACCCATTTCTTTGTCTGTCAGATGTGGATGAGTGTGGCGAGCAGCGGCCGTGTGCCCAGGAGTGCGTGAACACAGCTGGCAGCTACCGATGTGCGTGCAGAGACGGCTTCAGGCTCGCCGGAGATGGCCGTTCCTGTCAAAGCCTTCCTCCTTCTCCTCCTCCACCTCCTCCTCCTGCCACTCTTCCCTCTCCCACCCAGACGAGCCAGGCAGCAGTGGGTGGTCACGCTGATGCGGGTAAATGAACATCCCAGGAGTGCGTGTGCGTGCGTTCACTACTTTGTGTCTTGCAGCAGCAAAGTGTCTGGAGCGCAGAAGAAAAGAACATGGCCAGCTTCGCGGTCCATTATTACTTTTGGTACGCGCTATGCCACTCTCAACTCGTACCGTGAGTAATAATGCACTGCGACTGGTGCCGACTCCAGACGGATGTCTTGTGGTCTGGCCCCGTGCGGTGAGACTGGGACCAGTTGGTCTCTGATAATGGCTTGGTTGACTCCTGTGAGTCTTTTGAGTAAAGCAAACATCTGACTTTAATAGAGCTCCCATGCTAATACGGACATATTTTTATCCCGCACACTCCATTAGTTCCCTTAAAAATGTTGCAATGTTGTGTTCTTACTATGAAAAAGTCGATTTTCGTTTTTGTGTGTGCTTCCTGTGTCTTAGCAACAACATAATACAACCTCCTCTTGTCTACAAATGTGGTCAGTGACCTCGGGACATTCCTTTTAATGGCTATTCTGTGTCAGCGTTATTGCTTTTTCGGGAATATGTGCAACACGAAACGAAAAACGAAAAAAAATTTCCCCCGATTTCTCCCAAATCTTTCCACCTTTGGGGATTTTTGTGAGTCACCAAACAGTAAATCTAAAGGGGATACTGTCTCATGCACTGTCAGAAAGTGAAATATCTCTGTGTGTAAAAGTGAGATTGCCAAATTTCTCAGGCTCCGCTCCAAGCTCCCTCCCGTTTATCAGCGTTTCCGTGGGGAAGAAGGACCAGATTCACACAAAATGGAGCTAAAACTAGACGGCTCACTCCCGCCACTCCACATGAGAGTCCTGCAAGTAGCGCTGAGTCAGCAGAAAAAAAGGCAGGAAAAACAAGACAAAGAAAAGATGGAAAAAAAAAGATTTGATAGAGCTTTCTACTTGATGAAAGCGTTGGAGGGTTATTTGTGGGCTCACTTTCACCGCCCGGCTCTGGGATGCAAAAAAAGAAAAATAGAAAAAAAAGGGAGGCCAGCAGAGATGTTTGGCTTGAGACTGCATTCCTTTATTACACATGGATGCTGGGATGTTGACAGAGATCACACATATAAAAATGCAGGCTTAAATGCTCAAAAAGTAGACCCTCGCTCTGAGCCTGCCAAGCTGCTGTGGAGGAGTGCTGGACTGCGTCTGTGTCTCTCATCTTCCTCTTTTCTCGCCCCCCTCCTCCCCCAAACCTCCCTCCCTCTCTCCTCGTCTCCCTATTTCACTGCGCTCTTGGCCAACACTTGTGTTCTCATTCCAGCTCCATCAACCCTGTCTGCTGGGGGTCATCGCAAGCCACCCCCCCCATCTCCCTCCTCCCTTCCACTTTTCCTCCCTTCCTCCTCCTCCTCCTCCTCCTCCTCACCCTGTTTCTCAACTCATTCTTGTCTCAGTAATGGACCACATCTGGGAGAGATTGAGCCGCTCTCGGTCTGTCTGCGAAAAGCGCGGCCAGAAAGCAAGGGGTCCCTAATTTTGCATCCCGGTCTGGGTCCTGCCTGCTCCGGGGACATTCCCCCTCGGGTGGAGCCAGGCAGACCCCCTCCCCATCCCTCCCCCCCAACTCCCCCATCCATAACCAGTGCATGTTCAGAGGAGGGATAAATGAGTGCTCGTCTATTTCTGGTGACCTCTCTTTCGGCTTGTGTGTCGGCTTTTTCGGCTGTTTCCCACATCCAGGATTCCTCCCATGCGCCCTAAATTCTCCCCCCTCCCCAGTTTGTAGTTCAGAGACGTTGCTGCGGCCATGAATCATTCGAGGAGAGGGCTTGATGAGGGCGGGCTGCTCAGAGGAATATTCCCAGATATAAACTTCAAATAGAGCTTTAGAGCGAGGATTAAACACCCTCGCCTTTGATGTGTGCCCCTCACCCTTTCCTCCACCCCTCCTCGCATAGTTTTTCCACAAAGTCTCCATCCCCTCATGTAGATATTCTGTGTCTGCGCGGTTTCTACAGGTGGGAGCCTCGGCCTGGCGGAGAACGTGACGGAGGAGGTGCAGAGTCTGAGAAACCGAGTGGAGCTCCTGGAAAAGGTACACGCATGAACACATGTTAAGACACGCAAATAAAAAGCCACCTAGCCTGATACCTCCCAGAAACACCTCTGGTCCTCATATGATGGTATGATATAAAATCCTAGTTGCTATTTAATCCCCAAACCAGTCTTTGAAATGCCAGACCCACTCAGTGGCTTTTTTTTTTATTTTTATGGCTTTTATTACTGCATGTGTTTTAAAAAAACAGGCAGATGTCATTAAATGAAGATGAGCTGTTAAGTGTAATTATTGCTGTAGGTCACTTTGATTTTTTTGTTTTTTACGAGGTGAGTAATTTTTTTTTCTATTTTTTCTATTCTATATTAGTAATTCCTTTTCTGGAGCATTGTTCCTCTTTCCCCTCATTTCCTCTTCTGTTTTTCTTTCTCTGCTGCAGAAGTTGCAGTTGGTGTTGGCCCCCTTCAGCAGCTTCTTCCCGCTGTCGCTGGACGAGGGCTTGTCGGAGAAAACCACCTTGCTGTCCCACTCTTTCCAGCAACTGGACCGCATTGACTCCCTCAGCGAGCAGATCGGCTTTCTGGAGGAGCGTCTCGGCACATGTGAGTGACCGCAGGCTGACCATTTATGATTGTCCCTGGCTGAAGAAAAAGCACTTAGAGGAGGGGAAATCCAATTCCTAGTTGAAAACCACTGCAGCTTTTCAAAGTTCCCCCAAAAGATCGGAGACCATTTAAAGGCCCAAACATAACAATAGTCTGTAATGTAATAAAATAAAATATATTACAGGCCATATTAACAAAAATCCAATAACATATAATCATGTTCCTGTAATGTCTGTAATTCCTGTAATCCTAGAAAACTAAGAATCAACACTCCAGGAGCTCTGTGCTAATACTCACACACTGATAATGCAAACAGTGTTTAACATGTAAGGTTGACAGTGTTCACCGTCCTAGTTTAGCATGTTAGCAGGTTTTCAGGCATTTGGTCATAAACCAAAGTTTTGACCTGACCGTGAGATCACCAAAGTTATTATTGTCACCACAAATGTTGACCTCAGGGTGCGTCAGAGGGAAAGTCAGGGGGTGACCAAAGACGGCAGCGTTCATCATCTTGGAACCAAACTCTTCAACGTGAGGTGACAGTTTCAAATCGACGCAATTATACCTTCGTAAACTTTGTTTTTAACTTTAATTTAACAAAGGTACAATCAACAGTCTGCTAGTTGTGTGTCAGACATCCCTACATCTAATCCTGACCGACACTTTGAGAAACTTTTTGAGATTTTGATCATGTTATGAGCTTTATCACATTTGGTTTATATTACATAATGGTCAATTATTACATTCCAGCACTTCAGCTATAAAAATCTTAAACCAACAACATCTAATTTGCCCAAAGTTAAGATTACAGTGGGTATGGTGAAATCAAATTTTGGTCTCAGGGTATTTAACTGATTTCATTACATTTTACAATCGCTTGTGGACGACACATTGTAGTGACTCTCTCCGCTCTTCTCCCTTGTAGGCTCTTGCCAGGAGAATTAATGTGGGCCTGCAACATCTCCGGACACCTCCCATTAAGTCAATAATGACACAAGCCTGTCAGAGATTGTACGTACCAAGATGGCCGGCGATTGTGAGAAAATAATAGGTGGAAAACGATTCAGTTTTTCACTGTTCCCAACAGCTCCATTTACTTTTCTAGTTGCATTAATGTCAAATTCTTGATTTTGTAACAGTACCTGTGGCAGGGTCGGTGTCAGCATTACATCATCCCTGCAACATCTGAATCAAAACCCCCCTGGGGGTCAAAGGTCAAGTTGGCCACTTTGTTTCTGTGTTTGTTTTACATCAGTGCAGCTGTGTCGTCTGTCAAAGCCCAAACTGTCCTGAGGCAGACACGGACATCTGTATTTATCTATTTAAATTATGGTTACTTTTAGTTATTTCTCAGTGCTCCAATAGACATTTTTTTACCTAGTTTTGTAACATTTTGTAATAAAAAGTCTTAATCAAACCACCATGTGCTCACTGAATGATGTTTTGCAGACACACAGTCCAGCATACATTGATGATATAATACAGGACAAACTCTCCATTAAGCTAACACAACACTGAATGTCTCCTGTTGATCTCCACTACACACAGTACTGGTGCTGAAACCAGTATTTAGCTGTTTAGCTTTGGTAAAAGTATCAATACCGCATCCTCACAACACTCCATTACAAGTAAAAGGTAGGTAGGAATTACCAACAAAGTGTAATTAAAGCAGCAGTTTAATGTTAGCTGATCAAGATGGAGCTGATAGAACAATTTTATAAAGTAATCAGTGTTTCTTGAAGTAAAAGAACAGTCTAGTTTAAATATTTCAGTCTGTTCTTGCCACTGTAGGATCAAGAAAAAGGTTTTTTTTTTTTTTTAACATCTTTCAAGAAAGACTAGGACTGAATAATAGGGAAAGGGAAAGGAAAGGGAAATTATTTAGTAAAATGAAGATCTTTGCTGTGTTTCCATCTACAAATAAGCAATCAGAAAAAAGTAGTGGAGTAAAAAGTCCAATATTTCTCTATGCCTCTATTTCACGGTTTCAGAAAGTAGCAGAAACTGGAAATACCTGAGTTAAGCACCTGTAACTTTGCTCAAACAGTATTTGAGCAAATGTACCTCGTTACTTTCCACCACTGACTGTAATATGAATCGGAGGAAGGCAAAGCAGGCATTTCAGTGCACAACCAGTTAAGAAAAAAAGAATGAATTTTTATTTATTCTTTAGCAAGGCATTCACGTTTACCCAGTAAAGGTGAAATCAAGAACACTACATCATTAATATTAACCAGATATTATAATGGGCGTCTATACTGTGTGCGCATATATTCACACACACATACAGTAAGGGACCACACACATACAAGGCTCTGCAGGATCTCAGCTGTTTCTCATATCCCATCTAAACCTACCACCAATTACACTTTAATAGCTTTGGTGAAAATCGGAGAAAACTTGGAAGTCTTTTTTTTTTTTTTTAATTTTTCCACCCAAACTCAACATGAAAAGTGCTTTATTAAGGTTCAGAATACTTTGAATCTTTTCCAAGATTTTACATACAGTATGAGTTCGTAAACAAACTACCCAACCGGCGGAGGGGAAGGGGGGGGTTGTTGCAGAGCCTGTTAGCCACCAGTTCAAGCTCATGACACAAGCTTACAAATTCACACATTTGTATTACAAAATAACAGAACCGAACAGGAAATAAATGGATAAATAAAACACTCCATTAGCTAAATTTATATGGTATAGTTCATATTTTGGAAGAAGTCAATTTGGTAGAGTACTTTATAACATTCAAACCACTTGCTTCAAAAGGTAAAATCAGCTCTTACAAGAAAAAAAGTAAATAAATATATTCAAACTAAGAACAAAGAAACAGAGAATTTAATCACTTAGTATTAGTAGGGGCTTATATTCCAAACTGTCCTTGAAAATGAATGAAACCCTGATCATCACATGTACTTATTAAAGCCAAGAGCCCAGCAAGTATTACTAAAACTACTGTTGCACTCAACTATGAACTGCAGTGTACAGGCTGAGTACCGAAGTATTGATTATTCCATTCACCTCCTCAGAAGGTTTGTGTGCACAAGGAGTCAGTCTAGATTTAACATTTAATGGTCAAATAAATACATTACCTTGTTTTTAATGCCAACTGTGTGCCCCAAAAATGAAAACAGTGAGACACAATTAGTGGCACATAAATATCCTGAATGCTGTAATACATTCTCAGATGGTGTTTGATGGGCAAAAGTGGCAAAATTAGTATAAAGGTAGTCTGCAGAGAGAAATGTTAAGACCTGGATGTAAACTAAAAATGGTTCAGTCAGTTCTATAGGGTTAGAGGTTGTTGTCAGTCACTAAACATAAAAATGGTCATAAGCAAAATGAGCCAAACAGTCCAAAGTGCAACAACCAATCAAAACTTGAGGCCAAAATTTCCACAACTTTTTAAATAATCTAATATTCTCCTAAGAGGTTAAGTAATAACTGAATGAGAACAGCACAATTAAAACAATGTTACTCACTTTCATATTGATTAAGAAACAGGGACAACTCTTAAACTCTTCTGAGATGTAGACTTGAGTATGCCAGGGTTTGTTAGTATTTAGAAAATATTCAAGTTAACCAGAACAAAAATAAATTCAGACCAAGTCAAAAAAAAAAGAAAAAAACAAAAGTTGAGATCAAAATAATATCACAGTTCTACACAAGTTGTACCTTCTTCCCTACAGAGAGAACGGCCTTCTATCATTGGTAAAGGGACATTATATCATTGGTAAAGTGAGATCAGCCAGTGGATGACTGACTAAACAGGTCATGATGAGATAATGAGCTTACATTGGAAGCTTCCCAAAAACACTTTGTCATGGCACAGCAGGTAGCTTGCACTTTGGAACAGTGATGCTAATAAAACAGTCTGACATTGCACAATATATGAAAATCACCTTTTTGACACATCTTAAATAGGTTCACTTGTGAGTTCCGTCCGAGGAGCGAAAATGTGTGATTACTTGTACAAAAAAAAAAAAAAAAGATTAACTGATGTAGAAATAAATAGAAAACAAAAATAGAGAAGACAGCGAGAAGACACTTGCTGCTCAATGCTGCACGAAGGTCATTCCTAAACTTTTGGAGAAAATGATACACCAACAATGCACAACATTGAAAACTGATCAGTCCGCTTAAGTCCATTAAGTCAGTACAGATGGGTGCTATTGTTTTACGCTGTATCTTGTGACCTCGAATTCCTCGCTTTCTGACATCATGGAGTATGTCATGGAGCTACTGGTCATTGAGCTGAAGAGCCAATGTGGGTACAGAACAGAATTCATGGCGACAGAACCAGAGAAGTCTGCGGTCAACCAGAGTCGTTCTCGACCTGCTTTGCCGCTCGCGGAGACCGTGCTCCTTCTGTCTTTAGGCAAGAGACTGGAATGCAGAAAGGGGGAGAACACACCAAAAAGGGAAGGAAGGAAGGAGGAGGATGGGGTACTTTGGATGGGGTACTTTGAATGTGTGTGTGTACATGTGTGAGCAAGATTTTAGAAGAAGAGCTAAAACTTCTTCTTTGAGAAGAACAAAAACAAAGGCAGCATGAGAGGAACAGAAAAGAGAAATAAAATATTTTTCTGCTCAACTGAAGGCAGATGGAGAAATAAAGTGGAGAAAAAGGCAGGGGGAAAAAAGGTACAAAATGGTGATACAGTAAGACAATAATAAAGCCAGGCTTCCAAAGCCAGAGAGCAAAGCAAGGATGAAGGTGGACAGAGCCATCCAAGAAGGCATGCATGAAGAACAACACACATCCATACTGTTCGGCTTGCCGTCCGTCACTCCGCTCACGGCGTGCAGAGCAGCGCTGCTGCTGCAGGCACAGTGAGGGTCGGGACTGACTGTGCTGTATGGTCAGTGCTATGGTCAGGCCAGAGGCGGACTGGACCAGGCGTCAACTAGACAAGAAAAGATTTCATGACAAGAGACCTGTGTCATGTTGTTTCCTGGCCAGGTAATGGGACAACCTGGGGAAGGGCGGGGAGGTCTGGGGTGAGGAAATGGGTCTCAGACAGGGACACAGAGGAGAGAAGAGGTGGAGAGTGTGGTAAATGTTCAGTGCCTCAATGGCCCGTTGCTCTGGGTTACGGAGTCAGAGATCTCAAGGAAAGCCGAGCGCATCAGGTTGAAGGACTTGTCGGAGAGGGATGACACATCCTCCGACGTCATCCCCTTTGTCTCGATCTTTGGGAGGATCTTCAATCTGATGGTCCCTGTGGAGGCACAAAACTACACCGTCAGAAATATCACAGAGCTTCAAAGAGTTTTTTGTGCCAAGATACAGACACATGAAAAATGGGCTGCTTATAAATGAAAAAAAGAGAAGAAGAAAAAAAAAAATCAAGGACAATCAAGCTGAGTTACCTGATTTGAACTGCTTTTCTTTCCGTAGGTAGAAGTTGCTGTAGGAGGAGAAAACGACAGGTATGATGGGTACCTGAAAAAAACAAAGAGGGGATGAAAAACATTAAGTACACATATCTGAAGTACCGATGCTGAAACTTTATGTTCCCCTTCTCCTAAAGCAAGCCAAAAGATAACAAATCGCCTGACTGAACCAACATCACATTCCTCTCTCTCCCCACACACACACACACAAAATCAGCACGACTTCATAGCAATCTCCATCTCCTCCGCTGCTGCTAATAGAGGTAGAGTTTTTTTCTCTCCCTCTCTCTCTAACTCTCCCTCTCCCTCGAGTGGCCCTTCCACAGGACTAGCTGAGCCAAACGTGGCTCCCCCTGGGGGCTGTCCTGCTTCCACCCAATCTGGCCGGCTGGGTACAAAACGTAGAGAGGCTGGGCTGCAATTCGGCAGGCGAAAACAGGGAGAGATAGAAATAGTCTACGACGTTCACACAGTGAAGAGTCTCGAGTGTATAGCAAAGCCGACGGGAGAAAAACACAACACAGATTTTATTCTCCGGACCTCAAATGAAGTTATTCCTCCACCTCGAGCCAAAACACACACTCACGCACACACAGCAATTCTAACTGGAGCACGTCTGTTATCATGCAAACACTATTTGTATAACATAAACAGGGTCTCGACTGCAGAGCCGATTGCTAATAAGGAGCAGCGGGGCTTTATTTCTGTGCAATGCAGATCTAAATCAAACAAGCAAGTAACGAAAAACTAAATAAAATACAGCCTCACACACACACACACACACACACACAACATACAAACACACATTTTTGCCTGGGGTGAACAAAAAGGCATTTTCTTGCCAGATTTCATTCAACAGTTTTTTTTTTTTTTTTTTTTAAATTCAATCCACCTGTCTGACCCAGAGTGTGTGCTGCACGAAACATCAGCTCCAGAACAGAGACCTCCCACCTGCATGCATGCAGAGATAAAGCTTATGAACGCACACAGCTGAGCTGCCAATTACTCTCGAGTCATTCGCCATTTGGAGCTATGTCTGCCCTCCCTCCAATAATTTGGTGCGAGGAGTTGGGATATGGTTACATCATACACGTTTGAGAACAAATCCAGAGAAAAAGAAATATCACAGTGAAAGTGCTCCTGCGAGCAGACCAAATAATTCAGACTATTTCAAAGCGTTCCCCTCTAATAACTCTGGCTGATTCAGTGCAGTCTGTGCATTGTCTGTACATTGGATGTGATTATATCATAACGTTGTCCTGTGCCATATAAGGTTGCTAGCTCCCCCATGTGTCTAGAATCAGCTCATTGCTGGCAACACCACCCATCTCTCTGTCAGGAGATGAGAGTTGGCAGAAGTCTCCTGGAATACAGCCAGTATCATCACAGCCCTTTCTGCAGCCAACGGGGTTAAGTGAATGAGCAGGGGTGTGCGTTACAGTACATGAAATGTTGACTTCATTCACATTTATACATAGGCTATGGATAGGATACGCTTACACTTTTTCTCCTTGGCGTGCAGAGGGCCAAAAAGAAGGTGAATTTGGAAAAAGAGTACTCACTTGTGCCTGCACTGCCAGGTGGAAGGCCCCTTTTTTGAAGGGCAACAGGTCGCCTCTCTGGTTTCGCGTTCCCTCCGGGAACACCCACAGACGAATCTGTGGGGGGTCAAGGGACAAGAGTTAGAAGGAAAAACTGTGATTTAATCATCCCATGTCATGCCCAATGTGTCGGAAACCAGTTTTTTGCAGAAGTGCAAAAAAAAAAAAAAAAAAAAAAAAAAAAAAAATCCACATAAACATATAACAAGAGTCAAATTAGTAGGACCTACAATCCAACATTAAAAACAAAAAACACTCATTCATGGAGGGTTTAACACTGAAACCAATTTTAATCGTCATTTAAAATTCTGATGAATTTCCCTTTATGATCACTGATAAAACCATATTGATCAGAGCTGGATTACCTGGTCGTCCAACATCGTTTTGGCAGCGTCAGCCATGACGCTCTTGGCATCGCTCGTCTTCTTGCGGTTGATAAAGACGATGCCGCCAAGCCAGCAAATGAGACCTACTGTGCCGGCGTAGATCAGCTCCTTCTTGGCGATCATGGTGCAGCGGTCCGGTAGGATCTCCATCAGGCCTGAAAAACAAAAGATTAAGACGTTTACTCATCTGAGTTTTGACAGTATTTTAGTCTTCATACGCCATAAATGAGAACCACTAATGTCAAATACTTCATAACTGAAATGGTGTTTTAATAAATTCTTTCCAAGTAAAGCGATGTCTGCCACTCATGACTGAGTACGTGCAGTATGTGTCCAGATGCTACACAAAAAAGTTCATATTAACAAATATAAATCTAGGAACACTGCAAGTACTATAGTGACCAAAAGTGGAGCTATAAACAGAATACACAGAGTTCTATTGTCTATCCAGAGACATATGAATAAAATATCTTCTTATTAATAACAATAAACTTAATTCATACGGCACTTTTCAAAACATAGTTACAAAGTGCTTTAGATGGTCAAACCAGGAACAAAAACAATTCAATACTGCAAGAAAATAAAATCTGGAAATTGCACCAACACAAAAAACAAACAAAAGACATGTTGGAAGTAAAAGTATGAAAATACACAAGTTGGAAGTTTTCCATGGTAATTAATGGGAATACAAAGAAAACAGAGGGGTTATCTGCACAGGCTGTATTAATCGTATAAAAAGCAGACAGCAACAAAGTTTTTATCATATCATATGCAGCCTTATAAAATAAACTAAAAAAAAACATTTAGTTGAGGTGAACTTTAATTAAAAGAAGTTAACTCCTTTAACAAAAAGCACTGATGCAATGCCGTGTATAGATAAATAAATAGATATGTAAACAACTGAGCCCTTGAAACACGGTGTATCTAAAGGTGTGTTACAGGACATCTCTAACCTCTACAGCAGCAAAACAATTAATTGTATGCAACTTCCATGTGCTCAGTTTTGGGATGTGCTGTGGCCTTTCCATCTTAAAACCTGGATTTCATCAGGTGTAAAGTCTGCTGATGTAACAATGTGTGCTGGGACAGAAACGTCACTTTTTATTGAGGGCATTATCTCTCTGAATAGTGCTTTATTATGAAATCAGACATGTTAGACCTTTGTGAAAAGGCAGCTGGTGCAGAAGACGGAGCAGTGCAAGATGTTAAACACACCCAATGTTAGAGAAAGGAAGTCTGTGTGTTTGAAATGAAGGATGGTAAACAGCAAGTAGTTGCCTCTATACTGGGAAGGGAAAAACAGAGCAGACAGAAAGAAAATTGCGTCAGAAAGAGTGCTTGAAACTGAGCCTTAGCTGTGGAGGTGAGGGATCTTACTTCCTTACGCTCGATTAACATCAGCTCGAGGATGAGCAGCTATTAATGGTTGGGTGTAGCAGTCGGCATGGCAACTTGGACGCCAAAATCAGACAGTTTTCCCAGCGCTAATTAGATGCCTCGCTCTGCCCCTGCTGTCACTAGCCTGGCCTGGAGCCTGCCCTCATCACTCACCAGCATTGAAAAACACTCTCTCCCAGGCACTGATGGAGACCAAACACACCTTTGATAAATTAGTGCCCACAACACACAATTTAGGACCCAGGGGAATGAGGTAATGCTTAAAGATATATATGCACACCTGAATCAGTACATCAGATGGATGAGAAACGAAAGCGTTCTACAATGTGCTCTTACTCTGCACCAACTTTAAACGGTGTCCAGTAAATGTAAAACCAGCTTTTAATTAAGAGTGAGTCCTGTGAGGTCAGTCATGTATGATGTTTTTATTGGTGTATGCTGTGATGAATCTTTTTTTTTTTTTTTATATTCTTTTGAGCCAAATCAAAAGAATATATTGAAATCGCTTGTGGCTGCATGACTGCAAATTGTTCTCCATTTTGTCAAATGCCTTCTTTCAGCACAAAGCCCATTCAGTATAAACTTACATGTGTCTGATCTCTAACCTACACTGCAATCTGTCTTAGAAACCAAAACCAGGAGAGATTGTTGGACTTTAAAGTTAGGATGTGATACATGATATGTCAGGTATTAACATTTTATTCAAGTAAGTTGTGGCCCAGGAGTGAGCGGTCTGTGCTTACTTTCCCTTTATGCTTTAGGCAGACATGAGAATCTCTGATGACAATTATTGTGTTTTACTGCAGCCGAATTCACAATGTACATATTTACATATTTTACTGCCTCTGTTTTCAGACAACCCAATAAGTATGAAATTTGGTTGGGGCCCCTAAACACTATGCTGACAAAATCATTGGCTATATTGATATTTAAAATAAATGATCAGAGAAACATTTTGAAGTAACAATAGGCCAATATATTGAATACAGCGAAACATAATCCACTACCACATGTAAAGTAATTATGCTTGTAAAAACACAAAATATCTTCTAAATGAGGCTGCTGAAGAACTGACACTCTGTTCTGAAACATTTCCAGTTGACACTGAATCTGCGACGCAGCCGTGACCGCGACTGAGCTGGATGCTGTGTATATTCAGCGCAATAAGCAGACTGAAGGTTGGCCTTTTTTTGTTTTTAAATGACTTACTTCTGTCTGTAGTACCCGGAAACCTAAGAGTGTTTGGTTACTGTACCCTGAATTAGCAGAATTAGGTTTCATGAGGACAAAGCCTGAGTGTGTGTCAGTGAGCTCATCCAGGTCAGCAGTCACAGTATTTCTGCAGTTCACAGATGGAGCTTTCTCAATAAAAATACTTTATAATAGTATAAACTTTTATGTATTAGGGATGTCAACCTTCACCAGAGGGGATTAAAAAATAATACTAGTAAAAAATAAATCTTTCACCCTGAGGCATCTATTAACATTCATTCATATAAAAGAAAAACTGGCTCCCCTTGTTTTTTCCTGATAGCTCTGAAATGCACACTGTCCTCGAAAATTCACCCAGCCAGCCAGGTTTTATGAAGCACGGGGCAGCAGAGACCAAATAATACTTTACATCCATTGAGCAGTAGCAGCTTGTAAATTTTATTGGCCAGGGAATGGAGTTTTGCCACGTGTATGCTCTGGAGAGGATTCAGAAACATTCACTGCCAGAGTTTAACCAGCGCAACCGTACACTTCTTTCATCTGCAACCCTTCCTTGTGTCTGCTGCAGAGGAGTACTGCCTCTTAAACTGAAAAAACTAGAAAACTCTCAAATTTGGTGTCGAAATGCTCAAAACTTATTCTCTAGTAATCTGGCCTTATTCGAGTGGCAGAAGATGAGATACAGAGAAACCAGAGCTGAGGAAAAGCTGCCATTTGCACAACCAATCTGCGTCACATACTGTACATACCGGATAGGACGTGTTTGAACAGAGCAGCATGACAGTGATAAGGGCAAGACTACATCTGTCTTTTTGAGCGTGAAATAAATGTCAGGAATGTTTATGTTCATACATAGAAAGGCAGCATGGTACCCACCCAAAACATCCAGCGAGCTCTGGTGGTTGGAGATGATGACGTAGGGTCCTTCCGTCTGCAGATGTTCCCAACCGCTCACTTCGAATCGAAGACCCAGGAAATACTTCACGTGACGGACCATGCAGCGGATAATCCTGAGTGGGGGAAGGTTAATTACAGTCCAGAGTAAGAATAGGTCACCGTTCACAGTCATGTGAATGCAGCGTGTAGGCTGAATATTGCTAACCAGAACCTTACGTCGAAAGGTTGGAGGTAATGCTGGAATGTATAAAGGCTTTTAAACACAAGGGTATTACAATACAGCGTAAGACTGCCGACTCAGATATTAAAAAATGTGACCCAAATCAGATACTGCAGTCAAGACTGTAAGAGATCTGGTGGATTAACCAAGTACAACATCCCCCATTAATGTTGTTTGTTTCTTGCTTGGATAAATAATTGCCTGTAGTAAATACAATGCTCCAATAAGCTTTGAGAGGGAACATCCTACCATCTGTTTGTCTGCCACTGAAAACAACAACAACAACAAAAGACATTAAATGAAAGTTAAGACTTCTCAATGTAATTTCATGCACAAAATCCTGGGATTTATTAAATCTAATTTATATTATGATTAGTCTTTGAATCTACACAGTACACAGAAATTGAATCTTTGAATCTACACAGTAAACATGGGGTGACTTTTACACAGGTATAGGCAGGGTTAATTTGAGTTAGGATAAATGCATACTTTATGCTTTTCTGTATTAACATGTTCACAATAAAGTGATTCAGATTTCTTCTTTAATTCATACATGATAGAAATGAAAACCATCAAATCCTCACATCAGAGGATAGAACCAGTGAATATTTGACACCTTGAACAGACAGAATTTACAATTCAAAATATTAAAGCTACAAAATTTATTTTTTTGAGCAGCAGGGAGCAGACAAAACAGTCAAACGTGTATATCTTTGCTTTTTATAAACTCCTCTTGACTATCGTGTTAGTTAACAATTGCTGACTTTTGCACCTAGCAGTCATGAAGCAACATTAGTATTCAGTGGTTACATTTCAAGACACCTGGCAAACACGAATATTCATCTTTCTATCTGCATTTACATTCCCATCAACACTGATGTTTTCTGTTCATATCTAATCTAACCTTTCTGTTCAGGGTTTATCTATTGAGACTTTTAAACCTTGACCTATATAGAGAGAAAGAAGATAACAGTTATGAACTCTGTTATATAGAGATATAAGATGAGCAAGGTGAACAAGGTGATCTCTGCCCCGGCTTAGAAAAACGTCAATGTGATTCTATACAACCGGCTCAGAGGTCAGACTGTGTCACAACTTTCAGCATGAAAAGCATTCATTCAGAAGCATCCAGGTCCATATCTTCTCTTTGGTCTCTATACCACTTCCAAAAGCCTGCCTTGTCCTAATCCACACACCTTCACCTTAAAACACACCAAGTGCGGCTGCCAATTCCCAAATTATGCAGGCTCTGGTGCCAATGTGTAATACTGGAAAGAGAGCATTTCATGTCTAGGCCAATTCCACACTGCAATCCGCAACTTAGCTCTCCATTCTTAGCCATTATCTGCTGATCAGGACTAACCCCTTTTCCTTCTTTGAGCCAAAGCCAACAGTGTAGTAGTAATAACATTTTACTTGAACACATCTGCTGTTAAATTGCCGCCCCACATCATATTTATCTAAAGATATCTGTGAGATAAAAGACCATGATAACTGATTTCTCACAAACTTTAGATTCATTTTTTGTGCCTTAAGCTGCATAAATACTTTAGAAAGATTTCTGAATGTTTGAGGAGTAAGTCTGTCTGAGAATCATCAACGGACAACAAGAGAGACGTACTCAAACTAGCCTTGTTAGATTACGTCATCTCAGCACCTAAGGCTGAAAGCAACAGGCTTTCAACTTTCAAAATGACTGCTTTGATTTTATCCTCATCCATAAGAACAAAACCTATTCCAGAACAGACTTTCTATTGTCCACAAATTTATTCTCTCATATACATTTTGCTGATGTTTTGCCAAACTCTCTCAGACCAGTGTCATTATTTCAGAGATCACCCTCTTTGATACTCACAGGAAAATCACGCAACGATGCTATAACACCAGATAGTGACGGTTCAGTAGATGACCCTCAGATCTTTTGGGGTGCAATCAAAAGGATGCATAAAAGATAACTGCTGTTTTCTCTTCTCACATAGATCACACAAGCCTGGGAAAAATGGCTGGTCTTGAAAATAAGATGTAAAAACTAGAACCATTCCAGCTGAGACTTGGCTTTTCTGTTGATGGAAAAAAAAGAAATAGATTCAGTCGGCGAGCGTCTGAACTTTCGATTAAGAATCAGTGCTGAATTCCAAATTCAAAGAGCTAGAGGGAATTATTATTTTAATGGGCCACATCCAAGCCACCCTCTGGCTCCAACTTAAAAGAAAATGAAAAATGTTCTAATATCAGGTCAATTCATTCGGAACAAAAAATACTGACTAACCCTAAAGGGTCTGTGCCGTGTTTGCTCTATTCTGATCTCTGTACGTCAGAAATATGCCTGGACAAAACTAAAGGGGAATCATTTTAAAACAATATTAATCTTACCACCCTTGCACAGGAGGATGCTGAGGTTACTGATAAACTTCTGAGCTTGACTGAACAGAGAAAAAGCACAGCTGTAGTACACATAGCTGTTAAGAACTTGACTATGAGGACTACTGTCTGGTCTTGAAACACAAGGTAAAGTGTTGGCTTGGGTCTCCCATCCAGAACCACACACGCCAACAGCTTGTTCACAGCTACCAGACAGGATTCATAAAATCCTCTCTCTCTCTCTCTGACATTTTGTTTGTTTTTTTTCCTATAAGGCAGCCATTAAATGCTGCTTTGCTGATTAATATTTGAAAAGCTGCTCATTACAGGTTTCTTGACTGTGCCTTATAGGTGCATTATGTGGGTGTAGAGATACTCAAAAGAGGAAGTGTGGTTGTGTAAGATAGCGACATAAACCAAATAATACGTATTTAAAACAAGAACACACAACTCACTGTCCACATCAGCAGGTGCTTTTTAGTGGCTTTTGCAAAACCGGACCACAACTTTTGGATAATACACGTCCCTTCCTCATCAGTGAATCATATCCCCTCTCAAACATCTTCCTCTTTCTGTTGTCTTAATATGCCCTCACTTGAAAAATGCTTTGTGCTTATCACAATGTCCACAGTTTCATACTTTTATGTCTGTTATCTTGGCTCCCGGGCAACTTATCATTAACGAACTTCATACTAAGTTAGCGTAGAAAGTGAAAACCCTAGAAAGCTACAGACAAATACATTGTAAATCAAATATCAAAATCACATATTGAAAATTTAGATAACATCCAGCTGCTACATCACAAACAAAATGTTGGAAATAATGGCCTCTGTTTCTTGACAGCATACAATCTCGAATACAAACAAAAAAATTCTAATCAACATTTCTGATATTTAGGAAATTGAATAGTCAAAGCTTTTGCTATGGTAAATCTCTGTGGTTATGCTCACTATAGTTAGTGAACTGAAAACAGCACAGCCATTTGGTACATTAGTATAGCCTTTATTTCACCACTTAACCATTGGCTCAGGGCGGACCACAGAGACATTTACTGGACATAAACACCCTTTTGGAAAGGCAGCTGAACTGCTGTTTGCTGTAAACAAGGGAAGCAGGGATTTGCAGATTTTGTCTGCCACTATTTGGTCACAAGTCTGATTTGTCACAAATGAACACATCCCTCCATGGATTTATAATATTTCAGTCTCGTTTTGATCCTGATGAAACAATTCCCTATGTAGGTGTAATATGGGCCGATTACTGTAAGATAGCTGTGTACACGAGTGGAGAGTTGTGCAATTGTATCTGACTGTGTCTGTGTGTCTAATCAGATTTTATGTATAAAAATTGCCAAATCTGTATTCAGACTTGCAAATATAGATTTGTACATGTGTAGACAAATCTGTAGATGCGTACATTTTTAGTAAAGGCTGAACTTTGCGCCAACAGATGAAAATACAAACAAATCATCAGCTGCAACTCACAGGTCAGGACAGGCCTCTCAATTTGCTGCGATTTTACACAATTGAGTTTTGCTACACTACTGCCGTGGCAGAGCAGAGATCTGCATGTGGATCTGACTATGTGCTTCAGTAACTTTACAGCCCACTGGGTTAGCACCTAGTGATTTCAACCATCACTTTGCAGGGCTGGGTAGTGTTTATGGTTGCTAGTTGTGCCGATGTGAGGCAGACTACTGGCCTGTTTAATTGACAGCAGCCATCATAACACCGGTGAAGCTATTGCCCCTTTTCCACTAGTACCTACTCGGCTCGACTCGACTCGGTTTGTACGCGTTTCCATTACGTGCAGTTAGTACCTGGTACCAGGTACTTTCAGTGAAAATTCCTACTCGGCCGGAGTTCCAGGGCCAGGGCCTGACGTCACTAGATGCGTCGGGAGAGCGACTCGTTCATAAGAGTCAACCACGCGCCATTTTTAAAACGCAATAACAACAACGAACACGATCAGAGATGGCTGCACAGAAATCAACCCGGTCAGCGGAGCAACGACAAGGTGCAGACATTTCTTTGTCTGGTGGCCTCCATTGCTCCGTAGTCGTTTCGTGTTTGTATCGCATAACAAATGACGTCGCTGGAGTTTCGGCTGCGCTGCGTTGCCAAGGCTACGACCCACACCCACGCTGAGGTGGTACTCTATTGTAATGGAAAACGACCGAAACTGAGTCGAGTCGAGTCGAGCCATCGAGCCGAGCCGTTTAGAGTAGGTACTAGTGGAAAAGGGCCATATATGTTTTCTATTCCATACGCTTATTTTTAGACTTTATTGCCAAATTATGAGCATCCGTTACCTTTAAGTTGAATAAATGAGTTTTTCAACCTCACGTTCATTACTCCGCAAAGTCTCTTGCCTACAGTTACCAGGTCACGTAACAGAATTTTGAACTCACGAATTGGATGGTTCATGCCAAAACGCACCGCTGGAGTCTTAGTTGACCTAAACATCTCCCTCATGACACCACCTAAAATTGTGTTTTGTATGAAATGCCTAAAGAACCACAAGGCTTTTTTTTTTAAACCAGACAACCCCTTATCCTGACAATTAAGCTGTGAATTAAGGTGTTGTCATAATTGACAAGACTGCTTAGAAATAACCAAATAAATCTGAACCTGTGCACACCAAAGCTAAATCTTTACAAAAAAATGTTTTTAGGTGTGGCATACTGAATAGTCACTTCTGTTAAGATTATCTTCTAATTAGCCTTTATATGATACAGCATACAATGATTTTTTACACTTTCCCTTTCCGTGACTCTTGCCACGCTTTAATATTTCACTACTTGTAAGATGGCACGAACCAGCAGAGAAATCAGCCGTACTGTCCATTTGTGACAATCAAATCAGAGTGATTTTAATTACTTTATGATAAGGTAAAGCTCACAGTGTTATAATAACCAAAGACACGAGAAAGCTCTTGAACGAATCACTTGAGTTCTTGTGACTTTGCCTAATGCAATCATCTGTCTCTACTGGCTCACTTGAAGCTGAGCTTGCCTTGCAAGCACTGTTTGATTTGTAGACTATGATAAAGCAACATTAACCTTTAAACAGGAATACAGTCTTTGGGTTATCTTTCAACACAGCAGTGCACTGATAACTCCAGTGGAAAAGTAACTGGTTATGCAATGACTCAGCCAGTGTTGCAGCAATTGTAAGATTGTTCACGGGGAATGAAATGGCCTCGGTTGGATTCTTTTCATGGCCAATCCACTAAGCTTTTCCTCTGCTTCATTTCATTATCAGACTCTAAAGTTTCTTGTGTATCTACAGAGCATAATGACATTCAGACTGATTTAATGCAACCTGACTGGTCACAGATAAAAAAGGTGAGCCTGACTTGTCATTCCTAAAAATATTGTAGCAATGAACAAGGTCGGTACAAGCACAAAGTGCTGAAGCCAATTCAGATGCTAAAGGTCAAAGGGTTGGTTGCTCAAGACAGGGACACGGTTACACAATCTGAATACCATAGCAAAGGATTAACTCATTCACGATGACAAGGATGAGAAAATGAGTAGTTTAAAGTATTTAGGCTTTAATGGTCAGTCAGCCAACGATGCAAGTGACAACATGAGTGCTTAGTCAAACAGAGAGCAACACAGGTAGTCTCCCACAGATGTTGAAAACCATTACACAGTATGGAACCTGAGCTCAAGCAATTGTGACAGAGGAAAACTAAGCCTCTGTCCTTTATCCGGTGTCATGAGCTCCTGCCTAAGTGACACATTAAACTGTGTGCCTGTAGACTCATCACAAAAAACTACAACAATAAACTGAAAATCAAGAGTTTTTCAGGAAATGTAAGCTCAACATGAACCGTAACTCAAGTTCTATGGATGCTTTTGACTGTGGAGGTCTGTTCTGGGCTGCCATAGTTTATTGCGTTGCATTAAAGTCCTCCAAGTCGGCTGGGACGCGAGCAGTCGACCCCAGAATTCAGGCCCTTGTGGTCCCCGTCTGACAGCAAATGTCTGCGATAGGCTGCTCTGTCCTTGATGAATCATGGGGCGCCCCCCCCCGCCCCCGTGCAAGGTCTGACCCCGCTTCAGTCGCTTTGTCACAGGCAACAGGTCCTGATAACCTTTGAGCTGACAAAACGGTACACGGGTGCAACATGACACCAGCAGCATTGCGAACGTGATGGCGAAACAGTTTATTCCTAGAGCAGTCAAGGCCATCGCTGTAGCTGACGGAGGCCGCTGTCAGATCAAGGCCAAGTGAGGCCGCATCGAGGATGGAGCCTTGTAACTATTCAGTAACCCAACGCTAATCAGGGGGAACTTGCCATCTGGCATCTTCGAGGTAATTACTGGAATGCAGTGTCTGGCGATCCATCCTCACCGCGTAGGTTTAACCACAACGACAAAAATCCTCTCGCTGACACTTAAGACGTACTACATTTCTGTAGGCAGGTATCAGTTGACCTGGTCAGTGTGTGTGTCGAGTATAAAATAATACATTTCCTCCAGTGGTAGAAAGGTCACGAGGTCATGAGTATAGGGCCAATAGCGGCACGAACAGTACGTTAGTCACCATTAGAGAGTTGTTGTTGTTGTTAGTGGTACTATGGTGTTGTTTATACTATTAAGCATCTGAAAAATGTGTTAATGAAAGTGGAAATATTTGAGAAACAACCCACCACCTCTGACTATGCCCTTAAGAGTTTCACTGACACCTAATTAATGGATTTTCAACTAAAGTTCTACATTAAAAGCTTCATGAATATGGGATTTATTGCAAATTTGTTGTGTAATCTACCTTAAAAAAAACACACACACACACACACACAGGTAGGCATCTCAGTGGATACAGCCACACTTGTATTAGTTGCATGATTAAGATAGCTGAACCAATTTATATGATAAACTTCGCTAGGTTTTGACTTAACAGACCTTTTCAGATAAAATATAGTCAGGGTAATTACAATTACTGTTATCTAAGGCCAGCACTGCTTCACCCTCGGGAATGATGAGAACAAGCCCTGACTACCCCCCCTAAGAAATAAGCATGAGCTCCAAAATGTTAATGTTAGCTTTCTCAGCTAACACTGCCAATGTGTCAATAGAAGGGAGGTGGGGCTAATGTTAGCATGTGTGTGATTAAAAATGCACTGATGAATCTTTTCGCTTTCCTTTAAAAATGTCAGACAGCGTGGTGCGGTAGAAGCCGAGGTTAAATGCTGGTTTACGCTTACACGACCGACAACAATGCTAACAACAAGCCCAGCCTTGTGGTGTTAGCTAGCCGCGGCTAGTTAGCACGGCTGGCTAACGGCGGGCTAGCTGTCAGACGGCGACATTTATTATGCAAACAAACTCACCTCATGTTTTCGATGTCTCTGCCGCCGCACTTCAGCACGCACAGGGGGATCGAGACCATCGCCAGGCACATCATCCAGGCGACGTAAAAGCACTTCTTGAAGTAAAACACAAACGTGCTGCTGGTCCACATCAGCAGCGGGACCAGCAGCAGCAGCAGCGGCGGCATCATCCAAAGCGTGTCCATCGCTGCTCCGCCGGAGAGGAGCTCACTGCCAGCGGACAACACACGCGGATCACTCGGGGAGGAGGGAGGGGAGATGGAGGAGCTACGGAAAGACAAACTCAGGAGGCGCTGCGACCCTGACGGACATTACCCGGACAGGTGTGGTGCTTCACTGGGGCGCACCGGTGAGTGATATTACCCGTCTGTGACTGCCCCTTGTCCTCTCAAAAAAGCAAACACTGAAAAAAAAAGGACATGCAGCGGTGCTCATCTGTTGCTAAATGGCGTCATGAGGTGGAGTCAAGTCGTCATCGCCTTTTTTTTCTATATCCGGTTGCTGGACCACTACGGTCTGGAGTCAGGAGCTGCACACTCTCACATGGTCATTTTAAAGCAGCCATGAGACTCAGGTCGAGTAAAATGACTTTAAATCATTCCTGCATGAGAGGATGGGATTCAAGGAGAGTACAATTACTGTAAATCATGCCTGAATGAGTTTCAAGTCGAGTAAAATTACTCTAAATCATGCCTAAATAAGATTGAACTAAAATTACTTTAAATCATGTCTGCATGAGAGTCAAATGAAAATACTTTAAATCATGCTAAAATGAGATTCAGTTCAAGAAAAAGACTTTTAATCATGCCTAAATGAGATTAAATTAAAATGACTTTAAATCATGCCTGAGTGAGATTCAAGTAAACTAAAAAGACTTTGAATAATATTGGATTTAAATCATCCATAAATGGTATTCAGATCAAATACAATGACTTGAAATAATAAAATGACTTATAACATTTCTATGCACTTCTATGCACAGTCAGAGCAAGATGATGTTTCAAGATCTTACTTTTTTTTTTTTTTGGACAAACATCCAAATGCCAGTGCACTGCAACAGGTCTGATGATGTGGATTCACTCTCTCCTAAGAGGATACCCTCAGAATGGGACTGGTTTGACAGCCGATTACAGGCCACCACATGTAATTGGATTAGCAGTGATAATCCAATCCTTAGCCATAATCTGACACTGTCCAGTTAGCCTTGACTGTGAAGTTTCAGCCATGTCGGGGAGCTCTACTTGACATGATTTGGAAGATTAGGATCAATCAGCCATTAATCCTGATTTAATATGTGTGGTTGATCCTAATCATTGGCAGACTCTGAACTTGGCACCGGCCTCCTCATTCAGAGGCAGTGCTGAGATTGTGTTGAACTTTGTAAAATGCACAGACACAAATTGATAATGTTAATTAAATAAGGATGTTAATAAAAAAGTACTTTAGACTCAAAACACATTTTGGAGATTGCTGTGATTAATTCCCATTTAAAATCATATAAAATCTTATTTGTCACTGGAATATGGAAATGTGGACAATACTTTGTACAGATTCAGGATTATAATTACTACTTATAAATGACTACAAGATGTAGTCTTTGGTACTGCACAATGAACATATTTCTTTCAATTTAAAAAACAGTTTTTGTTCATTAGAATATCCACAGCTGTTGAGTTGAGCTCAGCTGTTCCATCGACTGCAAGGGAGTCTGCTTCACAATGTCGTATCATCATGACATGGGTCAACATCAAATTGGCAATGTTTGCCTCTGAACCAGTGTGGCATGATGGTGTTTGAAGTGCAGCTTTAGGTCAACAAACTGGAGTCACAAGGGTAGAGGGCCTGATGCACCACTTGTCATTCGAGAGGCTGCTGCCACTGATATCTGTTTAAGTTTAAGTCCAGTGGTCCTGGTCATCATCTACAGTCCTTCCTAAACTGTGACTTAACATTTGCAGGTGGCACACACTGTCAGACCAAGCAATTTCCTATATTTTTAGCCAGCGAAAGTGTTCATTTTTTTTAATTAAACAAATGACAGAGGCATTTTTTTTTTAGTCACAGGACTGGTTTCTGTTACTGAAGCTTATTATCAGAAATAAAAACCTCCCTTTTTGCTTTATTTAAGATGTATGTGGCTAAATTAGATGACAAGGCTGTTCTGCTGCTATGTGTAAAAAAACAAGATGGTTTCACGCACGGTTGTCTATAAAAAAATTCAGCTCGACTGAAACAACTCTGCCCAGCTCTGCAGGTACACGGTAAACACCCATTTGCTCATGTACTGTTTACTTAGTAACTCAAGTGTAATGGCAAGATATGATCTATGGAAAAAGGAACAAAACTTGAAACCAAATGAGATCTTCTATTGTTTGTGTGAGTGTGTTTGTATTACTGTTCGAGGTATGGGTTTGTAGAGTATGAGTGGTTGTGGTATGTTTATACTTATGAATGTGTTTGTGTCCTTGGTTGCTGGGGGTAGGGGGTGTCTGCAGATTTACAATCCACCCGCTTGGTCTAAACTTTGAACATTTTTTTCTGTGAAGTTTAGAGGATCTCACAAAAGAGCAAGCTGTGAAATTGCAACCACCTGATGATGTTGCAACAAAGAAATCGCCTGTGCACACAAGTTTAAATAAATACAGCTGACACATTTATACAAAATCTGATCCAAGTTGGCATTTCCTTTTTTCTTACTATTTAGCCACAAATGCAATCTGTTATCACGCTGTTTCAGTTATCTACACCAAAAGTACTACCAGCAAAAACTGAAAGCTTGGCAAGGCGGGAAAACAAACTGTTCAGTGAAAGTTTGAGGAAATTAAGGAGATAAATTAGATATGACATATGGTAGTGTGATGTGATTGCTTTGAGTGCCCACTAATGAAGTGTAAATATGCAGATCGTCTGGTCAAAGTGATATCCCTTTAATGTCAGATGCACATATTGAAAAACCATTAAGTCTCCTGAAAAGTATGTGCTTTGTCAGCCGTCAATTTGAAAATAATTTGCAGAACTGGTTTGTTTTTTCTGCTTTGACCTGAAGACCAAAGATTTCCTAGTAAGGTTGTGCAGGAATAAGCCACCTAAACTGAGCCAGATGAAACAGGAACAGCTCTCCATCATGGCCCTGAAGCTCCATGAAGCTTGGTGAGGTGGAGCAGCGAGGGTCCGGGGCTTAAGAGGAAACTAGCAATCTAAATGGGGAACAGAGCCAATGTCGGGGGAAGGATCCGGACCTTGGATGAGAGACTGGGGTCACACCCAGGCCCTCTGTTGGCTCTGGAATCAAACTCTTCCATCTGGAGAGTGTAAAAAAGCCAACAGAGGCTTCAAGCACTCAACATCCTTCAGTGCCCACATTTATTGAGAAACCTTGAGAAGAGTGAGAAACAGAGATTCAGTTCAGTGCACCGGTTTGTTGTGATTGCACGCCTGTGCGAAGCATGAATTATTCAAGCTAAACATGGGAAGGTTCACCGATGTACATGATGTCGGACAGCTTGGGCCAAAGGATGATGTTGAATTTGGAGTGGTTTTATCAGATCTATGCACTTGGATGAATGACAAGGCTGAGCTGTCAACTGATCACCATCTGGTGGTGTGTTACATCACAGGAAAAGCGGTGACTCCTGATCTCATCTGGTAAACTGTAAGCAGGTGGTAAAAGCTTGTTCTCTGATAAAGTTCCAGGAAGACCTCAGAAAATGAGCCGCTGCTCCTCCTACAAAGTTTTTTGATTAAGTGGAAACATCTTATTGTAATCACATTTGTAGGGGTCAAATTGATCACTATAAACAAATGATTTTAATAATCATAAGTTTTTTGTTCTTTATTCTTCATGCAAATTATCATCTAATTGACATTTTTAGATTTATTATATTAATATAAAATCAGCTTTGCCATTTATTGGGTCACACTAGTTAGCAGGGCATCCACTTAGTGAAGACATCTTAAAGTACATTTGAACACATTCATTTTCTGTCTCATCACCATCAGCCACAATTGCTTCTTGTTGTTTGTGTCGACCACACAAGGTAGCCTGAAGAACATCAAGTTTCGCTGCCACATCTCGGTGGCTTGTTTTTGTTTGTCATGAGCTTTGAGTAGACCAGTCTCAGGTAGCCAACTGGAGGCAGACGCATTACTGCGAAACAAATTATCATAAAGTAAAAAAAAAAAGAAAGAAAATAAATTTAAAAAGATTATTGTAGCTTAAAAAATGTTTCATTCTGTTCCAAAATGAACACTGTAAGCGGACTATTTGATCATAATAAGTGAATCATGTAAACATTTGTATAGGAATGATTTTTGATCAATATAAGTTTATTTGAGAGAGAGAAGTACAGTAATATTATCATTATTATTGTGCCCTGTTAAGTTTAAGATCTTAAAGACCTTAAACTTCTCTGTTTGTGATTTTCTGAATGCCGACTGGTGTCTGACACTGACAGTGAAGGTTCTTGTGCACCCCCTGTTGGTTATTTAAAATAAAGTGATGTATTTTTTGCAGTGCTTTTTCTCTAAAGGCCGACACATTCTCCATACGTAACAAAAAAATTATTTAACTTTAAAACACAAGAAACTGTTGTGACTTCCAGACTGAGTCAAATAAAATCAAAGTTATTAATGATTCCTCACTCCGTGTTAAAGATCCTATTTGTGTTGTTATTTCAGCTTGTTAACACATTAGTGAACATGACTATAATTAAATCATGAGCAGGAAAAATACAATAAAATGCTTGACTTTCATTCATGAAATCTTTCATTGTTTGTGATGTGCAAAGCATACAATCCAAGAAATACAAATACAGATTGAGCCTTAAATTAACATGATTGGTATGAAAACGTTGGACTCCTTTTGTTCCTTTTGTTCCTTTTGTTTAACATGGTTCTCTACATGCATGTGCACTCCAGATGCTCTTACATCTGGACAAGCTGACGGTAAGTAACTTAGTTCATCACAGTGAACATGTCATCTGCCATTATTTTAAACTTGTTGAGTTGTTGTCCTTGTGTGGTAATGCTGTTGAAAGCACAGATGGGGTTGAAAAGGCTGCTCTGTGATGTAAACAAAACTTAAAGATGTCCATTGTGATATATTACGTAAATAGCTATTTTAAATATCTCCACATCTATGGTCCACTTTCAAAAGCAGTCAGTGGAAAATGTCAGGAAACTGTGATTTATCGTGTTTGGAAGCACAAACCATGAAGAAACTGCACGCATATCTTGAAGGAATTTTTACTACAGAGTAATTATGACAGAACAGCCAACTTTTCTGGTATATTGAACTTAATGTTTGTTCTGTTTGGTAGCTTTACAACAATTATGGGCATAAAATCTTCTAAGAAAGTCAATAAAGATGAACATCTAGCTGTCTGTAATGATACATTTAGCTTCATTTGGCACAACTACCTCACTAGTGGATAACCAAAGATTGAGAAGTACTCAGATCCTTAAAAATGCTCTGTTATAAAAGAAAGCTCTGCAATGAGAATATTATTTGACTGAAAAGTATCATCAGGAAAATGTACTTTATGTATCAACTGTAGAAGTGTGTGAGTATTTGTATTATGTTTAATGATATAAATGTGGGAAGTAGTGTCTTTAATATCTATAATGTCTATCACAGTTACCCAAAGCTAAAAGTGGTATATTTACAGTGTCTGCCCAGTGGCGTGAAATTCAGTTTACTGAAAAATAAGAAGAGATAAGGTGTTCTCACATTTCAGAAAATGAAACCATTTGACATTTTTGCAAAAAAAGAAGAAA
This sequence comes from Scortum barcoo, assembly GCA_023238725.1. Lineage (NCBI taxonomy): Eukaryota > Metazoa > Chordata > Actinopteri > Centrarchiformes > Terapontidae > Scortum > Scortum barcoo. Next base: position 11,205,945 of record CM041545.1, read on the forward strand.
AAAATAGAATCAGAAAATTCATCAGTCCTCCAAATAATTGCTAATTGTATTACGTGTTTGGTAGTTTATTTATTTTGTACAGTGCATCATAATCTAAAGCTCCTCTTATGTGTTATGTAAAGTAACTAGAGCTTCATGATTAAAAGTGACGAAAGTACAATATTTCCCTGTGAGATGTAGTGGAGTAGAAGGATAAACTGGCATTCATAAGATGGAAAGTACAATAATAACTAAGTACACTACTTGAGTAAATGTACTTAATAATACTGATTCTGATGTGTTTTTTAATCACTGTCACTTATACCTGCTGCCAACAGATGAACTCACAATCCTGTTAAATCCTCTGTTATAGTTCACTGTGAGCATTTCCAGCAGCAGATATTTTCCATTGTTACAGTACTAAAGCACCAGGTGTGACTCATGAAGGTTTACCAGTAAGCTGGGCAAAAATCCATGACCCTGGAAGACCTAAAGAACAGGAACATGTTATTTATTACAACTATATTAGACAAATAAGAATGCTAATTAAGTTTACTATAGATGTGCTAACACTTCCTTGTGATAAGTGCGTAGGTCTGCACATTATGTTGTGAATATCACTGTTTTGGCAAGCCTTCAGTGAGAGGCCTTTCCCCTCCCTGCATCACTTTCCACTGCGCCCTCTGCCCTGCTTGCCCTCGCTGCTTGTTTTGTAAATGTCCGCCCACTAGATGGTAGTGTTGTCAAAGTAATACTGGCCAGAGACTTCACTTCATCGTCATCATTTCCAGCTAAATTCAAAGGAATTATAATAATAAACCCTTACGCTCATGTAGTGATTCACACGATTAATCACAAAGATCATAATTATGATAGCTGCTAAAACAGTGAATATTTTATGCCTGGATAAGATGTGTAAGAGTATAAAAAACAGTAAATTGATGTATCTGACATTGCTAGCCACTAAAGTTTCTGTCTTTATACAACTATTTTTGACTTAATAATCAATATCATTATCTATGTCTCTGTTTTTGTGTAATACAATTATGTATTTATTTATTTGTTTCAGTTATTTGATGCTTCTAAAGGTCTCATACCATACTTTTGTCAACAGTTATTTTCACATGTGCTCTGTCAATGAATTTGACCTGACTTGACTATCAAACATCTCATCACATTTTGATTTTCCTCTATTTAACCAGGTAAAACTCTCCCTGAGATTAAAATCTCTCATCAGGAGACAAAATTCACTTCTGTTTTACAAACCAAATCTACAATCCCTGAGGACCATAATGTGTTTTGAGCTTAATATATAATTAACTGTAATTATAAATAAATGTAAATGCACTGCAGTCTTTGGGGGATTTGAAATTGATCCACAACTATTTTCAAAACAGATGTCCTACACCTGCTATCTGGTCACAGCACACATCAAAGTTTTGAATAAAAGCTTTTGCAGGGGGACTGAATATGCAGATTGGTATCACCTCATACAATGTTCCCCTTTGAGATGATTTCTTCTGCTGATTTGCATGTGCACCGAAGTTCCTAAACTCTGCGCCTGCAACGAGACGCCCTGTCTGCGGGCTGGAAGCATGTGGCTACTGTGGGGGTAAGTGTTAGGTAAAGGGAGGGTTCTTTAGGCATGCATGAATACTTCAGGTCTTATCAGAGAGAGAGGGAGAGAGAGAGAGAGAGAGAGAGGGACAAAGGCAGAGAGTAGAAAGTTAGTATTAAAGCCTCTGGGGGGGTTCAATGAAACATCTGCCATGGGTGGTGACCTTTTCTGACCCCTCCCCAAAGTCCCCTCAGCTTTTCAGAAGTGGTAGTAGTGGTGGTGGTGGGGGGAGGGGGGGTGGAGCAGAGAGTGAGCTCTGTTATTTGTATGGGCTTTATTAGACAGCCCTGCAGAGCACACACACACACACACACACACACACACTCTTACCCCCACCCAGGCAACCAACAACCCGCCCCCCTCTTTTTTTTTTTTTTTTTTTTTTTTTTTTTGTGTTGCAAGCGGGTGCGCAGGCAGGAGCAGCTGTCATCGGGTCGAGGCGGGTGCCCGCGCGCTGCATATAGCGAGACTATCCTGTTTGAAGATTACGCTGCAGCTCCTGGCCATCTTGCATCATCAGGCAGGATGAGACCTTGATTTGAAAATCTAAAAAAAACCCCAAAAAAAAATACGAGCATAGGAGGGCCCACGTTTTTTTTTTTTTTTTCGTTTGACAGGCGTACACCACAAACACACACACACACACACACACACACACACACACAGATAGAGAAATCTCGCCTGCTGCTGCGCGTGTGTTGCTGAAAACACCTCGTCGCGAGCTGTGGATTATTCCGAGGACACCGTGCTGAAACCATGAGCTGGGGGTCAGAGCTATGGGTGAGTCTCTATGCACTTGTATGCCTTTTTTTAATCCCCCCACCCCCCTCTTTTTCTGTGTGTGTGTCACGGAGACTGCGGGGACATAACGGTGCTCGCGTTCAATGCGTTGAATAAACGCTGAGTGTGTGTGTGTGTGTGTGTGTGTGTTTTGCCTCTGCGGCCGTTCATCTCCGGCCAACTCATTTCTTCAGATCGCCGACTTGCGCCACATTTCGCCCTCCGACCATCCATTTTACTTTGCCTTTTTTTTTGTGGTTTTTTGGCTTTTTTTGGTCAGGGCATTTCAAACCACGCTTTACACACACACACACTCAGTATTCACACACACATCATGGCTTTCCACTGTCGATGCACACACACGCGGGCTTCGTGTTGTCATGTTGAGCCAAAGGAAGCGAGATGAGCTCCCCCTTTTTGAAATCTATTTATCTGCGCACCAAAGAGGCACCGATGCTTCACTACAGGCTGTGCTGAGAGGCAGCTGCTGTGAAATTATGACCACCACCACCAGCCTGTGCTTGTAACATGACCAATAAGGTACCAAGAGAAGTGTTTCGGTGCATCTTCCAGTGATCTGCAAACACCTGGCTGCACCTGGCTGACATGCGCTGAAAGATGGCAGTGATTCCCAGGAAAAGCCAGTTGTTTTCTGTTTTTTTGTGCGAGCAGACTTTGAGGAAAAGGGATCAGCATCGCAGGCATGCAGCTTCAGTGAGAATACAAGAAAAGCTACACTCATGCTCGAGTTTTGTGGCAGAGATCTTTTCATTATATTTTTATTTCAGCTGAAATATACCCCCCCTTCCCCCTCCGGTCTGTGTAATAAATCTGCAAAAAGAAACGTCCAAAGGTTTAGTCTCACAGCTGAGCACAGGTTGTGTTAGACAGAGAAGCTTCTGCAGTTTTATCTTCCACATTTTTTAGGGGGGACGGGTGAGGACGACCACATATCTTATTAATGTGTCATTTTGGTTCATCCTGCTACCAAAAACCCATCACTCCTCCTGAGCAACAGCTGGAGACAAAGTGGGAGCCTTACTACAATAAATTTGTCTGCAGTGATGTCACTTTTCATCCCTCGTGAGTTCACTTTTTAAGGAGCGCTGAACTTCCCTCAACCCGGCTGTAGTAATAGTGGTGGTAGTAGTAGCAGCCCTCTTATCAAGCCGGCCTCTGGACCGGTGGTCTCTCCCCTCGTTCAGGCCCCACTCCCGTGTTCAGGGCGGCGTGCTGTCAGCCCCAGCGGTGTGAACGGCAAAGATTACAGGACTTGTGTCAAGCTATTTTTACGACTCAATAATAAGCAGTCTGTGGCGGATGGAATTCCTGTTGTCAGGGTTTTGTTTCAGCGGCGCGTCTTGTTGTTTTGTTGTGGAAATGGTCCGCTGGGAGAAGGAACCAAACGAGAGGTGCTTGCTGCCTTGTTGTTACAGGAGTCGCTGCACGTCTTGTCAGAGTCCTGGTATGTTTTTACCTTACGTGTGTCAAAGCAAACATGCATGAGTTGCTACACGGAGTCTCTCTAGTTGAACCTGCGAGAAAGGTCACATTTTATCGACTCTCCTTGTGCCCCTTATAGGTGCTCAGTTCAATGGCTCTCTCATATTTGAAGCACAGGCCAGCGACTGAGCACGACACATGATCACAATATTTGCAGTGTGGAGCACTTTTTCCCCCCCCTCTCTGATAAAACTGCAGTCTAAAGTCAATACTATGAGTTCTTTTTTTTCATCCCCAACCCGAGCAGCAAAGGGGTCTGGAGATAGTTAAATCAGGGATGTGTTTTCCTTTCTCAGAAAAAAAGGAGGGGGAGGCTCTCCCCAGAATTCTCCAGTAATTTACCTGGTCCAAAGTTCACAGACAAAAACACTGGTGCTCCACATTCTTTGCATTTTCCCAGTGATGTCAGTGTTTTTTTTCTTTTTTTTTGCTTTATTCCTGCAATGCCTGACAACAACGCTGCCCAGGTAGTCATGTGAAGCGAACATAGCCTGCAGGTATATTACAGGCCTTCATGTGTACCTGAAGTCTGGAAAACATTTGAAAGTTTTTTTTTTAAACCAGACCGAGCTTGTGCGGAGAATAATGTATTACAACCAGATGCCAGCTGAATGCAATCCAGAGACTTGTTCCTTTAATCTCAAGTCCCTGCAACAGGCTTGCAGACGGAGCACAGCGACGCTCTACAGGTGGCTGCTGCTGCTTATTGCGCTGTTGTGCCCGACCAAAGTCAGATGAGAAAAAAAAAAAACATACAGAAACACTGGCGCTGTTACCGTGGCAGCGCCCGCACTTTCATGTAGTGCAAGGGCAGGATGTTGTGGGTTAGGCTGCAAATGCCTTGTAGTTATTAGTCCAAACGTCATCAAATGCCCTTTTTCGCCCTAAACTCAAAGACTGTTTGCACGGACATGAAGCAGCTAAATCCTCACGTCTGAGGAGCTGAATGTTTTTCCATGTTTTCTGGATAAATGGCTGAAACCATTAATCGATTATCATTATAGTTTTATCAGCAAATCACATAATAAGTGTAGTAATAGTGGCTCAACAAATGGATTAACTGATTCAGCCCTAGTTATTAACCGTGTATAATAGAAAAATTCTGTCGTTTAGCCATACAAACATTCATCAAAGTAAAGTATTAAACTCAACACCAGCTGGCTTCCTCTAATGTTAATTCAAGATTCAGTGTTTCGGACAACAAATTCATCCGTCTGCATTTACAATTGCCTTCTTTGAGGTAAGTTCGCTGACAATTTAGATTGTGCAACACAGATGAAGGGATGAGGCGCCACACACAACGCATGTTCGATCGGGCTCATCCTGTTGCTCCCCGCCGCAAACAGGAAAGCAAACGATATTTCAGGAAGTGAAGTCACAGCCGAGCAGGGTTTCTCAACCTCACAACGAGCGCGGCTTCACGAGGCAGTGCAAGCAGGCCAATCCCCCCCCAGGCCCCCCCACCCTGAACCTTATTGGCTCATAAACCAAGAAGCATGGAAGTGAAAACGTTATTTCAGTAGAGACAGGAGAGAGGCCGAGTTTTGTTCTCTGCCCGAAACAAACGCTATTGATCAAGTAGTTTTTATTGATTTGAAATTGTGTCTGTTGCACGGGTTAGGCTTTGTGTTTGTCATCATGACTGAAGCACCGCCGCCGGTCGATAGACTCCAAAATGTCGAATGCCTTTTGTGCCACATCATAGCACTGATTACAGTCTTCACCGTCCACTTAAAGACAGACTCTGGAAATGTTTGCTGCCATGAAATTATGACCATCACTGGCCTGTGCTTGTGACATGACCAACATGTACCAAGAGTTGTTGCGTGAGAAGACTCTTAAAAAAAAGTCCATCTTGTAATGACCTGCAAATACTCAGGAAGTAAAAACCTACACCTGGTTGTGTTGCAGAGGGCTGAAATGCACTCGGAGATGGCAGTGTTTGGGTCAGATTGGTAGAAAAATGCCAGTTGTTTTCTTTTTGTGCAATGAAAAAAAGCATCACAGGCACAGGAAGGACCCTGAAAGAGTCATTATGTGCAAATGCAGCCGAGGGAGAAGGAAGTCAAATGTGGTGAGACATGTGACTGTTTCTCAGTGCAACAGTGGTCAGGAAAAAAAATTGAAATAAACTATTGACTATTTTTTATGTGTAGAGGCATTACCTTTTAAATAAGCGTTCTGAATCAAGTTGGCTGTGCTTGTTGTTGTTTCAGAGAAAGGCAGACCGCAACATCTCACAGGTATTTCCTCTCGGGGCTCAGGTGTCATAGCGAGGACTGGTGCTCTGAGCGGCAGAGATGCCACCAACCAGGCCAAAGACAAAATGTCAAAGGAGATCAAACAGACTGGCGATCTTACCAAACACACACATAATTTTTAAGCTAAATATCAGTAGTGCCTAGCAGAGAAAATGCAATGTGTGCCCCACTGCCATGACTCACCTTGGATGTTTCACTTCTCTGGTGTGGTTCAGTTGGGAACTAGATGTGAGCCACCTTTCTCACAGTTGCACTCAGGTGTCTGTAGGACTTTGTCTTTTGTCTTTTCGTGCCTCACAACTTATTGATGACATGGACAAGGTCGAAACTCTCCTCAAAGAGCAGCAACTCAAGGTGAGCTGGAAGCGCCAGGCGTTCGTCGGCGTCGGCTTTAGAGTAGGAGGCAGGTCGGCCCCTCGCGTGGTCCCCGACCGAACCACTCTTTGCCAGTCGCGTTGTTCAAATGGTGCGTTACTTTGTTTATTCAGAGTCAGTCGAGGCGTGAATGTCTGTAGATCTCTTGAGGGACAGCTCGAGAGACGAATTCTCTGGTTTTTCTGGTTTTTAAGTGTAGGCACACGCCTGTCTGTTAGCCCCTAATGTAGCTGAGAGGGGAAAGTGGTATTGTTTTGGAGAGGCCTTTCAAGCGACACTTGCTTTCTCTCGTGCTGTTAAGTGGTGCTCCAGACTTTGCCAGAGGGGCGCAGGCAGAAAACTTCAATCAAAAACTCCTAGTCTCGTTTTTTGAGGATTTCAGCCATGCATTCACAGCAGTGAGACACCAGGGATGATTTCCTGGTACCTTTTTTTTTTTCTTTGTTTTTTTTTAGTTTGAAACAGCCTGGTGTGAAGACTGAGGTTTCCTCTGTGTGTTTTCTGTCCTTATATCTGTGCTCAGACTCACCTAGAGATCCAGCCTCATCCCCTGCTGTTCACTTGACATTCAGGGCACTTCCAGGATTGAAACCTGAGCTGGTTTGTTTCCTTCTGTCGGTGTACTGGAGTCAAAAGGGGTGGGCGGGGGTCAGAGACCGGAACCTTTGGCAGACTGTGACAGAGCCCCCCGTTAAATCCTATACTCCTCGCCACCCACCTGCTGACTCAGTGATACCGCCCCCAAGACCATTTTCTCCTCACCTCTTTCTTTGAACCCCTGTGACAGTAGAATAGTGATGAATGGATCCACAGCTCATCTATAAGCCCCAGACTGCACCCTGGGGAGTGAGAGGCAGAAAGAAAGGAGGACAAGAGGGGTTGGTGAAGGGGGGTATTCAAACAGAGTAGGTTAACATTGACATATTTAAGGCATGTCGATTACAATGTAGAGGCATTTCTGTTTGGTCGGGCCCTTTGTGAGCCCATCCTGACAGACTGCTTCTGATTTTCAATTTGGTTAAAAATCTATCTTGTTGAACAGTTTGGTGGAGCCATAGAGGTTCATAAATTACAGTCGTGAATGTACCTGGTTTTCAGTGTATTTTGGTTGCATATTTGGAAAACTGCCCTGCAATAGCTTTATATTGACTGATTGCTTGAGTCAGCTTTTAAGCAAAAATGCCAAACGTGAGAATTTGCTGCTTTTTTCTTACAACACAAGAAATTTTGAAGGCGTCACTTTGGCCTCCTGGAAATAGTAATTTTGTATGTTTCATATACGTAATACGATCAATCGAGAAGCTGTGTCTTGGGCGTTTTTTGGACCACGAGTGTCATCCTTCTGCTTCCTCTGAACATAACAGCAGAGAGGCCCTAGCTATTCTGCCATCTTGTCCCTGAAAAGGTGACTCAATCCTTCCCACCACAGGCCGCTGCAGCCTCTAATCTCTAGTCACGGCATCTTCTGTTATTTGTAAAGTCAGCCTCTAATCACAGGGGAAATTATACCTCCATCGGGTCTCGGTCACGTGAGCTCTGACACATTGTCACCTGAGCCTCGCAGCTTTCCATGCTCTCCTAATTGCTGCTATATTGTACTACAAATGTCAGTGTCATTTGTTCTTCAGGCTGTGACAGCATTGAGTTTCCCTCAACGCAAGCACACAGAGATTGCCCGTGTTGTTAGCTGTTTTTTTTTTTTTTTTTTTTACGACTATTCAAGGTGAAGGATAGCGAACAAAGAGATACAACCTCTTATCTCTGCAACATCTCCATTAAAAGTACAGATGCTTTCAAGCCAAAGTGCTCCTCATTGTAGGCCAAACTGTGTACCTTGTAAACAAGTGGTGATGGCAGTGATAGCATGCACGTAGAAAAATTGCATCCAATTAAATAATAAAAGTATCCACAGTCCTTCAACCCAAATAATCTTTACCAGGTGGCACATGTATATGAAACATTATACATTTACATGTATAATGTTTACATGTAATGCATGGCGGTAGTTCTTGGTCTGAAATGAAAAAAAAACAGCTAATAAACAAGAGAAAAAGATAATTTATTCATTGAGATTTCACCTCTGGAGTGCTGCCGCAGTCTGTGTTTATTATCCCCAAAGAGCAAATGGACGTGACAGCGCAGATGTTTGCTGCAGCAAAGGTGGCACACAGATCTGCTGCATGCGTGTGTGCTAAATTTGCTAGTGTATATTTTATTGGCCCCCGTTATCTCAGCCCTCCATCTGTCCTCTTTTGTGATCATAAAGTAAGGGGACATTTCTGAGGCCAGGAAGTAGTGGGTTTGCTGGTGGTACGTCAGCAGTGGTTATTTCGCTTCTTGAAATCTCTTCATTTTTCGGGGATACCAGCTGATTTTAGATGTTAAATGATTCAAAACCGTAATGAAAAGTGTCTCGTGCAGTTACCTTACGTTTGTCCTCCACAGCTTGCAAATATTCTAACACCTGAAGTCCGGTCCAGCGTTCACTCCAGTCCCACTCTTCGCTTCTTTTACATTTTTTCGCATTTGCTCTGTTTTCCTCTCTCCTCTTCCGCTTTCATCACACTGACTCACCGGCTCTCCCCTCTACCCTTCACAGTAAGTGCCTTTTGTGGGACTGACGTTAATGGATGCGATCACGCGTGGCCCTTCAAAATAAAGCATGTTTGCGATAGTGTTTCTTGGCTTTTTCCTGTCGCAGTGGAGGAATTAACCTCACAATTTCATGATAACTGTGAGGCTATGTGGGCTTGAGGAGGCTTCCTGGCAAGACAGTGCATCAGCGTGGTCTGTTCCTGCTCTCCGATCTGCAGGATGCTGCATCAAAACCTTCTTGATTCAGATCTTCCTAAATTTAGGAGTTACTTATAATAGGGAAGTATGTAGGGCATGTGGACATTTATGAATGTAAATGATGCCAGACAGAGAGGGCGGAGGGCAATGATTGTATTAGTACAGTTTTTTTTTTGCTGTAAATGGCATTTGTAATTATATCCATCACTTCCTCTAGGCTTCATTCAATAACAAAGACAGTCTTCCTCGCAGACTTAATAAGTCTCCCAGAGTAGGTGTTACCCCTCGGTATATCGCAACATTAGCATAGAAAACACCAGGCCCAGCTGTTACGTATACAATTGCGTTAAACGCGGAAAGATCTGAGTCTCTCCCACATGAGTAATGCGCTTGCCTCTTGAGCAGTGCCATCTTCACTCATATCCTGAGATGAGACATGTCAGGGTGGAGTGAAAGTGCTGCCACTCAATTCGGAGAACTTGCCTGAGAAACTGTCAGTGCTGCCAGCAGGAAAAAAAAAAAAACCCGACCACCCAGAGATTTCAGCTCATTTTGATGATACGGTAAAAGCACTTAATGTTTACCAAGTCCTCTGAGAGCCTTTTCCCTCCCAAAGAGTTGTAAATATTCGAAAAGCAGCATAAAACCTTTTGTTGTTTGAATGAATGAAGCCACGGTCTCAAAGTCCTTGTGGGCTGTTAGCAGGTTGAAGTGTTGTCTTTTCATCCAGTAGAATAAGAGCAGCTAAGGGGCGCAAATAGAAATCTGTGTGTGGCGGTAAGAGGGGGAAATGTAACAGGAGATTCAACGTAATGTCTTCCATCACCGGAGCCTCTCAGGCGTCCATTTGTCGTGCAGAATCATATCATTTAGAGTAAATAATTAATCAGCATGGGAGAGGGTTCACTTCAGCATAAGCATCAATCTGAGGATGAGCATGTACCATCAGCTGCAGCAGCCATACGTTTATCAGTGTTAACATCAGCAGACGCTTCCAGCAAAATGCAATGCTGTGGTTTAAAATAGCAACTCAGCTCATGTGTCACACTTGTCTACATGACTTGGTGGTGGTTTGCCTTATGTCTACCTGCAGCATCGAGGTGTAAATCAAGTGTGAAGGCAAATTTTATGTCAACAACGCACACTCCTCTTTGCCTGGAGAGGAAAACAAGTGGCCCAAGACTCAAAAGAGAAACGCAACACACGGTTGGCACACGGTTGGACGGAGCCCGACTGCAGTACGATTTCATCTTTGAGGGAGATATTTGACTCTTCTCATCTGAAGCACGGCAGGGTAGTGAGGTGGGAACCATAACGAGAAGGGAAGCCTTACGCGACACCGACAGAGAGTCTATTTATGAACGGAGACCGTGAGCAAGACCCACAGCCGGCTGTCTAAATGTAAAACACATCAAATACAAACATGTTTAATCCGGTCTCTCATTTGCTACCATCATGTTTGCCAGCACACTTAATTATACGCCAGTGCTGTTTGTTTGTATGTTATTTAATTTTCTTTCCCTTCAAGTTCCAAAGGCAGCCGCAGTGTGATTAAATTCAAAGTGTGACACCTATTGGCAAGGCAAGTTTAGTAATCCTAAAGGTGCTATTTTAACCCTCTGAGAGAGATCACGTAGTTATTATGTTCAGATCAGGGTTGCTCCTCAGTGGAGACATGTCACGGCAGCACATAGCTTGAGCGCCTTGGCAAGAGCTTCACCTGAACCATGTATAGCATCTGCACTATTAGTGGACAGCTGAGCAGGGGTGTCATTTACAGTAACACTGAGGCCGGTGTTAACTCACCACTTTGGCCCCTTTACTCACTTAATGCCCACGTCTTAACTTTTACCTCACAGACAACGAGAACATAGGGATGGTATAGGCTGACCGATACTGGGCAACATTTATATATTTATATATCTTTTTTTAAAAGAATTGTGACCAATGTGAATGTTGAGCAGGACTTTTTATCATTAAAAACTAAACTTGCTAGATCTGTGTGGTTGTAATAATGAGAATATTTCAATGCAACCTTGAACACAGTGATGTCAGGCATTTCTGTACCGCAGTTTCCTTTTATCTAAAGTCTATCTGTAATAAGCGAATAATAGCCAATATTGGCTCTAGAACATGGGTTTGAAAGCTAACTTTAGGCCAGTTTTATTCTACTGTAAGTGGACAAACACTCACCATGTCTGTCAGTTTTACTCATAGAGCACAGTTTAATTTCTCTGCCAATACCCCACTTTCCACAGCTGTCCATGTCCATATACTGTTAACGTATTTATGGGCTAAGAGATGACCTATCACTGAATGAATCCTGGATGACACTCAGCTGAAGCCAATGGCTCTCCATGTCGTGGCACTATATTATGTGCCATTGCGGTTCTCTTACGCTGGGCATATTCTTAAGTTCAAAGTTTTCCTTAATTCCTGAGGATGTGTTATATAAGAGTTAAAGAGCTTTATCCACCAAAAAGAACAAAAACAGCTCAACAAGAACAATGGCTGAAGTGTGTTGTGCCGGCCCAGGAGCATTAATCCACCGAAGCGGCTGCGTCCTATTGGGTGATGAAGGTAATTAGAAGGGAGGTGTACTAATCAGATTAACAGTGACGTCATTTAATCGACTTGTGTGCTGCTTACGACATTTCTGTCGCTCCCTTTCATTATGCTTTTTGTCCTGCCGGCATTTGGTGTGTTTCCAGTGATGAATATGTTCTTGGAATAGGAAAGACCAGGATATATGGTTCGTTTGGATCCAACCTTTGCATTACTACACGCAGGATCTTAAATCTCTTAACACTTTTGTATTTAACTCGTCCGAGATGGATTAACTCCGTTCTCATGAGAACCGCAACCATGCTGCGCCGAAGAAGCGAGTTTTTTGTTTTCCTGGACAGCGTCCGTTCTGTCAAGTCGGAAAAGGAGGAGCAAAAGGAAGAGCTTAATCTGAGTCCTTACGAAGAGTACCTGCAGGTGCTGCTGCAGATGAAGATGACAAGCGCCGTAAGTGAGCAGGGAAATAACATTGCGCCTGCAGAATGATTCAAATGCACCTGTATCATTAGTCAGCCTGTCATCATGCCTGTCAATCATGCCTGTGGTAAATACCAGTGTAAAAACATGACAAGAAAAGAGTAATTGTTGTGTAAAATCGAGACCTCATTACGTGTCACGTTATTGTACTTTTATAAGATGCTGCGGTAAAAGTTTCCTTTTGATGTCCCTGAGTGATCCGACCACCCTTCCAGTTACTGTGACTCACAACCGAGAGACAGCAATTTCCTGTTGCTTAACTGCCACCAAGGAGGGTATTTCTTATTGTGTGTGACTCCACTCGCCACTGATATGTGACATGGATGGGTATTGGTTGATTAGTTAGTGACATGCACAGGCAGACACAGAAAAGAAATGCTTTGCTAGCGCACAAGCATGATACACGTGTGCAAACGCCAACACGCATTCTTAAATTTCAGACCAGCAGAGGCGTTGTTTCTATAAATACCTATGTGGCATGCAAACAAGAGCTCTTACACATAAGGTCACCCACTGCGCCAAACAGCTGTTCATATTTTGCAGAAAGTTGGTGTGTATATCTGTGTATTTTCCTGTGGACATGTGCTTCGGTTTGTTCTTTCAGAGGCTTGTTTTGCATAAATATCACCCAACACCAGGCAGAAGCTGGACTGATCCTGAACAGTGATAGCGAGAGCTCAGTTATTAGTCTTTTGGCCTGTATTTAGCAAACTTACAACAATCCAGTCTTTAATTAGCACGCGAGGAGGCAGCAAAAACTGAAATCAAAGAGTTAAAAAGTTCCAAATTCAGCAAGATATCACACGGAGAAATAATTAGTTTGCATTCATGTGTTAAATCCTCATTTAGGTTGAGTGGGCAGGGGGGCTCGATAAAAAGCCTCTCAGCCTTTAATAACCCAAACAGAAATGGCTGAGGGCAGCTATTCAGTGGTCGAGCACATGATCATCACTCTTTGTTTATGTGTGTGTGTGTGTGTGTCCACGATCACGTTTGTGTGTGTGTGTGTGAGGCTACTGTCCCTTTTCCTGTGACTCCTCTCCAACACGGGGGTTATGGAGGCATTGTTCCGCCCCGCTGTCTCGCACAAAGCCCGGTGTGTGTCTGAGAGAGGGTTTGGCATCTCCCCTAAATATTTGTTCTCGCTGCTAGACGCCCACCATCGGCTGGGCACGACGAAGTGCTGCGCTGACCGACTCGCGGAGGGACAGTAGATTTCAGAGGCTCAGCTCTGCCTCGCTCTTGAATCATCTCTCTGGTGTGTCTTGTCTGCTGTGGTCAGTAAGAGGCAGTACGTAAGGCTTTGGATTATTACTAGTACGACTCCAGAACATCAGACATTTTTTACACTGCTTTATCAGACAAGTCACAGGGCTGGTTTTTGCTGGAACAATCGGGCTGTTTGTTTGTCATTTGCATTGGCGGGACGGCCTAATGAACAGTTTTGGATAAATGCAGTTTCTGCCTCTCATTCTGACTACAGTTTAGGGTTTGTTAGCTCCTGAAATAACTCATTCATGTTTACCACATTGGTTCTGATAGTCAAGAACATAAAAAACACATTCACACCACCTTGTCTCTTTTTGCTAAGCAGACTAAATCGTAGGAGTAGGAATTGTTGTCACCTCATGATTTGATTCGATTCAATTTGATTACATTTCAGAAGCGATTCAACTATTAAATGATTCTCGATGCATTCCTGATGCAGATTTCTATATGTGGTTTATTTTCCCCCGTCAATACAAACAAGTGTACCCAAACATCTGCTTGTGGTTTTTATTTCTTTTGTTGCTTGCAGCCACTCTTCCATCTTCTTGCGGTGCAGAATGTAAACTCGGTGCACACATTTTACTTCGCAGAAGCGCCGAACTCTGGATATGGCAGGCCGATAATCGATTATAGACTTTACTGCATCGACGCAGAATCATTCAATGAAGCGATGCCTCGTGGAATTGATTATTTCCCCCACCCCAACTAAACAGGCGTCTGGGTATGACTTAGTCTGTTCTTCCACTGTCCCATGCTCTCCATCAGGCAGTGAGGCACAGTCTTAGATGTTTCCAGATTAACCTACTAGTCCTTTCCTGCGCTCAACACTTTGAAGCATTACAAAAAAAAAGGCAAAAGCATCTATAGGCCTCTTATCCCATTGTGCTTCTTCCAGGAGAACATCTGTCCCTTCAGTCTCTGTGGGTCCCCTCCTACTCTGGTATCACGTCTGCTTCTTTGTCTCTACAGGTTTCCTGTCAGGGACCAGACCTAATATACTGTAGACACCCATGACATAATCTGTAAGCTTGAAGCAAAGTTTGGAAAGTATTACACTTAGTTGTGAAAGCTCAGAGCCAAGTTTTGGATGGTTAGAGATCTGCCTTTTTTTGTCCTGGCTGGTATGAATTCACACTACTGCACCCAGTTTCATGTCTGCACCCATCAGTGAAATCCCCCAAAATAACATGCATCTGAAATCTGCACACTACAACAGCACAAATTAAATGAATGAGAGATCTGTTTTTGAGACTGTCTCTGCAATTAACCATTTATTTTGACTTATCTGTAGGCATCTTTTAGGGGACATGTGGGGTTATTTTATTTCAAATGCGACAGTATGTGTTTATTAGGCTCTAGTGTTACTTGGTCAATGGCTCATTCACATCTTTTAAGTCATTAGTCAGCAATTTCCTGTTCATTCCCCCTGTCTACTGATGAAACGCCTCCCTTTTTTCCCCCGTCCCTTGTGTTTTTAATGGCGTATCGATTCTTGCTGTGATCAGCGGAGCAGCAAACCGACCTCTGCAGAGGTTTTAAGGCTGTAATAAAACAAGAAGTGTCCCCGGGAGCGTTTGTACGGAGGTTTTAAAAAAACAGTGCAGTCCCGCTATAACCAACCTTGTTGTGAAGTGTTTCTACTCACTTTGCCACTCTTGCTTTCAACCTGTCTGACAACCTCACACTGCATCTGTCAGTCCTTGAGCCATGATCTCATTATGTCTTGCCTTTATCTTCCTGCAAACAATGATGACAATGACAATGTCGAATGTCAACCACTTCATCTTGAATCACCTCCCCTCTGAGGCTGACGACTGTTATTACGTGAGGCCCATCTGTACTTAGAAAATGTGTGGTCAGGTCACAGAACAGTTCTTTCATAGGCTCCATTTGTTCCACACCTTGTGTCTTTGAAACCTACAGAGGATATAAAGAAATGTCTCAAAGATGATCATTTTATATTTCCTATTTACAGGCCCTGCTGAGATTGACCTGTCACCATTATCATTGGCAGTGTTTTTACTCTCTACTGCCTTCTGTGGCAGGAAGGAAAAGAACAGGAAGCCGCAGATGAATGTATCTGCTTTTATTGTGGTGCTGATTCATTGTATTTGATGTCAAGTGTTAGTAAATGTTTCCATTAATACAGAATACACAGACTATTAAGGGCACCAGTGTATGTCATACTTGATAAGCTGTGAATAGAAAGGAACGTTATTTCAGATACTATATATTTTAATAATATTTCAAATTCAGTGGTACTATCAGGTTCTGAGTAAAATACTATTACAGGCTTTTTTTTGCTTCTATAAGAGACAATCTGCTTGTCCCTGTGTTTGTGCTCTGTCTGTGTTAAGTAGAGAGGAAGGAGCAGACCTCTGTGCTGCAGGGATGCAGGTCAATGGGCCCTCAGGAGATCTGAACTGAAATGGCCGCTAAATAATGTGCATTAGTTCAGATTAACTGGCAATCTAATACATTAAATTGCACCATAATCTCCATCAGCAGTTGGGAAGGATTGGGGGTCAGGAGGCTGATCCTTAAACAAGCATGTGTTTGTTTTCTTACAGCACATGGGCAGCCTACACATATTTAGTAACGGCTAAGTGTCTCCTTTATTCTCTGTTTGAGCCTTTTTCTCATTTCCTGGATAATAAAAAATATTTAGCTCTATTTATTTGCTTTCATGTACTACCACAATAGTACATGCATCACAGCGAGCGGGGTTGTGTGTCCTGAAATAACAAGCAGAGCGGGGCCGGTTCGTCTCCTGAAGGGCCCCCCCACCACTCGCTCACTCCCTCATTCCCGCAGGAGCAAGGTCAGGTGTCAGAGGCCGCAGATGACAGAGTGGAAGTACAGCTCGAGTTGGGGCAGGAGTTATGAGCCTTGAGCTGGGGCGTGAGGGTTGGGGGGCCATAGGAGGAGGTCTTACACAAATTCCTTTGCAGCAGGTTTGATTATGAGGCTAACTGCTCAGCTTGAGCAGGAACCTCATACTGTATAATTTACATGCACTGCACACACGCCAATTTAAGTGACTGGAAAGTGGATTCATTTTTCTAGTCACATTTTCAAAATTCATCTTTTTCCTACTGAAAAGGTTTTTAACTAAAACGGTTGAGAATGGTCTCCTGCTGCTTTACAGTTTCTACAAAAGTAGAAAAATCATTTTGACTTTACCTTTGTCTTTGGTTTTAAAATAAGTCTGTGCACAGCCATTATATGTATCATTTCAACCGCGACTATGATTAATTATTATTAGTACTGATTAATCTGCAGATTATTTTCTGAACAATGAATCATTTGGTCAACAAGATTTTATGGAGGAAAAAAAATGACTTAAATGTTTGAAATAGCTGCTGGTAATTCTCCTGGACTTCTCATGCTTGCCTACATAGGATCTGTTTTCTGTGGCCAGGACAGGAGGTTGATGTAACGAGGATGATGGAGACTGTGTGCTTTTCGTCTGACACACTTTCAACGTAATGTGTTGCTGTCTTTGATATTTGTCTTGCTTTGATTCATAATTTATTAATGTGCTCTCTCTTGTTGCTGGAATTGCTGCTTTGTTGATGACTTTTCCATTTCGCCCGGGCAGCTGCCTCCTCTGTCTCATCTGATATTAGCGAGGATTCATGAGCTCAGAATGACTCATCATAGTGCAGACCACAGCCTTTTATTTATATATATTTTACTTGATTTAAGTTAAGGTAAAGTGAAGAGGTCATGAGGTCCCAGCAGCGTAGGCTCACCTCCCCCTTCGACCCGTAAATTTAATCCCTTCCCGTGAAATCCCGCCTCTTCTGTCATTTCTGCTCCTTTCAAGCCCCCTCCCTCTGTTTTTCCTCTCTCGCTCTCTCTCCTCTCTCTCTCACCATCCTCCTCTCCCATCCCACTTATTCCACCTTACGCCTGATGGAGCATTAAGCTTGACTGCTGTGGGCAGCAGTGGCCTCAGATTCAGAGTCAAGCTGCGGCGGTTCCTCCCAGCTCTCAGGGATCCTCGCTCCTTCCAGACAACCAGGAATTACTTGCCACGACTGTGCAGTTTCTTTGTTATTGTGTAGGAGTGGGGGGTCAGCGGACATTGTTCCCAACCCCCGGCCGCACTTGCTGTGCTTTGGATACCTGGGAAATGGTCCCGCGGACGCCCTCTCTAACCTAACCTTGGCCCTTTTTGTTGAGCTGCTCTGGAGGGCGGCTTGGATGGACATTTTCTGGATTGGGAGATTTCAAAAGCGAGCACATTCCACGCGGAGACACGCTGCGTAAGATGGTGTCCCTGCAAAAAAGGGTAATCTGAGTTATGCGTGTGGGGGAGAGTGTTCTGGTGAGAGGATGGTTTCGTGATGTGGCTGCAGTGACGTGTGATAATTGTTTGCTTCTGAGAATGGTTGGTGCCTACAAGTGAAAATTAAGTAAATGCTGTTTGATTACTTTAATTGGCGCATAGGTCTGAGAGTGAGCGTGCTCTTGGGAATTAAAGGGGAACGGATGATTGTTGCAGGAGCAAGAAAAACAGTGGATAGGCGTCCAAGGGGCAGTGAGACTGAGGGAGCTAAACAAAGACAAGTGATGAAGGCTGAGGAGATTCCTCATTATTTCAATGAAATGCCCCGATTGTTTGGTTTTATCTTGTCATTCTTCTGCTGAGTGGCTAGTTGATGAGTGATTACTCATTGAAACTGACAAACAATGAAGACTGGAAAGTCCCTCTCCTTCCAAGTGCTCTCCATTGTTGTCTTTGAGTGATTCAATTGGGAGTTGTTTAATTTGTGAGTGTCATTTCAAAGGTGCTTTGGGAGATTTTATTGTGCTACTACGACATGCTTTACTTCAATAAAGCTACAATGGCATATTTTTCCTGAATTTTCAGCATGCTGTAATTCTAACGGCAGTCAGGTAGACTTTTAAATTACTGTAAGTGCTGCAAGACCGAGGAGGTATATGATTACACTCTCGAACTTTTCATCACCACAACCGCTTCCTGTGATATGAAAATGCTTTTAGTGCAGAGGTGCTTCAAGCAGTCATTGAGTATGCTGCGTGGTTTGCTCAAAGAACCAGACGAATCTTTTTCCGAGCTGACACTTCAAATGCTCAGCGTGTCGTGCTAGAAGGACTGTTAGCAGGACTCAGGAAGACTCCAGACATGGTAGAGGAGAGGATGGGGGGCTGTTGGAGCTACACCAAGGTCGTTTTATCTTTAAACTTACACCCACGCTGTCGTAAAAGAGAAAGTAGCTTTTGACCTTAAGTAATTGTTAGCTGTGGCATGTGTGTGTCTGACTGTCTGTGTGTTCATCGGTATAACAGATGAAATACTTTCTCCTCCGAACCGAATGAATTTCAAGATGTGACCTAAGCCAACTGGAGGCTCATTTTTTCCTCACAAGTCATGAACAAATCATGAATAATGAGTTCAGCCTCAACAGCTGCATTTGGTTATCAGTAGTGTGGGCTGCTAGTGCCTGTTTTTACTCTGAGTTACACTTACCCTCTGTCACAAACCTCACTTGCAATGCAATGTCAAGGATATCACAGTGTTTAATGCAGGAATTGCAGCTACATAGAATCTCCAATGTTTTTCTGGGAACACACTGACCTACATATGCTTGATTAATTTCGCATGGGGGAGGCAGATGCACAATATTCTCGTAGCAAATGAGGCACAAGACAGGTTGATGTATACTTGATTAACACTAGCATTGTCATTGCATTCAGCATTAGGTCCCACAATATATACAATATGATGGCCTCATCAAGTTGATTTAGTCATAATGTTTGATCTATTCCCTTTTTTCTCTGTGTACTTGTTTGAGTGATTTAATCGTCGCGTCTTCTTCCTCTCTCTGCAGGATCAGTTTGACAACTTGGAGAAGCATACACAGTGGGGGATCGAATATGTGGAGAAGTACACCAAATTCGTCAAGGAGAGATCAGAGATCGAAACCAACTATGCAAAACAAATTAGGTGAGTGCTCAGGCTGACTTGTGATCCGCGTTCAAGGTTTGCGGGGCTGCAGTCAGAGTGGCTCTTTTCCATCCAGTTGGCTTAAATCAGAGGCGCCAGGGGGGGCCGCCTGCTCAACCCAGTAGATGAAGTACACAGTAAAAAGTACTCAGAAGTACAAAGTAAATGCAAATGTTATGCACTTTTCATCCCTTCTGATAAACTAAAATATAAGAGATATTGTTGCAAATTTTGCACAAAAAAACAAATGTTAAAAAGTCATATACAGTGGTGCCTTGACTTACGAGTTTAATTCGTTCCATGACAGAGCTCATAACTCATATTACTTGTATGTCAAATAAATTTTCCCCGTTGAAATGAATTGAAATGCCATTAATCCCATTCCGGGACCCCCCAAAAACACAGCAATTTTGTTGTTACATGTTCTTAAATAAGAAAAATGTACTTATAAATAAAGAATATTGTATAAAATTATTTTCGATTTCGATTTCGATAGTTTCTCTTTTAATTCAATGCACATCATCCGCTTCTTCTTCTCAGCACTGTGTCCTTCGCACTCACTTTCTTCGGACCCATGGTTGGAAAAACAAAGTTTTGCAAAATAACTGAAAGCACAAATGCGACACAACACTGCTGCTTCCTGGCGAGCTGACCGCTTAAAGTGACCGAGTGAGACTCGGGATGCTGGGTGGATGTTGCGGCGTTCATTGTGGCGTTCGCTGCACCAACTAACGGTGGGATATCTGAAGCTTGCTTTCAGTAATCTCGAAGTTTTAGCTCAGTATTCTCGAAAAACTCTCATTAGTTGGCACTTGTACTTGTAAGTCAAGGTACCACTGTACCTTTTTGAAAAGAAATAAGCTGATGAAGCTGACAAGTGACCAATGTTTATAAAAAAGTTTTGAATTATACTTTGTTAAGTCTATAAAAATGCACATCCTAGTGAATCATTTGTACTTTTTTCTCTGTTTTGAGAATCACACAGACTGAGCAGTCTTGTTTAAATGTTACAAATTGAGTTAATAATCTGAACTTGGAAATTGTTTTAAGTTGTTGCAGATGTGATCTCAGCTCATTTTATTAATCTATTTTGATAATCAGGTGATCGTATGCAGAATGCTGGTGCCAGAAACTTTCAGTGGTTTGTACAGATAAATAAATAAATATGATCAGGTTCTCAGTAGTATTTCAATTCAGGGTGGGGGGGCATGAAAAAAATTCTGTCCACTAGACAGAAAATAATTGAGAACCACTGGCTTAGATAAAGAGGCCCCTCCTCTCCGTACGGCAGGATTTGACCTGCTGAAGTGAAGTCCTTGAATCAAGAGACCGAATCGTTTACCAGCTTATTTTGTAGCTGAACATGACCTCTGACCTCCCACTGGAGGGTCAAACTGAAAGAAGAAGTAATCATATGGTAGGGTTTGTTAAAGCACACCATCTATATGCATATGTGGAGCTAAATAAACACACCTGAAGAGGGTGTCTATTTTCTCCCTCTGCCTCTTTTTTTTTTGTCTATAAAGAGTTCCGCTGTCTGCCTCTCTGACTCTCTCAGAGAGGTGCATGCATGCTGTCCGTTGTTGTCGCTGGCTTCTGCTTCAGGCAAGAGGAAGTCAGGTTGTTGGAGGAGGGGGGGTGGGGCGGAGCTTGTGTTTCCATAGAGACAACTAGGTATCAGCATTATCAACCCCAGGTCTGACCCAGATTTTTTTCTTTTTTTTCCCCAACCAAGTATATACCCCGCCCCCTTCCATCATCCTCCCCACACAAACTGTGTTATGGTGCAGTCAGTGATTTTCAAAGGCAGTTCCTGCACCGAGAGAGGATCTATGCCCCAGAGCCCTCCCTCCCTGCATCCCAACACAGTAGGAGATACCCCCCAAATCCACAATCCTCATCTTTAAAGAGGCCTGGCAATATGGCTAATGCTCTAAGTATTGACCCCAACCCCCCATTTCATAGTGACTAACCAATACCGATCCAGTATTCACCCATCAACCCCCTCTAACAGATCCCCCTGCAGACAGTACTACTCCACTCTTTGAGAATTAAGTCAGCTTCAGATAATAGGACTAGTAGTCTGTGTTTACATGCATGCACCCAGCCTATCCCATGAGCTTAAAGACAGACAAATATCAAACGGAAATATTTATTTTTCTCTTTTAAATGTGTGCATTATTTTGATGTCTCATAATTTATTCCATTCTGTTTCTTTCTGTACATTTGATTAAACATCTGAATCAAGAGAAACAATGTCAAACTTTTTAAAAGCAAATGATTGATAAACAGAAACTTTTCAGGTGCATTCATGCCTCTTCTGCCACAGAGCTTAAATTAGCTTTAGCTCATGTGCACAGCTTCTGCACAGTTTTTCATTTAGTCCGAAATGCATAGTTCTGAAGCCAAATTGAAGAATGTTTTAACAAATATTGGGGTCCAAAAAATGCATGCACTTACGTTTGAACACACACACGGTTATCCCATAATTCAATTAGTCAACATCTGTCTACAGTGCGTTTGACAAAAGAACGGGGGTAGACCCATCTTGCTGTGGCAGGTCGACTTTTATTGAACTTCAGGCTCCACAGATGGTGCGGATGTTTTCGGTCAATGTGCTTACACAGAGGGCCCGCTGTCAAGCTGGGTCTGTATCTAGTAGATACACGCACACACACACACAGATATGCACACACCTACATGCACATTGGCACATTTGTCAGAGAAAGGAAGGCTAAAATGAGGAAATTAGGATGTAGAGACAGGATAACTTGAGTCATAGGGTTTTCCTGTGTTTTCAACACACTGTGCTTCTTTGTTGCGTTGCCACTCAGCCATACCTCAGGACTAATTACCCTTTGTAATCAACTTGTAATCAACAGCTCATGGAATCAGGTTTAATCTAACGGGTACGCTCAAACTTAAAGAAATGCAGGGCTGTTAGACGTAATAAAGTAATTGAATTGGCCCTTTGATCTAGTCCTTCTTTTCTCTCGTCTGCATTGTTGGGGAGATTTTTCCTCCTGTTCTTTCTTTTCCTCGCATACGTAACAGGTCTTTTCACTACAGACAGTTTGATATGTCGTAACATGTGAGGCACAGGTGCATTACAAGCTGTAGTAATAGCGGCATCCCATGTAACTGTGCCAGTTTCACAGCCCTGGTTTTGCTGATGCTGGGTCAGTGGAACACTTCGATTGGAAACGACTGG
The DNA here is from genome assembly GCA_023238725.1 of Scortum barcoo. Taxonomy (NCBI): domain Eukaryota; kingdom Metazoa; phylum Chordata; class Actinopteri; order Centrarchiformes; family Terapontidae; genus Scortum; species Scortum barcoo. The sequence goes on from CM041545.1 coordinate 11,228,753, forward strand.
TTGATTAATCAGTAAGTCAGTTGTCAGAAAAATCATATAACATTTTCTAGACCAGATGATGAGTAGAGCATATATTTAGCAATAATGAAAATATTTGTTAGTTACAGCCCTAATATTATTAGCTAGACTTGAGCTTTCCCTGTTGTGACTAGTCAAAATGCTGCTGTGAAAAAAAAAGGAACCACCGAACCACCGAACTGGGACAATTAGAGTATAGTAAATATGGATCACCAGCTGTATGTGCGAGGTGCAGAGTTACACTACTTCATACCATTTCTATGACCACACCAACCACACACTGCACTAATCCATGAATAATCCTCTTCCACTGCATTGGTGTAAACATGCACAATGCTTTAGTCTAGTCATTTCAGGGCAATGCATTAATGCCTCCTCCTCCTCCTCCCCCAAATTCCAGTCTGGCATAATCCATAACACAGTGGGAATAAAGTCCTGCTGACAAAAGAGGCCGAAAAAAAAGTCTTTGTTTTTGTACATGCACTCAACGTCCAGACGGAGACACACACGTGGACATAACCAGACAAACGTACATAAAAATACACTAGTTAAGTCCTCCTAATTAAGCACTAGCCGCTGCCCAAAGTTTGTTAAGCAGGTTTGTTAGATATGTTTCTGAGGTGAGCGGCCAAACACAGCCCGACACGAGACATCTGGTTGTGAGTGAATGAAGGAGTTAGCTGGAACTTGCTCTATAATTAGAGACGGGGTGAGAAGAACAGTGAGAGGGATAGAGAGAGACAGATAAATCTGCCTAGCAACAGTCCAAACACCACCAGGGAGGAGAGGCGTGGGGGAGGTGGGAGTGTGGAGTGCAGACACACGTTACATGTAGTTTTTTTTTCCCTTTAACCCATGCATTATTTATTTATTACGCTCACCCTTTCACAACATGCACATGCTGAGGCCATTAGATTCCTGCAATGCTATAATGTTACAATATGGGCGACTAATAACTGTTATAATCTGTTGACATTATTAAACAATACTGTTTTTCATTCCAATATAAGGAGTCAACATGAGCATTGTCTTTTAAGTTATGTACTTATAACTGTGACAGATTATCATGACATTTATATTAGCAGTGGGTGGCTTGTGAGACATAAATGCAGTAGTGGGGTTTGGAAATTATGATCATGTATTTGTCACAGTTTTGGGAAATTCCTTCTTACATTCTTAGTCAAAACATAAATGGCTCGTCTTGTTTGTGTGGCCCTGTTTTTTTGTGTACATGCACCACTTGGTTGTTCATTTTTAGCTTGACGACTGAGCTCTTTAATTAGTCCAAAGATCCCGAAGGCGAAAGTAAACAACGTGCACCCAGACTCCACCAGAACATGGTGCATGTTATTACATCCTGTTGACGGAGGAGCCTTCAAACACAGCATCAGCACAGTCTGGCAGCGAGTGTGTCACGCTGCCACGATGAGACTAACGTGACATGGTGTGCTGTAACAACACAGCAGTTGCTAGGTTGAGAGAAGGACACTGAAAGACTGTCATAACCATAATAAGGGTTGTCATTCGCACCCAACAATACCCATTCACCTACAGCTAGGCAGAGTGACATACTTTCTTTCATCCCCATGCAGCCCTTTATGCACATTTAATTTCTCCTCCCCGCGCTGCACTCATGTCGTGCCATTAACATGCAGTCAGATTCAAAACAAGGGCAACGGCTGCATAAGAAAAGCATGCTTGTTTCTGGTGACTGGTTCTGCATGCATGCTTCTGGAGGGCGATGATTTATGACCCGAAGAGAGGAAAAGCAGGAGCAGAAAGCACTCTGCCGGATTGAATGGTGCACTGGATGATCCCTTGGCAGGCCCATAAGGGCAGTGTCAGGGAAATATAATGGGGACGGTGCGCTGCCTGTCTGCAGACGGCGCTCTTCAGGAGAGATGCTGTTAAGAAATGTCTGACAAGTCTGAACTCTTTGTCCTCACAGGAATTTATCAAAGAAGTACCAGCCCAAGAAGAACTCACGAGAGGAGGAAGAGAGCAAGTAAGTTAAAGGATGTCACACAAGGAATGGTTTGACATTTTGGAAAGTGCAGCCACAGATATTCACAGTGAATTTATGTTTTTAAAAATTGTTTTTTATTCTAATTTGATAAATTAGATATAACATGTTACTTAGTAAGTCCTAGGTGGTATGTGAAATTAGTTACCTTTGCAGTCCCAGGCTACCTTTTTTATGCTAAGCTAAGCTAACTGTACACTAGCTTTAGCCTTGTAGTTAATGGACGGACTATTCCTTTAACATATTCCCCTTTGAACTGCAAGTCTCTTCTAAATTATACAATCTATTCCTCCTGACTTCCTGTGTCTCACCAGGTATACCTCCTGTCGAGCCTTCTTGACCGCACTTAACGAGTTAAATGACTACGCGGGTCAACACGAGGTCATAGCAGAGAACTTGACGTCGCAAATCATCACCGAGCTGTCGCGCTACCTGCAGGAGCTCAAGGCCGAGAGGAAATCGGTGAGACCGATGTTTTATTTGCGGTCTCTTCCCTCCATGCAAGTGCTTTAAATCAAGCATTTACTTAAGACAGTGGACCAGGATTCGGTAAAGGAAAACAGACACACTGGCCGAAGAAATTAAGCAGCCCGTTCCCTCTGCATACTCTATTCTCTATAAACTGAGGTCATCGCTGAGTAAATATAGATACACCCAAAGGCTTGCCAGAAGTGCAGAACATGACTGACTGAGTCCTTTTTATGGAACAAAGTCATCGTCTCTCTATCATTACAGGCCAATTTCTCTCTTTTAAACCAATTTACAAAAGATTGGTGCACCACACACTATTCTTAAAAGTTGGAGTCACTTTCATGCTTGCCATAATAAAGTGATGAACAGTGTGGCGTCCATTTAAGTCAGCCATAGAGTTTGGTGCAGAAGCAGAGAGAAAGCTACCCAGCTGGAGGGAAAAAAAAGGACTTTCTGAAAAGTCTGTCATGGACACTTGTGTCACGGACGTCCAGCTGAGGGAACTGGGGTGGAAAACCAAAACCAGAGGGCCGCTCAAAGGCACAGTGACCTTTTTTTAGAGTACACGCTCGCTCATTCGCTGCCTAAATACAGGAAGCCCTGGGTCACTTTATTAGTGATCACTTTTGATTTTCAGCTTGGTTTTAGTTGCAGCATCAGAGAATGGGGATTTCCAGAAATTGGGGGGATGAGTCCCACCCCCCTTCAGGCCTGTTTTGCTCTTTTGGGGTGTGGTTTAGCCTGGCCTGGTTTGGCTCGGTAGAGCATCTGGGTCTCTAGCATCCAGATGGAGGGACCATGGACAGACCCCGGCTGCCCAGAGGCTGCAGGATGTCACTCTGACACCCGTCTTCCTCATCGTTTCGCTGCACTTTTCCTCTGTTTTATTTAGAAACATCCCCGTTTCTCTCCTCTCTGTCTTTCTCATTATCTCTCCATAGTGTCTGTTTGTCACTGTTTTCTCAGCATCTTTTTTTTTTTCTTTGCAGCTGATATTTGGTGTAGTTTGTCACGTGGTTGCCTCCTGACTAAAGAAGAGCACAAACAGTGTTTCTTCAGTTAGAAAGTGTCAGGGAGTTTCCCTACAGAGCATGACCGCATAATTTACAGTTCTTTTCAGAGCAGAGGATCATTTCAACTACCGGCATTGAGGGCGTATTCAGAGCACTGTCCCTGTTGGGTAAAAGTAGCCCATTAGGTTTATTTCTGCTTTTTTTCAGTTTTCATTCAGAGGCACTCTCGTGAATTATGGTTGAAAATGCGTAAGAGTAAAGAGTAAGAGCAACCCTGAGCTACAAAGAAGGACGTAAAAATTTGACAATTTTACAGAGAAACATTCAGGGTTGCACAGTTAGAAAAGTTGTGATATTCTGGAAGGCGTTTGTAAAGTAGTAACGCGTGACTTACCCAACTTCCCATCATTCCTTTCTCTGGTTTCGTTCACATGAATTTTTAAGCACCACTCGGTGCTCTTTCTGTTATTGGCTTTTTAATTTGTGTCCATGTCAGACAAAGCTATTTGGGCAGACTCAGACAGTGGGATTAGAGGAGGGTCTGGACCTGCCCCTTCCTGGGTTTAGAGGGGGCTTATTGGACAGGTAAAATCCACACTGCATAACCAGAAGGAGGGAAAAAAAACCTAATTAGTTTCCTCGTGTGGGGTTGTTTTGTAACTCTCCCCACCTCCCTTTGCTGTTTCCCTGAGTGAACCTCTCGCTAAGCTCGGCTTGGTGTGGCGCAGGAGGTGAGGCCAGGAATGTTGTCTTAAAGGATTTTATTTGAGAGCAGATATAATTGTTTTCAGAAAAGTGGTTTAAACCTGGTTTTATAGGTCAGCCAGTCCAATTTAATGTGTTATGCAAACATATTTCTTTCATTAGAATGAATTTATATAGGCATAGTAAGACATTTTTAAATACGTCACGACCTAAACAACATGCCTTATTTACCGGACTATGTTTTTTAGTTAGTTTGTTTTATTTTTTATTGTATAGGAGCCAATGATGAAGAGCAGACAGGGTTAATATGGGATGAAGGGCCTAAGTCTCACTGGACTGTGATTGTGCTGAGGAATCATAATAAAGTGTTCAGTCAGCATACTGGTGTCCTCACCAGGCCTCTGATCACAGGGCTTAGATATCCTCTGTAATGAGGTCCGATAAAGACCCTTAAACACTCGGACCTCCGGAGACGTCTCATTCACCGAAAAACTTGTAACATTTATAAGTGTCACTGCACTGTATTTACTGCATGTATCGACACGAGTCCACTCGGGGGTGAGTTCAGTGTGTGTACTCTTTTGTGTCCACTTTCGGCCACAGCACAGCACATAATTGCACCTTTTGGTGCCAAAGGAAGTTCTATCTGCCCTAAGCTGCCGTGATGTGGCATGTTCAACCAGCTGGAAAATAAGGGAATATATCTTATTCAGTTGGCAGAGCCGGGAAGATAATCATTGCATTTAGCGAAAGGACACTGCCCACGTTTATCTGTCGGAGGCAGAGAGGAGAGATGCAACCATAGTCCAACAGTGTGAGAACAACGTGTCTCTCCGGAGTGGCCTCACATGCCTTCTTCTGCTGAATGGAAAGACAAATAGGAAGCAGGGAGCGAGATTGTTGGCTATTCCCGCAGTCACGGCATGCACGTCTCGATCCAGAATGCAATATCACTCCGTTTGAACCGTCGCCTAATGCTGCAAACATGAGGGGAAAAGCCTCAGCGCGGCTTTCATGAGGCTTAATCATCTCCCTAGCCTCTAGATCTTGTATGACTTGTGGCTATTTCTAGTACCTAATGATTATATGTGTGTTGACAACTGTACAGGATTGCAGGTGCACATTCCTATGAACCGAGTCACGTCAATGAATGACTAACAGATCAGCCGGAGTGTGAATGCGTGCGCACAGATGTACATGTGCGCCTCTCCATGCGAGTAAGCTTGAAAGTTTTCGTTCCTTTTTTCTTTATCAGACAGCAAAGGGTGTTTGTCCATTTGTGTCTTTGTTTCGCTCCACACTTATACCACAGTGTGTTGATGTGGAGGGGACAGCTTGTGAATTGCACAGGGTGAATGTCACACTCAGGCTCAATCAGAGCGCATCTGTCGCACCTCAGCTCAGTCTGGTAGAAGGATGACACTGAGAGAGCAGATAGTAGCTGTTGATGTTAAGATAAGATAAGATAATCTTTTATTGATCCCACAGTGGGGAAATTTCACTGTTACAGCAGCTCAAAAACAACAATTAAAGAAAGAAATAGAGATTAAATAATAGAGAAAATATAAATACAAAAACTATGTGCAATAAGTACAATAAATAGTAATAATAATAAGATGATACAGTATTTACATACACAGCCTCACCCCAGTTAGATGTGCAGTGGTGAGGTGTTAATGCACAGGTGTATATGGATATAATAAGTATTGCTGGACAGATGTTGATATTGTTATTGCACAGATATGATTTCACAGTATAAATATTCACAGACACTTGATTGACACTTGAGACGATTGAGCCACAATAATACACACCTATGAAAGTAGTATTGTTCGAATGCAAACAATTTTACTGTCTGCTGGGATTTGTACGTGTCTCGGTTCTGTTTTAACTGATATGATACCTTGAGAGAGTCTGGTGGTCTGTGCTGTACGAGGAGGGGCATTAGAGCAGCTGCTAGCGCGAGGAATTCCTTTGTCTCTAAAAATGTAGTCATAGCACAGAGAGTGACCAGTCCTGCTTTGCGTTATTAAGTAAATATTAAAGCTGCTGCGTCTGATCTAATGTGCTTGGATGGATTGTGATCATATTTTCCAATCCCACTTTTATTACAGCTAATATTATTGATGTAGTTAAAGCTTGGAGTCAAGAATTTATCAGTTACGTCCAGCTTTTTTTCTCTTTACTCTCTCTTTCTTCTCTCACTGTGTCCAATGCCGGGGTAACTGAGAGTGGCAGCTTCAGGTCACCGATCTGTTGAAGTACCCCAGATGTCCCTGACAGTGCCAGCAGTCACATCCTGTTACCCAGAGGGACGTGTGGAGGAAGGACAGGGCATGTCTGCCCTTTTTGACATGTTAAACACGAGGGCTGGACGGACACAAGAGGGCCGAGTGAATCTCAGCAGTCTGTGACTTTAAACACGGTGAAGGGAGGCGGGAACTGCGGAACATCTGCCTTAACGGCTGCAGGATTTGTACCTGCATCACAGATGGCTGTTGACGATGCTCTCCTTTTTTTAAAATTGTGTTTGAAAGTGAATGAGCTCACTTGTCTTGTTTTTGATAAAGCAAACACAGTGTGGTTGGCAGAGGATCTTATGAGTCTGGTGGAGCTGTTTGGGGAACAGTGTCAGCGTAGTTTGTTTATCTTCGTGGTGACGGAAGATTTGTTGACACAGGCAGCATGAGATGCTGGATATTTTTCAGATATGTTGTTATGGAGACAAATATTTGGTTGGGAAAAAACATTATCCACAGTAACAATGATTTCAACCAATCTGGTGCTGTGAAAAAAAGCCTCACGATACCATCACTGTATCTTATCAACGTTTAGTAAGACATATTTTCAGAGTTCATCACTGGAATGAGATTGTTCTTATCAAATGGGAATTTGAAGGTCATGGCCCTAACAGCAGTTGAGAAAACAAAGTGGACTTCAGCGGCTCCACAATGTCCCATTTTCTGTTAGAACTCGAATAGTTCCTCTGAAACACTGGAGCACTTCCTTATTTTACTCAGCTTCCCTTTGGGAAATGAGAAGTGTGACTACCTGAGGTAAACCGGGTGACATTCTCACTAACTACTCTCGTGTCAGTTGCGTTATTCAGGTGAGATAAATCATAGAGGCCTCTTTCATTGGTCTTAATTTCACATCTCCTGCTTGTGTGTTTGAGTAAGTGGGTGGAATACTGAGGACCCCCTTGTGCTGTCCAAAGCGCTGAAACGCAAGAGAAGTACAAGCAACAGCTTTCTGTTCTGTATAATGGCCTGGGTCCGTTATTGAATGGCAGCATCGATATTCAGCTCAGCTACTGACCCAAGGTTCCGCAGTCTGCGTAACCAAGGGATACCTCATTGATAGTCGAATCTTTATGTCATTTTCACTTCAATTTGATTCTTTTTGGATTCTTTAGCGGATTAACGTGACCACAGGCAAGGGCAGAATTATTTGGATGCATTATAAGCAATTGCAATCTAATTTCGACACAAAGGTTTTGAATCGGCTCTCGGTGTTTCCAGGGGATCTGGATGTGATCCACACTGAGAGCTGTAGAGGGATGTGCTCTGCCTCTGGGCCAAGCGCTCTGGTCTCCTGGAGCGAGATAGGCCAAGTGAGGCCTTTTACAAAAACACACAGAGTATGTGCAGACCAGCAGCTGCCACCTAGCCTCGTCTACTATGCCACATTTGGCCCGTCTGTCTCCCCCCCCAGATTACAGTATCTGGCTCCTGTTACACCCCCGTGTTTTATCTCACGGTATGCTCACTGTTAGTTGCTCACTTCATTTCCAACCATTGTTCTTACTTTATCAGTTTCTTTTTCTGTTCTTTTTTTTTGTTTCATCAACAGCTGTAACTGTCATGTCCCAGATATTCATATGCTCAACTGTAGCATACAACCTATCGGACAGTCAGAGAAAGAGAACGTGAAAAATGCTTCATTGCCTTTTAGACCAAACACATTTTTGCTGCATTTTACAAACCTTCTCTGTTTAGATTTCCCATGTGCAGAATTGCAGAGGTTTGACTATTCTCTGTGGTACAGAGTTCATTAAAGTAGTGCATCTTCATTGTATGCATGAGCAGAAAGCACAGGGGACTTTTTTGTTTTTAACAATACAAACCTTGCCATTGGCACCAAGCTCCGTACATGACATGTGACTGCAGTTTCTAGGAAACACCGTTGGCTTCACCACACTGTTATTGGTCCCTTGGTTGTCATTGTTACTTGATCTACAGTATGTTTTTTTTTTTTATTATTTTACTGGACTCGTCTTAGTATAAAGCCTTCATTCAGTTGAGTTTTAGTATCGGTGTTGAATGTATGTTGAATATTTTTTGAAAACAGTTTCTGCAGAGCTGTAAATCGCAATGTTGGTGCACCTATGTTGAGCTGGTGGGATACAGTGTGGTCAATCTTTAATCAAATAAATGTATAGCCATTTGTTTGAGCTGTTACAAATCTGTGAGAGTTAAGCCTGTGAGTTATATGGTTATATCCGTTAATGTAGCTACAGGATAGTATTTGAATTTGCCCTACTTTCTCGGTTCACGTTAATACATCTGTGTCACAATGTGAGTAATATTCAGTGTATAATGGTGTGACTCTCATTCCCACTGCCTCTCCTTTATTATCCCTACTGTGTCAAGGTCAGGTTCACCTGCTTTCAAATCCCTTAAGCTTGTGAATAGTATGACAATATTTCTCTTTCTCTTCTGGCAGCACTTCCATGATGGGCGAAAGGCACAGCAGCACATTGAGAGCTCATGGAAACAGCTGGAATTGGTAAGTGACGCCACCCCCACCTCATTAAAGGGGGTTCAGTAGGAGCAGTTGCCATTGGTCACAGTTAGTATAATCAAGAGTCAAGACAGACAAAATGAGAACATAATAACCTCTTGTCATAATCACTTACCTCATTACTAATTCTTTCTGTAGTTCACTCTCACTAAAGCAGCATCTTCATTTATAGCTTAATTATTTCACCACCAAATGTTTTTAATAGATTAACATTATTTGCTTGATTGCATCCATCTGACACAGGGCTATTACAGCTTGTCAAATATCGTCTGATGTATGTTCAGTCTAAATCAATAGATAACTCTTTAATAAATACTGATAGATGCTGACACTGTTTTTCACATCACCATCAGTAGCATACAGTCACACTTTTGAAATAATACACAGTTATGACTACAGTTGGGGTTTGCTTTTCAATTGAATTTACATTGAATCTGAATCCATTATGAAATTCACTTCAACTTAGTGAATCCGAATAAGGTTTTTTCGTTCTCCATTTGCAAGTAACTAAAGTAAAAAATTACTAAAACTGAAAGAGGAAAGACAGAACACAGATTCTTTTTCATGAGTTGACCAAATACTGGACATCCCAGTACATAATTATATAGTAAATAAACTGAAAGTGTTGATGTGTTACTCATAAAAGTTCATAAACCTAAAAGAGTGCCTTAACCCGACAAAAGCCTAAAAGTGACATTAGAGTAAAAATAAGAATCTTGTTAATGGTACAGTAAGCAATATCCAGATATGTCAGTGCCAATGAACTCATAGTATAGCATGTCATGGTTTATGGTCAAAGGCCCTGCAGTCAGTCATCAGCATCACATGATATTAAAGCACATGCTGCAACAGACACTCCAAGAGAAGCTGTGTCACTATAAAATACATCAGCAGCAAAAACTAAGGGAGCACAAACAGGAGGTGGCAAACGGTGTATTTCTAAATGGTAAATAAAACATCAGCAGAGGGCCTCGCACAGAGCCCTGAGGCACCTCCTGTTCTGTCTCCACCAGAAACCTCAAACGATGCGACTTTTCTTTTGCTCGAAATATAGACAGGACAGTGGTTATGAGTTTTGGATGAATTTACAGGACAACCTCTTCCATCAGAGTGGAGTTATGATAGATAAATAATGCTAGTTTAAAGCTTACTGATGCTTTAAAAAAAAAGCATTATTGCATGATTTATGGTATCCTGTCCACGAGTGGCTGGCTGCTAATGTCAAGAATGTTAAAAAGTCTCCCAGTTTAAATCAGACGGAGAAAAGACTGAGGTAGAAATAGAAATACAAAAGAAAATAATATCATTTGAGCATCAATTGTACTAGACCAGCATTCATTGGGAGTACAGTACTGTGCAATTCCAAGACGTACATTAGAGCAGATCCAGGAGTGTCTCTTTTATTTGCTGTAGTGGAGGAGCTAAGAGAGAAAGCACAGAACACCACTCCTTATCTCTGCCTGGCCCCTTTGACGGGGGAGAGAGAGAGTTAGTGTGCGAGAGATGCATAACTGCCTTGTCCTCCTCAAACTTCTCCGTGTGTTCAATGATCCCATTGTGTGCAAAGCAGATAGGCATAGTTCAGAGTGCACGCCGGCCCAACAAACACTGATTGTTCCGTCAGAGGGGTCGAAAGAGGGTTGGATGAATGCTTGTTTTTCTGTACACAAATGGCCACTATGAACATTTGTTTAATCTGCAGACTTTGACAGACCCCACCGCCGTGTCAACGACATAAACTGACCTCTGTCGCACACAATGCTGTGCCTGAAAGCTATATGACGCATATGTACATGTTATGACGTTCGTCACTTTTTTAAAGGTCAGGTTTTATAGCGTCTCCTGCTGATGCATGCTCATACAATGTCTGTGGTGGAATTAAATGTGTTTTTTCTTTCCTTTTATTAGTGTAAAAGAAAGTTTGAGAGGGACTGTAAAGAGGCAGACAGAGCACAGCAGTACTTTGAGAAGATGGATGCCGACATTAACGTGACTAAGGCTGACGTGGAAAAGGTATGTGTCATCCCTGTCCCGTGCAGCAGCCACCAATCACACGAGCTTGTCCTGTACCCTCCATGCTTAACACGACTGCCTGGCCTTTCCCCACCGAGCACCCTCCCCTTTCTCTCGCCATTTTCCCTTACATTTTTTTTCCCCCTCTCCATGCCCACCCCTCTCTGTCCCGAGTCCTCATTCCACTGAGCCCGAAAGACAGCAGAGATTGAGTGATGTGTTTGATGCCAGGGACTGTGTGTAAACGCTGGCATTGTCTCAGCAGCACAGCGATCTGCTGCTCAACAAAGCTGATAGCAGCACCGAGTCCTCATTATCGCTGTGGAGCAGCCGCCTAACACTGTGCTGTGCTGAATGGGCCTTAGCAACAGAGAGGACTGTGTGTCCATGGTGGTGGACCCCCTTGTTTCATAATGAAAAAACTAAATATATAGTTTGGACTTTCTGTCATTATACATCCTCTTCAATAAGTCAACACATGCAGCGATCATCCGATTCTCAGGACTTGTAGAACAGATCCCCATAGGGCCTGTAGCTGATGTCATTTCCTGTTGTCATAACCAATTAAAAGAGCCCCTGAAAATCTCAGCCTTTAACCCACACAACTCCCACGCCCGCAAGGCATCATGGGTCAGCAGCGCGTGCTCCTGCTGCCTCATCGGCTGTTGGAGCAGAGCTCGGGCTCGGAGTTGACACAGTTCAGACCCGATTATTATGCAAATATAGGCGGGAATAAAGAGCCTTTCTGCACTCTGGACATACAGCCAAAGAGCTACAATAGGCTTAGGCTAACACTGAACTCAGCTGGAAAGAGCCGGCACAGCAGCTCAAGGAACTAGTTCGGAAACAAGAGTGGCGTTGTGTCTGAATACAGTTATTTCATTTATTGGCGCATGAAAGACTCATACATTACACATAATTCAGTACTACATTTTTTCTGCTCTCATTTAGTTAGTATCACTGTTTGTGTAAAGTGATAAAGCGAAAAGCTCATTAATATATCAGATTCTGTCGCTGGTTTTGCTTATGTTATTGTAAAAATGTGTGTATTTACATTTCCGCTGACCATTTCCTAAGGAGGGAAGCACTAATTTAACTACCGCATCATACATTTTACCATCTCCATATTTTTTATATTATATATATTTACATATTCAAATACAATATATATATTTTATGCCTTTCTTTTTTCTTCAAAGCAAAATTCTGTATTTTAATCTCCCTACTGTGGCCAATCTGACTACTTGCCATATTAACTTTGCACACAGCACTTGTGTTGTATAGATTCGTAAAAGACATGCAAAACTTGCATGCAAAAAACAAAAAAGTTTATTTTGAGTGTTTTAAGAGATCTGTAGGTGGGGAAGTTAGTACGTTAGATGGTCATAGTGGCCATAATTACAAAAAGGATACTGGATACTGTAAACCTTCCTTAAAGGTTTGATTTTTTTTTACATCATAGTTGGTGCTTTTTGTTATCCCACTACCAGACGAGCCTCTGATTTATCCTGAAAAATCAACTTTTACTAAATACAAAGCTGATTATCTAAATCTTACAGTGAGTGATTATACACCTACTTTCAAATAATTCTCTACATTTCAAGCTATAGTGAAATAGATGAAAACTTATGGCTGCACAGAAAGGGGGAAATAAATCTAACAACCTTTGTTATGCATTAGAAAATGTTAAGCAGCAATGTAAACTGCATGAGAATTGTAGTTAATGGGCTGAAACAAACAAAACCATCTGTACGGTCCTTTCATTTAGAAACACTCATTTAACGCAGCTTTAAAAGAGGAGAATCGCACCCTGTGCAGACCACACAATGAGAGGCTGTGGAAGCATCACCATGTACCTTTGTAACTATAAAGAATAAGTATGCTTGCCAATATATAGAACATGGTAAAAAAAAATATGAGTTCTCATTTGCTGTTGTTTTCTGTGTGGGTTTTCTGTGGGTGGACCTCAGCTGTCCTTTTCACCTACTCACATTTCCATTGTTCAGAACTTGTTATAGAAAAGACTAAATTCCCTCATTTCGGCCACTGTGAAAGATAATTGGATTTCTTGCTTCTCTTAGGTTTCTTTTTCTAATAGGAACTTCTTTGGTGTGTGTTTCCTCATATTGTATCAGTGGTATCAATTCTATGAACTGTGATTTTGCAGCAGGAGTCTAGAAAAAGAGTGTAAATTTGCAGATGTATGAAAAGAAAGGGGGAGTCAGTTTTGCGAGATTCTGTGGTTTAGACGCTCGCTCAGCTGCGTCACCGCATGACTTTTCCACATGCTTGGTGTGTGTGTGTGTGTGTGTGTGTGTGTGTGTTTGAAATGCCTTTAGCTCAGTAGCATATCAAGTGCACAGGCGCTAGTGCACGTCTATCATTAGATCTGTTGCATCATGCTGAAAGTAAAGCAAAAGCCAAATGTCATTTTCACAGTTCTCAGTGTGTCTCTTGGCAATAAATAGATTTGGTCATAAAAATATAGCCACAGAAAAGAACAAAAGAACTTCTTAGAAGCACATTCCCTTCATTGTTTATCGGGCCTCTGAGTATTTGTCACCAGAAAGGGTGACGTGCCACAACCACAGCCCAGTTTGTGTTAGGATTTGATAGGTAGCTAATGAAGAAATTCCCAATTAAGTTATGTGTCAGTAACAATAAAAGATAACCCGCCAATCTCTGACATAGACGCATTTTGTCTGCAATGTGACGTCTCCCTGCAATGCTGAAAAAGCTGCTGTTTGTCGAGCTGAGGTATTGTGGTTTTCCCGTCAAACCTCTAACTGTTCCCTCTCCTCCCCCCTGGCAGACAAATCCCTCAATTTGGGGTTTGGAGTCACAGCCCGTTACACTTCTTTGAGGGACCCCCAGCCCTCACACAGACACACGCTCCCAGATGCCCTCGTTGTGGAGATCCTCTGTCAGAAAGCATTAGAAAAATAACACAGCGTCCTCCTCTCCACTTCTGTTCTGCCTCCACTACAAACACACAACAGCGGTTTCCAATACCAGCAGTAGTGATTGTCTGTGTGTACCATGACACCAACTTCCCCTTCTGAGTGATGACATGCCTGGTGGTCCAGGAAGTGCATCTATGGCAACGTTTTGTTTAGCTGGAAACAGCTAACAATCCTTTGAAACAATAACAATTTTTTTTTGTGTGTGTATGTGTGTGTGTTTGTTTATCTATTTTATGCCATGCCTTGCTTAAGCGAAGTTCCCACAAGGTAGGTCCGGCGGACAGACAGTCTGTTATATCTGTGGGAACGCACACTGTCTCGACCTGTGTCTCGATAAACACACACGCTCTCCCGTAGAGTCTGACACACAGCCTCAACCAGGCCACTGTTAACACGCCCTGTCCTGTCTGTGATCTGCCTCCCCGTACAGTGGCTTGTCTCGCTGAGGTTTATATGTGTCACTTAAGAGCTTATTTAATTAGAGAAATGCTAAATATGTAGCGTAAGTGGGCAGCTGTCATGCAAACTTTCATTCAGGTTCCCTTTTTGTCTCTCATTCATGTTTCCGTTCGTAATCCCCATTAAGAGATATATTTTACAGATAGAAGGATGCACATTTAAATAGATGGAAATTTATGCACAAATGCATATGCACACAGAGGTGTTAATAACAGGGAAAAAAACCCAGGTAAATTCCAGAAAATGACAACAGGAAGTGGTGTGGCTGCAAGTTACCATGGCGACAATGTGTACTCTTATCATTTCTCAGCACACTTTGCATGCGGCTATGCCGGCACATCACAAATCCATGAACTGACGCTGACGCTGACAGGCTCACACGTAGATTTTAAACAGCTGGACTTTCACATGTGCTTTTTAGCTTTACTCCAGATTTCACATTCCTTTTTTTTTCTCCCTTCGTAGGCCACGACTATCATTTTCCACTTACTGTCATCCCTCCTGTGCTTGAAAATAATGTACCTTTGTGTCTGATGAGCGTCTCCACTCTGATGTCCTCCTTTTCTAATAATACGTCATCTATTGCTTACCCACATGTGTGTGTCAGTGTGAGGGACTTGGCTCTCGCCTCAGATTGGTGTGTGGGTGAAAACTGGATTTAAATGCTTCCCTCAGGACTCCAGATAGATAAGGGTTATGTTCCCTCTATTGCCCTGCACAGTTAAGTGACTTTTTTTTTTCAGTACATCTGCATCCAGTTGACCAAATGCAATCATGGGTTCAGAAGGTGACCATTTGTTATAGATGACCCAATCAAAACACTATGTACAAGTAGTGATCTGATGGAGGAAAGAGGAAACAGATATGAGTACTTAGCTGCATGCACACACACACACACACACACACACACACCACATGCTGTCTAGCTGAGATAATCTCATCTCCATCTGCTTGCCTTGGATCTTATAGGCTGCCCCTGCTGCGTTTCTGACTGCCTGCCTCCCCTCCCTGAGACCGAACTAGCTTAAAATAATCAACATTATCGACAGTAGAGATAGTCCAGACTGGGCGGGCAATCAAAATCCAAATCCCTCCATTCTGCAGCCAGTGCGGGCTGTTGTTTCTCGTTCTCTATGTGTGCTCTGGCCTACATACGGTGCAGTCTAATGCCAGAGGCTGTGGCTGCTGCCCGCCTTGGATTTGCACCTGTGACCGCGCGTTCACGAGCTCCGTGTTTATTTGTGTACGTGTGCATGCATGAACACTCGTGTGCACAAATATGTCAACCCATGTAAAGTTTTTATGCTCTGGCTGGGTGTGTGTGTGTGTAAACCATATGTCTGTGTGAACCAGTGGACAGTGGGGTTTAATGAGGGGAACATGTCTGATATGGGTGTATGTTTTTGCTTTGTTTCTCCAGGCACGGCAGCAAGCTCAGATGAGGCACCAGATGGCAGCTGACAGTAAGAGCGATTACTCCTCCTACCTGCAAAGGTTCAACCAGGAGCAGAATGAACATTACTTTACAATTATCCCCAGCATATTCCAGGTGAATATAACAGCACACTGCCTCTTTTGTTAGTTTAGAAAGTTGTCAGACAAGCTCACAAATTTTGGTTTAGCGGTGTTTCTCACACATTAGATCTATTTACATTAACGAACAAATAGGTTTTCCTCCACCCATAAATATCTCACTCTTATTTTGTGGTCATCATTTCTGTCTTTCTAAGCTTGGTGTGCAAATGCAGCTAAAAGCGCAGACTGATTGAAGAGTCTGCCAGAATGGTGCATTCGTGGTGTAATCATTACTTAGCTTGTGAATTCCTTGCTGTTTGCATCCCTCCACTCCCCTCTGGGCCGACGACTAAAAATAAAGTCTCGACACGTGGGAAACACTGAGGGTAACAAGCCATAATTATGAAGAGTGCAGTTATTTTCACGAGCTATTTGATGTGTTAACATTCTGACATGCGTTGTGTGTTTAAAATACAAAAACAAGGTTTTCCACATATTTATGATGCTTCAGTTTTCACCTCTCGTGCTGTTTTTTTTGAAAGTAGGGTTAAACATTTAAAAAGATGTGAAGAGATTTCCCAGATGGCGTGTCAAACCTTTGATGCTTAATATCAAACGACAGCTCTTTGAGGCATTTCAACGTCAAACACACAGCGTATCATTTCCAATGAGAGCTGTGCCTGCTTGTTTCTGTAACACAAGCCAGCAATGCTTGAATTCACGTCTGAATATGCCTGTGTTTCTTTTTTTTACGTAGAAACTTCAAGAAATGGAAGAGAGAAGAATTGAGAGGCTAGGAGTGTGCATGAGGACGTTTGCGGACGTGGACCGCCAAGTGCTGCCCATCGTGGGGAAATGTTTAGACGGCATGACGAAAGCCGCCGAGTCCATCGAGCCCAAGACTGTGAGTATACAGTATAAGATGTATGTGCGCTTACACACACACACACTCAGACACACACCACCATATGGGACATATTACTCACTCAGCTCGGGTGTCAGTCACAATCCACACACGACCCATTAGGCTTTCATTTGAGCGACAAGTGTGCCAATGGGTTGGCGCTCTTGTGGGGGCATTTTGAAAATAAAACAGCCCACCTGTGAACAACAAAACAACAAAGTGCTTTGTTGCAGTAGAGCATGATGATTCATGATGTGTTGACTGCCCCTTTGAAGTAAGAAAACCAATGAGATACCAACACACACTGTATTTCCCCGCCAGCGCTTTGTGTCGTCTAGAAATACACGCCACAATTCCCCTCGACATGACTAAGAAGTTCCATGTGAACACGTGAATGATTTCCCCTTGAGTGCCAATCAATGAGGCAGTAAACAGGTTTTTTGTAATCTTATATTTAATGGACTAATGTGAGATATAAATCTTTTGTTGTCTAACTCTCTGCCTGAAGGTTATTTCCCCAAATGTCAAACTATGTTTTTTAACATCTGTACCTGTTGTGGAAATAGGAGGAAGTTGAATCACTGGGCTTCCTGTCATCTAAACCCCTCTGTTGAATAGACAGCCATTCTCATTTTTCAGTTTCCACTCTTCCAGGAAGCTAATAAGCAGTTGTTGTTGGTTTAAGTTCGGTCCCACGGCTTGCTATTATTTATTATTTGGATATCGATATTGACGGCGGCGCTCACTTTCGTTAAAAAGAGAATGAGCCGTGTGATATATTGAGATGTCACATGTTGGCTGCTTGCCGTGTGTGACAAAAAAAAAAAAGACTATCCCCAGGGATCGCATAGTATATGTGTGTGTGTGTGTGTATGTGTGTGTGTCTAGCTGTGTGCATGGCCCGGCTCCAGGGAGATGACTCCAGCCTGTGACTCGCTGCTGTGGTAAACAACGGCGGGGGGATAATAACACATCACATGCTCCCTCCCTCTCTCTCCGTCTCTTTTTCTCACAATCTCCTCTCATGCATACAGTGCACACGACGGCATCTGTGACCCCAAACTCCAACCAGACCCTCTGCTCTTATCGGTGCAGATAGGCCCGCGCTTGATTAATGTGTCTCTTCCTGTGTCAGATGAGACCTGGCTCTGTCCCCGACCTCAGTGTTTTTGTCATAACTCCTGCCTGACAGATTTAGGTCTTTTCCTCCTTTTTTTTCTGTGGCCCACAAACTGAATAACGACAAGTCCTCCTTTCATGACGCGCTCATGAACTGTTATCAGACAAAAACTACTCTAAACAACCAGAGTCAACCAGGCCTCTATTGTGCTGCAGCTTATCTCCGGACCTGCTGATTAGGCGGACAATCTAAACAAACACAACCCCCCCGCCCCTCCCGTTTAGTCCTTGCTTTGCATTTTACGATTCTTCCGTAGGTATTTAAAGTAAAAGTGAATATAAAAAAATGCATTAAGTGGTCAGTGAATGCTGTGACCGATTTGCCCCCCCCCCCCGCCAGGACTCGAAGCAGGTGGTGGAGTCCTATAAGTCCGGGTTCGAGCCCCCAGGTGATGTGGAGTTCGAGGACTACGGCCAGGCCATGAAGAGGACGGTGTCTGAGACCAGCCTGTCCAACTCCAGGGAGGGCAAGGAGAAGCCAGCCGGCAAGAGCAAGGGCAAATTGTGGCCTTTCATTAAGAACAAGAACAAGGTAACACATGAATGCACACCCTAACACAGAGCCACATTTACACTTCGAACGCACTTTTTAGTGCATTTCGTTTCAGTTCTTCACTCAGAGATCACCTCTGGGGGGACTTTTTTGTGGGGTGGAGGGCTGGTGGGATATTATAGGAGGTATCATGTTATGTTGGTTCTGTCCTGTAATGCAGTGGCTCTATACATGTATGTGTTCAATGTCACATCTGTAGTTTCTGTTACATTTCTAGCAACGGTTTCGTATTTTCATATATTATATTATTTTACTTTCGTATTTTTTGTTAAGTTCTGTTAAGCTCAAGAAATCTGTTGCTAGTTCATGTTACTGTTACCATTTTTGTTGTTATTATTCGCCACCCGTTCCTCCCCCACCCCACCCCACCCCCACCCCCCCGGCAATCACCCTCACAATCACCTCACCGATTATGGAGCCTCCCTTCTATAACACACACTAATGCATTTCCACCTTTATCCCATGGACAGACTCAACTGGCAGATATTAACTCGATCTGAAATAACAGTCTGCCTTCGCTGTGTTTTTTTTTTCCCATTGACTGGTGATCAGCTTTGGGTAGCCTCCTTTGGTTTCCTCCTTCTGAACAGCAAAACTGATCTCTGACTCTGTCTTATGGGCTGGTGGCACTGCTGGTGCTGAATTAGACCAGAGGATGAGTGAGTAACTGTAACTGTGTGTGTGTGTGTGTGTGTGTGAGAGAGAGAGAGAGAGAGAAAGACTGGAGAGAAGAGATGATGTGTGTTCAGTCCTAGATGAGAATCTCCAGCGTAGTGACTGTATGTGTACAGGAAATGGCGTGCTCGTTCAGAACAGTATGTTTCTTGTTATCTTTGCTTGATGCACTCTGGGTTAACTTCCTATAGAAAGTGTTTGGGAGCACAGACAGTTCTTGCACACTCGCACACATGCATGCAAGCCTAACAGATACCAAAGGAAAACACCTTACTTTCCTCAACCAGTTGGGTTTTTTCTTTCCTTTTCTTTTCTTTTTTTGGAGACTTTCCAGCCTCTTTGTGTTTGACAGAAGGGTTTCTGAATCACTTGCCCATGCATGCGCGCTGTGTGGCACCTTAGGACTCATCACCGCTTCACCCTCTAACTCCTCAACTCCCGGTCGATGAATTATGCAGTCAGATGTTTTAGGACAGCGATAAGCAATTAGGTTTCTCTGATGATGACCTCAAATTCGGCTGCTGACGTCCTTGGGGATGTGGTGGATTTCTCGTCCTAGCTGGCATGCGATGAGGTTGGGAAAGGGGGGAGGGGGATAAAATTATATAAAGAAAAGGATTTACAAAATGGAAGCCTGCATGCGCTTTGACTGAAGCTCTCTGCTGTTTGCTTCGTTGCAGCCGCTTGCTTTAACACGTTACGCTTCCTACTCACTCTAGTTGTTTTCTTCTTTTTAACTGTGTTTTTTTATGTTTTATATGTTTTGACTTTTTTTTTCTTCCACAACATAACAACTGATACACTAGGTCCAACGTTCCTTCGGTTGTCTTTTACGTTCTGTTTTCTGTTGTGTGTTTATTTTTTAATATTTGTAGGAGGCTTATTTATTTCGTTTTGTGTTCCCTCCTCCTTTTCCTCCTTTGTCTTTTTTCGTTGGATTCTTGCCCCCTTCTTCTACTTCCTCTTCTTCTTCTTCTTCTTCCACCGTTTTTTCCTCCTCCTCCTCTCCGTCACGGCTCCCTCCTTCTCTTACTGGTAGCTTATGTCCCTGTTAACGTCCCCCCACCAGCCCCCACCTGCCCCCCAGCCTCATCCCCGCCCTCACCCTCTGCTGTTCCCAACGACCCCCAGTCTCCCAAGCAGCAAAAGGAGCCCCTCTCCCACCGCCTCAACGACTTCATGACCTCCAAACCCAAAATGCACTGCCTCCGGAGCCTGAGGCGAGGGGTAAGTGTGCATGTCCAGCCAGCTTTTGTGCATGTGTGTGATTGTGTGTGTCGACACCTGTATCCGAGCTGTGTACCTGCTACACTGTATGGGTGAAGTAAAGCACAGGTAGAGTTGGTCCTGAAGGTCACAATGCCTACATGGTATCGTGACACAGCAGGTGATTGAATATTACCTCGTGTTACCAGTAACTGAATCCATCTACGTGCAGGCAATGTGACCTCAGTTAGAAAACAGCACTTATTGGCCCATTACAGCTTTCATTTTCACATTTTGCTGCAAATCAGCCCTCAGAATTGGTGCTATTGTTACAAAAAGCCTAAAACGGCACAGTCAGCGACCGGTGCAGCAGGCCTCTCACCTCTTCACTTATACAGTGCTCAGCCTTTTTGCTTCTCTAGCATGCTTATGTAGCGCACAACTATGAATCCATGGTACTCGTCTGACTCACCATCAGTCTCTCCATCTTGTCCCTTCATTCCTCATATTAACTCTGCGCTCACAATGACAGTTCCTCTCACCCGACCCTACCCCTTTGACAGAAATTAGCGAGACGCCTGAGCAGTCTTGGCCGCAGCATGGAGACTGCAGTCGCTCCCTGCGCACTTCTCTGCAGTCTGTGCTGGAGGCGGACTTCTTTTATTTATTTATTTGTTTATTTTGCAAGGGAAAAAGACATAAATGAAAGGGTTATACCTCACAGTGTGAACAACGTAAGGGGT
This sequence comes from Scortum barcoo, assembly GCA_023238725.1. Taxonomy (NCBI): domain Eukaryota; kingdom Metazoa; phylum Chordata; class Actinopteri; order Centrarchiformes; family Terapontidae; genus Scortum; species Scortum barcoo. The sequence goes on from CM041545.1 coordinate 11,249,996, forward strand.
CGAGGACGTGGCAGCAGTCTGACTCAGTCACTCCATGCTGAGGGAAGAGGCCAGTAGGGTAATTTTAGAGGGCTTCCTGGAGGGTGGCTTCATCTGCACCAGCCCGGGGTCCTGGTGGGTGTCATCACCAGTTACCGCTCTGAAGTCCAGTGTTGTAATGGAGTGGCGGGGCCGGGGGCAGGTCACGGCACGCCTTCCCGTAACGCACTTCAATCTCCAGCTCTCCTTGACCTCAGGAATGGGTGGTAACTCGTGTTCCTTCCGGAGGCCTCAAATATAGTTTTTTGTTTATGCTCATATATTTTGAAAGGGCAGCAGTTACTCAGAGTAAAAACATCAGTATGAATTGGTGCTAACATGACGTTTGAAAAAGGCAAAAGAACAATGCGGTGCGACAGTGAAGGGTACGAGCACATAGCAGAGGAAATGATTGAAGGTCGGCAGAAAAAAAGGGAAGCATGTGTTTTTTTTTCTAGCGCTGGGCAGATCGAGCAGGAAGTGCACGTTTCTGAAAGCGGAAGTGCTGAAACGGCTCTCGAGAAGAGCGATAAAAAGAACTAGTTCAATCACATGCATTGTTTTTGGAGCACACACAGATTAAAAAAGATTAAAGTCTGACCTTTTCCTAACATTTCATAGTGCGAGACAGATGAAGCTGAATGAGAGGTCAGAAACTGTGTCAAAGCCCTTTAAGGTACTCATTTCCATCTCTCATGACAATACATTGAATTAATTTGCACCGTTTCATGTCTCATGGCAGTTACCTGTTCATGTTATTCATGTATATAGATGTTGTTTGATTAAGTACATTTTCACAGTATAATTTCTTTCTTTTTGGAATAAATCTACAGCCTATATTAGGTAACAGAGAGTGCATGATTAATCCAGTAAAATAAGCCTTTCGGGGACACCAGCCCTACTGCCTCACTGACACAGAGAGAGTTTGGGCTGAAGCCTCTGAACAGCTGCTGGTGGAGAGTCGAGAGTCTGGTCCAACAAAGCTAACTCGCAACCCTTCTTCACTAGTATGACCAAGTCTATGCTTTTTTTTTAAAAGGAAGCCTAATTTTTAATGGGGTATCTGCAGGTGTTGAAAAGTCTTAATTGTAACTTAGTCTGAAATATTTTCTCTCCTTATAGGCACTAATAGCAGTTATAAAATGTTTTTGTATCCAGTTGTGGGCTGTTGGGAGACACTTTAGATTAAAAGTGAGATTGGTACAATATTGGATTGTACACTTGGGAGGCTCTTCCTAGCTGCTAGTCTCCTAATGGGAAAGTGTTGATTGTCACATAAACTCAAATTTACTTAAAAGAATGGGTCATTTTTAATTGTTTAATCAATCCATGTATTTTATGCCACTTATCCGCGTCCAGGTATTGTAATTTCCTGCTGGGGAGTACTGAAAAAAATTTACTATAATAATAAATAATTCCCAGCCACATTGTCCCTGCTGGTTTTCCATTTTATTTTCATAGTTTGGCCAATATGATCGTGAAACAGGTATTCAGTTCCGTTCAATGGTCTTAACAAGTTGTAAACTTAACTTTGTGAATCCTGCAGAAACCCTGTTTAAAGATTTAACAGAGCGAGAGCAAGATACAAGACCCACTTAGATCAAGAAAATACAATTGCAGCCTCCTGCAAGGAGAACAGTATCACATTAGGGATTAGAGTAGTTGTGCCAGTGGAGGTCGGGTGTTGCGTCTCTCCGCACAGAGGAGGGATGTCTACCCCTGCAGGAGAGCCTTTGTGCGGTGTGTATTAGCTGTCTAATCCATCCACAGTAACTGTGTATGTACGCGTGTATGTGTCTTGTGCAGGGTTGAAAAAGAGAAAGCGTTTGTGTGTGTTTTGGGAGTCAAAGTCAAAGACAGCATATAGAGTTCCTTAAGTTCTCACTGACAATGCTGTATTATTCTCTCTGACAACCACCACAGCAGCAATCCCCGCGCTCGCTCATTTGTCACAAAGAGCTCATGAAGAGGACTCTGGGCCGACCCACATATGCTTTCGAAGCAAGGCAATATGTTGTAAGTGTGTGCGTGCGTGTGATGGGTGTCAGTGAGCACCAGCGGGGTGTGTATGTGTGTGTGTCCGTGAGTGTGAGCAGGTACGTGGTCGGAAGAAACAGTGACTGAATGTGTGCGGGTGTGTGTGATTAGTAAAAGCCATGTACGACACCAGCAGCAGCCTCATTAATAAAAATTTGTCGTGTGACACATTCAGTCTCTGCGAGGAGAACTGTTTGTCACAATTAATGAGGCCAAATGTCCTCACAAAGGAGGCGAGTGTCTGTGCCTGGCTCCGTATTGATCACATGGCTCTGACGCGTGAAGGATCGGGGCGAATGATCGGAGAAGGTGATGACTTCATCCCACATTACATGTATCAGCTTGAGGTCTCTTGTCGCTCGCCGTGCCGCGGCTGGCTCCGGGCTTCCCCCGCCAAGCATCTAGCAGGGGTCAATTCACAAAGTGTCACAAGCACCTGAGGCTGTGGGGGACTGTTGGCGTGATGGTGCCTTTCATCCCGCCCAGCACTCACCCCTCCTCGCTAATTGAATCTCCCTCTCAGATGGATGTTCTCTCAGGCGAGGTGTTGGTCACACTTTGGGTCTGGGTTCAGCCTACAGTACCCAGAATTCACCCCTCCAGGGCTTTCTTTGTGCTGGTGTGCCATACTGCAGCGATGTTACCTGTCTGTAAGGGCTGTAATATACCTGTATATCTGTGTCTGTCTGGGTGGTTGGAAAGAGTTCAGGTAGATCTGTGGACCAGGGAGAGTATTTATCAAACTTAAGAAAGCTCTTCAGAGGCAGATTAAAAGACATTTATCATCTGAGTTACTCCTACATCAAGCAAAGTGCAGCTCTCAAGTGCTCAGAGGAACATCCAATCAGAGATGCCCCATCTGCCCCATCTTATATTCTTAAAAAAATAGAAATATTTATATTTTAATCAGTGATATGATATTCTGTTTTTTTGTTAAATATATCTCAAAAACAATCCAGTATAATCCTAAAATAAAAATATTAATTAAAAAATCCAGAAACAAATAGAAACCGAACTGTAGAAGGAAAGAAAGTTTACTGCTGGGACATCAGAAAAAGCATACAATTAACAGAAGTGTGAATAAAGTGTGATAATGTAAATGCAAGGAAACAGCTTGGTTGTTAAATACACAAAAAAAGGGGTAAAAAGTGGTGTAACATCCCGAAAAATGTTAAAATCAATAAGTTAAAACTAACCTATTCTGATAAAGATCGTGTTATTCATCATGACCAATTATATTTTGCACTGCAGCCAAATATAGATGTTATGTTGTTAGAAATATGAGAAATAGTCATTCTTCTCAAATTTGTAATTAAATGTCATACCGTGTTTCATACCCAGCCTCATTAGGATATATAGTCCATATCTGAACCACTAGAAACAGAAAAAAAGATTTTATGAAGCATTTTATGACTTGGTAAATACACTCAGTATATGAGCGTAGAATAAGTGGGGTTTTTTTGTGCTCTGCAAGTGAAGCATCACACAAAGGAAAGAATAACATAGTGGGGAGGGCGAGAGGGAGGATCACAAGGCGCCATAGCGAGGACCGCAACAGGCCATTCCAGGTGGATGACTTGATTAGCGGACTAAAGTGAGTGGAGCTCCTCAATGCACCGGCCTGTGAGCCTCTAACAGGATTACAGGGCATCTGTTCCAGCTCTAAGCCAATGGTGGTTAACCTGCTCTCTACCCTGTGCTTTGTATTCAAAACATAAATCTGTCCTCTCAAAAAGATCTCAGCAAATGATCCAAATAAGACGTTAAAACATTTTAACAACCATTTCTTCTCTTCTTTTTTTCGTCTTTGAGCTCATGGTTACTCTTATTTGTTATGTACCTTCATCAAGCCACTTTAATTTGATATATATATTTATACATAGACTGGATTTGTCCAGATTTCTCTTCATAAAAAGGGAGTTTCTGATTTTGAAAGCATCTCTCCAGCCTGTCTGTATACAGTTTCTGCCTCCATGTCACCGTATGGATCTGCTAATGTGATTTTGGCTTTTGGCGCCCTCTGCTGTCATCTCCGTGCCGCTGTAATTGCGGCAGAGAAGCGTTCAAGAAGTAAAGGGCACATCCGTCCCCGTCACAGTCACACAAGCGCCCCCTCTACTTCTTTCTTTACATTTGTTCCCATCTGTCCTCCCTTAATTTTGTTCTCATTCTTTACTCCATGCTTGTGCAGTAGGTTGGCCTTTTTTGCCAACTTATTTCTCATTTTTCGTTAATCCATCATATTAGAGATGTCAAACTTCACCTCATGAGAAAAGAGCGGGAGGGATTTGTTGCTCAAAGCGACGCTGAAAGAGCTTTTTTTTTCTTGCAGCTGGCATATAAAAATCCAAATCCTTCAGCCTTTAGGTGTTATACCCTCTTTTCCTTATATGGTGAAGTTTGGCATGGCAAAGCGTTATCATAAAACACATGTAAACAATTTATGTCTGAAGGAAAATGAAACAAATGGCCGTACTTTTCTCCTGATGCTGACTTTTGTCTGTTGTCTGTTTCTCTCTCCTGCTCCCCGTCATTTTTTCTCTTCTCCCTCCCCTCCCCATGAAGCTTTCTCTCAAGCTGGTAAGCATGACCGTATAACCGCACGATTGACCGTAAGCGGCATGACCATAGCACGCATGTCACGTCCTCCCAGTAACACAATGTTAATAACGTTCTGTACGCCGTTATGTTTTCGTTGTTGTGCTCTCTTTTTTTTTTTTTTTTTTTTTTCTTTGGTGTAATTTTTTGGGATTTGCATTTTATAATTCAGTTTTTTGCTGTGACACAACGATGGACCTCCAACTCATGTCGTTGTCTCATTTGTGTGTTATTTTGTTGTTTGTTTGTTTGTTTTATGTTTGTGGTTGTGTTCTCGTCATGTCTCTCCCCAAACTGTGTCTGTGTGGTCTCTGTGGTGCAGATCACACTCAATTCCCACGTCCGGAATCTCATTGAGGTGATCAGATTTACTCTATGTTATGTCGTCTCTTTAGTCCGTCTGGTAGTCCTCCTTGTCTCGACAAATCGTATGTCCTTGTAACAAATACTAATCCGATCTTATGTAGTAGTTGGCTCACTCGTGTCCTCACACTGCATGCCATTTTCATTATTTTTAAAGAATGCTATTCTGTAAAGCTAACATCTGTAAGAGAAATGTATGACGGATGCAACTATACATTAATGTTTTCAGCAGAAAAAGAGAGAAAGATCAAAAATTAAAGGGAAAAAAAGATATTTTGGGATATAGATTTATTCCCTTTCTTGCTGAGACCAAAATGAGAAACTTTGGTTAGCATGAAGACTGGAAACAGGTGGAAACAGCTAGCCTGGCTCACTTCAATGGTGTAAAAATATGCCAAAATGAAGCTAAAACTCACTAAAACTAATTAACAAGTTATATCCTGTTACCTTACAAACTTACCTTAACTAACCATTAAAGTTATACTTGGCACATAAAGCCAAGCATAAAAACTGTATATGTTGTAATATAATTCCTTTTCAAAAAAGCAACATAAAGACCTTTGCACTAATTTCTGCAAGTAATCCCACAATGCATTGCCTCTCAATTTACTGATGCACAAACCACCCTTACCTGAGCGATCATGCAAAATGATGATGCTTACTAAGTGTCTAAATTTAGTGCTTACAATTATAGTATAAATACTGAGGGTGTATGAAGTGAGCAGGAAGTCACAGCTTCCTGTTCACCTCTCGAACAGAGCCATGCTAGTTGTTCTCCCTGCTTACAGTCTTTATGCTAAGATAATCTGCCTTCATATTTACAGACCTGAGCGTGTCTCGCTGCAACAAAGATAATAAACACATTTCCCCACACAGAACAATCAATTTGTAAATTCCCATCCATTCTTAATTTACTATATTACTGACAACAAATAACTTAATGTCTGCCTATAGTTTTAGTTCGGTCTTACATTTTACATAGATAGTGTTTTCATTTGTTTCGGGTTGCACAGAGAACATGAACACTAATACTTCAATCATTCAGAAAGATAGGAGCATGTCTCTGCAAGATGATTGACAAATTTTTTTTATGTTGCATGCTATGGTAAGTGTTGCATGCTGATGCAGGAAGAAGGGGTAAGGTTGCCATGGAAACCTAGCGGCCGTGTGTGACCCGGCTGTAGCTCCAGCAGTTACGTCCCGTGGTGCCCATCTCAATGAGATCCTGTCAGGCCTTTTACCTATTTAGTCCATGCACACTTTTAATTCACAGGACTCAAACAACAGAACACAATTTTCTTTCTTGTTTTAATTTATTCACTCAGAAACTCAGTGACAGACGTAATGGAGCCCCAGAGAGTTCAATACTAAATTTATAGATAAGACTTTATGTAATGAATAATAAATAATACTGTGTTTGTAGTTGGTTTATTAAGAATCACTCTGACCTTGTTGTTTCTCTGTGTAACAGAAGCTTATCGACTAAATCCAGGAGCAGTTAAACTAGGAGCAGTTATTGAGTCCCCCTGAGAGGTTTTGAGTATGTGACTGGCTTAAAAGGATGAAAGTGAAACTTTTAATAAAAAGTGAAGTGAAATAAAAGTGTCAATGTGAAACAAAAATAGTCCTTATTAAAGGAAAAGAAAAAGGAAAATGAAATCAACTTATTACCTTAATAAAACTTTCAAAAATGTAAATTAATTTGATCTTTTATTTAAATATTTTCCTTTATTTATTCATACAATTATTCATTTCATAATCATGTATTCTTGGGCGACACGGTGGTGCAGTCGCCTCATAGGAGCCGCATGATTGACAGTCCATGACGGACCCCCACCTCTCACCCAGTGTCAGCTCCAGCACCCGGCACGACCCCCAGAGATAAGCGGGCACGGCTAATGGATGGCTGGATGATTACTTATTTAATTTCAAACTCTTTCGGGCTCCGCACGGCGATAATAGCGAGCTTCAGCATACTGATCCATCATGTGTGCAGAAAGTCTGAGAGGGTGCCGAGCAGCATGACTCATCAGTTCAGTGTTACAGACTGGAAACCCTTCTCATCAGGAAATATGACCCTTGGCCTGCCAAAAAACCTCTCACTCACAACTACTCCCATTTTCAGAACACGTAGTCCTGTTAGAGGACAGTCAGACAACCCATTAGCCCGCTCACACTGAAACACTATAGGAGCAGTAATAGGATGTAGCGAGTACTTTATTACATTTCCGATGCACTCCCAGAGAGCACTAGGTCAGGCGCAGCGACTGAATAGGTGAAAGGCCTCAAATCTACACACAGACAAACGTCCCGACTATCAGTGAGTGTGTTAGAGAGCGGCTGCAGTATCTCCTACAGGTGAATTACGTGATTAGCACAAAACAAAGAGCTCCATTTGCTGAGCTGTTATCCGTTTATCCCTGAGTCTTAGCTTACAGGGTTTGCAGTAAAAGGAGATACTGCACCTGACTAGAGGAGATCCTCGTTAAAACAGCAACACTACAAATAATTTATAAGTTAAGAAAGTTGCTTTTCTCCATCTTATGGCCTCTTTCCACCTCTTTCCTATTTTTATTCCTTTCTCCTGCCCCCCCTTTTTGCTCCCTCAGGGCTCCGGACCGGAGGACTTCAGCCACCTGCCACCAGAACAGAGGAGGAAGAAGTTGCAGGGCAAGCTAGATGAGCTGAATAAGGACATTCAAAAAGAAATGGACCAGAGGTATCTTTTTAAAGTTTCATATTTGGCATCAAGGAGCCTTTACCTTTTTTTAATCTATGTTTGAGTTGACCCTGTTAACACACAACAAAGACTTGTGCTGACTTCAGTCGTTTGCTCTCACAGGGACGCTCTAACTAAGATGAAAGACGTGTATGTGAAGAACCCTCAGATGGGAGACCCGGCCAGCGTAGACCCCCGGCTATCAGAAATAGGCCAGAACATCGAAAAGCTCCAGTCCGAAGTTCAGAAATTCGAGGTTAGTCCAGTGCCAGTCTGAGCTCTCGTTCCTGTGTGAGTGTTAGTGTTGGCGCTTGTTTGGTTTATGTAAGACAGTAAATAATGAGGAGTTCAAACGCGCCTCTCCGGCTGGGTCGGCTCCAGAGAAGTCTGCGGCTCGCCCATATTTGGAGAAGATGTGATGCAGCTGGAGGCTCCGTGTTCCAGCTAAGTGCGTGGAGATAGAGAGAGAGAGGAGTCCCAGAACGGCGGCCCGGTTTAACCCTGAAAATAAATGGCAAACACGCCAGAGTGTGACGCAGAGGTGTTCCTCCTGTGAAGGTTCCTGCCAAATGGAAAGGTCATCTGATTCACAGATTTAAAGAAAAAAAAAAAAGAACTTAAGAAGCCTGAGATAAACTTCAAGTTGTCAGGCAAAAAAAAAAAAAGGCTAGCCGCATCCGACACATACTTAATATTTACGCGTGTTTCAGGGCTGGTTAGCGGAGGTGGAGGAGAGGATGCCATCCAAGAGCGACACACACCGGAGGAGCGGGATCTATGAGACCCAGAACAACACACCAGTGGGCAACAACTGTGCGCAGGACAGAGAGAGGTATGGTATACTCTGACAAAACCCAACGTCACCAAAGCCCAGAGAGCCATTGCACGCCTCGTTGTTTTGGAGGAAAACTATGTATGTTTTCACAGTATATTTACTGTGTGTGTGTTGGCCCTTGAGCAGCCCGGATGGCAGCTACACGGAGGAGCAGAATTCAGAGACTCAGGTCAAAGCCAACGTTAACCCCAACCCCACCTCCACCACGCCAGAGTTCGACGATGAGTTCGACGACGAGGAGGTCCTGCCCACCATCGGCACCTGCAAAGCCTTGTACCCGTTTGAAGGTAACTACAGGACTGAACGTTCGAAGTACACATGGCCTTTATTAGTTGTGTTATTTCTGGAAACTGGGAGCTGACTTCCACAGATGCAGGGTGGAGGACTTGGATCACTGTGAATGAGGAGGAGTAAGGGGTGTGACCTCTGAGGAAATGTGCGGAGGAGGAAGTGGGTAGAAATATAGTCATTTCACCAGTACACTGTTCTCATAATCGAATCTGGCAAATTCTCAAAGGCTGTGGTCTACAAATCAGAGGTGGTAAAGAAACCTGACTTAAAAAGAGCAAACAGATCATTTGAGTTCAAGTAGGACTTTACTTCCTCTCTATGTGAATAATTAGAAACTAAGAATATCAAACACTGAATAGATAAACAGACTAAGGTGCCACTATATTTTAGCTATAGTAGTTGGTCACTGGAGTATTTTTCTGTGACTTGAAGACTTTTAAATACATAGCGTACTTTTAACAGTGTATCATAATGACTTTAAATACTGTAGGCACAAGTACAATTAGCCTACAGTGATGCTTTTGGGTGTAGCAGTCCTTGTTATGCTTTACTGATACCCAAAGTACTGTGCTTTATGTACAGGTTAGCTCAGGCCAACGCAGATTCCTGAGCAGCATAAAGAGCACGTTGCAGTGTGATTGCATTTTCCTTCCACACACCAGCTGGACTTGCTTCCTCTTTGTTTGTTTGCAATCTGATCTACAAATTAAACTCTTACCTGCATGGATTTCAAAGTAGTTCCTCTGAATGTGTTGTGTCAACGTCCTGTTGGCTACACTCATGCATTGCCTCATCTCTTATTTCTCTGTCGTTGTCATCCCCCCCCCCCCCCCCTTTTGCAGGTCATAACGAGGGCACAATCGCCGTGGCAGAAGGCGAGCTGTTGTACGTCATAGAAGAAGACAAAGGAGACGGCTGGACACGAGCAGTGCGCAGGAATGAGGACGAGGAGGGATACGTCCCCACATCCTATGTTGAGGTCTTTTTGGAAACAAGTGCCAAAGGTGCTATGATGACATACATTTAACTCAGAACGTCTTTTTTTTTTTTTTTTGTTTTTTTATTTTGTTCTTTTTTGTTTGTTACTGTGAGTCAGTGCATTTCCACTGACTGCTATAGGAGCGGAGCCAGTTATTCAGAATCTAGATTATTACTGGTAACTAAAAATAAAACGATGACCCCTCCTTCCCCCATTTTACACGCAAACACTTCCTGCCTCTCCCAGGCGGAAGGACCAATCAGATTTGTCCATTGTGCCTCATGACATTTGGGACAGTTGACATAGACAGATAGCGTGAGTGTGTCTGTGCTGACTGTTCTTGAGCTCTGAACAAAAAAAAACATTTGGCAATGTTCAGGAAATGACACTGAATGCAAGCTGAGCCAGGCGGATGTTGTGAACAAGAACTGTGTGGAAAAAAAAGCTTGTTGTTATTTCACTGCAGTGCCACCTAGTGGTCACACGAAAGAAAACATGACACCCACCCTCAGCCGAAGCTCAGCATGATGGGAGGAATCACCCACTGAAAATGATCACATGTACATTTGATTACTTGATATTTTGATATTTTTTGTGAAGACATAAAGCTTCAGATTACCGTATTCCACTCAAATGAACACGCTTTTGATCCACCACCCGGGCAACAAATCGCAAAAGTCGACCGAGTGAGTGTACGCGCCCGTGTGACGTGACAGTGAACATCAAGTGGAAGTCGAATCTTTGTGTGTGTTTGGTCACTTTGTCGCACCTAATAAGGAAGCATGCTCAATGTGCAATCATGCAAATGTAATTTAAACCTGCTGTAAAATATGAATACATATTAAAAGATATTTTTCTAGGCTAAACTGTAAAAAAAAAAATCAAATAAAAATTGCCCCTTCCTCAAATGTCGCATGCTGTAGATTAATCATAGTGCTGTTACAACATGAAAAAGTTGTGAAAGTAATTTTGTAAACATGAAATTAGTGATTTAATTGCCCCTTTAAAATGTCTTTTCCTTTTTTGTTTTTTGATTCAACTTTTGATAATGATAGTGTCGGGCTGTTCTGGTCCTTTTTTCCAGGCCAGTGGTAAAGGAATAATGGAGAATTAGCTGTACTGAGCTATATGGTGAGATGTGGAGCTGGACGTGGCTTTAAAGCTGTGAACGGTGCATTTACTGTAAAAGCATGGTGTGTGTGTGTGTGGCATCTGTGTCATTTCACTTCGCTGCTACAAAATGGACATTCTGTGCTACTTTTCGAGACTGGCACAGACTCTTTCGCAACTCATTGCATTAGCCCCATTTGTTTAACTGTCTCTTAATCAGCTTTGTTCTGACACAGCATGGAGTTTTCATGTGCAGGATGTGATTTCTTTTTTCATGTCTGTAAAAACACATTTCGGGCCTCCTGTAAGTGTTACCGAAGTGCAATTTGAAATGAGGTGCACGAGGCAGCATCTGTGGGATTTTTGCGCCTGTTGTGACATGGTGACAGCATGTTGTGACAAAATACAGTGGCTACATTATAACAAGCCAGATGAAAACTGAGGCTCAAAGTTACTTAGTTAGAGAGCCACATATTTGGGTTGATGGAGGTCTTTCAGACACAGTGCAGATTACATTCAGGCATTCCAGTGTTGTCTGTCAGTTTTTAAGCAGTCTCATGTCTTCTTTCTTCCTCCTCTCCATATCTGAATATTTGGGTTGCTGTCTTTTGACACGACTTTCCTTTAAAGCCATCTAACACTTTCTTTTTGTTTTTTCCATTTTTTTTTCTTTGTTTGTTCGTATTTTCCTTTTTGACTTGCAGATTCCTAAAAGTGCGAGGCTGGCTGAGGAGTGGCAGGGCAAGCAGCCTCGGAGAAACCACCACGTTCCTCGCGCGCTCACAGAGTCAGAGAGAGAAAGTGAAAGACGACCTGAATCTAAACAAGAGAGAGAGAGAGAGAGAGACGGCTGATTGATTAGAACGCATCTCAATTTTCCAAACCATTGCATAAAAAGACAAAAAAAGAAAAAAAAAAACTTATCGGCAGTGTTTGCGCTTCCTCTGCAGAACGCTGTGAAGCGGCGATAAGAGAAATCCATCTAAATTTTAGCGCTCATAACCTTTTCCATCCATTCTTAACACCCATACAAGCAGTCACAACCACAGTATACAATTTGCATTTTTGTTGTTTTTAGCAGAGCTTTGCTTCCTAATGAACTAACTCCGCTTGCTCCGCGCGCGGTCATCAAACGTGGCTGTTGGCTTCCTCGCTCTGAACACCCCCCCCTTTCCCCGCCCCCAGCTCTGCCTCGCCTCTTTTACCTTACCTGTGCCCCCATTGCACACACACACACATACATACATGTGGCAGAGGGTGTGGTCAGAGACAGGACGGAGACCAGCGCCTTCGACTCTGTGGACTAAAAGGGCTGGCACCTTCACCCGGGGGTGTGTATGTGTGTGAGCTCACTCAGAAGACACTCATCATCCTGGGCTCATCTACCTGCACCTGGGGGGGACTTTAAAAAAAAAAAAAATCAGCTCCATATTTGCAGGTTTCACCCAACTGGAAATGGAGGAAGGTGCTAATCATCTATCTGTGTGCTACGTGCTTCTGGTTTATGTTTGATCTGAATGCTTGTGTGTGTCATATTTCTAAGGTCTTGTGTGTTTCTTATCATCCAATTTTCTCCACACCAACAATCACTCCACCTCCACACCCTGTACCACCCTCCCTTAAACATATCCAGGACCAGCTGGAGGGGACCGAGATGGATGATGGGTCACTCACGATCACACATCCTACAGATTCCTGTCTCATCACTGGTGTCTGTTCCTCTCTCTGACCACCCCCCCGCCCCGCCCCCGCCTTCCTCACCCACGGCAGCTCAGGCTCTCCCTTTGCTGCTTTGAGCCCCCCCCCTTTATTTGTATGGCGTTGGTGGTTGGGTGGGGCCTCTCAGCGTTGTGGTGTGCTGCATGCTTGCCCTGTCTTCCTCTTCGCCCCTCTGCTGTCAACCTGGAGGAGGCGCTGGGGGTGTCTGGTCAGCTTATGCCTGCCCCCTCATCCCCCTTTGCCTCCAGCCTTTCTGTTCAGTTAACCCTCATTGCCTGGTCAAACTGTTTGAATTAACCTGAATGCTACTGTTTGGGTCAGTGCCTGTGGTTCTTTTCATTAAAAAAAAAAAATCTCACGTTTTCCTTTTGTTGATTCAGAAGGCATGTGTTCCCGTTTTTAACAGGGAGTGAGTGATCTCCTCCTCCCAGTGTTGCCCAGCTTAATGTCAAAACTGTCAGTAAAGGACAATAGGGACCCGAAATGTTGTTTTCTGAATGATCTTATGCATAGGTAGGTCAAGGGTGTCTTGTGCATTTGTTTTACAGTAAGTATACAGTACAGTATGTATGTAAAAAAATGTTAGTATTGTATGTTTTGATCAGAGTGTCTAACGCGAGTTGTTGTTAGTTTACAGTCGCCTCCGCTCGGTCCAAGCAACAGTTCACCCAAAAAATAAAAGAAAATATGATTTACACCTGATGTTTTTGTTAGGATTAACTGTCTATATGAAATTATACTGTGATCCACATTTCCCTGTGAGTTTGTGGCTGAAATTGGACTCATAGTCACCTTTCGTGGGCCTTAACTGGGTTTTTCATAGAGAAAGAATGATGCTGATGTCGCCTGTGTTATGGTGAAAGGACAAAGATGTGATTATAACAGTTGTTTGGGGGCAAACTTCAGAGTTTTTATAATCATGAAACTGAGAAATTATGTCCACTGACCCCCCCTCCCCCAGCCACCCTCTTTGCTCAATGGCACATAATATACGTGATTTTAACATGTTTGTTTTATATTTGATGATGTTGAAAATCAGCTTTCTTCTTTTTTTTTTCCTCTTTTTTTTAAAAAAGCTGGAAATCTACGTTTGTAGCTTATTCTGCCTGAAAGTCCCTTAACTGCAAATATGAGTAAGAGTGACATTATTCTGGATGAAGCCATTCTTAAATATTCATCTGATGAATGGAGGAGTGATGAACACGTTGACCGTTTGGACTCTCGATGGAAGGAATGATCGAATCCCTGCTGAATCAAGCTTAAAAAACTTTGCTCGTTCACCGCCTCATCGCTCGATACGTCAAGTTGTCAAACAAGCCACTTTTGATTGTTTAATTGTTTTTCCAATGATAAATCTGTCAAGGCACAGCTTTGAGTGCAGCAGTAGCTTTACAGTAGCCGTCTGCCTGCCGGTTCTCTGCAACAAGACCACCACAAACCTTTGAGTCAATACCCCAGAATAACCTGCCTGTACAGTGGAAATGGCACATTGGAATTAGAGAGAATATATATGAATATATAAATAAAAGTTTAAGAGGAAAACATCTATTTTAACTATTGAGAGTCTTACCATTTACTTTATCTGCTTTGCAAAGTAAGACTACTTTTCCTTTGTAAGGTCTACCAAATGGTGTGTTTTGCACTTTTTAGTTTGTGTTCCATTTGGTAGCCCATGCTTGTGTTTTGGAGCACTGAATACTTTGTATTGTGTTTACTGTGCCAATTAAATATGCCTGGAAAGTTAACAATGTGGTGTCACGTCTTTGTCTTCCTTCGCTTGGGAATTAAGACGCAGTCAAGAGCCACGGTGTCAATAATCCCTGACTGCAAGCATAATTATCCACAATTATTAATTCTGTTTATGAGAACGCACTTTAGATGTTTGTAGGCCGATCGAGTCTGACGATAAAGATTTGTTATTTAATTAAATGAAGATTATTCTTAACATAAATAGCCCAGATGTCCCCACTCTTTCTGTCTGTGTTGGAACTGTTAACTAAAAGTCATCTTCATTAATCTCTCAATGGGTTTTAATGAATGTATTATTTGTACAGTCTGTTATATATTAGTTCATTTCTGAGACAACAAGGTGACGTCAAAGATAATCCATTTAGAATAATATAAAACATAGGAAAGCTGGAACCAGGAATATTTGACATTCTTGAATTAACAACTTTAATAATTAACTTACTATTAAAATGATTGCTTGTGTATTTTCTTTTGAAAGGCTTATTGATTCATTGACATTTTTTTAGTTTTCGTAGCAACCATACACACTTGATAAGAAAACAGGCTTACAGCAGCGTTGACAGGTTGTATAAATATATACATACTCCATTCATTTCATGAATATTTATAACAATCTATGGTCACAATAACTTAATAATGTAAACCTGTTATCACTGATTTGAAAGTCTTTATAATCTAGCTTATTTTATTTTTAGTAGCTTGTGTTTTTTATGTAAAAATCAATCCATTGAACACACTACATGGTCTGTATAGAGCTGCAATACAATCACTGAAGGTTTATCTCACTGTCGAATTAAGGTTGATAAAAATTCAACAAGACAATGTTTATAGAGGGCTTTGTAAATACAAACAAAAACATCTCACATTTACAAATATGAGTCAGTAGGGACTTTATTTTGAAGGCACCACCTGAGAGTAAACCTGAATGCACTGTATGACAGGAGAAGGTGATTAACTCTGATTTTGCTAAAATGACTTGGGTGCAGTTCCCCCTGTTGGCCATTAGATGGTAGTCATGTTCCACCAAAAGTTCTAACTTTGGCACCATGAAGGATTCAGGGCTTTTTCTTCTTTTTTATTGCACTATTTTTCACAGACAATGCAAAACTTTCTCAGGGACAGGCATGAAAAAAACTACCAGAGGTTATTGTTAAGTATGCAAACTGCACTCTTAGTGTGTTTGGATTCTGTTCACTTTTATTTTAAAATCTCCCTTTTGGCTTTTTGATTCATCTCTCTGAAGGTCTCCTTTAGTGTGTCTTCCTTAAGCACACTGTTAATATTCTTACCAAGCGCTCTACTGTTAGCAGATTGCATTTGACAATCACACAGGACAGCAACCACATGTATTGATCTGGCCCACGGACAGAACTGGATTGCCAATTGATTCTGGCCCAGTGAGCTGCAGCTGTGATCAGTCCCAGTTGCCCCACAGAAATATGCAGGCGCATGCTGTGTAACAGATGCAGCACTCACCAGACTCCAATGCACTTTCAAACAGCCTAATTGGCCTTTGCTCCGTGGGACCCAACGGGCTGCACTGTGCTGCGGCTCCAAGTGGCTAAAAGGGAAATGAATTGCGTCAGTGGAGCCTGCAGGGCGAGTGAGCTTCACTTTCCAGCGTGATTGTGAGCCGTTTTCACTTTGCTGTCTTAATGGGTTTATTTGGCAAAGACAGCTCACATCATCAGTTTACATTATTTGCAGGAGTTAGCCTGGGATGGCTCATCTTCACCTGTAGTCCCTGGCCTGTTGTTAGACATAGCAAGGGTAAGATGAACATGATGAGATGTTTGCAGACATGTACGTCATCTTCGAAGGGATCAAAGTGCTAAAATCTACACAGGCTTATAAACTAGAAAAAGTTAGCTGACGGCCAACTCTTCTTAGCCTTTACACCTGGAGCGCTTTGACACTCTGAAGATGAACAGGCCATCCCGCAGCAACAAACTCCTTCTTTCAAAGAGGATGCTGTGTGCAACTTTAAGCTTTGAGGATTGATGAAGCCTGCCTCAGACTGATCTTCCATCTTGTTTTTAGGCCTAAATAAGTCAGAGCCTGTCTGCAGACTTATGAGTAAGTGTCATTCAGACACTGACGGATCATTCACACCTTTGTGGAGGGCCTTTTAAGTGTTATCAGACCTGCAGAGACACGTTCAAGATGTTCATTATTTTAATTCCAAATGATTTATTACTCGAGGCAGGTATCAAACTAATGATGCTTTCACCTTTAGTTTTAAGATTGTGGCTGCAGATTTAAACAGCTACACTCACTCCACTTGGTCCATATTTCCCTCTTCTGGAAGTGAGAGATAATAAATACATTTAAGTTGAACTTTCTTCAGCACAAGTTCTTTATCTCCCGATATTACTGACAAAGTTTCGGCGCTTTTTAAGGAGGTTTAGGTATTTTACTGTGCACACACTGCTCATGAGACAGTGTGGCCAGCTTCTTCTTTCTTTCTTCCCTCTCAGTGTGCTGGATAATGGATCTGGGAGTGCACTACTGAGGCCGAAGCTTTCACGTAATACGAACACTACATTCGCACTGTGGGGTGTAGATAATATGAGATCCTTTTCCACCTACAGTACGGTGCATGGTGCCTAAGGAGTATCACTCAATGCAAGACAAGGAAAAGATAAGAAAAATATTCTGGAAAAGGAGAGAGGAGAAAGGCATGAATGACTGGATGTGAATTGGGCCGAGCTTTCTTAAACAGTTGATTAAATGTGGATCAGTCTTTGCTCAGACTTCAGCCTGATGATTTGAAAGAGAAAACAGAAGGAGCTCATGAGTATTTATGTGACGCAGAGCTTGAATTTGCACCTTCAGCTTAGTATTTTTAAACTATCCTCCATAAATGAATTATTATTTCTTTTTAAGACAGCCTCACCAGAAATTAACATCGTGAGCTTCTGTTTCGTTCTCCAGCTTTTTTCATTGAGTCAATAAAACATGGGGCATAGATCCAGCGCCCTGTTTTAAGGTTGTAATGGTGGTTTTTGGCTGGTCGGCGCGGCGTGTTTCACCTGCTGGTTTCAGTCTGTTCCATTACTGGTCTGTTCCTGTCTGGCCTGGTGCGAGAGCCGGCGTGATGGGGAAAGCACACCTCTGGAGATCAGCCCAGTCTGCCCCTGTCATTAGGGCCCGGTTGGGGCCAGCGTCCTCCTGTGAAACACATCAGGCCGTCACCTCGTGCCCTGTACGTGTGCCTGAAAAGGCATTTTACACCACAAGTTTGTCCAGCTTCCTGAAAGTGTGCTCAAACTCTTTTATTGATTGTAGTTAATGTGATTTCATGCTATTTACGCCCTTTAAGTTATGTTAGCCAGAAGACCCTGTGGGCCTCGTGGACCTCTTTTTCCAGTCCTCCTAATGAGCTCACAGCATAGACACAGTACAGGTGTGCGCAATGAGGAAGGTTATAATTCACAGTCTGTGTGATGGCAACGTCAGCCTGGAATGAGTAAACAGTGCCGTACAGCACTCAGCTGCTAGCCTGATGCTGCTTCGTCATCCTCACTGTAAGATCCTCAACTTTTTGGCAAATATTTATATCAGAGACTAAATATGTTGAATCCATCCCCAAAGTACATGGCTGTGGGAAGGGCCATTAATAAGCTGTGCTTTAATACAGTATTAGCCATCCACGGTGACATTTCTGAAAATGAAAGCACAAGACGTTTTGCCAGTGTAACAAAGAAGGTCTCTGGAAACCAAGAAAAATGTGAAGAAAAGGGGTCAGAGGGAAGCTGGTTCCTCCATCTGGAATAGATATGCTGTCAGCAGGCCGGGTCCTGAGCCGAGCTGAGATAATACTTGGAGTGAGGCTTCGGTTTTCTATAATATTCTGCACATTATGGGCCCAAATGACAACTCAGCACTGTACAATCCACTCATGACAACAACAACAACAACATTGTGACCTTGCTAGGCTGCCATCTGGCAAGAAGTCCTCGATTTCGTCAACCGATATTTTAATGCATAAAGGATAAGCACACGTGCTTGAAGAGGGGAGGAAATAAGCTAAGTCTGAAGTGATTCACGGCATGTCTCAGTTCCAGCAGTCAGAACTTTCTCGGAGCTGTAACAGCAGGAGGGGGGTGCTATGGCTGTGTATGATGTGTGCTATATGTTTACACTGCCTGGGGGCGTGTTGGCGGATACTTCTCACTTTCCCCACAGCAAGCCTGGCTGCTGCTTGCTACTCATCCCAGCTCTTTAATTAGCGCCTGCTAATTAGAGACGAGGGTGTACAACCGAGGGTCAGAGACCATAAAACACCCCTAATCTACCAGAAAATCTTTTTTGCTCCCTGTGCCCCCTCACTCTCCTTTCTCTCTCTCTCTCTCTCTCTCTCTCTCCTTTTTTTTATTTCTCTCCAGGCATCAGCAGAATTATGATGGATCCCATTTATTCTTTGGCGCAATAGTGGAAAATATGCTGCCACTAAGTGGGGGGAAAACTTGAGCTAGGAAATGCTCCCTACTGGAGTAGCAAGCTCAGCACTGCTGCATTCGTGCTCAAATTTAAAACACTTCTCTGAATTATATAAATGCGTTCTATTAACAGAAGCTTGTTCTTTGGAAGCTTTGGAAAGAATCACATTAAATGGAGGAAACCACAGGAGACCAAGACTCCCACAGCCTAGTGTTTTTCTGCTTTCGATAGATTTCAGAAATGCTTATTTTCTTGGGTCAGCAACCTGATGATCTCCATATTTCAATTCATAGCACACTGGAGGTTCGTGTCCTCTCTTTGTGTGGGTTTTTTGAAATGTGTGCTTGGGAGGTGCTGTGGGAAAAAAAGGCGACAATAAGCTCGTTGTCACCTTTAAAGAAACCCCCAGCCCGTGAAGAAAAAACAACCAAGACAGACAAACAGTGAAATTCCTCCGCTGACCTCTCCACCTTGAGTCGTAGCAGCGTCTCTGAGCCACCAGCATGACATTTTTACCTGAGTAATCCATATGAAGCTCTCTCATTGTCAGCATCCTCTTTTAGGTCCCACAATAAATCACACGCACACACACACATGCACACACCGCTATGGAAATTGACATTTGGAAACAAACTGTGCATATTCACAGCGAATACCAAAGCGAATGAGTGTAAGGAATGCCTTCACCACAGGACAAAGGAACGTCTGTTGCTCCAGCCGCTCTTTGTAATCTTTGGACAATTTCATAAGGTCTTTTTTGTACCCGGTGTGACTGCAGCTGTGGCAAACGTCCAGACCATCTGACCACCTCTGACTCCAGGCAGCCATACCACAGAGAACTCATCTCACGAGCCGAGATGGTCTGACTAAACTCACATGGAGCCAGCAATGAACTCGGGGTAATTAAGTGCTCAGATCCTCCCTAACCCTCCCTAACCGTAATGGAGATGAGGCTTGTGTACAAAACTTTTCCCCTCTCTCCCATGAAAGTTTCTCCTGCATCAAAAACCTTCATTTAAACCACTGATACCCTTTTGATGCTGTGAAAATAAAAATGTTGAATCATAATTTTAACTGTTTGCATTAGATTCCACAGGTGTTCACATTATTGTGTCCACCCCTGGTAAATATCCACAGATAATACTTAACTGGCATTTTTAACATTCAGTTAACTTGGTGCTGATGCTACTTTGCTAGATGTTGTTCCAATTATATACTGTTTTTTTCCCAGGAAAATAGTTACAGGCCTGTTGAGTGGACAATGTCCTGTATTTAGGCGTCCTGTGGGGAATTATATTGGTGTAACAAAATACCAAAGAAGTCAACGTGACCAAATAGGTGCTTTTAGAGATGACTCATGCTTGCTGTTACGAATCATACACTTAACCTGAATGCTGGTCCAGCTTCTGAGGGAGTCTCTGGCTACTACTGAGAGATGGCCTCCACCCTGGATGACCCAAAAACACCATTTAATTAAGAGGCCCTGTCACCAATGAAATCTCATGGTGCCTGTGGGACAGAGGATCTCATTTCTTCACCAGTTAATTCATGAGATGACTTTAACCGCGGGGTTTGTCTCATTTCTGAACTGATTACCAATCACAGAGTCAATTCCCTAGGCTCCGCTAATGAAAATCTGGCTGAAAGCAAATGAGTACATGCATTGAAATGAGGGATTACTTCTTTTTTATGACTTTGTCCTTTGAGAGTCAAAGAGAGGAAAGATTGAATGTATGATTAGGAATATGTCTAAACGCTAAAATCTAAGGAAGGCAGCTTTGACTCTGCCTCACTCAGTCTTCAGGCAACCACACCTTTCTCAAGAAGTTCTCAAGAAGGGTTGGTCTGACTTGACGTTGAATAATGAAGTTGAAAACAAAGGGATAAAGGTAGTAACAGCTGGGCATCTCAGAGTGAAGATGAAGTCAGAAATTATACTTGTATTTTTGTAAAAACTGAGTATCTACAAGGCACTTTTTCCCTACAGTCGTGTTTCCTTCCACTATGCCAGCATTTAAGTGGGAACTAGAAAGTATTTTGATTCATACAACAAAATAAAAATGTGAATCACAAGCTGGAAAATAAAGTAAGAATAATGTTTACTGTTTTAGTTAAAATCCTATATTCAGGTGAGTTCTGTATTTTTTCTATTTAAAGTTGCATTAAATTAATTTTTGGCCTCTTGGGGGCACAGTTAGATGTAAAGACAACACTGACATATTGTCCCATTATAAAGTCAGGCAATCGTGTAAGCAAATTTGAAGTCATATTTCTAGACACCTTGCAAATGAAATCCAATGTATATGCTTCTTCAAGCTCTATTTTGGTATCCACCAATGAGGGACATATCTTTACCTGCTAAGAGCTCCAATATGTTCACCTGCTGTTTGCTTTTTGTCTACCATTTGGTTCTAGTCAGATAGAGTACAGTGGGTTTATCAGAGCTTTTTTGTTGTTGTTGTTGTTGTTGCTGCTGCTGAAAACAGCTGTATGCTGCTGCTGGAAATCAAGACAAAAGCATGTTGACCACAAAAGTCAGCTTTAGAATTAACTGAAATTGTTAGCTAATGATAGATATTACTTTGCTCAGCATGCTTTTGCTGAAATTAGTTAACTCAAGATGTGACTATATACAATGTAATATGTACGTAAATATTGTGTCACCAGTGTAATGTTACTTTTTACAGTAATGTCACCTTTAACATATATATCTAAGTATTTAAGTATGTAGTCCCCTAACAGGAAAGGGGCAAGTTTACCAAGTATCATTCAGGTACCAATCATGCTAAACTGTTGCTGGAGCACTATGTGAAAAGGGGCAGGACTAATTTATTAGCATTAATTGCTTAGTGGGACACCTACGTGAAAAAGAGAAATCATTAGCATTTATTTATTTAACAGGGGCAATTATTTGTTGCGCCCGTGTTTTACCTGTTACAAGTAAAAATGTCACAGAAAGGTCCTCACAGGTGTTCTGTGGAAATACTTATATAACCTTTTCCCATTTTTAGTAATGCTTTGAAAAAAATTGAGCAACAGATTCAGATTCTTGTATAAATATTTGTCTATTCTAAGATCAATCTGAATTTTCATTCACATTTTCCTCTCATAAATTATCTATAAAGATGTTGTTCTGTTCTATTCTTATGCAGATGACACATGACTTTACGCAGCAATAAAACCTGATAATATGACAGCTAAATATATCCACATATCCATATTTTGGCTATCAAAACATAGATGAAAAGTTCTGAGCCTTTAGGGCAGGTGAATTTTTGCAGGCTTGATCTATATTTCTTCTCTGACAGTCACATCAAGGCAAAATCCAAAACAAGCACATTTTTCCATCTGGGAAGTGTCTCCAGGATTACACATTTCCTCTTTTTTTCTGACCTAGAAAAACTGATTCATGTTTTTGTTTCTTCCAGAATCGCCCAGTGAAGTGTCTCTGGCTGAGCAGTCTTCCATGTCAGAAAATGTCAGGTCTAGTCAAGATTTAGCAACATTGTGAAATTACTCAGCAGTGCAGGAAACATGAACGCATTTCTCTCCTGTCTCAAGCTTAAGAAGTATTTCATCAGTGGGTTGCAACAAACATCCACCTTGTCTTCCACCTCACCAGCCAGCATTATTCCTGTCTCTGGTTCCCCACTGTCTTCCCTTTTTTTCTGTCCCCTGCTGAGTTTTGTGGTGTTGTCTGGTGTCTTCATAGCACCTCAAATATGGGACACATGCAACAACATGAGGGTGTATGTGTGACTGCACAGGTTTATTTCTGGACAAGGCAAAACTGATCAGGAGAAGAGGTAACTAAGATGATGATGAATGTTCCCTCATTCACGATTAATTCACGATTAATTCATGAATGTTCAGCCCTGTTTTTTTTTTTTGGTGGTGCCTACCCAGAGAAAAAAAAACCCCATCCCTTTGACTTTGTTCGTGGAAGTTTAAAGGCACCCTCTGGACTTCTTTCCAACACATTAAGTTATATTTACATTCACTGCTCCTCACCAAAACACATTGTTTGTGTTCTCGAGGTCTAACAAACACAACGAAAGCCCTTCTGTCCTCATAAAACATTTGCAAAGCTGTTTTTGTGGATCTTTTGGTACGAGGATTGTTTACGTCTATGTTTGCTCACTAGCAGTCTTCTCCTTTTTTTGCCTTTTGCTGGCCCATCGGTATGTTTCTTGGCACATTAACGTAAAACCATTGGCAGCAATGTGTATCAATTTTGCCATTTGCTTGTGCATCTGTTCAAGCTTCCAGGTGTGTGTGCACGCAATACAAGCAAAATGGGACCCGCTCTTAAAAACATTGCTCTATTGTACTAAATAGCTTTAACTCAGCCATTAAATTGTATTCCAGCTGAACGAAAATGTAAGGAATACAAACATATTATTATCTTACCCTTTTCCCGTCCTGTAAAAATGGCCTGGATGATGTGAATACTTAGAAGAGGCTACAAAAAGTTAACCTAATGGTAAAAACTATTTCCGGCATAGAAGTGTAACATTCATGAATACTGCCATTGTGACACTATAATTACAATGTGTGGTGAGTGTGATTCGAGAAATTCAACAACATTGTAATTGAGAGTCAACGTGAGTACAACAGATGTTTGTGATTGAAATGGCCTTTTAGAGAAGTTTAAAAAAAATTCCATCAGATCCTACTCTGTTGGAAAAAGTTAATATGTGAACTATTGATATTGGCCCATGCCTTGACACTGTCAGGTCAAAATGGCCGGCTTCTTATTTTACTAATAGTTTTTTTCCCTCCCTCTAAAAATACAGGCAAGTGCTATTAAATGGAGCAAGACTGGCTACTTGAGAATATTTGGAAAGATTTCCAGTGGCCTCTCAATAATCTATCACTTATATGAAGCTTGCTGCGATTGTGTTTGCTTTAAGGAAGCATGATGAAAGTGCCCCACTGGTCCTCCAGTGCATGCTTGATGCAATCGCTGGTGTTGCAGTGATTTTCTCAGCCTGACTCCATGAGGTCTGAACTTCAAAGGCAGATTTTGGCCAGTGCTTGGATTCACTATTCACTATCACAGGAAACTAAAGCCAGGTGTGAGATTCTCTCTTTTTTATCTCTGAAACTTTGGGACACAAAAGCAGCCATCCTGTCAGGGGGATTCAGTGATTACATCTTAAATCAATTGAGTAACAAAACATAATTTGATTATGAGCTGTAGCTGAGACTAACAGAGCACCCAAAGGTGCCACACAGATCAGGACAGATTAGCCTCAGCTGGGAGATCCGTCACACTGCCTTTGTAGTGAAACCACCCAGCAGAGAAAAACAGAGCGGGGATTTGGATTTAAGGGGAATAAAGCCAAGATTTGGTCTTATTTTTAATCACAACAGAGAATCAAAAGCAATTGTCTTTGGGCTGGTTGGATCATTTGCTTTGAGTTTTGTGTCCTCACAAGATTTTTTACAGAAGAGAAGCACTTCTGACAGAACTGAGACTGTGTTGTATGTGGGTGGGCTAAGCCTCATGGCTAGTGACGTAATCTGATTAAAGTCAGTGATTAGCTGCTAAATTGTTCTACTCAGCTGTTTTAAACACATTGGGCTACTACAGAAAAGAGTCATGTGGCAATGCTACATTGCATTGTAAACACTGTAGGCAGGAAGAGATACAGAATAACATTTTCCTAAGAAATTTGAAGATGGGAATACTCTTCTACTACTACTACTAATACTTGAGAGAGGGTTTTATTATTGTTGTAGAAAATGGTATAATATGTGCACCAACAGTCACAAATCTTAGATTTAGAAGAAAGCCACACATAATTAAACTTCAGAAAGAGCAAGCAACATGTTTTCCCACAGATTTAAAAGTAATTTTTTTTATTTTCTGAGGTGTTCCTGGAGCAGTCTTACCGCCACAATTTGTTTTTAATGCTCTGCAGCTGTGAGTAGCTCCTCCATCTCTTTGTGCATTGCAATGTGGGCCGCACAATTAAAACCACAATAACTGACTTTTTGGCCACTTGGGGGAAGCGGAAACAAACCCATGCAACCCCGACTTATTAATCACATCCACCTTTAAGTTGATATGGTGAATGTATTACAGAACAATTTACTATATACGTCCTGCAGATATGGAGTAACAGTGACATTTATAGGAAGTGGTGTTTTGATCTAGTATTCACCCTCAGTTCTGTTCTGTTTCACTCTCTACTAGCTCCTGAGACAAATATCTGGCTTTTTAGCAGCACGATGTTTCACTGTGATCACCATCTGTTTCCAAACTTTTGTCTGTCTGCTGTTGCGTGCTGGGTAGGTAGCATACGGTCTGTTTTTTTAGTTTTTCTGACTGTTAACAGTGGTGAGACTGAACCAATACAGTAAAGGTGCAAGCCATTGAAACAAGAACAATAAGCTGAAAGACACTAAACGCTTAATGGAGCTGGGAGAACAGCAAGGTTGGGTCGAAATTCTCAGCAGTTTCATCAGAAAGAGCAACCCCTTTTATATCTATCAAAGTTAATATAAAAAGACTCATTAGTGCACTGCTAAAAAACTGTTTAATATGTATAGTCAACACAGAACACAGAAATTGTCTTTAGCAATCAAATTACAGATGCCAAAAATATACAAAAATATACATTATACTAAAGGTAACTAAGTAATAAAGTGTATTAAAAATGAGCAATTATTTGTAAAGATAACAATATCAAATCATGTGGAATCATGAACATATTTTTTAATTCGGCATTTCATTGCATGACCTATTTTTGCACTCAAGCATACAGGATTTGCTCTGTCTTGTTTCAGTTGTCCCACCGGCCTTGAAGTGTTCTTTTTTTGTCTTTCCTGGAGTTCTTACTTGAGTCTGACAGGGTGCTAGGTGAGTCTCTTCTTTCCAACTGGTGTCTGGGGCCTTTATTCCTGTCCAGCTGGGGCATGTAACATTGGCGGGGGACAGCTCATGTTATCCCTCACGAGTCATCCCCCTTTTCACGATCCCCAAGTGATCTCAGACAGGCCTCACAGTGCGGACCGGAGTTTACATGCCCCTTTCATTTTTTCCCTCGCAATTTATTTACGCTGCAGTCGTCTAGCAACCACCACAACACTCACCAGCTCCTCCTCCTCTTATGCTCTCTGTGTCATTGGTCGTTAACCCCCGTTTGAACAAAGCAAAGCCACATCTGCTGAGGGACTGATGTACACATGTTTTGGGATGTACAGGTACCATTGGTAGTCCAGCGGTATGATTTGTGCAAAAATACGCATGTAGACACACCTTTCCAGGAACTGTTAGGTCAGATGGTGGGTCACCCCGGTGGGAGGCCAATGACAAACAGGCTGTGACTCAGAAAAACCTACCCACTCAACTAATCAGGGGGTGATAGCTCTGCTTTGAGCCTCGTCCACTCACAATGTTGTCTGGGATCTTATCAGTGCTTCGCTCTTCCGCCTCGTGCTCCATCGTCTGCGATGAATGTTTTCTTTTCTGGAGAAAAAGAGAGGGATCAGAGTCCAATGTCTCCGGTCTGCTATGACATCATCCCTGCACACATCTGGAACTGCTAGAGAGTATATATGTGTGTGTGTGTGAGAGAGAGAGAGAGAGAGAGAGGAGTGAGAAGGGGGAACTGTAGGAGAATAGGGGGGCTGGTGGTGACACATCAGCAGTAAGGAGAAAAAGGGGGAAGAGCGAAAGAAAGGAGAGGAAAAAGACTGTTTATCTAAAGAACATAGACAACGATGAGATGTATAACCAGTTTGTGTAAACACATTATTTTCTGCCATAGCACTGATGAATCAGAAACTGTGGCCTGTGCACACTTAACTTTGAAGGCAAAATCTGGTTCATGGTTTCATTGGAGGAAAAAAGTAAAAGATGTTTTGCCTCAAGGAAATACTTTGGGAGATTTTTAATGTTCTAATTTATTTACAAGCTGATACAGATTTTTTTTTAAGATCTACACTCACGTTACAAGTTACAAGAGGAACATCAAGAGATTTATCTATATTAACGTTAGTGTTTGTTGAAGCTTGAGCATGGTGCTTTCTTTCTTTCATTCTTTGCATGTCTTGCTTCTGGAAATTTAGTGATGGGGCGAGAGATCGAAAAGCACATTTGGCGCCGTCATGAGTTTGTTTCTCATTCTCAGCACTAGGGGGCGACACTTTACTTATTGATTATTCCAGTTGGTGATCTGAAATCATGTAAGTGACTGCCTGTCAAATCATGAGAACTGGAGCCTTTTATGGCTGTTATAAAACTGCTAAAAAAGAGAAGATAGAGAGATAATACTAATCGGACGTCATGATTTATGCTGGTTCTCTTGCCGAATTTAATGTCGTACATTTATAGTAGTGGGTACATTTATTGGATTACACAAATCTGTTGGATAAAGGCAAATAAAAAGGGTGTAGCCCAAAGTACAGTACACGCACAGCACAATATCTCATCTTCACCTAACTTCTTGTTCAGACAGAACTGTGGAGATGTGAAATGTTGAAAGGAGGAAACACAAAGATGAGGAGAGAGAAGTCGACACTTGAAGGGATGTGGAGAAAGCTGGTTGCCAGATGTTTGTTCCAGTGCTGCAACATGCTCTGGAAAAACAAAATTTGAGCCTAACCTCTCATTTTGTATTTTATGATCCACTTCCACTCTCCCTCGATGTGAATCACTCAAACTGACTCGAGTTCTCATCTGCTCCCTCAAAAAATTTCTATTATTTCTTATTCTTCGCCCTGCTATTGTCTGGTTTTATGTTCCATTTTTTTATGTCTGACAAGGAGGGAGGAGAGTTTACAGTAGGGAGGAAAAGAGAGAAGTTACTGTGAGAGGGGGGCAAAGCTGCAGAAAGTTGTAGAGGGGCGTCCAAGTAAATTACGCAAGAGAACATGAAATGGAAGGTCAGAAAAAGAGAGGAGAAAGAGAAAGGAGGGAGGGAGAGTGTGTTGGGTATACAGTCGTCTCCAGAGCCCCACGTGTGCTGTGAGTTCAGGAGATGATGGAGACTCTTTCGCTTTAAAACTGAGCCTGACCCATTAATCCAGCCACAAGGGCCTGTGATGTTGTTGTCTCCAGCAGGACCTGCGGAGCACAGCGGACCGCAGCAGAGCAGTGCACTCCAGAACCCTGATCCTGAACTCTGCTGAGCTCGGATACCACAGACACCGCCATGCCACATAACCAGTTTATCTGTCTGTCACTCTCCCTTGCTCCCTCCTCCTCCTCCTCCCCCTCTTCTTCTTTTTCCCTCCTCCCTCCTGTCTTGTTTGTGGTACCATTGCATCAGATCACTGCTGGACTGATGATTGTGACAAACTAGTCTACAATGATCCTGCAGAGGTCCATTACACTTCTGATGATAACGTTTTTTCCGTGACCATCATCTGGCTGCCCCACTTGGTCATGAGGGGGTGCAGAGGAAAGAGGCTGGAGTACGGGTTGTGGGGGGGTGGAGGATGTGTGAACTAGCCAACTCCCACCCCCAGTCAGAACAAGGCCTCCACCCCCATGGGGTTATCCTTACTTAGGTCTGGAAAAATGGAAAAAGGTCTGACTCACAGGGTGATAAATTCCTTTCTTATGTTGAAGGATTCCCCAAGGAAACCATTACTAGCATGAGTTGACACAAGCTGCCAGAATTGATGAGTTAAAATAAATGCAACCTGGCTTTAATACCACAGTGAAACAATCAGTAAATGTCAGCTAATAATATCTTTGGTTTAGAAGTTGTGTGTGTGTGTGCGATTCCACTTTGGAGTTTTAGTCCCCAAAGAATAGTGTTTGATTTGGCATTGAAACATGTGGAATCACGTCCCCCCTCCCCCCTCCGATATCTCCTGTTTGAGATTTGAAGACTGTCTCATATTTTCCATGTTATTCCTATTGATTTATTGCTCTTCAGTTGGTGTTGTAGGCTTTAAAACACTTGTGTCAGAGCTTGGCTTCTGTTCAGGATTCACGCAGTTTTGTCATGCAAGACTTGGGCAGGGTTCTTAATGTTGCTTGGCTTGCATTTTCACTCGTAGGTGGTAATGGCAAAAGACTGGCAATGAGAGCTCCACTTTGCATTATTTATGCACAGCAAATAAGTTTGTCTTTGTAATTGGCCGTTTTTTAAAGTGATTAAACAAATAATATCTTGAACATGACAGTGCTCTGTCCATCCAAAAAGAAACATGTCCAAGGGCGAGCAAGTTATACACACAGCTGTGAGTTTATAAATCATCTCTGAGAATATCAGCAAAGGCCCGGGAACAAAATAATTCCCAGCTGCAGTCTTAAGTCAGCCTTGCCTTCATCCATCCTCAAAACATCATGGTAATGAAGACCAACAAGCTGTTTTCAATCAAACAACACAATCTGCACTTTGCCCCTGCCTTTCTCTATTTCCTGCTATTTTCCACTCCACCATTCATGTGAGGGGATCATGAGTTGTAAAGACTGCGTTTTGTTGGTGGTGGAGGGTTAAAATGTGCAGAGACTGGTCTGGTGTTGAAGGTTGAGTAATGCCCAGTTTTAGTACCAGGAGAGGGGGGTCTGCTAAGACTCAAGGGGTGATGTAATCAGGTTTCGCAGAAGGGACTTGAGGTGTGAAGGTCCATTACTGTTGCTTAGATCAATAACAGATCCCCTAAATCACAAAGGAGGATTTCTGAAAATTGTTGGATATTTTATAGTCCTTGTATTTGGCACTCTTAAATTTGATCCTCAGATATTCATGCTCCATATGTCATTTGTATTGAAAACGTAACTACCATGTATAACAAAAAGAGACTTTTTTCTGCATTGATTGGTCAATGACTGCAAAGAACATTATAAAGAGAAAAGATCTTTGGATCACCATTAATGAAGAAAAAGTAGATTATAGGAGAGATAGAGGCAGAACATCGATGGAAAAAAGCAAAAAAGCAAAGTAGTTGGTTGACTGACTCAGACTCTCCCAAAATAACTGCTTTTTTCCTACAAGGATAATTAAACCTTCCCTTTAATTATCTAATTCGTCTAATTCAGACATCTCATGTCCTAAATTAGCACAACTTTCCTCCTATGCTGCCATTGTCTAAGAGAACCTCCTATGAATTGAGTCAGTATCAACAGTCAGTGACCACATACTCTGTAGACACTTCAGACCATTGGTTTTATGGTACTCTGAGCCCAGGCAAAAGCCCTCATGCTTTTCATTACAAGCATCACATAAGGGACTGATTTAGACTTGGGATACCTATAAAGATACAAAACAGCATAATTCTCAGTTTCAATAACAAGGACTAAGCCCCACATTTGAAATATTGATCTGTTGTGTAAGTTGGTTGATCCCATGAGAAAACCTGGCAAGTTCTTGCCAAATGAGAAACTTAACCTCCCTGGTTTCTGCCACTCTATGAGATAATCATCAACATCTACTTATTTGTTGGACTATATCAAACTTTTGGATACAGATACACATACCTGAGTAGTGAAGATGTGAATGTAGATTTAGATGTCATCAGCAAAGAAGCAAAAATGAACTTGTGCCTTTAAAGGATTCTGGAAAGAGGTGGCATGTTGACAGGGGTAAGGGCCTTGCATTTAACAGTGTGCATTCACATTAGTCTCAAAAGGTTTAGCCCCTTTTAAAGTTTTTGTGCAATGTAAGACACCAGTCTCCTGTCTAAATAAGCTTCTGATCACTTTTACTCAAAGGTTACAACTTACCAGGTCATACTTAATAACAAACCATTGTTGCTAGTTGGCACAGCTCTGAATTGAATGCTGTCAAAATAACATCAAAGGATGCAGCAGCACAATGTTAAATACACTGAGATTAAATGTGTGTCTTGTTCTGTCTTCTGAGATTGTAACAAAATTATCATCACAGTCATCATCTCTCATGCACAAAGAAAATAAAATCAGTTAAAGAAACACTGTGACAGACACAATAAGTGAGGAGATTCCTTTCATCAGATTAATTTCTAAAAACTATTTTCTGTCATGGTGTGACCAAAATAACAATCAGACTGACCAATTTCTGAGTAGAGAGAATCAAACAGTTTTCTTACTATGTTGTTGGACATGATGAACAGCATAGATTTGGGCGTCATCAGCATAACAGTTGAGGTTTACATTAAAAAAGAGCATTCAGGAAAAATATAGCAAGCATGCAAAATGTTAGCTTAAATATAAGCACTATGTCATACACCAAGGTAAACCTGGAGTTTTCTAAGGTGAATGTAAAAATAGTTCATCCAGTGTCAGACAGGACTCAACAAAAAGGTGATACAAATTCTAATGGAATTCACAATGTAATTTTAAAGACTGTGGTTGTTAGTACCAAATACTTCTTCCAGAACAGATGGGATGATTCATTATTCACAGCTGACAGTGTAGTATTATGCTATGGAAAGACCTGTTGCCAGTTCAAATAGACCATTAGTGGAGAAGTAATGAGTCAAGTTAACTTCTGTCCAGGACTTTAGAAATGAAGGGAAAATATTATTTGAACCTTGGAACCTTGATTGTAAAGAAAATCAGGATTAAGATGGATCTTTTTGATCAATGGTTTAATCAGTATCTATTTATATGGAAGCCAGTAAGTTTTCATAACAGACTATTTTATCAAATTTGGCAGGTAGTATGTGAATAAATCTCACAAAACCATCATTTCCCCTCTACCACTTTTACTTTATGTCAACTACACATTGATATTGGTGATAACAGATGGTTTCACGCATTCATCAAGTGGACAATGTGCTTCAGAGGTGCTGTCAAAAATATAAATGCTCTTACACTTAAACGGTTCATATTGGGATTAAGTACTGAGTACAGTGGAGGACAGATGATTGCTTTAATGCTCTTCTTAGAGGTGCATACAGTATGTATCGATACATATTCCTCAAGCACCTCTGTTTGGTGCCCTCTTTGCCATAGAAATACAGATGGCAGCAATTATCAACCAACCAATGTGTGGAGGGAACAGAATCCTGTAGGCAGCCAAAGTTTTATAAAATAACACATCTCCTGTGTTTCAGCAACTTTTGTTTTTCTTTTCTATACCCACTCCCCCGCAAATCTGTGGGACCTCTAAGCTCAGAGACATCTGAACCAATGTTTTGGGCCTTTCAAGGAGCACTTTTGTTAAAGCTTCTCTGCTGGATTTGATTTCTCTCGAAAATAAACAAAAGCATGGTATACCTACTCTTAAAGGAGAACTACCGTTTTAGTTTTCTCCTGGTCCTGCAATCACAAGTCACTTGTGTAACTTTAAACAGTTGGAAATGGCAGTTAGATGCGTGTCATTCAACACGTGTGTGTTATTACAGCAAATGATGAAGTGTGTGTTTGTTTGAGTGTGTGTGTGCGGGTTTATGTCTGGGTGTAGATAATGAAGACTTAAAAGCAGGAGAGAATGTGGAGAGAAAAAGTATGTTCACTCTCTTGTGACTGAGATAAAAGGCAGAGGAAGGAACTCAACGCTTTTCATTACCTGCTGATTTTGCCAAATGCTTGTCATTCGCCCCTGCTTTAACCCCAACCATCCACATTTAACTTGACAGCATTTAGCCCTGACCTCTCACCATCCAGGACTTCAGCCAAAAACAAATGAGCTCACACCCTTCCCTCTTCTATACTTCTCTTGGGTTTAGGTCGTGTGTATGAAGAGAAGTTTTAGTTACTTCAGATATCAGCCAGGTCATCTGAACCAAGCTATCCCTAACCCCTTAACCCTCAGAAATGCATCACCTCCACCTCCCCTTTGGACATCCATGCCCCAGAGCTCTTTCTCCTCGGCTCCTTAAAGTCTGCCAAACCAACTGTACATGGACTCAAATCATCTCGCTCTTGACTGAGGTGTGTGTGAGTGTTTGTTCTTTAGAAACCTCCCTGGAGACGAGAAGCTCCTCCAGGTTGATGTATCAATTTTCTGAAACGTTGTGTCATGACCTCACCGGGTTGCCACATCACAGATTCATGTCCAGCATGTCCTGTCCAAAACTTTAATCCAAACCATTTCAGGAAAATGTAGTATGGACCGCAGAACAAGAGGCTGTGTTTTTTTCCAACTCTCCCACAGTATCCTGGATCTAGATTTCTTCGGATTGCTTCTACGCGGCAGCTGTTGGATTGTCTCTCGTCAGGATTAGTCAGTGTCTGCACTTGTGTTCATATTAGTGATTACTTGGGGGTGTTGTGCTGTTAAAACCCACAATGAGGGAAATGTCTCCCTAAGTGCCCTATGACTCACTCCACTCCGCACTGCACTTCAGTCATGCCGTACAGTACGTCTCTATTGGCTGTCTCGAGAGGGCTTTAATTCTGAGGTTTCTCCGGTTGTGTGTGTGCGCTGAAGGGACTGACACGAAGATATCCTACGTCTAATGAAGTAAACAAACTGGCTGCGCAGGCTTGGCAGATGTTTAAACATGTTAACATGGAGACGGTCAACACTCTTCAGATCTTGTCTTAATGACTGCTCAGCTGTGAGAGCATTTGTACGCTCATTTGCAAGCATGTGTTGCTATTTGTGCATGACAGGAAAAAAAAAAAACGAGAAAAGAGACACGTTTTCCTTCATTTATTGTAATCTAATGAGCACCCTCCATCTTCTCCTCCATCCTCACTCTTTCCATTCTGACCACATCTATCTCCTCCACCCCACCTCCTTTATCCTGTGTCTTGTGTTTTTGCTGGTAGACGTAAATCAAGTGTCTGGAATGGAAACAGTCACGTTATTGGTGTGCCACATATGTTTATATTTAAAGCCTTTTCCTCTTTTTTTTTTTTTTTTACTCTTTCTCAGAGAGAGCACCTGAAAAACACAGGAGGGGGAAACCGCTGGAAAGTGTGATTCAACCGAAAATGTCTGCCCACCACCCCCCTCCTCCTCTACCCTCCACCACATCTGAGGCTCCCACTCCGGCAGCTTAGCAGAGTCAGATCAGTGTATTAACCAGGGAAGAGAGAGAGAGAGAGAGAGAGAGACAGAGAGGGGGGGGGGTTTCTGCTTGACCCGTGAGGCCGACAGAGGTGGAAAGAATGTGCTGTCCAGCCGGTGAACACGTTAACACAGAGGGGGGAAAAACTTCCTACAAGCAGCTTTCCCACCATCCCAAACCCCCTCACCCTCCATTTACACATGGAGAGAAGGAGGAAGGGAGAGTGGAGGAGGAGTAAAGCAGATGGGGAGGAGGGGAATGAAAACGCAAACTGCAGAGAGATGGAAAAGGTATTGAATGGAAAAAAAAAGAAAAAAAATTGAAGGGAGGAAGACTGTGGGTGGCCAAAGAGAAAAAGGAAAAAATTCAAAGGATGCATTTTAACCTTGAATTTTAGACAGGAGAGATGCATGAAAAGTTGTATCACAGCATTGGTTTTCTAAAAGTATAATGCTGTAGCCAAACAAGAAAGGGAGGGAGGCACATGGCAGCCAGGTGGCCTGAGTCTTGCTGCTGAGAGCTTGCTGCTGACCAAAGACACAAGGAACTTGGTAAAACTTTAAAGGAACAGGTCAACATTTTTGGAAATACGCTTATTTGCTTTCCTTCCAACAGTTAGAGGAGAGAATTGAAACAGCTTTCATATTTTGCTGCCAGGAGACAGTTAGCTTCGTATAAAGAAACAGCTGGCCTGGCTAAGTCCAAAGATAATAAAAAAATCTGCCAACCAGCTCATCTCATGCACCCTAATTGAAATGTCATATATTGTTTCTGTTCATACAAAAATCTATATTATATATTGTTTCTGTTCATACAAAAATCTTTGTGTAAAAACAACAAGTTGTGCTTATTTCGTACTTACTAGTCGTACTTATTCCAACTGAAAGAACTGAGCACAGATGGCTTAAATGGGTGTCACATGGTCACATAAACCTTATTTCTGTATTTTTAGAAGTTGTCTGAAATGTAGTGATCATCATCTGTCACATGTGCAAGTAGAATGAATAATAAAATATGTTCTGTCAGATTCAGACAGGACAAACCAATAGACACTTTCTCACTTCGATTCATTGGTGACACTAAATTCATCACCAATGCCGCATCGAGTCATCATCAGGTCGCCATCAAGGGTGAGAAAAAGCTAGTCAGATGCTAAATAACAGAGCAACAGCACCATGAAGTATGTACAGTGGTAACGAATATATTTGTATGGACTATTTTCAGCTGTGGATTTGTCGCGCTGTGGCGGTAGTATGGTGAATGTGGGATTGACTCAAAATAAACAACAGCGCATGTGTTCATTGTAATAAAAGAACATGTCAGTCAGTGTAATGAAGTGGCTCACTGATGTATTTTTAAATGTTTTTGGACGACAATGGTGTTTCAATGCAGAGAGAAATAAACAATATCTGGCTTTGAATACACAGACAATGTTTACTAATAGGATCAAACCTTTGTTGGTTTTGGTCTTTTTTGGGGGATCTGCTATAATAATCATAAAATAAATATAGAATATCATGGTCTTTATCCTTTAAAAGACCATACCATGTATGTGCAAGTTTAAGCATTGAACTGAATATCATAATTCCACAATTCAATCCCATTTTAAGGGTCTGCTAAACAATTTCCACACTAATGGGTAATGAATGGAAGCAAATGGATGCTTGAAATGTCAGAAAAAAATACATTGAAGTCTCTAAAACACAACAGCATAGATTGCAACATGGTGAACTGCAATATAAAGTATGCTTGATGTAAAGTGAATGGACACAAACTTGGAAAATCAGTGATTCGCTTCTTTAAATTACAACAACATAGGACTTTAAAAGGTTGAAATATCTGTATGTGAGTTCTGAACACAAATCTCATTTATTTACACA
Source organism: Scortum barcoo (assembly GCA_023238725.1). NCBI lineage: Eukaryota > Metazoa > Chordata > Actinopteri > Centrarchiformes > Terapontidae > Scortum > Scortum barcoo. The sequence continues at coordinate 11,285,644 of CM041545.1, forward strand.
CAGTGTGGTATATACACATGCACTTATACATGTACACAATATATGCATTATTGCATTATTATAAGTTTTCAAGAATAAGTGATAAGCAGATTTATTGCAGAATCAAACTGAAAAATGCTGTAGGTTGGAGGAAACTCTCTGCGTGGAGAACTTTAGGGGCCTCTTGGAGTGCCAGTACTTTAAGTGATCACTGAGGCTTTAAAGAGGAAGTTCCAAGTAATGGGGACACTGCTCCTGGAAAGATCCGTTGAATTTTTAAAAAATAATTTTGCAATGCTTTGAGCTCTTCAAAGTATCTGCAAGAGTATCATGCAAGTTGGAAATAATGTTTTTTGTAATTATAAGATCACTTTCTCTTTAAAAGTGAGGCTAGTGCAAGAAGAGCAGACAGAAGAGACACTGAGTTAAAACACAGAAACAAACAATCACAATGCTGAAACGTCGACATGTTGACATGTTTCCTGTTGTTTCAGTAAACAGCAGGCCCACCCAGCCAACCTTAGGTGTGTCTGTGTGTGTGTGTCTGCAGTTACACACATGTGGAGGTGTCAGCCCTCCTCTGGGGGTCTCTGGTCCAGTTAGAGGCAGTTTATGGGAAACAGACGCACACCTGTCTGCTGTTTCCAGCACCAGCCAATGGTCAGCCTCCATCTCCCAGAGAGGAGACCCTCTCGAGTTCCACATGGAGCCAGCTTCTTGGTGGGGGGCCAACTCTTCGTCATGATTTGGGATGATCCTCCAGGAGGGGTGGCATCCAGCGTGTCAGCTAAGCGTCCCCTTGGAAACGTGGTGTAAATCTGAGGCAGGGAAAGAGAAGGACGCCTGGGGGATAACCAGGGAGGGGTCAGAGGGGCCCAGCCTGCCCAGGATATGGCTCTCTCTGCCTGGGATGACTCAACTGCAAAACATCTCTTTCCAGGCAAAACATCCACGTCAGCACTCTCCCACAGGCCCATTGGGTCTTTTAATTACAGTCTGGACTAACTCTCCTTATCTGCAGGCCTCATTTAATCCAATCCATATCTAGGAATTTTATTTTTAATACTTTATAGTATTTTTGTGTATGTGAGAGATATGCACTCATTCTGCAAATGTGACTTTTGTCCTCTGCGAGTGTGTGTGAGAGCATTAATCTGAGTTGACATGGCGGACATTATGCATGAGCGTTCCTAGAAGTGTTGATAGCTGAGGGGAGAGGGCTCTGATGTCTTTAGCAGACTGTGGTTTCTGTAAGCAGGCTCTTTCTGCCCCCTGACCCACTCAGCCCTGCACCCCACTACCAGCTTCCTGTACTCCTGTGGGACCCTCTATCAATACTACCCCCCTTTCTAATAATCCATCTAGTTTTTGACCCACATTTGCATTTCCTTGTGTTTCCAGCTTTCATTCTCTTACTTTAAAATGTCAGTATCAGTATTGTGTGGTGTGGCTGAGAAATTCTGACCTCATTGAAAATGTTGACCTATCATGTCAGACCACTCACCAAGTAAAGAATGCTACATCACCTCAGTTCAGCTGTCCTGGAGACCAAGGGGGTGTTTAACAAAATGTAAGATGGGGCTGGGATGTGGAGTGGGGGCTTGCTGCTGCAGGTACCAGTAAGACATGAAATACGATCCAGGATGTCCAGTTTGAGTAACAGATCCATGAGTTTGAAGGCGGCATGCAGCAGAGCAGTTTATAATATTCAGAGATAGGATTTTGCAACTCTGGAAAGTTACCTATTACGCAGGTAAATATTTTATTCTTCGTTGTGATTGTGAGCCAAAGAGCAAAGATATGACATTCACTTTCTAAAGTGATCCACCAGGAATGTTCACTTGCAAATCTCTGCATTGCCAGATGACGTTATGTTGCGTTCCAGCAACAGTTGAGACGGGTTCAGCTTTTAAATTTTTTTTCTCATGTTTTTTTGGAGTGTTTTTTATGCAGTGCTAAAATCAGTATGAACACAACATGTAATCAGCAGTGGAATCTCTTTGTTTTCTTATGGAGAGAGACACCTTGCGGCAATGCTATTCTTTGTGAAGGGTGGATTTATTGCCTTGCTGTTACATTCAGTTTCAGCTTTGACCCTGCTTTCAATACACAAACAATGAGATGGTAGCTTCTCCTAATGACACCTGAAAGCGCCCTGTCTTGTAGTGGGCACAGCCCGGACAACAATCACATGTAGTGAGCCTTATCCTTTGTATTAGTTACTTGTATTCATGACCCACAGTCAAATAACAATAATTGTTATGCACATTTGACAACAAAAAACTGAAACGTGTAACAATGAGTACATCTGTGTTGTGAATAGCTGTACTGAAACTGAAGAGTTGAAGCAGGCAAAAAAGAGCTTTACCCGGCAGAGACCAAGTATTCAAACACATTTTGTCCAAAACCAGATTTTGCTGTTTGCCAACCAAAAGAGGAGGAGAGAGAAGAAATGCTATTGTTAGAATCTCATTGTTGACAGTGAACTTTAAACAAAATGACTTGAAACCATCAGTGTGGAAGGAACCCTTTTTTTTTTCTTTTGACAGAATCCCCTCAATGTATCTTCATTATTGTGGACATGGGACATGCAAACTTCTCTTCTCTTGTTACATAATGAACAGATCCTAAGCCCAAGAAAGAAAAGACACTAATGATGTTGTATTGTTTGGCTCTATGGCTTGCTGTTAAAAGGCAGCTGAAGTTGAGGCTCATTAAACGGTGCTGAAGACCATGTCCCGGAGCTTGGGAGAACTTCAGAGGGAGGGCAGAACATGCTTGCAACAACCCACAACACACAAATATGGAGGAAATGTTGCCACGAGATGGTTATCACTTTACGTCAGAGGTAGCGAATGGGGTAAATTCGGAGTAAAAGTGCCTTACAGATTTTGAATGTTTAGCGGCATTTTAAATGCCATGCCATGACAGACTGCTATAACTTCCAGCTGACTCATTTATTTTATTATGTGACCACCATAAATGGAAAAGACCCAGCTTGCTGAATCATGGAAGAAACTTTATTGCAGGGTGATCGTACCCCCCAAGAGAGATTTCCACTAAGTGCAGGATGGTTTCCCGAGAAAACCTCAGTTCTCAAAAGCTTTGAAATGTTAAGTTATATGTATTTTTGTCAGCGCTGTGAGAAAAGAAGGAAAAAAAATTCTGCATCAAGGTAATTTCTGTGGATTTGGATCGGGTACCTGAAGCTTTTTGCTTGAGCTGAACTCCCTTATGAGAACTACACTATAGGCTTTAGAGCAATGCAGGAGGATGAGTGCAGGAAGCAGACAAAAGTGGGGACGCCAGGGCGAGGCTAATATGAAAACCTGACCCTTGCAGACCTGCTGTGCTCTGCCTTGACCTGAGGCTTTGCTGGGGCAGGACCAGATAGAGCAAGGACAATCTCAGGAATCCAAACATCCATCTCGGCTCAGACAGAGTAGAAGAAAGGGAGTCTTTTGACACTTCATAATGAAATCCATTCTCTTCACACCCAGGAAGAGTGAAGAGACTTTCACATGACTTTTTTTTTTTAAACGTGAGGTCAGAACCACCTAACAAGAAATGCTCTTGGCAGGCTGAGTGTTTCCATAAGTCAACTTTAATTTGATATCACCTGACACCTAAATTGAGTGTCACCTACCAAAAGTCGTGGCTCAAAACAAAACAGGCAGCATCCCGGCCACATCCATCCACTCTGACCACAGTGTCAAAGATGAGCATCCACAAAAAGCACGATTTAGAGTCGCGTTGGCCTCCAGGAGCTAAAAGTGATGAAGTCTCAACCTCACACGGTTGCGGTGTTCCACTGTCATTTGCTAAATATGATTACTGTCTCCAAATAGATGGAGAGTGGTTGTTCTTGCTAATCAAAGATGGAGAGTACATAAGGCCCCTTGACAATATTTCAAATCAAATTGCACCCGAAAACTCATTTGTAATCCTGAATGGCGTACAGCAGTATGTGGCGTCCCATCTGCCAATGAGAAGAGTGGACACAAAAACAGAGTAAAAAAGAGAGAAATAGTGTAATGAGAGAAATCAAGAGAAAATAACCAAAACTATTCCAACTATGAAAACTGTGCGTTCACATAGTACCTCATCAGTCATAGCAAGAGTCTGATTGAGTAAATAATCGAATACATATGTAAGATTATTTTTTTATCTGCTACAGCGTACCACATCAGCACATCTGCTCTGTAAATCACATATCATGTATTCTCCTTGTCAGAAAAGTCAGAAACCAAAAGGGAGAAATGTATGTTTTATGTTCTTTTGGTTACATGAAGGCAGAAAATGTAGCACGGCAAGTAAAAAGAAACCCATACAGCATCTAGTCTCTAGTTTCGCTTTCAGATATCAGCAGATCAAAAAAATATCAAGTTTAGCAGTGTCAGTAGTGGTATTAGAAGAGAATTGGAAGCCAGCGGCCTGTCATCACAGCAGAAAAGAGGGAATGCTCTGACATCAAGTTAGGAGCTCTTTCTGAAGCCAACCAGCCCAAGACTACTATGAGAGGCGGTCATGTGACGGTCACGGATATCTTGGATACCTTAGACAAGAGACAGTTACAGCCTTAAATAGGGGAGGTTATATTGTTTGGCGCAACAGAGGATGTGCTGGAGATAAAAACCCTGAGGCAGCTGTTGGACTAAGAGCTGAAAACAGGCCATACAAAATCCTCCTCATCATCATCATTCAAAATGGTGGTCGTCATTGGTGTCATATTTAAACTCAAAATTATTCATAACCATTATGCACGATTGTTAATTCAATAAACCTTTTTTTTCCCTCATCACGACTCTCATGATGGGTCTGGTAAATTTAATTGAGAAACTTCATAAGACGACGAGAAATTAAATTAGTGAACGCCACAAATTCTCCTGAGTAACTCATACGTGCCACTTAAGAATCTATTCGTATGAGTGGTTCTTGCATGAGGCCCATTATCAACCCATGACTTGTAAGCTACAACGCAGGCTTGTTTCGTTCGTTCCCCTGCTGGTGCTCAGCCTGTCAATCCTAACATAAATATAGCTCTCCGGTGGCTTGAAGTAAATGAAGACTTTTTTCTTTCTTTTGAAGAAAAAAAACATCAAAAATAAAGCAAAAACACTGATATTATTTTTGACTGAAAAGGATGACTAAATTTAACTTTAAAGAACAATAATAAATGAATCACCACTGGCATTGTGATACTGTTCTGACCCAGAATCCTAATTATAATAATGACACCTCCACATTAGTTGTAACTGCACACACACACACACACCTAATAATAATTATAATCCATAAAATGCTTAAGGTTATAGTGATGTAATTGTTTCTCTTATTACTATATTGAACTTCACTGAGAGGAAGTCTTGCGAAAATAGTTACATAGTCTTGTAAAATCTTGCTGTTTACATTCCCCCCCAGACAAGTGAAGGGCATGGCTGTTTCTCATCCCAGAGACCAGAGTCATCCTCCCTTTTTTAGTGAACACCCATCCAGCCAAAGTGCAAGCTCATGAGACAAGCTTGAAAGTCGATGAACCGCTATCGAGCTATGTCGGACACAGCTGCGACAGGCACCACTCCAACTGACTATAAATCTTTTTTGTCTCTTTGTGTACGTCTGTCCCAATTGTCTATCCTGATTGTTGATATTTGTCCCCTCCCTGTTTTTCCTTGGAGCAACAATCACACCATGCTTCACCCTGACTGGTCTATATAAGGCAGACAGTGGGATATTGGATCGTAGTCACAGTAAATGACAATTCTGTTGTCCAAGACAGAAATGGAAGCAAAACCAAGCTTCAGGGTGAGTTACAGAGAGGGAGGGAGAATAAGCGCAGAGAATTTACCAAAGAGAGGTGAGAGAGGTGGGGAGGAGGGACCTGGAAGGAAGGGGTCATAAAAGTAGGGGAAAGAAAAGAGGGGAGAGTTGAGTCTGAGAGGCGAAAGAGAAAAGAAGGAGAAGGGGGTGGGTGGGGAGTGGAGGAAGGAGAAAAAAGTGACGGAAAGAGAAAACGTGGGAGCTGTGAGAACGTGAGGCAGACGGAGTAGCGAGTGATGCAAAAGGGTGGGATGGAATTTGCTCAAATGTAAGAGCCAAATGCGCAGCTGTCAAGGAGTTTTGTTCTCTTTAAAAACATCTTTCGGTCGTTGCGTGACTTGTTTCAACGCACACGGCAATGGGCAAAAATGTCAGTCAGAGAAGAGAAGAAAAAGTTAGAGGGGTGTAAAACAGGAAGCAAGGAAGACTGCTAAAAAGCTAGAGGAAAATGACAACAACAAAAAAAAAGACAGAATGAGAGGCCCGTAAGAAAACTGAATGAAACAGAGATGAACAGCAAGCTTGATAACATATAGAATAAGCTACAAGTGAGAGGAGGTATGTGGGGAATATTGTATCCTAAGTCAAAAGTAAAAAGAACAACACAACAGAGAAGAAACTAAATCAAAACAGGAAAAAAAAGGGAAGGAGGAGAAGAATTAATAGTATTTTTTCAGTGCACCATGTATCCCTCACCCTCCCTGCGGACCCAGGGCCTGCGCACATGTCAGCACACCAGTGCGCATATGTTTCTACTATTACATGATAGGCTGTGGAGAAAATATAGGAAAACCGTATCTGTGTGTGCATTGGGAGGGGGCAGAGAGAGAGAGAAGAGGGTGGAGTAATACCGACAAAGCTGCCTTTCCAACAATGAGCTCCACCTTCGTCTAGTCTATCTGCCTTAAGTTTTCCAGTCATGGCTCTGGAGCTCCTCCCTGTCCCACCTCTTCCTTCTCGAGAGCTTTTTTTTTCTCTCACTGAACAATGACAATATAACCTCAGAGTGAGCCAGACACATCAGCAGCATTATCTCCTTTTCTGTTTTAGATCACGACATTTGTCCACCAACTGTCCAGACCTAAAAATTCAGTTAGAGGAATATTTCTCTGTTTTGACAACACGTAACTATTCGAATGTTTGCGTGACATGTTGTAATTTAGTGGTCATTTCGCATGTCACCGAGCTGAAGTCAAGCCTGCATGAGTATCACCATTCACACATCATTACACATTAACAGTGGTTAACAGTGGGTGAGGACAGTACAGTGATGTCATGACATGAAAGACTCTGGTATAAAGCTGCTTTGCATCTGCATGTTGGTTGCATGATGCTGACGTTTGACACAGCGCTGTTACAGCTGGGCTTGGTAAGGTATGTTTTAGCAGCAGAAAGGAGAGGGGCTCACCAAGGTGTTGCTGTGATGTCATCGCATGAGATCAGAGATTACCTCATGATATGGTTTACCAGTTGTGCGATGGGGGTGCCTTGGTGGGCCAGTGGTTAAAACACAAGCATAACTTATACCACAGTCCCAAGCTGTGAGTTTTGATTCCACCCCGGGCCTTCTGTTGGAAGTAATTTTCCCTTTCTCACCTGTCAAATCCAATCAAATCAAAGAAAAGGTATGTTGGGGCATATTAGGTTACATTAAAGCACGACTGTAATTTTTGGTGAACAGCGGTGACTGTGGCCACAGGTGGTAATTATGGCATGGCATAATGGTAAAATGTGGTGTAACAGTAGCACAAGCAGAAAAGAATGAGTGACTTAGTGGTGTTAGTTACAAAGCAATATCTTTCTAAAGTTTACTACCATTTGTTAACATTAGCTGCCAAAATCTTGCTAAACTCATGGTTGCATTACATGGACTGAGGGTTCATTTTTTTGCATATGAATCCAACTTATCATTTTGAGATGGCAAATGTGCTATTTTTACTGTCTAAAATAACTTTTTCTTGCATTAAAGGTGGAGTTTACTTTTCTGGAGAGCCCTGTTTGCTTGTTGCCTTGCACACAAATCTGACATAGCATGAATTCAGATTTTTTTCCTGCATCGTCGTGTAGTTATTTCGTCATCCCTTCAATCTGTTTATTGAAGTTAAACCACAGAAAAATCTGTTTATCATGGGATAATATCTAACTTGCTAGATACAGAGAATGTTTTTTATTTTGACACATCGATTACGAAACGGCCTCTTACTGGAGCAAATATTCACAATAAACATGATCCCGTGGTCAAACTCACTGTTATCTAAACTGTAATCCTGTGTGGCTCAGTCCAAGCCAATTTGTTAATTTTCCATTTACAGAGCCAGGGCTGTGTAACAAATTTTTTTCAACGGCCACACAGAATGGACAGCTCGCGGACTGTGAGGAGCTATTTGCTGGATTTGACAAAAAGTGTATTAGAATTGCAGACAGCGCTTTTACGTTATGTTAAACCTACAATAAATGATTTTGGTCTTTTTAGGATAGAGAAAACAAGCTGTGATAACCAAACTGACATGTTGTCAGCTTTAAAGTATGGCAAACGTGTTAGCCACAGCGTGTTACACATTTGGTAGATAACCACCATTGGCATTGATTTGCAGTCATATTTGCTGGGCAGGTAGTTGTTTATATCTTATTTTACTGACTGACAAAACAGTAAGTTGATAGATGTTAAAATATTCTGTAGAGCTGAGGGGAATTTAGTATTTCGATCCACTGTTAACATTAAAATATGGATCAGAGCAGCTGTAGCTAAAATTAAGATTGTGTCATAGTGCCATTTATGTTATGTTAGCCATTTTGTTATGTTATGTCATCTTTTCCTACTGTATCACATCCTATCTTGTGGTTTGTGTGAGTTTAATCATTAGTAGCAGCTGATCTTTAAACCGGGAATGTACATCCTTTAATGTTTGAATACCCCAGAGGCATAGGAGAGGAAATACTTTGTCTCATCCACTTGTGGCTCTGATGAGTCTGTCAAACAAACTGTGTGTGGCAATGGATGTATACTAAAGAGAGACCCAAGAAAGAATGAAAGCAAGAGAGAGAAAGAAGTTAAGAAATTCCACTTGCTAATGAGTTTATACTATCATGTTTTAGCATCAGCGTACATGTTTACATATTTGTATGAATGCATAAGCAAAAAGAACACTTGTCTTTATGTCTGCACTTTCAAAATTCATGGGCTATAAACATACCAAGCATTTCTGAGTGTCTTTTCTGTGTGTATATTTGGGGTGGGGATGGGTGAAGTGACGGTCAGGAAAGGGAAAGAGGAGTTATATGTGTCCCTTGTCAACAGACATTATATTTAGCCAGTGCTTTGTATATAGAGACAGACCATCCTAAATAACTCTGACCTGACCCTACTTTCTCTCTCGTCTTTCATCGGAGAACCAGCATGCACAGGTGGCACTCATTGTTATCATTCAACTCCCACAGTATACAGGGATGAACTGATTTGTGATTCTTTTCAGCGTGGGGCAATCTGGTATCTAACATTAATAGTACTTTAACTTTAACAGTAGGATATGGTCTTGTAACATGTGTTGCCAAAGGGTGTGGGTGGGATGGGAGTTTGGCCCTCTGTCCCAGCCCAAAAGAACTTTTATTTTCACACAGTAGGCATATAATGAGTCGATGCAGTTACGTTTCTAGGTCGGACAAATAAAAAATTAACAACAATAATATAAAACTATAATAAAAATGTTCACATTAAAAGGTAAACAACAAAACTAAAAGTCTAGTATGGTATCTTCCACATAACAATATACAGAAGCAACATGTACATTCTGATGTTAAGCAGTTATAATATTAACCATGTTCACCTAATAAGTTTCATTAAAGCTAAGCTAACTGGTTGCTGGCTGCAGCTTGTTTAGTGTGCAAGTACTAGTTTGGTATCAATCTTCTCTTTTAACTCTCACCAAAAAGTTCTTTTAGGTATCTCCTTTGACTGAAGCCACTTCCTGTACTCTGTAAGTTATGTATGGAATCTCATTTCTTGCCTTTGCCCCTTCAATTTCTATTTGCATTTTTTTCCAATACAAAGCCTCTCTGTGTAAAAGGACAGTTAAACCACTCCTGAATCTCTCAAAATGGAAAAATGGCGTATCATTGTGACATGGACTCCAAGGCCTCTTTTAACACATCACTATGTTAGCTAGCTACAGCAGAATATTTTGATTCTGCACTGATGTATTGTTACAAGAGTGAGTTTTATATTAAGAGACCCTGTCACTAAAAACTAATCAGATAGAAAAAGTGAGTGGTTAAGAGGTTGTGATGCCAAACATGTGGGTTTCTCTATAAAACTGTTGGACCAGGAGAAAAAGAATAAGCCAGTTGGCCATTAGTTTTCAGCTCACACTATCTCGATGCCTTTATTGATTTTCAGCTATGTTTGCTCTATCTCCTGCTACGACCATCTGCCTCAGCCCAAGATTCTGGCATTGCTTTGTTATTGCTTTCACATAAGTAGAAACAGTGCTGATGGCTATTTCAGGGCATTTGTACACCTCTTCAAATCAGCATTTATTGGGGTGGCAATTGACCCAGCAGTTTGTATTCCTGTCAAGACAACACCAAATGATGCCACATATCCGTGGAAGAATTGGGTTGCATTCCTCCACTAGAGGTCCAGATGGTCGCAGAAGCAATGCCAGCATGTGCTGCAGGTTCCTGGCAGTCATGGTGGCTCACAGTCTGATTAGCACACTTTTCATTATGTGGCTCTGTGTCTATTGATGGCTACCTGCCTGTGTTTGGACAACATGGTGGAGAGTTCAAGCTGAGTTCACTATTGCGTCACCATTGTCCAGTTTGGTTCCACAGACACTGTCCAGACCACTTCACCGGAATTTCATGGTTTATTTGTGGGTCAGTTCATGCAAGAAGTGTCAATGAACCAAATGAGAATGTATTACTTTTTGTAATCTTGACATCACTTGTAAGAAGCTGCATAACAAAACCAGAATCATGAATGCAAACATATTGTGCACATTTATTGAACAAATTGACTCGTTGAACAAGAACAAAGGGGGACTCTGGGGAAGGAAACAGGAAAAGACTCATTCCAAGCAGTGTTTGGTGTTCATTCAGCACAATAAACCAAGGCTCTCGATGTTTGCTGATTACTTTTGCAGGGATGGACAAAACTGACTACCAGCATCGCAGACTACAGTCCCACCAGCCAAAGTGTGAATCACAAACATTTCTGTGGAACCTTTAATGCCATCCAACCCATAAACTGATATGTGATTCAGGTGGATGTATGTAAAGCTGTGAAGTGGGTGGCCAGAAATTTGTTTGTTTGTTTGTTTGAAGCTTAGACTTTATGTCAGTTGATAATCACTTACAGAAGTTTAGTCATCTGGGAGGTGGGGAGCGGGACTTTGTCATACTGTGTGAGGATGTAGCAAATTGATAGTTAATGTCTGATGGGAACAGGTTATTAAGACAGATTTCTCCTCCAAAGGACAGACACAGAGATGGATCGGTCCCACAGGCAAACATGTGCTGAACTGGACGATAAATAAGGTTAACAGTCAAAACCACTCAAATCACATTTCTTATTTACTACTAGTAGCATCTTGGGAACTTAAGAGCAGCGTGTCTTTTCAAAAACAATGCTGTGGCGACTCGGGATAATAAACAGATCCAGCTTCAGATTTCACAACCTCTGCTTTCTTTCAACGAAATACTGTATCAGTGAACTTCCATTCATTTATTTTTCTTAAAATTGTTTGCAATATAGATGCCACTACTGGGGTATTTATGCATTGTTAGAATTTATTTATTTTCTTAAGAACATATTATTGGATTACTGCAAAATTCCCAAATTATGTTAAATTAAGTTAACTTATGTTGCTTTTTTTTTTTTTTTTAACATCCTGTCCTTTTTTTGAAATTCTAGCTTTCAGCAATATCTGCACGTGACAACTACAGTATGGCTAAGGTTAGGCAAGGATCTTGGTTGTGGTTGATATGCTTAAAGTGCCATTAGAGAAAAGTTACAGTTATAAGTCCGACCTGCTAAACGCTCATCCAGAACCTCAATCTTCAAACCTCTGATGTGCTTTCCACCACATACTGTAAAGGGAAGACTACTCTCTGTGCCTGTACTCAAATGTTGGCACCAAATGCAAGTCACAGGCTGATTTATACACGAAATGACAGATCAGCGCCTTCCTTTTGGAGAGACTTAGACCTTTCAGTGTGCTCAATCTATTGCAAAGCCAGTTTTTTTTAATGCTTCGCTAATCTAGGCGTTTGACAGGCTGTTGAAAATATAGGTTCCTTTGTTGGGCCGAGCCTGGACCCGCTGGAGGTTGTGGTGAGGATGTCAGCAAAACTACGTGCCACATTGGACTCAGTGACCTCTTCCTTTCATGCCATGCTGTCAGTGTAATGAAGCTTGTTCGGTTACCAGCTAATTCCACTGAGGTGTGCCAAGGAGTTCTCAAGGCTCTGATTTTGTGCCAGAAAAGATGGTCTGTCTGAGCACTACACCACTGTATTTCTGTCAAGGAACTACTGGTTGTTGTCTCTCCTCACTGAATCACTCACATTCCTATTTAATTCTGAGTCACTACACATGTTTTATATTTCTGTTTGAGTCATCTGTCGTTCATTTTGACGGCGTTTTCTACAAGGTACTGTGTATTAAATCCTTTCCCAAAAAAAAAAAAATCTCTCCAGTGTGTTCTGACATCACTGTGGGACAAAACACTGAAAGGCTCAGACGCCAAACTACAACAAATTTGACCGCAGAAAATGTTAAGTCATCTTGTTTAATTCACTCAGCTCATTATTTCTTTCTTTCACAAAGTGCAGAAAGACAGACAATTTGCCTGCCATGGCCTTTTTAACGAGTTTCTGGGTGTACATTTTTCTCAGTGGGTTGTATAGCTTAATAACTGCCAGCAGCTCCCAGTTGAGAAGACAAACCTCCGTGGTCCACATCCCCCCCTCTTCTTCCCTCTGGCCTTCCCTCCCTTCTTGTAATTTTTTTGAAGATTCTGGAAAGTGCTACCTCACCCTTTCTATAAACCCCCCTTTAAACAGGGCAATACTTCATGTGTGACTCGCTGAAATGTTTCCACCGGGGCTAAAACTGGATTGTTAAAGACCCTGTTCATTTGTTCGGCTACAGTACAATACTTTGGATTTCATTTTCTGTGCTTTGGTAGAGTCATTAGCACTGTCATGTTTCATTTTGAGAGGAAGTGGCTGACTGTAGAGTTACTGGCCTTGAGGGAGACCAGAGAGAAAATCAATTATAGCATCCAGGTATGAGTCCCGTCTTTGCATTTGATGAAAAGTACAATCTCTGGCCCTCTTTCACACACACACACACACACACGCACACACATCTAACATCTGCTTGGAATGTGGTGGGGGCCGGCAATGCACAGAGAGGATGGAAAATGGCGTGAGGGAAAGGCAAGGGAGGGAGACGAGGTGGGGGGGGGGGCACGAAGGGGAAAGAGATCAGTGGAAGGAATATGAATGGAAGGGGAAAAGAAGGGAGAGCGCAGTGCGATGGGCACAGAGACTATAAACCCGGAAATAATGGTCTAAAAACAGAAGATCTGGAGTAAGCCTCATCAGAGCCCTGCACACATGCCCCGAGAGTGCAGCACGCATCACCGGCACACACACTTCAAAGAGCTGAGCTCAGGCAGGCCAGGAACCGTCTAGACACGCTCTTCCCATCACACCATCCAGTTCCCCTCTGTTCGTTTTGGCCTCTTTCCACCATGTTTAGTTTATTTTTTCCATCTCTGTGTCCCCCTTTGGACCGTGCCACTGCTTTTTGACAACAGTAACAGCTCTTAATCATATTTATGTGCGCTCTTTGTGCTCGCACGCCCGAACTGGTGAAGAAACAGCCGCTCTGGGGGTCTGTGAGGATGTCGGTGCTGTCAACCAAATGCTAACACTAGCATGCTAATGTGCAGATTTTAAGCAGGTACACTGTTGGCCATGTTCACCGTCTGAGCTTAGGTTCTTGCTAACACATGATAATCAGCGCTAAACCCAAAGTACAGCTGAGGCAGATTTGATATATTTCTAATACTTTTACACAACCATTGTTTTATGCTTATGATATCATTAAGATTCATCTTCTGCAGACCTTGAATGTCTGTAAAACAATTTCATGGCAGTCCATCTGGTAGTTGTTGAGATATTTAAGTCTGGACCTAAGAGGTGCATTCATCGACTAACAGACTGACACCCCTACAGCCCCGCTGCTAGCATGACTCAGAAAACTACAGTAAAAACGTTAAGAGGAGGAAAATGGAACAAGACATCATTGAGAGTGTTAGAATAAGAAAAAGAAAGACAAATGAGGAAAAGGGAATTAAATGCACACAGAGCGGGTGAGTAGCTCCACTGAGTAGTGGGAAAGTCCCCCCCTCCTTCCTTACAACTCCTCCCCCTCTCTCCCTCCATCACCAGCGGTTCCAGTCTTCAGGGACGAGGTCTGAATGGCAGCACTGGACTGAACCAAAGTTGAATTCAGCAGACAGTAGGCAGAATCTTCCACTGGACTCCACAGAAATACTTCAGGATGGTTTTGTCTACATCATGTGTCCATCAGTGTTTCAACATCTACAGTTTATGTCTTGTTTATGGAGTAAATTACTTAGTTCTGTTGTAGTCTGGGGCTGCATAATGGGAAAATCTTCACAGACATCATTTTGTTCATTCAGAGTTTTGTAGTCTGGGCGTGAGTGTGTCATCAGCCACATGAAACACCCAGCACACTGGGATTTCTGACGTACCATGCCCCCTGGTACCACTCTTTCTTCAGACCGTTGTGACCTGTGGCTGTCTACATATTTCTGACATCATCTGTGCCCATCTGTGTTTTAACAAAGACGCTAAAACAGTTTGAAGAGGTATCCCACTGAACACTGTCCACCTTAGCCACCTTAGCCTTAGCCAAAATGTATCTCCTCCCGACCTCCCAAACTGTACCTCGTCCTCTCCTCTTTTTCCAACTGTGCATTTCTCAGCAGACATCTGGATTTCAACTGCAGACCATTACATGGTAACAGCTCCGACTTTTATGACCTTACAGAGAGAAGTGGCAAGTAGCAGCCATAAAATGACATCTAAGGAGTGGCATTACTGTAACTGGTGTGTGATGAATGGGCAAATTGTGGCCTTATGTTGTTTTCATCTGAGCTTTGATAAAAAAAAAGTAGATTTTCTAAAATGGTACAGCAATAAATCCACGACGAGAAGTCACCACCGTGCAGCGTGTCCCCTTTCCAGACGCTGTGTTTATCAAAACCAATGAGCACTTTGGCATGGGTTGCAGTTTTAAGATTTTCCACAGGAGCGCTGCCAAACCCCAATGAGATGTTTGTGATGAATCGCGTTAAATGGAAAGTGTATTAAACAAGGCTGAGCAGGGAGATTACCAGTAAAATGACGAGCGATGGAACAGTCGCATGCATGTATGCATTGTATACGTGTGTGCAAGTGTGTGTGTGTGCATGCTATGACTCACAGAGGAGCAGGGATACTTGTATAAACATGCGTTATCCCCAGAAATCCTTTACTATTTCTATGTAAAGCCATGAAGTAAAGCAGCAAAGACATGGGAGGGGGGGGTGATTGCTGGATTTAAATCAAGTCTGTGTAGTTTAGGTCTTCCTGCCTTTATGCAGCTTTACCTGGCTGTTATCACCTCTCTTTAATGCGCTCACCCATGCATACAATAAACAGAGGATTTTCTTAACCAGGAGTAAGGAGGACTGAGGTGAGAAGGATTCATCCCTTAAGGCTTAAAACACTGCAGGGAAATAGTTTGAATGTCTGAGACAGGGTGCTCCTGGAATTCAGAAAGGCCCATTAACTTCAGCAGGACATAACCGTATTACATAAGGTGGGTCTTTTTGTGTGCAGGTGAGTGTGTGTGAGAACATCTGTTGGGCAGATCTGGGATGGGATTAAGATGAGAGGGAGGCAAGGGTCCATCAGTCCCTGATCTCTGTGACCTTTATACTTTTGGGATGATTTGGTTCTAAAGTTGAACCTTATGATAGAAGGAAAAAGTCCCACAAAATGCAGTCAGTTACAGTTGACATGAAATTCTTATGGTGTGAAAAAGACAAAATGTCTCTAAGTGACTTTTTTATAAGAGATGATAATTTTATTTCTGCATGAGTTTGAATCCAAACCCTCAGACTGGCCTTCTTAGTTAGAGAGGTAAATGAGCCAATGGCTGCATGACCAGTCAAGGGAAAAAAGATGACCACAGGCTGCTTGACTCAGTATGTCTCACTGTTTCCAGCATTTCCTGAATATCTCACAATGCTCCATACATAGAAGATCTGATGAAACTGAGTAAGAGGTTAAACTCTAAGAGAAATTTCAAATGACTTCGAATAAGACTAACACCACATTTGCACTCTACACTGAAATGTGATCTGGATGTGTCATCTGGACGTGCAAAAATGGATTTTAAAACTTGTAATGTAAATGCATGTAAAATGTACTGTGGTCAAAATGATATTGGATCAGCCAGACCACATTTGGAGTGGGTCAGGCTCACATTATGATCTCATCCAGGTGTAAATACAATATAAGAAATCTAAAGCCAAGCTAGTGGTTCTGTGAAGCTGTGCAGTGGTGCTTTGTGCTAAATGCTACATTCAGCTGCTAACATGCTGGTATAATGTTTAATGTTTAATATGCTCACTATTTTAGTCGATTGTGCTGGCTAACATTTGCTTATGATCAAATTTCACAGAAAACCAAAAATGTAAGCCTTATAGTGGCGTTCAGAAAAAGTCACATTACTGGATGACCGAAAATGTCAACTCTTCGACTCTCTTTCAACTCTAACTTTAGAGGGACAGTCAGGAGATTATTGAAGTTAGGATTCATCCTGTGGGGATAATCAATGTTTGCATCAAATTTAGTGGCAATTAATCGGAAGATCTGTTAAGCCAAAAAAGAAGAATATCAACTTGTTGTTGGTGCTGCAGTTTGTGAAAAGGGGGGTTCAACAGGTCGTTGTTGTCAAATACCAAGGGTTTGTCACAACTCGTGCTCGTGCAAAGGAACACACTAATGCTGTAGAGTGTGAGTTGTGAGTGTCTTTCTTTGGCTCTTGAGTTCAGATACCAACAAGCATTCTCCAGGATTGTAGATTACATCTAAATGTCCAACTGATTGTCCACTTAACTAAAAAATGTGGTGAAAGATTGTTAGATTATTTGCTCATCTCCCAGCATGCAGTATGTTTAGGTTAAAATGCAATTCATGCAAGATATGTTAAGTCTGTTTGAAAAAAGAGAACACCAGAAGCAGACCCGAAGCGGAGAGGCAGTTTAAAGTTGATTTAATCAGAATTAAACAAAAGGTAAGTCAAAAGGCGGTCCGGTAAGTTGAGGAGTGGAGGCAGAGCGGCGTGGCTGGCAGGTTACTGGCTGGAGAGAAATCCGGAACACGGGTGAGTATCACAGATAGTGGAACAATCCAGCGTCGAAGAGAAGCCCTGCTCCGGCTTAAAAAGGAGTGATGATGAGAAATATGGTGCAGGTGTGTCAGCCTCCAGTCAGCAGGTAGCCACGCCTCTTCACTCTAAAAAGAAGGAACCTCCCACAGGAGGCAGAAGGAAACACACCACAAGCACACAAAGTAGTCCAAAAACCCCACATACATAACAAGATACTTCTTTTTAGCCTAATTTAAGGGAAGTTATGATGGATCACATTGTGCTCTTTCTGACCCACAACACAGCAATGAAAATCCCGATAAAGAGGTCAACTTCAACCACTCCACATTCACTCCAGGAATACATGCTGATATCAGAGTCGATACTGCTTGAATATCTGTGTAATTTTTTAATGGTAATTCATCCAAAAGCTATTGAGATATTTCAGTTTGGACCAAAGTGGTGGGCTCACAACTGCACATTGCCACCCCTTGAGCCACACCACTGATGAAGCTAAAAGCCTTCAACATTTAAAAATAAAATTAAATAAGAGGCTTGTGCCACAAAAGTTTTTCCTTCAATTTTGCATTTATGAGGGATTCAAACTGCCTCAAATTTATCATCTGGCAGGCTATCGGGGAAGATTATCTCTTAGAACATCCAAAAATCATCAAAGCTACAACAAACCAACAGAAACTCAGATATGATAAAAAAGATTTGATCCAGATTTAGGGGGCAGCCCCTTCCTACCCCGAGTGACATCGCTGATGTTTCAACCTCACCACTTCAGACATGAGATGTGGCCATTTTGCTCCGAGCTGAGCCACACCCACCCAGACTCCAGCTGGCCTGTGCTCCATCTCCACTGTTAAAACTCCACTTCCATAGTGGAGTCTCTGATTAGCATATCCTGCTAGCTCTTAATTATTACAGCATGTATGTGATGTTTAATTTATGACATCAGCCCTCCAAAGAGTACAAAAAATAACAAGTGTGCAGGACAGAGAACAGCAGGACCCGTGTGAGCCAAGAGCAGGGGCTGCATGCCACATGTGAGACCGAGGTAGTGTATCTGAGTGGTTGGTTGCCTGCAGAGTTGAATGTACAGTCAGCCCAGGGGCAAGGAGCTATCCAAGCTGTTTCTCAGCTGCTGACAGAGTCATTGGGGTCATTCAATTACATATAAGTGATGCAAAACACTTACCTCCACAGTTACTGGTTACAGGGATCACAAAGTATGACAGAAAATCTTCAGTGGAGGCTCGGAGCACAACTTTTTATATAAAACATTACACAGCGACCAAAGAACATCCTCTTCTCTCATAAGTTCGGCAAATATATTCTGCCACAAAAGACTACTTTCCCAAAACAGCTCAAGCCTTTTATAACCAACCAACTAGAAAAAAAACAGCACATATGAACATCACATTTCAATGCTTTGAAAAAAGAAAAAAGTGAAGCCTTAAGAGCTAATCTTTTATATAATTATATAATGAACATAACATATACATAAAATGGACCTCTTCCTCAGCCTCCACTGAACATATATGTGCACATAGAAAGGTTTGACTTTTGGCTAAATGCTTCACATAATGTTCTTCACTAATATTATTGATAAAGGATGGCTTCAAATGGGAAATGTCCATGTTTAGGGGGGAAAATGACTCTTCTAATGAAGTGGCTCACTCATAGAAGTTGTTTATTGATGCAATAACTTTAGTTATTGTTTTTTTTCCTCAATCAGGGCACTTATGTGTAAAAATAAAAACTGAAAACTCACATCTGTAAAGCAAACATTCCACTGTGGTTTAACTTAACACACAAAATCAGCAGCTGATTTGTGTTTTCTCTCCATTTTTTCTTCTTCACTTTGATTGGAAGCATTCTGTGACTTGTCCTCATGATAGGCCTTCCTTCACTGTGAACTGTAAACAGTTTACAGTGCCTTCCTGCAGCAGGAAACATTTTATGCAGCCACATAAAATCTGGATGAATATAATTAATTTTCAGTTTCAAAACAAAACATGAAATTCTGAAATATGAAATCATGAGCCCTAACAATACTTGCAGAGACATAAAACTACTTTGAGATAGACAGTACTTACAGCTAGTGCATCCAAGATTTAAAAGTCGGCAAACAGCAAACTTCTCATGCACGTAGTCAGGGGGCATCCGAAACAGATGCCCGAGCCACCTTCAGAAGACTCCCCTCTCAATGCGAAAGGAGCAGCGGCTCAACTCCGAGCTCCTCCCGAGTGATTTAGCTTCTCACCTTATCTCTAAGGGAGCGCCAAGCCAAGCCACCCTGCAGAGGAAACTCATTTTAGTATCCACAATCTTGTCCTTTCGGTCATTACCCAAAGTTCATGACCATAGGTGAGAGTGGGAGCGTAGATTGGCTGACCCGGTAAATCGAGAGCTTCGCCTTTCGCCTTAGCTCCTTCTTCACCACGACGTCCAGCACACCGACCGCATAACTGCGGAGGCTGCACCAATCCGCCTGTCAATCCCATATGAGGCAGGACCTCTCCACCAACCTGGCGAGGGCAAGCCACCCTTTTCCGGTCGAGAACCATAGCCTCAGACTTGGAGGTGCTGATTCTCATTCCGCTTCACACTCGGCTGCAAACCTCCCCAGTACATGCTGAAGGTCCTGGCTTGATGAAGCCAACAGGACAACATCATCTGCAAAAAGCAGAGATGAAATCCTGTGGTTCCCAAACCGGACTCCCTCCGGCCCTTGGCTGGCTACGCCTAGAAATTCTGTCCATAAAAGTTATGCCTTTTAGGTCAAGGTGTGTGTCAGTGGGATTGAGGAGCTCCTCGAAGTATTTCTTCCACCGTCCAACAACACGTCCGGTTTGCCAGATTTTATTCGAAGCCCGTGCTGTGTGGCTTGCTTGGCCTGCCAGTACCCGTCAACTGCGAAGTCAGGAGTCCCACAGGCCAACATGGTCCGATAGGACTCCTTCTTCAGGCTTGACGGCATCCCTTACTTCCGGTGTCCACCACCGGGTTCGGGAAGTTGCCGCCATGACAGGCACCAGAGACCTTGCATCTACAGCTTTGAACTGCCGCATCAACAATGGAGGCAGAGAACATGGTCCACTCCAACTCAATGTCCCCAGCCTCCCTCGGAATCTGGGAGAAGTTCTCCTGGAGGTAGAAGTTGAAGACCTCCCTGACGGAGGGCTCGGCCAGACGTTCCCAACAGACCCGTCACAATACATTTGGGTCTGCCAGGTCTGTCCAACTTCCTCCTCTGCCAGCAGGATCCAACTCACCACCAGGTGGTGATCAGTTGACAGCTCAGCCCCTCTCTTTACCCGAGTGTCCAAGACATATGGCCGGAGATCAGATGAAATGACAAACAAAGTCGATCATGTCTTTGTGCCATGTGCACACTGGTGGACACCCTTATGCTCGAACATGGTGTGTCGTTATGGACAAGCTGTGACTAGAAGCTTGACAGAAGTCCAATAACAGAACACCACTCGGGGTTCAGATTGGGGAGGCCGTTCCTCCCAGTCACGCCCCTCCAGGTGTCACTGTCACTGCCCACGTGAGTGTTGAAGTCCCCCAGTAGAACAATAGGAGTCCCCAGTCAGGAGCACTATCAAGTACCCCTCCCAGGGAGTCCAAGAAGGCCGGATACTCTGTACTGCTGTTCGGTCCCGTGAGACACAAACAACAGCAAGAGACCTATCCCAGACCCGAAAGGTGCAGGGAAGCGACCCTCTCGTTCACCGGCGTGAACTCCAACACATGGCAGCTGAGCTGGGGAGCTATAAGCAAGCCCACACCACCAGCCCGCCGCCATCACACTGGGCAACTACAGAGTAGTAGAGTAGCTAGAACCAGCTCCTCTCAAGGAGCTGGGTTCCAGAGCAGCCAGGCTGTGCATGGAGGTGAGCCTGACTATCTCTAGCCAGGGTACCTCTCAACCTCCTCCACAAGCTCAGGCTCCTTCCCCCCCAGTGAGGTGAGATTCCATGTCCCTATTGGCAGAGTTTTGTTTGTCCAAGCTCAGCAGGCACAATGTTTTTTTTCCGGTTCATTCATTCATTCAGTCAGTCAGTACATGGGGGTAGTAAGGACGAGAGAGAGAGAGAAAACGACGTACAAAAGAAATCCAGGGGCAAAACGCGCTGTAAATAAAAAAGTGAGGTCGTAAATCCCTCATCTCCTTTCATCACCCAGCGCCATCCGCCATCCGCCGATCACCGTCTCCCTTCAGATCACCACAATCCACCCGTTCAGGAACCGGTAACGTGCACCACCGCCATAATAGTAAAAACCCGGACTGGACTTCCTGGATAACTGACTGACTGACTCGCTATAAACTAGAGTTTTTTTCTTTCTTCATTTGAGGGTTGACCAAATAACTTCTCTCAATTCATTTGACCACTACCAGGGGCATAATGGCCCCGACAATTTGACATAGCTCCTAGGATCATTCGGGCACACAAACCCCTCCACCACGGTAAGGTGGCGGTTCAAGGAAGGGTGAAACAAAAAGTTATATTATTATATTATTATTACTATTTATTGCTTTTACTTACTTATTTACTTATCTTATCTTATCTTATCTTATCTTATCTTATCTTATCTTAGCAAATGGCTGATAGAAATCCAAAAGTAAGTTTACAGTATGTGTGTGTCTCTAGCATATTGTTTAAGTTGGATACCCACATAATTAGGGATTTAGCATTGAGGTCAAATTTTAAGCACTGATTTTTCTCCACAGGGAATAGACTCTAAACTCCAGGGAGGGTTTTATCTCTAGAGCACAAACATGGAGGCCACATGGCCCCTGCCAATAGGGGATTTGCACTCAATTGATAACTGGCAGCTGGTGAGTTCATGACAACGTGTCAAGTGTGTAGCGTGTATGTGTGGAGTGGGAGATGTGTTTGTGTCTATTAAAACTTGTGTGAGACTGTGTGTTTGCATTTGCTCGTATCCTTGCTTTTATGGTCTAATCTGATGTATTACTCTCCTGCGAGCAGCTGCTGAACACTTTCACATGTGTGCAAGTATTATGCACTCATGATAATATTTATATGAGCTCTGTTCCAACTAAAGGCCAATGGAAACTCTCTGCGTCCTCAGCACTCACATCATCATCATCAAAACAAACACCAAAAGAAGGGGGTGTACTGTGTGAGTTTATTTTTGTCTGTGTAGGTGCCTTTATCCTTCTACAATGGATAAGCAGCCATCAAAACTGTCCGTCTGCCTGGAAACAGAGGAGAATGTTTTAGCTTTATTCTTATTTCCTTCCTCCCTTCACAAAGTAAATATTTTGAATGACTGTAAGTTCAGTCTGATTATACAGTAATGTAAAGAAGTTTCCAATTAAGACAACAGTCTTAAGTCTGTGAAATTATGCCTTTTTCATTTGATGTTACTGACTATAGCTAACAAATGTATCTAGGTTTGGCCTTCATTCACACAAAAATAGGTCCAAAATGAAGAGGGCTGGAAGGAGAAAACACACAGTCAACGCTGTATAATGTTTATAAACTTTATTCATGTTTTTTTGTGGCTGAAAATGATAATGATGATTTTATTTTTGTTAGTTATTTCCCAGTTACTTCCCAGAACAAACAACCAGTCTATAGCCACTGTACTGTAGTACTGTAGTAGGCCGTGTAGACTCAACCATGACGTGATGTTTGGGGTGACAGGGCACTGTACAATGGCCCCAATTTGTGGTTGAAAGTCCACACTGTTAGCAAAAACTTGAATAAGTTGTATTCATACAGTCAGTCAGTGTAGCCAAGTTGGCCTCTTCATTTAACAAAAAGCTCAAATCACTGTGGATTTGTACTTCCATCGGGTATAGATCCTGAAACTGTGTGTGTTGCCCACACAATGGCTGGTGGCCTGAACGAGATGCAGCATGCTCCATAAAAGATGACGCTGACCCTGGGCTTTTTCTTTTGAAGGGATGATTTCTGCATCCTGCAGGCACTGACTGTGGAAGGCTTGTGAGCTAATGATATATTAGGATGCCGTGTTATGTAATACCTCACAAGTTGCAAGCAGACCATTGTAATCAACACATGCATTTACAGGGAGCCACTGGAGGGAGGCCATGGTAGAGCTTATATGTTCTTTCTTCATTAGCAGCCAGTCATACAGTGGTTTATGAATACATTAAATATGTTTTAATTGCTTTAGAGTAGCTTTCAAAGACAGTCAGAATGAATACATCTTTTGTAGTAATCATATTACAATATAATTTGAATAAGTCTGACAACCAAGTCTGAACATGTTTATGTTTTTACATTTCTGAAGGGAAAAGAAGTTGATTCTGACAATGATGAATTAATTAATATTAAAATGGACTTGGTTGTATTTTAAGTTGTGTGCCATGAAAATATTAGTTAATGAGTAACAAGACTGAGATTCTACAGTTAGGTTTCTCCAACAATGCAGCAGGTCTACATGCTAATTGCAAGCTAATGGCACAATCACATGCTAGAGGTTCACAGATATAATGTCTATTGCAGTCACCATCTTGGGTTTCATTGTTGCTAACATTCATTAATTATCATTAAACAAAATACAGCTGAGGCTGATGGGAGGGTCATTGGTTTAGCATGCCTTTGGTCATAAATCAAAGTTTTGTACAACGGTGATGGTATGAAAAGTTGTTACGATTCATCCTGAGGGGAACATGAATCTGCACGAGACATTTCACTCTAAACCAGAAATGTCAACCACATGGTGGATTTGTCCTCTGGAGACCAAAAATGTCTGTACAAATCCACCTAAAAGTTGGTGAGATATTTCAGTATGGTACCAAAATGCAAGATTGGCCATCCAAATTTTATGTTCCTAGTGCTACATTGCAAGCATAGCTAGCAAATTGTGATTCTGGAGAACATAATCAAGCAGGAAGATGTTTGATAGAAATAAGAGGAAAACAGATGTCTAATAGAGCCCTCATTTGTCATGCTGATAGCAAGCCAATTGTTTTTTTTTATTTGATGTGTTTAAGTGCACGTCTGAGCCCTGGTGAAAGATTACAGGCGGTCAGATTGTAAACAGACTTTAGATTAAACTGCCAGGCCAGGCCTTAACCTTTTTTGAGTGGAACAGAATGAAAAATGATCTGAAGAAGTGAGCCTACTAGAAGCTGGTCCAGATTCTTCAGATTCTCCAGGGTTGACTTTGGCTTTCTCTAACAGAAATATGCTAATTTCCGTAAAAAGTAGGGAAAGGATTTCAGTTTATTTAACAGCTTGGAGTCTGACTTGAGTCAAATTGATGAGCACTTACTCCACTGGGTTAATATGAACCTTTAAATTGTATGCAAAACATTTTTACCTATAAAATATACAGTGCTAAGAAGCTCACTTTAGACTCAGTAAAAGTTTGTAGCCAGATGTGGAATTGGGCTACTTCTTAAAAGATCAGTTTGGCCACAGGAATTCATTCTTAAATCAGCAATTTATTATTTTTTTCACAGAACTACCAAACTATTGCACCTGTAATAAGTGAACTCCAGTTTAACCTTCACTGGACTTAGACTAGGAGCCTGTTGGCGTATTGTCACTCCTCAGACCTTTGCAATTTATGTGACGAGTCGCCTTCAGCTGTGAGTGAGGAACATAACGAATGGGTCTCGTTAAAACACAGGGGCATGAAGTGCCTTCCATAATTACAGTCACCACTACAAACAGCCGACGGGGCGGAGCTGGGCTCACAGGGGTGGGGAAGGAGACATGGTTAATTAATTCTTTAGACAAAAGGCGACAACTTTGGCACTTTTATCCTTGCTGCTTTGGTCGACAGAATTAATTTAATGGACTGTTGGGTCTCTTCACGGGAAAAGAGGGACTGGGTATGAACCAAAATCTGAACAGAAAATATGTGATACAGAAGTTTACAAAAAGAAAAAAGCTCTGCCTTTGAAATGTACTACAATGGATAGTTTACACTGATGTTTGTAATTTCGGGAAAACTTTGCAATTACGTGAGAGATTTCCCTCCTTACAAGGTTATAACTTATAACTTATAATTTAGTCGCCAAGACATAACACACTTCATAACAGTGCATTCATGATGCTAGACAACCGTCGGCTGATTAACATCTACATCAAAGCAAGTGTAATGACTCAAAGTGTAATTTGTTCAAGTGTTCCCTTCACCCCATCAGAAGAAAACGTGCACTGGCTTGCTCCTTTTCCTCATCATGTTTGTGAATGTTTTGGCAACAATATTACTTCTCTTCTTCATCCCTTATGAATGCCATGTGTCGGCGCTTAAGGCTTCATCTGTGTAGTTAAACAGAATTGGATTTTTACTTTTATGGCTAAATAAATATTAAACAAAACCTGGTGGTGCCCAACAAAGTGAGAAGTCATCAATTTACATGGCTTTGCTAGTTACATTTAAGGATATCAATGTTTTTTTTTAAAGTAAAAATAAAAATGTTCGTATCATGTATAGTATTAATTACACGTGATCAAGTGGATTGATAATTCCAGGTAGCATAATACCCCCTAAATACTGTGCCCCAGTAAATAGTGAAGCTGTCTGTTTCATAACTTTATTTTCATGTGGTAAATATATGGCAACAGATTATAATCCGCATGAGAAATAAATAAAAAAAAATTGCTTATTATAATAATTTGTTTATATTGATGGATTCAATGCAGACTGATGTGATCACTATAAGGGTTTGCACTGCTTATATATCAAGTAAAATCTAAAAACCTCTCAGACAGTGGAGAAACCATGCTGATTCTCTTCTCAGTGGTATGTCACAAAGACATCCACACTGCAGTGACTTCAGATATTCGTTCACGTCTCACTCAATGACTCAAACATTAGCACTTCAAAAACATACTGTGCCTGTTCCACAAAGAAGACCTCTCTTAAACTACAGACAGTGGATAACATGTCCGAGACAGCCAAAAAAGATGGCTGTGATGTTATTTTTTTACATCCTGTGGAGATAAATTGATGCTGAACGAGCAAGTGTACTGAAGTGCGTATCTAATAATACAGTATGGTTTTCAAACTCAAACTACAAAGCTCTCCTCAGAACATCAATGCGCCAAAGATATCATAAAACATTGAAATAAGCCATAATTTCACAAAAAGAAAACATGTAACAGGAACTACCTGTAAGACATAACTGGCTGGCGATAGTATCAGTGAGTTCAACACTTTTGAAGAGTGTGAGCAGACGTTCTGCATTTCTTGAAAAGCACAAGTTGGATTAAGCTCAGTATTGGTGAAAAAGGAAGAAGGCTGCATCCTTACTGAAGTCAGGGATCATGGAGAACACAACAGTTTGCCACATGGGTTATACATTTAACTTCCTGATTGCTCTCCATCAAAAGCATGCTGTAGTCTTTTTTAGACTTAGAACAATTCACAGTGCAAATGATTGCTCTTAAATCCTACCTGTATCATACTCTTTGGCACATTTACACAGGCCACACGGTACAAGGCCAAACACGCATGGCTGTGTGTTTAATTTAGTTAATACACATGATTGACTCATGCCTGGCACCAGTGTTTTGATGAAATCTGCACTCGCAAATCTTTTACAATACAACATGTCAAAGAGGTGTGACTGACTCACTAAACACCAGTGTGTTTTTCCTCCATGATGGCAGACATTTTTATTGTCGTCATCCCAACTGTATTTGTATTCTTAAGTTTTTTGTTTTCTTTCTAGACTAGTCAAGTATCTTAATGCACCATTATTTCTGCGCTGTGTGTTCAGGGAGGTTTGCTATGAGAAAATCTGGCATGGGGCGGACTCACACATCGTGGAATGGAAAGTATGGTGTCCTGCCACGGCGCATCATGCCAAACAGGCTCTAACAATGCATAAAAACAACGGGAGTGTGCATCTGACAGACAAAGCACAGGGTTCATTTTCTGTTAGGAGGCTCCTCTGTTTGTTTCAAGATTACAAACATTACTTCAACATTTTTTTTCATAAAAAACAGCTTGTTCTGTAAAGTCTTTATAACCTAAAGAAGAGTGCAACACCAAATGAAAAAATCAGTCATGGACCGGTCTTATTTGACCTGGAGACATTGCACATTTGTGTGTCAGATGGCGACCTCTCTTACCCTTGATTGTGATCTGAAAATATAAATCTGTCTGACTCACACTGTCTTTTTTTTTCTTCTTCTTTTTCTTAAAGAGAAAGTCAGCTCCTGAGTTTCCCCCTTTTTTGATCGTGCACTTGTCTGCTATATATCCAGGACTTGCTTCCGTGCCAGAAAACACACAAAACAAAGAACGAAACACGCAAACGCACACTATGAAACTGTATTTCAGATACACACTACTTTTGTAGCTCCCAGATTCTCGATCTGCTGTGCAACATCCTACATTGCATAAAAATTTAATCTGTGTTTAGAGCTTCCAGGAGCTGCTCAGTGCCAGGATCCAATTTATCTGGTCTTCTGGTGTGCTGTATTTGAATTTCCCCCCATCTGTCTCATTAAGGATCTATCATTAAAGTGAAACCACAGAATCAACTCCATTCTGTAATCCATCTCCATCACAATGCTGGAGAGCAATGTTTTGATGTATGGTCTGTGACAAATTGTTGGCTGCCAAAGAAATGATTGAAAAAAAGCTAAAATGCAGGTTTCAGTGTGTGTAATTCAACTTGTACAAAGTTTATGAGTTCCTGACAAACAAAATGCTTTGGTTTACAGGGAACCTGAGGAGGAAGAAGACGTGCAGACACAAGCTCCTGTCTGTGTATTCTCTTGTTTACAGTCTTGCCCATAAAAATGTCCTCCTAAAATCCTCCGTCTATTTTAAGATCCTACTGTCAGATTAAAATGTTGTGTATGCGTGAAAACACAAAAGAATCCAGTCCAAACATTTAAAAGCACAAAAACAGTTTTTTCCCAAGTTTAAAGCTCTTAACAGAAAATTGCCATAAACAGCCAAGTTTAAAGTATTCAAAGAATTTGTCTTATATGATTGTGTCTGCCCTTTTGTGGTGCCTGTTCTGTTCACCAGCTTTTTCTCCTGTTTGTATGTAAAATCTGACACTAGGTCTTAGCGAGTAAGTGCAGGTTTCAAACTATTAGTTTACTAAATCAGACCGCACCATTACAACTTAGGGCATGTTTTAGCTAGTGAAGACTTAGCTAGAATAGCCAATGTATTACTAGAAAAAGGTTTTAGATGCTGCCCAATTAAAAGCAGTCAACCAAGAGATTAAAGAAGCATCACAGGCTGTGGTACAACTTCAAGTACAAGGTGCGAGTCTGTGGTTTTTGCACACAGTTTAGAGTGAATTATATGATTATGTTGATGAAGGGGTGTATTATTACTGTAAGTCATAATAAATAATATTGGATTTGTCACTCCTTTTATTATCCATTGTCTTACTGACACTTGTGGGATAAAATAGTTTTGGAACTACAGCTCCCATAATTTTGGGACTTTGGGGGATGTAAACAGGAAGTATAATGTCTCAATGGAGACATAGTTCGTTATCTATCTGTGGTCTACAACTTAAACCCCAATTTTTTAGCCTATAATTGTTAACATTTAGGGAAATTGGCACCACGACAAGTATGCCGAATTAGTCATTATCAGTTACTTTTTATAATTTATTCATTAATGTACAGACAACAGTAACTGGGTGGTTTATATCCTGAAGCAAACTTTAAAACGTGATGATTGTAAAGCAAATTCTGGACGTAGAAGGAGCGTGTTTTTTCTACGGTCTCTAAGCGAATTAATAGACGTTTATTCGCCGTAAAGCTATGCTGTCTTTGGAAAGTAAGTTACACTGAAGCTAAACGTGTGTGTTTCGTGTCTCTGTGTTCAAGCTTGACTGAGTTATGACTCTGAGCAGGAGGAGCAGTTTTGAAGAAATTTGCCGCCATTAGGGATCAGGAGTTTTTAAGTAGCTTAGTCCATGAGCTGTCAAAGCTAACTGCTGCTGAACATGGGCCAACTACAGCAACAAGCCAACTAACTAAGACACCTGCATGTGCCCGTACTTTTCACCCCATTTAGTGTCTATTCCTCCCTTTGTAACTTTAATAAACCCCACTGCACCTCACAGCTTGAAGACATCTGCTCCAACAGAACTGATGTTATTTATAATGATGTATTCATTTATTTGGTCACATTTAGTCTTACAACTCCCCAGTTTACATGAGCATAAAATAACATTTTAATCAAGTGTCTACCATATCCCATTACTCATGTCAGTCAAATAGAAAAACAACCTGTTCAGTCTCTCCAGCATCCTGAACTCAAGAACTGTCAGCAGTCTACAATGAAATTACAATTAATTTGTGTATATTTCATCAGCTAGAGAAGAATTCAGACTGTATTTTTCCATCCATGACCATGTTAGTTGTATAAATAATAATTATAACCAAAAGGAAACACATGAATTTAACTATCTGTACATTTGCAGGTCACGCTCCTCCAGCTCTGTGGGCTCTCTCTAAACTGGTCACAGCATCTGAGGTGACAGAAGAGCTTATTCACAAGGTACTGCCATGTTGTAAAGTAGTTCATGTCAGTGGTGGAACAAGTACTCAGATACCTTTACTTAACTAAAGTAAATATATACAATCCTATTCCTATTCTATTTAAATAAATGTAATGTAAGTATTATCAGCAGTTTTAAGTATTAGTAGGTATCAGTATCAGTATAAGCAGGAAAAGTACAGAAGTATTCTTAGGGTTAGGGTTAGGGTAAGTCATTACTGGGTGTAAATATTTATTTAACAGCTAATCTCTACATGTGAGCTTGTTTCTGTGGTGCAGCTGGTCTTATCACTGCGATATAATGTGATTTTAATAGCGATGTGTAAATCTCTGCTCACTGACACATATTTTCCAACAAGGCTAAGTTTGAACTCATCTGACTTCAGTAGGAGTCTCGTCATGTGCGAGGTCATGTAAGGTGTTGCTTTATAAAAGCAGTGTGTTGGATTTAGGGGGATGTACTTGTAGAGATGTAATGTAATGTTGATTGATGTTTCTACTCTACATTCAGTTACTAAAAACACATTGACTACTTCTTTGTGATTGACAGCTGCCTCACCTCGTTTTAAAGAATCAAATAACTAATTAAAACCAAAGTTATCAGAAGAATTAACTTACAAACTGACCTAAAATGACAAATAACATCTTTGGAAAATATTATTCAACATGTACTTTGATTTTTTTTGTTGTAGTATTATATATATTTATACATTTAAGTATTTAAACTATAGAAGAATCTATTTAATAACAATGTCTCCACTATTCTAACAACAGCTCCTTTTTAAAAGTGTGCTTGGTGCGACAGTATCAAAGCATCAAGTTCAGTTTGACATTATTATCTTTAATATCACAATCCAAATCATATCTATCACTATCCAAATCATATCCATAACGTTAACTACTCTTATGGAGTGCAGAGCAAAGTTTTTGTAATTACGTACATGCCATTTTCCATATCTTCCACAGTAGGCTGCAGAGTGAACCTGAAGGCCACCTTAGCTTCTCCTACACACTTGGAAAGGGATGGATGGAGGCAGGTGTATTCAGTTGGTTGCAGTCTGAAACCTCACCCCTAGATACCACTAAATCTTATGCACTGCTCCTTTTATCAGTGAAGGACAATAAAAAAAGATGGATTAAATTAAATTCTCTCTGGATTTCATATCCAACCTGACATGTGGAAAAGGCTTTAAACAATTAATCACAATGTATTTCTCTGTTTCAGACTGTACAGCCTATCTTTTGTCTCACAGGGACTTTTGTGAAAGGTTTTTCCTCAGGTCCTCAAATGGAGCATGACCGCCAACAGTCCAGCTCCAGATTAATCACCATGTTTTTGGTTAGAAGACAGTTTAAGGGAGCAAGTCAAGGCCTTGTACATGAGTAGTTTGAGAGCTCTGAGATTAGTGTGGTGTAGGTGTAAAGCCACCCTAAATTACAGGGCTCAGGCCATAATTTGAACCATATATGTGACCACATAACCACTACATGGCTAAGTGGTCAGTTTAGGAAGGCTGGCATTTTCTTGATGTAAATATCTTCTTCCCTTTTGAGGACAAGCTATGTATGCATGTGATTTTGAATTAAAAATGTGACACCTTTAAACCAAAAGAAGTATTTCAGAACATATGGTGAGAAGGGTTACAGATGGAAGTCAGTCGGTCTTCTTCTTTAACTTATAATACTATACTAATATTACTAATATTTTCTGAGGTGTGTTAACAATTTTAGTAACCAAGCATCAGGATGTTAAAGCTATTAGTTTTTGTTTTTTTATAATAATGTTTAGGTTGCATACTGTTAAACTTGCATAGTCTAACTTTAGATTTGAAGAGATACACTTTGATCACAGTGTATCCTCATTCAAAACTTCAAACAAACATTCAATTTTACACACCTTGAAATGTGACAGTGTCAGATGTGATCATGGCCACGAGGTGTTTTTGTTTACCGTGCTTAAAACCAACTTTTACTGGGCAGTTAATGGAAGTCTGCCCCCCACTGGAGCAGCCATATGACAGCTTGTAAAAGACAGGTGCAATTTTGGGCCGTTCTTAAGACAACAACAGCAATAGCTGGTGTCTAAATCTACTCTAAACGAGTTTCTTAAAAAGAATCGTTCTTCCGTATAGTTAAATTTAATATAGTAAAAATATGTTGTCTGTACTTAGGTTACACATGAGCTGGTTTTTCACTACTCTCCCTAAATTAAAATACAACGGTGACATCTCACATTTTACTTAATCACAACCTCCAACAAAGGTTTGGATTAAATATTCATTGGTTCATAAACTGTTAAAAACTCCCTTTTAATTTTGGATTATATTTCAGAGTTACAATGGTTCATGCACAAATAGGATCTCGAGGTAAGGCTTTGGGCTCAAGACATTGTACTTTCTCTTCTGTAATAAATAGCAAGTGTCTGGTAGACAGGAATCTCAGTTACAGTTTTTTGGACTCCATGAGGACAAGAAAGTTGCATATTGTGTTTTGCACACTGATCAGTTACAAAAAGTAATCAAATAAACTGATCAATACATCCTGAAACATCTGATTAATCCAAAATATGATTTTTTTGTAGAGTTTGGTGTTGTCATTCTTTTCATAGAATTGGGCTTCTCCATGAATGAAGCTGGAGCATCACATCTGTATCTGGTGAGCTCCAGTTGTCCACTGGTAGTAAAGGTTACTCATCCTCCATCTTATTGTGTACCTGGCAAAGTAAATACAGCAAGATCATAATCTCTCTCAAGATCACTAACCCCCACTATAGGGACTGGGGATTCAAATGTTTCTCTGTGACAGCCAATGTATGCAGAACTACTACTTCTACATGCTGTAAATATTAAGATATTAAGATAATTTAGGTTAATTGATTTAAATAGATTATAACAAAGGGTAGCCAAAGCATATAACAGTAAAAAGTTGTTATTTTTTCCTTCTTTAATACGTTTAAACATCAACTTGCCCACAGGCAGTTTAACTTATTTAGGAGATCCTGGAGAAGTTTGTTGTTGGTGAAGTTAGGTCAGGTTTTATTAATATAGCTCACAATTGCAAATTTGCCTTAAAGGGCTTTACTGTATTACCCACTCTCTCCTTAGACCCTTATTTGATTAAATACAACCATGTGAGCTCAGTTATTGCACAACTGTAATATTCTTTCTGTAATACTGGTTTGCAAGTTATAATACCACAACCCTTTTGTAGAAAACATATATATATATATATATATATATAAGGTAATTTATATATTGGTTTTTAGTATATATTGCTATTCTGTTTTAATTTGTGATAAAAGGGCTACAACTTCCATTTCATTCTTTCATGGCGCAGCTCTGTGGTGTATAATGACAAAATAAAGTAACCTTGTAAACTCTAATATACTAATATAATAAGGAGTTAAAAACAGATTTTTCAAGACATGGTCAAAAGATCAGAAAATATTCTCTCTTGATATTGTACACTAGTGGTGCGCTTTCTCGAAACAAATGTCCAGCTACTCAAATACCAAACACCAAATGACATGCAGCGAACCTTTAGCATTTATCGACCTCTATGGGTCTACCATTTACCCACTTAAGTATTATTTTTAAATAAATACACATATTTAAACAAAACACACGATAATAAAGTTAGTTATTTAAAGTTGGTCATCCAGTCCAATGAAATTGTGTAATATCTAACATTGCTGTTGAAACATAAACCTGGCTGGCTACATATAATAAATGAATAATTTCAATAACAGTTCAGTGTAGATCATCAAAATGATCAATGGGATGCTGGGGACCTGAAACAGTATTATGTATATTCTTTTTTTTTTTAGTTTTATATGTGGTTGTTGTTGTTTTATATTTTGGGTATGCATCCTAGTTTCTATTTTCTATTCTGTTGCTATGTTTACAACTTTTAGTCATTTTCACTTTACTACTATTGTTAGAGGGAGCATGTGACTCATGCGACTGCTTATGGCTCCATGTAACTTTTGTGCACATGACAAAAAAAAAAACAAAACTGCTGGATCTTGAATCAGACACATTTATCAGATCCAGCCGGGAGTGTCGCAACTTTGCAAACAACTCCGTCCTGCACAGGAGATGCCACACTTCGGGCTTTTGTTGCCTGATCCGTCCCGGAGCCAGTTTGCTTTTCCCGCTCTGACTCTCCTCTCTCTCTCTCCTTTTGGAAAACATAGCGGACTCAGAAGAAATCGGAGCACATTAAAAACTTGTAGGCGTGATACTCCCCTCCACCCCACCCCTCACTTCAACTTTTTTCCCCCCTCCCACCCACGGCCAATAACGGGGGGCTGGCTCTAATGTATGGACGGCTCTGATTTGCCCGAGCCTCCTGTCCGCGGACTGACTGACAGGCCTCGGGGAAAGACATTGCTTTTTTTTTTTTACACGTGTGTGTGTGTGTGTTGGACTTGAAGGGGGGCTTTTACGTGACGACTGAGAAAGAGAGGAGGAGGAGGAGGAGGTGGTGGTGCAGGGGAGGTGTGCAGGCTTGTGAACGGAGGCGCAGCTCTGCAGGACAGTTCAGAGGAGCAGAGAGGAGAGGGAGCAGTGCGGGACAGACGGGTGCCCCATCCGTCAACTGGCCGGATGAAAAACGCACCACCAACAGACCCCCTTATGGCTGCTTGATATAACGACACAACCCCCCCTCTCCCCCCTTTTTTCTCTCTTTCTCTGGGACTTTTTTTGTTGACCTGTGCAGAAGTTGTCGCCAGTCTAAATTAGTCGCACAAAAAAAAGTGAGTCCACTTGCCGCGGACGTCTCTGGCGGTCATGGATACCCATATAAGATGGAAAGTTAAACGGAGGATAAGGGACGCCCAAATCACTTTGGCGGTGATTCTGCTTTTTGTCACATCGCAAGCAAGTTCAGGTAAGATGCGATCTGTGCGAGCTGCGCTGCACGGGGGAAGAGAAAAAGTTTTTTCACTCTTCGCTTGTAGTGGATCACTGCCCCCCTTCTCCCCCTCCTTCTCCTCAACGCATCTTTGTGTCTTTTTCAATGCATTCAGCTTAGTCTGAAACTGTGAGGCTTGTCAAAGTATCAAAAGGCTGAGAGAAATCACTAACCTAAGAGAAAATGATCCTGCCTGTGATATGGAAAAATCATCCTCCAGATAAATACCGATGCAGGCCTGAATATACTAATATTAATGCTTTGTTGTGGGAAAACTTATTTGCATGAGATAGTGAAAAGATACTGTGCATCATGTCAACTGAATGACAAGTCACAAGTCAGATGTCATGTTAATAAGAAATCCGGCTCTGTTCTGCAGTTTGCAGACTTATTTCATTGTTGTGACTTTGCAGCAGTGCGGCTCCAGAAAGTTTAAAGAGGCTCCTCTGTTGCTTTTCTCTTTCTGTTTTTTTCAACTGATCAGAGGGATGAGCATAATTTTCATAAGAAGGAGGGGCAGGAGCTTGTCTGAAGTGGTAGGGTGGAGCCGCCTAAAGGACTCCAGGACATCAGGACGCAAAGTTTCTAAAGCCCAGGGCCCTTTGCAAGGGCTCAAAGCCCAAATTTGCCACTAATTGCATTCTGCAAATTCTCCTCATGCTTGTCAGTAACAGTTATATAACTCAGAGCCTGAAAATATGAACTTAAAAGCTGAACATCATGTAAAGACAGGTTACACAAAGTGCATACACAGGGGCTCGAAGGGAGAAGAGATTTGAATTGTCATTAGACGCTCCTGTGTGGCACTGTTGTGTCCCTTTGGTGCTCAGAGGTCAAGCAGTGCCGTGGCAGTGGGGCGGGGGTTTGGCCTGCATGTATTATTAGCACCTTGAGACTGCCTGGCATGGTTGGTGGTCTGCTGTGAGGTGAACAGGTGGCTTCTTCTGTCTGCTTCACGGACAGTTAGAAAAGTGTGCAAGATTGTGCTGACAAGTCGAATGTGATGTTGCGTCTGACCAAGCAGATGCTCAGTCCGCCGTCGTAGAAAATTAGAAATGATTATGACAAAAAACATGCAGTTGAAGTAGTTTTACAAGCTCATATGGGCTATATTGTTAAACATATGAAGAATTGACTGCAGCGTGTGTTTATTTTCATGTTGCCTATAAACACCAGTTGTTAACTGAGCACAGCTTAAGTTACTGTAGAACGTCTGGATCCAAATCTGGGTCACATTTGATGACAGAGGAGAAGCTGGACTTGAGTTTTGCTGGGTTGTTAGAGAGCATGGGACTGAATCCATTTTGATGCTGCGGGCTGGATATAATCAGCCCTTAATAATGGCCAGAGTCCTTGTAAGTGAATCCTCAAGGGTGCCGGTACAATTCCTGAAACCTGACACACGCCGAATGAGGAATACCTAATGACTGAGTGCTTACAACATGCCAACTACATGCAGGTTTTATGTGAACTTGTTCTTTAAGTTTAAGATTTTTCACTTTTATTCACCTTCTTACTCATTTTAGTTCAGTAAAACATTTGTGTGGTCGATTAAATCCACTTAAAGTGTAAATACGAACACTACTGCTGAATTATGGTAAATGTGAGTTTCCTGTCTTCGTGAAAGATTCATCTTAACCCAAACCAGATTACCTCTTAGCCTTAAGGAGGACCTAGATGTACATTAATCTGAAAACTAGAAGAGGCTTGCCCAGATCCACCATCAATGGCTATACTCAGTATGCTTGTATAAATATATAGGTGTACCACAAATATTTGTATAGTGTAAACTGTAAAATCAAAAGTAAAAGGTACATTTCTTGTGTGATTTTTACATTCCATTGAAGTTAAAGCAAAACTGTGATTGGTTATCTGTAACACAGAACCGGCTGTAAATACATTTTTCAAGTTGATACTACATTTCTGTTATGTTAATTTTTGTAAACTGATGTAATTATAATGGCGCTTTTGGTCCTCTAAATAGTTCCACAATGGATCTCAGACGTGATGATTAGCATAATGCAAGCTGTGCAAAAGCTTTGTTTTTGTTAGTCAGATGTAAAATTTTTTGGTTTTAGCTTATAAAGCTGCATTAATTTTTCGACCACCTGGAGGCAACAGAGCTAGCTGTGAACACAACACTGACTTATCACGTCATAAAGTCGTTGCGACCAACGTATTAGCAAGTAGTTACTTATTTACACATTCAGCAGACATTAGCATTGAATTTGAGTTGTGTTTCTGACCATCTGGCATCTTGGTCTCTACTGCCGCCTGAGGAAAATATCTGGCTTGTTAGCATGCTAAATGTTCCTTTGTATTGCTAAATTTGTGTGCGTGTCGTTTTGTAGCAACCAATGCTAACCAGAACGGTTAGCGGAAAAGATGCTAAATGCTATGGAAACTTACAGAGTTTGTTACTTGAGGAATCCCTTTCACATTACACAAAAATATTAGCGTAGCTTTAATGATGTACTGCTACTATGAACCTCAAAAAGACAAGTCTGCTAGCATGTTAATTAGTTAACTTGTTAGCCTAAAATGTAAGACGTGGAATAGCATTTAATAACATCATGATATAGCATTTTAGCTACCGGCTAATCAAATAGTGAGTAGAGAATATACTGAGATGTGCCTCTAGGTTCGAAGCATATTTTCACAGTGTATGAATCAATTTCTTTTTCTGGCACTGTACCAAATAGTTTGAAGTCAACAGCAGCCTGAAGTCACAGAGGATCAGCGACACTGAATGTAAGTCAAGCTTTAATGGAGCGAGTGAGTGAAGTCATAGCCCACAGTTCTTAAGGGAGGTCATTTCGCTTTGGCATTAATGAGGAAGCCTCGCTTTAAACCCCTGTGAGAAGTGGTAATAACAGGAGGCCCGTAAGACATAGA
The DNA here is from genome assembly GCA_023238725.1 of Scortum barcoo. Classification (NCBI taxonomy): domain Eukaryota; kingdom Metazoa; phylum Chordata; class Actinopteri; order Centrarchiformes; family Terapontidae; genus Scortum; species Scortum barcoo. The sequence goes on from CM041545.1 coordinate 11,323,223, forward strand.
GGTTAAGAATGAGAAGAGATGTCGGAGGTCAGAGGTGAAGGTCGGGACTTTCAGATTGCTGCTGCTGTCAGGTTTACAGTTTCATTGCCTGAAGAAAGGAATTCTTGCTGTTGAAGCTCTGCTGCCTTTTGTTTCAGTAAATTCTCCTCTGACTCTCAAAGAGAAAGAGTGTGTGGTGATATATTTTAGGTCAGTGTTTGATCATTTTTATGAATAGCAACTATGCAACACATGACCTTTTTTAAACTCCCATACAGTTTTTGTACATTTTTGTGATATTGACATATTTAGGCTGAAATGCAGAAATTGAATTGAACCTTATTTCGGGAATAAAGACTTATTGTCCGTCTAGTTTCTAGCTAGCTGATGGTTTAAGATGTGTGACTAAATTACATCCAGTCAGATGTAATACAAGCCATGGTCTCCCTGTGTGGGACCCCAGTTGTTTTGTAGTTTTATGATCCGCATATGTGTTATAGACCAAATCAAGCTTCTCCTCCAAATGGTTTCCTTTGTGTTACTGCTGAGTTGCTTTGTCTACTTTGCCTCAATCAATGAACTCTTTTCACAAGTCTTAAAAAAATCTGTTTAGACTCTGTTAACTGTGGTTTGTTATCATTAATTAACCAAAGGCGTTTTTGGATGGCCTGTGTCCTTAACAAACATTCACACATGACCAGGGCCTACTTGTGTAGAGTATTTAAATCATCAAAAATACTGAAATAACATTCTTTGAATACCTTGTGCAAATGAAAACAAGGATGGATTTTGGCCAAAGTCACTGATGGTATTGGACGACAGTGTTGAAAGGACCAGTGGATGTGCTAAGGAATCAGGAAATACGCTCACCATTCAGGAATTGTACTATATGTTAGAGTCTGATATTTGTTTTATCCTTGTGTGCATTTTAAAGGGATAAACAGAAGAAGGCCTCGCTGTTTCACTGAGCGCCTTCACATCTGGAGTCGATAAGTTCCATTGTGCTGTCTGCTAAGCCCTCCAAAAAGCCAGAAAAAATGTCTTCCAGATGTTTTCTTCCCATTCGTGGTGGAACAGGGGACCATGAAAAAAAGGAAAAAGAAATACTGTTGCATTTTTCAAAAGAAAATACACCATTCTCTGCTAGTTCTGGAGCAAATTCCTAATCGAATAACATCTGCAGCCTTATAGCTGAGTTTGTAAAAATAATAGCAGTGTGCCTTGCCTTTCAGCCAGGTTTGCACATACACATCCCGGGTCATTAAAAGGTTCTTTTTGTTTAAGCGAGCCAACTTTATGACAGGGTTAAAGGTTGAATACAGCTGGTCCGCAGCTGTTCTTCATTTACAGTCTCTTTATATCTGGACAACTCCTCTTCTAAAGGAATTTATATGGATAGGTCCATTTTGCTTTTTTGTCACCATGTTTAAAGTATAAAGGCCAATTAGAAAAGCATATAGAAGTGATTGAATCCATGCAGAATTGAACAAATTGCATAACGTCCGGTGTGCTTTATTTGTAGATTTTACAGGTTGCTAACAGCTGGTTGCCCTAAAGGATGCTATAGAACTTAGGCCATTTTCATTTTGTTCATGTCAAACCCATTTAAATGACTCAATGAACAAACAAAGGACAGTTGGTTTTCGTTCAGATCTGCCAAAATCAAACTTGTTCAAGGCAAGAGGTGGATACAGATGTTCGCCATGCAGCGGCCAAAAGACACTGACATCACTTGCCCCTATTAGTAAACATCTTTCATTCAGGCATACCTGTGGTTTTTCTGTGAGGGGGTTGACTCATCCTGAGGTCGTGTCCAACTCAATCAGATAAGTGGCGGGGGTGAAAAAAAAGTGCCTTCTTGTGTGTGCTTATTGCCATGGTGTAGAGGAAGGAATCTGAGTGAGTTGGACTGTGGAGAGAGGCAGTGACCCTGCAGCTTCATGTGCCACTTCAGTCTGTAAATGAAGGCTTTGTGGATAGGACCCTGTAAATCAGCCCTAATGCCTGATAACACGCGAGATAAAAAAAGTTTTTGACCCCGTGTCAGAGTTTTGGAGACCCTCTGTGCAGCACAAATAGTGCATTATTTGCCGTATTCTGGACAGTATACCGTCTATTCCTCTCCAGACTAATCAAGGGTCAAATAATTGCCGCTGCTCAATGATGCTCTGTGCTAATGACACAGCGTTCTTGATTTGAAGCCAGATACGCGAGGTGCTGTGATCAAAGCTGGTATCTACTAAAAACACATGGACAGAGATGGATCATTTCAGTTCAAATTGCGACTGAAAGGGACAACGTGTTCTCTACTCCCTGACAGACAAAGGGGAACAAAATGGAGGCAGCGGAGTTTGAAATGTCAACACGAACACATCATTGACAAAAAGTTGGATGTGCTACCTTGTGATGAAACTCTTGCTCCTGTATTTTACTTTTTTTTTTAACTTTTTTAACTGTATGCTTTGTTGCAACCTGTAGTCCATGGCAGAGTGAAAAGTTAAGTCTGGTCCAGGCTCACAAGCCGAGTATTCACTTCAGCTGGGAAACAGTGCTGCTTTTCTCTGTAATGGGGTATTATAATCATTGAGCATGGAAAGCAATGTATGACTCATCCTTTCCAACCCCATTCCCCCGTCCACAGCCCAAGCTCAGCCACAGCCTGGGCAGTAGAAATCCTGAGTGTAAGCATTTCTTTCCTACTAGGGGAAATACAATGGTTTCTGGTCAGTCCTGAGACTCGACTCTCGCCAGATGTATTCTATTTTTACTTAATTAGGTGATAGAATTAGTAAGAACCGTTATGAAAAAAGGCAGTGTTTAAGTAAAGTAAGACTTTGCTGAGTCAGCTGAATTCTGTAATTAAGCCCTGGAGTTAATTAATTTGGTTTTGTTGCAACAAGGAACCGAACTAGTGGCTGACCACAAACACTTGTATGTGTGCAGGCAGGTTTGAGCAACACTGTCTCTTTGAAATTACATTTATATAGCATTAATTTGCAACAGTAAATTATTTAGTTAAAAGTGTGTTGCAGTCTGGATTACATTTATAACCAATATACTGAACAACACATCTTTGTTGTCTTTACAATATTGTCGTAATTAAAGCGTGATAAAACGTTTCAACGGTCATCTTTTCACACTCACGAACACTCAGTTAAGTTTAGGCAAGGCTGTGGTGTTGGCTGCATATTGGAAAAAAGTCAACAGTGACTTGAAGCATGAGACACAACATGTTCACTGTATTAACATGTCACCAAAACCACAATCTGTTTCAAAACCTTAGCCAAAATTTCTTTTGTTGAGCGAATTTAACCACACATGGGTCTCCAGTGTCTTTGGATGCACAATAAAACCCCAAAAACCTTTGCCAGAGAACATAATCCAGGCAGTAATTATGATGAAACAAAGTAAGTATTATATTGTTAGTAGTAACTATAGTCATTACAGTAAGTTAGTAGTAATTTCCAGGAGACAGGGTTGGTTTGTCAATTCTCCATCTTCCCATGAAAATTTTTTTTTTTTTTTCATTTTACAAAAAAAATTTCACTCAGCCAGAGGCCAGTTTTGATGATTCACAATGGATGACTCAGGTAAAGCAGCTAACAGTCATTCAGACAGTTCGCTCTCACAGTACAGTAGCTCCCGCTCACCCACAAGGCTGATGTTTCTCAGGTATGACACCGGTTGAAGTGTCAGTCGGGAGATGAATTGATGGTTGACTTGGCTGTCGTTTGCAGCTCAGGCAGATTATTTGGCACCACAGATGGCAAAGCTTTCCTCACCTCAGGCTGCAATTACAGCGGGTGTTATCACAAGCTATCACAAGATTGATAACCTAAACGTTCCTTTTTGTTTTCCCATTTTCCAGCCTTGTCACTCTTTCCACACCTCACTGAAGCGGCGCCATTTACTTTTTCAACTCTGCTCATCCTATCTCTGTGATTTTCTTTCCCTTTAGACGTTGTTGATGGGATCGTTTGTGCTTTGTGAAATGGCTGCTTTGAATGTGTTAAATAAATTAACGTCCTCTTTTTCTCAAGTTGTCAGTATTCAGCGATGCGGATGAAACTTAATACGGCAAGAAGCATTACCATATTTGAATTTGGAGTTTTGATGCTTTTAATTGCACATTTTGATGCATCATTTTAATTTAATATTTTCATCTACACTTGTTTTTGCATGTTGATGTCCACAAACTGATTGCCTGGACTGTGTTAACACATTTCTTTCCAAATGTACATGGGTCACTGAGTTCACTGATGATGATGAAACTTTTTCTTTGTGAGAAAACATTTCATATTTGGATTGATTCCCATTGTTAGCTAAGAGGTGTGGCACCTCGGTGAAGTGTCGGAAAATGTGCCACTGTGCGGGTTTGATGGGCCACACTTGTGTGTCAGCCATGGATAGTCCTTAACAAAAAGGGAGAAAAGCCTCACTGTTAAGCAGAATTTCATATTTATTAGATCCAACCTCATTGTTTTGTGTCAGTGTGTTGGTGCTGGAATAATGGTTATCTCTGAGGCTGGGTGAGAGGAAATGGTTCTGTAATGTCAGCACTGCAGGGCCTGCTTTTATCATAAATTTCTCTGCAGTCAGCCATCAAAACCATATCTGCTGTGGGAGAGACAGAATGAGGAAAAGGCTACAATTTGGGAGAAGATAAAATAGGCAGAGAGAAATAAAGTTGCTAATGGAGGTTAGAAAATAAACTGAACGGAGCTGGTGAGACAGCAGACAGAACTACAGAGAGTGGAGGTAGAAATAGAAGAAGAAGAAGAGGAGATAAAAAGACATCGGCCATCACACGTGCCTCAGAAGTACTGTTCCTGTAGTTTCTCGCAGTAAAATGAGCATTCAGAGGTGCACCGTGGAATTTTGACTCAGTTTTTCCATCTTAGTCTGTGGTGGACGGCAGACGGTGATTTATCTTCAGTGCTATGAGCTACAGCACGGAGACAGTGAAGTAAACCATCTGGTATTCCCCCTGTTAAAGCAATAAGAGTCCGGCTAAAGCACTGAGCCTCAGAGTACACAAGAGAAGCTTTGGTCAGAAAAACTCTCTGTTCTCTGGATCGTCTTTCAGGTCTGTCTGCCGGTTTTTGTGTGTGTTTGTGTGTAGGGGTGAATATGAGAGCCCATGTCTGCAGATTTTTTGTGGTTTTTGTCGTTTCTTGCGTTCTGAATTCATTTTACTCAGTGTTTCCTTTCTTTTTGCAATTACAGGTTGGGGTTTGATCTCATGATGACCATCATGGTCAATCATGGCCAAGGGAATGAAATCATTAGGTGTATAAACAAAAAGATCTCGGTCTTCTCATTTCCTCTTCTGCCTTCCTCCACTGCTTTCGTGAGCAGCTCTCAGTCCAGGTCACTGGGTCAGTGTCCTGAAAAGCCTGGATCAAAGCTGGCTGACAACATGAAACTTAACTGATACCGGCATGTGAGGTCATTTACAGACATGCTTTTGCTCATGCCAGTATAAACACTGTCCTCAGTTGCCTTTGAAACACCCCAAAAAAATTCCCCCCGCCCTTTTGTAGACACAATATTTTCACCTGGCACGATTCATACTTCATCTTTATTCAAAACAAAGCAGCTGACAACATGATGATTGTTAACGCTTATACTTGCTGAACTACGCCTACTGTGGCCTTAAGTGGTAACAGACAAGCAAAAGGGGATGAGAGTTGTAGGTTCAGTTACACATCACTGTCACTTGCTATCTGTCTAACTTTGCTAACCTTGGCTTCCATAAATTCATGGTCATACCAGGCAAAGTAAGACTATAGCAGCCATTTTAGCAGTTTAATTTTTAAGATAATTAATTAATAATATAATATAATAATAAATACATAACATACATAATCTCGCTTTACTCCACCAATCATGTTAGCAAGCCCCAGTTGCATGTAAAGATTACTATTCTCAAACTTTCTGGTGGGATTTTCACCTGCAACTGTTAACTTAAATGTAACATAAACAAAATGTGATCTTGTGATTTGTTTTATGAGTACAGTGTGTTGTACATGTTGGTTCAACGTTTACAAGTAGAGGACAGTGGACAGTGGTTCAGTAGGTTTAATTAAGCTGAAGTGCAGAGGTGTGTGTGTGTGTGTGTCTTGCTAAACCAACATCCCACCCAGGTTTGCACTGGAATTAGTTTACTCATGTGTTGCACATCTGCAGCAGTGTGTGTAATGCGTTCAATCTAGCAAGTGTTAATGCCTGCGGTATGATTTCCAGGTCTGGTCACATGAAAGCCAGAAGCAACAATTTAAGGTCAACGATGATGGAATTGCCTTTTTGTTATCTTATTGTTGGACCTGGATCTTGCTGTGCTAGTATTTTAGTATTTTTAGAGTTGTGTGAGACAAAGAGATAACCTTTAATGGAAACATTTCAGAGGCACTATTAACTAGTGTAGTTTTAGTGTTAGTGGGCCTTATTTTAGGGTCCAGGTGACTCACCATCTCAGCAAAAAAGCCTTTGTAGCTTTTTCTCAACTGCAGCTACTGTGGCGATAAATGACCAGTATGGGATAATGATGAATGTTTAAATGAACTGCAACAATAGTGCATGTAGAGAAGAGTCGGTGACACAGTGATGGCAATCTAAAGTTTGCAAACATTAACTAACATTACCCAGCATGAGGTAGCACTTATGCTAGCTGATGTAAGAAATGTATGAATTGAGAGAGTGCCTTTTATTGCTTTTGAAATTTCCTCTTTTAATCTTTTAGAAGTTGCTTAGTCTCTCTTTAAGTAATTAAAGTCAGGGTCCTAATTGTAACCTGCTGTATTCTCACTGGGACACTACAGTTGGCTTCGGTTAAAGTTTTATAACCGAATTAGGTGAGATAAAAAAACAAAAAAAAAAAAACTCTCACCCTCCCTGTCTGTGATGCGCTCTAGGAGGGGGAAGTCTCTCATTGGGCATTCTTGTTTTCAGCTGTGCCGGTTTCCAAGAGAGGCAGGGTCCTCTTTATGGCTGCTAATTACTCCTTGTCCTCAGCGCCAGGTCAAGCATGTGCCTGGAGAGTCAGGCCTCACTTCAGGAAGGGCTGAAGGAGGAGGAGGAGGAGGAGGAGGAGGAGGAGGAGAGAGAGATGGGTAGGGTGCAGGGTAAGAAGGAAGAATGTTAATCCCACCCCTCCCCAATGAAAAGGTCCTAATTCCCTGGTCCGGCACCCTTCCTCCTGTCAAATGAAATGGTGCCGTCTGGAGTCCTTAAGTGTTGTTAGTGAAAGTGTGTGTGTATACGTTTGTGTGTGTTTGTGGCAATCGGGTAGATGGATAGGTTAAGGGAATGGGATCCACCACAGTCTTGGCTCTGAGCCAAGAGCAGGATTATGAATCTGGCACTCAAGCTACCGTTCAGTGAAAGGGAAGAAAAGAGGTAGAAAGAAGGCGTAGTGAGACGTGTGCATAACCACATCATACCCACTTATCTCTGTAAGAGTCGCCTGCCATGCAGTAAGTTTCACTGCGCATTTAAAAATACTGTGTACTTTTATGAATTCATTATGCTTTACTACGCCGCACCCTCATCCAAACCAGTGTCTGGCAAACAAACCCGTAAAAGACCGAAAACAAAGCGGAGCAGCTCCTCTTATAGCACATCACATCAAAGGTACAGCACTTTGCTCACTAATTTGTACATCGCACTTACAAGTTTCCACTGTGCACACGGCTTAGAAAGACCGTGGGAGTGGATCCTTTATGCCCCAGACAGAGAACATGAGGGCGTCATAGCAAGAAGCAAGTCCTAGTGGTGCAGAGTTCAACGAAGGCAAGTTGGGCTTTGTAGTTTCCAACTAAGTAAGTGTAACAAATTTAGCTTGTTGGTTGCACTGTTTTTCGCAATTGTGTTGTAATAATGATACTTTCATGTGTGGACAGCAGAGGCCCCGTGGCTGATTGGAGCACTACACACATCTGTAATAGTGCCCCTTTGTGTTGAACGAGGCAATGCTAATGGCTTATATGAGAGGCAAATGAAATGTTTTTATTTACCCATGAAAAATAAAAAGCTTCTAACGGCTTAAAGGATGTACTGTATATGCGGTATTGCTTTTTCTTGTCACGCGCCATGGCACGGAAGGCAGTTGAAGCAGCGGAGGAGGGGGAGCAGACTGACGGAGAGTGTAGGTACACAAGACCGTGTCATGTAAACAGTTTCTGTGTATGTGCGGAGAAGCTGCCTCTTGGATGTGAGGAGGGCCGTGGTCAGAGTCGGTGGGGGAGTATTTTTAGCACCAGAGGTGTTGGCCTCCCGAGGGATCCTGCCATACTAAGTGGGTAAACATCTCAGCTTAACAAGGTGGGACTGAGACCCACAACTGCAGCTTAGGATGTGGTCGGGACAGCTTCCGCTGGAAGGTCGACCACCGGTGACAGCAATCCATGAATGAAGGTGTGTAAGGATACGCTGAGGAGGGAGGGGGAACTGAGCTGATAATGTTTGTATTTGCAGTTCTCTGAAGTGCTTGTCTGACTACCTTTTTGTGCTTTGTGTCAGGTGAGTCATTGCTTTATTGGAGAAGGCATTTTTTCTTCCAGAAAGGTTTTCTATAGGACTATTATTTTATAGTTGGTGATATATTATGTTGTCCTTTCAACTCCCTCTTCTTTTCCTCTAAGCTGCTAATTGGCCCTCTCCACCTGGCTCACCTCCAGGTGACCCGGCAGAGGCCCTGTGGTTGCTTTCACATCCATCAGGGGATCTAAAACCTTTGGGTGAAAAAAAAAAAAGATTTTGCATGAAGAAAAAGGAATGATGGAAATGAGACAGTGGAACAATTCTGATCACAATAGTTTCCTTCCCATAAAGCTTTGGATCTTCAGAGGATTAGTTTTTGTCAGTGTGGATTAGCAAAAGCAACTCTCCTCAGCAGGGGTCGTGACACTGTTAGCATCGCTTGGATGCTCCTTGCAGACCCCTGCCCCCCCCTTTTGCTTCTTTCCCCGTGGTGCTGAGCTGGCTCTTCTCATGATGTTGTTATTGTTGTTATGACAGCCACATTGTTATGTGGCGGCCTCCGCCGCTGCCTAAAGGAGCTCCTCCGAATTATTTATCAACGTTTGTGTGTTGTCGTCACCTTGCAAACTAATAAAATGGCCGTGTTGGCTTGTTTTAAATGTGATAAATGGAGGCACTTTGCCAACAGCCACTGCCGGTTTTTACACGTCTGCGTTTAGACACTTGGGTGTGAATGCAGACTTCACAAATCTGTTTAAAGGAAAGAAACAACATTATGAGCACCTTCCAACAAACTCAAATGGTAATGTAATGCCGTGTTGACAGGACACCAATATGAGCGTCACAGAGAGGGAAATAATAATATCTTGATTATACAAGGTAAGATATGAACTGTCTGTACCTGTCACCACCAGAGTCTCTAGCAGCAGGGGCATATTCAAGACTGTGTCCATAAAAGGAAATGGGGAGACTGTGTGGGGTAGGATGAGGCCATATAAAGATGACTCAAGAGGAAATGGAAAGGAGACGCTACGGCTGGACTGTTATAACAGACTAACCCCACTTGGATGTGATCAACTGTTGGCAAATCTTAACACTGTAGGTTTAATCTGAGGTATAAGCTCCATAATTTAGACAGGAGCTGCTGTGTTATTTCCAAAAGGGACTCCTTTTGTGCAACAGTCAGTGATTGATTGATTCATCTCCCACGGGATTATGTGCCGTTGGATGTTGGCAGGTTAGAGAGAGTTACTGTAGTGTCAAAGCAGACTGTTGCAGCTTTTACAGGGAACATTTGTGGCTGTCTGAGAGGAGGGCAGAAACTGTTAACTTTGCCTTAAGTAAACCATGGTCCTTGTTAAAAAACAGTAATAAATGAGAAATGCTTTAGTTGCCAGTTCATGTGTCACTTTCTTCTCTTATGTAAGTGGCTGAGAAACTGTAGCTCCCCACCTTAGTCTCACTGAACTTTGAATTTTAGCTCCAGTTCCAGTTGGATGTTTTGAAAATCTTGCATAAAGTTTGGGACTGTAAGAGTTTACTTAAAAGAAAAGACTTCACACAGTTACAAATAAATTGATGAAAAATCCAGGGCTGTACTATTCTGATACATGAAGGAGTTTTCTAATAATTTTAATGTATCTGACAACTACACCAAATTGTAAAGGAGTTACAAACTTTTAATGACTGTCTGCAATAAAAATTTTGAAATGTCTGTACTTTACCGCTGTATGTTCTGACACCATGCTGACACTTAACTTTTCATGAGGGTATTATATAGCAATCAAGCCTCTAAACGCCTCATTTGCTAAGCAAAAAGTGAAACAACACGATTTGCATTATCGCATGATCAGCTCTTGCAATCTCCCACTTACAGACAAACAAGTGATGACGATGTAGAAAATAGCTTTTGATTGATGGCAGATCAATCAGGGCATTTGTAACAGAAACTACATTTCCCATCACTTTGACAGCCTGACTCATGATTGTACTGTTGCAGAGACGAGCTCATTAAACAAACTTCTGTCATCGTGGTAAATGATAGACATCTTCTGGCTGGTGGGTGAGTTTCTGTCTGACTCCTCATTATGAGCCGATGACAGACAAAGCTGTCTTTTTGTTTAGACCCTGCTTCACCTGCTTCCAGCCCCTGTCATTCATTACAATCAGTACTGCTTATTTATACATTTTCTATATATTTTTATATTGCATTTTATATTGTTTTAATATGTCTAGGTTTTTCTTTTTATTTCATTTTATTGTATTGTCTCTGGGTGTAATGCTGCTGCAACACTGTAATTTCCCAGCTTGGAATTAATACAGTCTATCTATGTCTATCTATCTATCTATCTATCTATCTATCTATCTATCTATATCTATCTATCTATCTATCTATCTATCTATCTATCTATCATCTATCCATCCATCATATCCATCCATCCATCCATCCATCCATCCATCCATCCATCCATCCATCCATCACTCTCAGGTATATGGTATGCACACACTTTCAGGAATATGAATGTAGTTTTCTTTTTAACTCGGTGGGTTTTGAAGCAGATGGGTTTTTGGATTTTTTACATTTCTCTCAGATGAGCTGCTGGTCCCTGTGCCTCTGCCTCATATTTCCCCCAAAGCAATGTTCACATGTGTAGAAACACAATTATAGAGTTTGGGATTGGATAATAGGCCTCCTCAAGGGCAGGAAGAGCAGGTTAGCTAAAGAGAGAGGCAGAAGGAGTGAGGTGAGATGAGAACATCTTGATTAGGAAATGATCACACACCAAATTTACCTGACGACTGTGTATAATTTGTTCCAAATTGTTTCTAAGTCTCATTTCATTTCTTGAGTAATCTAAAAACAATTACCCCATGACTTGTGTGCGCTGCAAACTGATGTGTTTGCGGTTGTGTTTTGCATTTGTTGTCAGGCAGATGGTTTATAAATCAAAGCGTTTTTTGACTGGCTCTCGGTCTTGAATGCTCTCAGTAATCTTTCTTTTGTCGGGTCTTTGTCACTGTGATGATCAGATAATGTAGGCAACTTACAGTCTGGCTTTTTTCACAATCACTGTACAGCTGCGGACGATCACATGCGGCCTAAGAGTTCTTAAATGGAGACCTCTGTTTAAGAATGTCGAGCTCTTTTTTTTTTTTTTTAATTGATTTGCGCTACACGTGAGTCATACGTAATGACATCCAGCTGGAGGTTGTTTCAGAGTAACACAGAATGTACAAACACTCTCGCTCTGCCCACTCCCCTTTCTGCCTCTCCCATGATCCCTTTCACTCTCAGATGGATGGGGCTGTTGAAAGTTTTTTTTTTTTTTTCCCTTTCTTTTTTTTTTCCTTGAATGGTGTGTGTGGTCTTGGTAACCTGACACTAGCTCTGTTGTACCTGTTGTGTGTGGGTTGCCTTTGATGCTCCGCATTCACAAAACAGCACAAAAACTCATCCAGCAGAATACCACAGTGTGCTTGCTTTTGTCTTTTGTTTTATTCCTTAAACTCCTGTGCCACCTTAAACCCCCTGTTGTTGCCGTTTGCTTCCTTGCTTTAGTGTTTACCCTCCTCTAAAACACCCTGACAGCCCCCATCCTTGTGCAACTATAAGACCCCCATAGACATGACCCTGTGTCCTTTTCTGCCCAGACCTTTGCTGGGACAAGGCCGGATGCTAATGGGTGTCATTGTGTCGCTCGCTGTGTGCACATCTGGCTGCAGGAACAGCTGTTTGTCCTGGGTGGTTTTGGCATGCGAGGGTGCGGTCCAGGGTCAAACCCCGTGTCACATTGTTCTGACCCAGTGTACTTCTGTGGTGGCCTGGTTATAGCTGGGGCGACCGGCCCGAAAGTGTGCTAATTGCACGGTTGTGGCCAAGGGGAGGCAGCGGTAGATTTGGCATCACATGGAAATGGATGGAAGGTTGCTGCAGCTGCAACCCATGATCATAGTGATCTATAAATGGGCACATCTCTGTTTAGCGCCTAAATGGATTACAGAAATCTCCTCTGAACCACAACAGTGAACTCTCCTGCTGAGTAACTACAGCTTCTGAGTCAGCAAAAGACAGAAAATAGAGGGAATGTTCAAAAATTGACCATAATTAAGGCTTATTTGATATGCAGAAATTCTGGGCTGTTTGTTAAAGGGCTGTACTTATAAATATTCATTGTATAAAGAATATAATATATGGGCTGTAAATTTAGCAATGTGTTCTGTGGGGTTTGGACAAATTTAAGTGCTTTTTCAACTGCTCCCAAAAAAATAAAATAAATAAATAACATCCTTTTTCCTTTGTATCTCTTTTTCCTCTCTGTAGTGGAACCAGCAGACCTCTTGAAGATTTTAGATTTTCACAGTTTACCCGAGGGTGTTACAAGAACAACGGGTCTCTGCTCAAATAGGAGGTCAACACAAGGACCTGATGTGGCTTACAGAGTATCCAAAGACGCCCAGCTCAGCGCCCCCACCAAACAGCTGTATTCAGGTGAGTATCTTACCCGACACGCACACAGTATCTCTCTGCAAACCACTTCAGAGCCACTTAAATCAAGTTTTAATTTCATTTTTCCCTACTGCACTCCAGGTTCATGACTACAGATATTGTGGCTTTTCCAAGGCCCTTCAGCTTATCTTACAAGTTGTCTTTACTGCACAGCCTTGCCACCTGGTCAGCTTTATGACCTTTCACCCTGCGCCATAGTAAACTGGGATTATAACATTTAAATGTAGCTGGAAAGCAATTTGTATTTGCTCACACTTAGCCTGTTCCTTGGCTTCCCCTGAAGGTAGCCGTTTTATTGGCTCTTGGATTATTTATGTCAGCTCTATCTTTGGTATTTATGCAGGGTATGCCTGCTGTCCACTCCCCCTGAAACTTTTTTTTTTTTACCTCTTACTAAAACATGCACTGTATTTCTACAGCTTGAATCATAACCCTTGTACTTGCAAAGAAGTGAAAGATGTCCAGCACATCTGGACACTTCTGGTTACTGAATTAGTCATACACAAGACAATTTAGGGAGAAATAAAGATAATGGATGCTAATCCCCCCCTTGAAAACACACACCAGATGCATGAGAAATGCAGCCCTGTAATATTTCATGTTGTAGGAGGAGCCGGACGATGGAAAAACAGTGAAAATAGAGGTGGTGGAGGGGAGGGAAGTCTGGGGTTCCACTTTTGCCTTGTTCTATTGTGCTGACGTGGCTTTGAGGTTACTGCTCTATGGTGCGCTGCAGTAGTACTTTCCTCTCTCTCCTCCCCCTCCGGCAATCCTTCCTCGCTTTCCTCCCTCCTTCTCTCTCTTTATTTTCCCTCAAGCGCCCACAATTTTTCCCTCTATCATTTCTCCTAGACTGCCGCTGCCTTGCAGTGTTTTCTTCCTTAGTGTTTCATCCAAACTCTGTCTGGTGAGACATACTAGACTCCCTTTTCTGTGTATTTTCTCTGTTTTTGTTTTTCTACAGGCCTGAAAGAAAATAAATCATAATTCAATGACTCAAGACAACCAGTTTCTGAAATGATTATGATTGGTTTACCAGCTTAAAGATATAAAGAGCAAAAAAAAAGCACTCGTGCGGTTTAGATGCAGAAAAGAATGAGAAATAATAACCCTTCCTGTGAGAAAAGCTCCCACAAAGCTTAGATTGGATGACAGCCTCATTTATTGTCGTCTGAGAGGTTGCATTGGCCTTAGTGGAACTTTGATCCATGCCATGGCTCTTCTTTGGGGCTTAAAATAAGAGACACAGGGCTCCTATGGCCCACATGCCCTGTCATGCTCTCCAATCAAACAAATACTGTTCACTTTGAAGCTCTATGACAGCAGAGCCCGTATGAGTCTCTGTTTAGATGCACATGCTATAATTATACACATGCTACTCTGGATCCTCCAAAATAACAGTCCACATAAAACAAACCAACTCGGAGGAGTTCATCTCAGGCACCACAGTCTTAAGGTGCAAACAGAATAACTAGCTGTCTGTGGCTTGAAGGCCTTAAAATCTCGTAGAGGCGTCTGTGATGTGGTCCCTCTCTCGCCTCGACGTTAAGAGAATGTACAGCTAATATATTCCAGAAGCCAGCAAAATCTGTGAGATCATTTTATCCGTGCCTTTTTTAACTAAGTTTGCTACTGAGTTATGGCTTTGGCCTGAAGCCTAGAGGTACAGTTTGCCCTAGATTATCAACTCAGCACCCTGTCTCCTAAAGGTGAGACAGTGCCTTGCGCAGTAAACAAAAGGCATGCAAACGCGCTTGCTTTGTTATGACTATAATGTTGGTAATAAAAACCACAGTAGCTCTGATTGAGAACACGCTGGCCCGTGACCCACTAACCACAGACAGTCTGTGATGATGTGTTGGAAAGGAGCAAGTGCAGACATGCAATCATTAGGCAAACATGTGGAAGGGATGATTCATTTGAAACTACCGAGGCACTGAAAACAGAAGCGTCCTTTATTACCTTTATTATGTGAATGAGAAGGGAAGAAACAGTCTGCCGTCTGCCCTCTTTAACTTTAATAGCACACACTTCCCATGTCTAACTAATCTGACCTCATCAAGTAACTCATACATGCAAATTCCATAAATATCTCACTGTAGCTTTGACAATTTGGGGAGTTTGAATTTTCTTCACCCCCCATCTGTCTTGTTTGCCGTGATGGACGACAGCCAGCGTTAGCACAAGTGGCGAGGAAAGTATGATGCAGTGGCCCTTACATTGTCTCTAAATGGGCTAAGCTGTCACTTGGCATCCACACTTGTGGTCTGGTCTGCTGTGGCTTTACAGCACCGGCCATTCAGCGAGGGCCCCTCTGCTGCGGCCTTACGTTGACATTCAAATGGCTGAGCTAAGATCACAAGCTGTAAAAGCAGTAACAGCGCTGTTGTTTCCTAACATGGCTTGGGAGTGACATATTCTATTAACTTTATAAAGCCTTGGGCAACAATGACTTGTTATGCTTACTGCAGCGCTTTACCTCTGTTTATTATCTAAGAAATATTTCTGTCCCACATGCATTCATTTCCCACCAATATTTGCGGTTTATTACATATCAGTTAAGAGATGCATACATGCACATCACCAGAAAACACAGTAAAATCCACCTTTTACACACAAAAAAATCCTTAACAACAGATGATTATAATTAAGGGATTCAACATAACAGTTTTACAGTACAGATCTATAATAGGAAGAGTTTTGCTGGTGTTCTGTAATAACCAATAATTTTTTATCATTATAGCCGATGCAGATAACGATACCAGTAGTTTGCCTCTGATTCCTCTGTGTTATAGTGTCAATTAAAAAGATTAGAGTCTGCACTTCCGAGTGCTTTTGTCCTCTCATTTCTCTTTCTTCAGGATATGCAATTTACCACCCTTGAATCACATCCTACAGGCCTCCAGCAATGAGAGGTGAGGACACTACCAGACGCAGAGGTAATCAGAGGTGGATCATAGAAAATAAGTTGCTTCTCCTATTGATATTTCTTGAACATAATCCAAGTGAGCTGTTGAACCAACAAAAAAGGCACATAATTAAATGTAGCCCAAGCTTAAGTAGCTTTAGTTGAGTGACATAATTTGGGCCTTGAACTTGACACATCTTAAATTTCCATTAGAGCCGTGTACATTCAGGGTCACTCAACTGCATGCAGAACACACACACACACACACACACACACTCACACATCCATCTTCCTCCCTTTGTCCATGTTTCTCCCTTTTTATTGCGCACCAACAGACAGGTACGCTTGTTGTCTCTGCAGCAATGTGCAATCCCACCGGAATGCCGCTCGTCTCATACAGTAGGAGGGATTTGGACGCAGTGATGACTGAATGACCCATTACGGGACACAAGACTTTCTACCCCATTTACCTGCTTGTATGCGCACTGACAGATGGTAGAGGGGATCACTCAAAGGACTGGCATAACTCCCGCCCCTCTCTTTATTTCAAGATGCTCTTAGACAGTCTGTAAGTTTGGTAGATGAGGGTGAATAATGGAGTTGTAGACGTCAAGTGCCACCAGTGTGAAACTGGAGACAGGGTGGCTCTTTCTGTCTTATTTAACCTTGAAAATAAGACGTCTCTCAGTCAACTCTAATGTTATAATTCTCCCACAGAATTGTCCAGGTGAAAACAACGTGCTAGCTATATCATACGTGAGATATTTAAAAAAAATAAAAGGCAACTTTATTTGGTTATTTAATCTAGAGGAAAATGTAGACGTCTGGGGTTGCCTTTGAGTGTCTCAGACCTAAGTTAGTTAGACTCCGATGGTGGTGCTGCCAGTGTAAACTCCCAAGACTTATGGCACCACAGTCCTTGCATTCCCACCATGTCCACACACACTAAATGAGATTGAGGTATCTCTCATCTGGTGGTCTGAAGTAGCGGTTTGAAAGACACATTCCAGAGAAACCCGAGCTTTTCTGAACGACCCCCGCCACCTACCGCCGCCCCCCCCTCCCGCTTTGCTGTGAAGTACTGAGGAGAGAGTGAGGAGGAAGGAACACAAGAGAGTCCTCATTTGATGTTTTTCCTCTTCTCACCCTCTATTTTCTGTGTTCCTTAACCTCCTTCTGTCACCCTGATGGAGGTTCCCTCAGGGCATCTCAATTCTCTTAGGACGGGAGACACTGCATAAGCACAAACCCCCAAAATGACAAATCTTGCTGCTGTTAAATGCCACTTTGATTCACTTAAGAGACCGATAACGCCGGTTCAAATTCCTGCTGATTCCTGACTTCGTAAATTAGTTACTAAAATTAATTCCTCCCCCTACTCCCTCCTCTTTCTGTGCCATGGTGTCCCTTTCACCCCTCAGCTGATCCTTGACCTCCACACAAACAGCCAGCCCTGAGCCAGCCCTGAGTCATTGTCTCTGCGACCGGCATGCCTCATGCAACAGGATGCAGTCACAAACTTTTCCTAATCTGGTTCCTTCTCTTTTGTGCTGTATTTCCCACCTTCCTGTTGTACACGTAAACACTTTCATTTAATCACACTCTGCCCTTTTTTCTATCTATCTGTCCACAAACTGTTTGAAGGGTTGTCTGCCTCTTCTTCTCCCTCTTTCTCATGTTTTCCCTCTCCTGCCGTCTGCTTTACGCCATCCTGTCGAAGCATCTGTCAATTAAAGCAGTGTTCCTCATATGATGCCAAGCTGAATTCCTGAGGGAGCACACTGCTAAGGCATGTGCTCTCCGCATGATGTGATCTAATGCCTGGCATTAATGAAGGAATCACAAAAAAAAAGGAAGATAGACAAGCAAAGCTAACACACACTCAGATTCTGACCCAGTAAAAGACAATAACAAAGTGAATGAATGATGGTGCCAGAAGTCCTTTTCCACTTTCTCTTCCTAACCTTAGGTTTTCCACACCGCATTACCACCTGAGGTGTCTTTTTCTCCACAGCCTCTGATTGGCTGTTTAAACTATATTCACTCCAATGTAGCATTTTCCAGCCTGCTCCCTATTATCCTGAAAATGGTGGCAGAGTGGAGGGGGGGGGCGCATGAGGTGCTACAAAACCACTGCAGCCACAAACGCTGCCTCTCTTTTCCGGGCTGTCTGGAAATCTCTCCGCTCTGCACATACTTGACAGCAAGGGTGCGCTACTGGAATATTTGCAGATGTTCAACATAATCCAGATAGCTGGTTTCTCTTAACAAAAGTGGTTTTATTATTTTTTTTCACATTACATTCCCCCTGCCGCCCTCCCAACTAAAAGATCACAAAGTGCCGAAAGTGTAGTCTGACTTCTACTTTAGCAAGCAGCATGCTCCTCAGATGGCTGGAAAGGCTGCCCTCCTTCTGGGGTCCTGAGAAAACCCCACTAAGGGAATCTGTCTGGCAGATGTGTCTCACACTTCAGCAAAATGGAGGAAATAGCTGAGACTACACAGTTAAACCGAGCAGATGGCGGCAAAGACGTCTTTTGTTTTTGTTTGTTTATTTTTTAACATCTGCTTCTGCACCTTTTATGTGTTTTAATGCAAAATTATTATTGGTACTTCCATGATTGCACTTATGTGTCTTTAACTTTTTCTCCCATAAACATTTTTCACTCCCATTTCCTCATCATCTCCAGCCCTCTGCCGGAGCGTCTCAGCATCTGTTAGATCGATCAGCTGCGGGTGAAGAGAGAAGTGGTGGGGAGGAGGGGTTTGAAGGATAGTTCGAGAAAGTCTCCCAGGATCACATGCTTTTGTCATTATGCCTCTCATCCCTGTGCTGTGCTGGAATGCTCCACTTTGCACTTCTACGTCGAACTTTTTGTGTTTTTTTCCTCCAACCGGCCTCTAGTCTGTCAGCCATCCCTTTCAGATTAATCCTATCTTGTTACATTTTGGGCGCTCCGCAAATCGGCGGTGTTTCCTTTCGGTGCTCAAAGCCCATCTTCCCAAGTCTTCCAATCAAAACTATCTTTATCTGCTATGGTAACATTTCTTTCCAGGAGAAGTAACAGTAATGGCTTTTATACTGTGGACACCAAAGAGACACAGTCTGTCTCCTAAAATAATAATACGATTACAACATCCTGAGCACAAACATAATATTTCATTCCCCTTATGATGATGAATGGTTACTGCTACTCCTGACTCTCCAAAACTTTTCTCTCTCTGTCCAACCCGCCATCCGTCCTGCCAGGTGATGTGTTCCCAGAGGACTTTTCCATCTTGGCTACAGTGAAGCCTAAGAAGGGCAGCCAGTCCTTTCCTGTTGTCTGTGTACAATGAGCAGGGCATCCAGCAGCTTGGACTGGAAGTGGGCCGCTCTCCCGTGTTCCTGTACGAGGACCACACAGGAAAACCCAGCCCTGAGGACTACCCACTCTTCAGAGGAGTCAACCTAGCTGACGGAAAGTAGGTGCACTTGGCTCAACAAACATCCCTCACTCTCTCACCTGTACAGTACGCTGACATAAAACTGACTTTGCTTTTTGTTTGTGCACCTTCTCTTCTAATCAGAGTCCAGGTGGATATGTGTTTGATGGTGGTTTAGTCTGTTAAGCAGCAAAAGGCCCCTCTTTCAGTAGATTCGTTACCCACATGCAGCCTTGTCAGTGTGATATATTACATTTAATCCTTTACGTTTACGTATGTGGATTGCAATATCCTCAAATGGGGGTCCTCTGTCCACAGGGACAGCGTAGATTTATATTTACATCACCAAAAAATGGGATTTACTGTTAGAAAAGAAGAGTAAAATGAGATTCTGTTTCACTCCAGAAAAAAAACAAAGAGGGATATATCTGAATTTGAACACAAAACAGGGCCTCTCAGTAGTGTGTAAGTGGGCAGCATGTAACCCAGTACGTGTGTGAATTAACTCCACCTCCCTTTTCAGGTGGCATCGAGTGGCCATCAGTGTGCACAAGCAGACCATCACCCTCATTCTGGACTGTAAAAAGAAGACCACCCAGAAGCTGCTCCGGAGCCCCCACCCCATCATTGACACCAAGGGAATTATAGTGTTTGGAACTAGAATACTTGATGAAGAAGTCTTTGAGGTAAGCATTTCCACTGTAATTCCTAATCTGCGTGTTTTTAATTTTATTGTTCTACAGTCTTTTAAATTATTGCACCATTTAGGTCTATTTGTATGTTTGCTCAGTCTCATTTTTACCAGACGTGCACAAGTTTTCCACTCAGCTGTGTCTATTTGTTATGTTTGTGACTCTGTGTGAATTGATTGTGCCAATGTGGTAGGAGTGAATTGATTTATAATCCCCATTACAAGCTATTTTCAAGGCCGTGCTAAACAAGTCTGTGCATCAGTCCTTTTTTGTGGATGATACTTGAGCCAACTCGACTGTGATTTAGTGTCCTGAAGCAAATGAGATAAAAGCGATTGAGACTCCTCGTTCTAACTACGGCGCAGACACATGTGGCTGTGGTGCAAATGATGGTCATCCCCAGTCCCCGTCCTGCGTGTCTTGGTGCACTGAATGGGTGTTGTGGTCGCAGCCACATCCTTTACAGATATGTGAACTCAGCTTGCGGAGCCCCCAACATCCTCTTGCCTCCACCGCCCACCCGTATGCATGCACACAATCGCAAATCAAATTTAATTTAAGGTGCCGTGTACTCCACATCCTCCACAAAAAAATATAATGTCCCTGAATTCAGTTCTGTTCCATACTGTGTCACTGTTTTTAAGTTTTGCCTGCTCATAAGCAGCTAAAACCTATAAGTCAAACTGTTATATTTCTGTTTGAGGTTTCATGTCTGTATTCTTCTTTCTGAATAGGAAGTTTTGTTTACAGAGGTTTTTAACAAGCGGTGATGGGTTTTCATTATTAGAATGAGGGCTTTACGTCTTCCTTCCTCCTCTTTTTATGTCTATAAACGCTTTGTGGCTGGAGATGAAAGATTAATGTTAATCTGACTAGTGACAGGAAGCCTTCTGGGGTTTGTAATACTCAGAGACATCTGATGTGCATCATAACATAAAACACTTTTTGCTTTTACCCAGTGTGGAGGATCTTATTAGTTTGGATAGGGCCAAAAACAGCCTTTTGTGTGGATATTTGTGGCTCTTAAACATGACCCCTCTGAGGGACACACACACACACACACACACACACACACACACACACACCAAAATGCACACAGAGAGGCACAAGGCACAAGGAATAGCGTTGTCTTTGTCCTGTCAGAGTTGTGCTTGTTTAAAGGGGGATTAGTCGGTGAGGCTGAGGCCCTCAATAATAATTAGTAACAGAGGCTGACTGATGTGACTGATGCTGAGCCAGCTGACCTTTAACCTCGCTGCTGCTCAGCGAGAACAGACAAAAAGAATGAAATATGACATCACCCCCCACACACAAATACACATACAAACAATCCCCTAAAGTTTGTCTGCCAAGCCATAGGGGAGATAGATATATGATGGGATATAAAACAAAAACGTCTTGCACTCATTAAAAACAATTAATCATAACCTTGCAACCACAGGCATATTTCTATATTTCAAGAAAGACATATATCATGTGCCATACAGTATTTTTATGCCTTTGTTTCTTTAAGAGCGTTAGATGTGGTGCATGAGTGAAGCAGGGATACTGTTTTTTATTACATGGATAATGTTCATATTTCTAGTGTAGTTGTTGACTTGAACAATTTAATGAAGAATAAATACAGATGTTTCTCATGTATGTTCGTGTATGTGTGTTATAGCTATTATTTCCCCCAGTGTCTAATGGCCACTAGTAAACTCCTCCATTTGCCAACGAGATGACTGCATTTATCCCATACAGTGGTAATCCTGCTGTAATTTTATTATTACCCATGGCATCATGTGATTTAGGTGATACAAGAACAATTTACATCTTACCCAGCTATCAGGGCCGTGGTAACAGTCCAATGGTTACCGTGGGAACAGACAGATATTTTGTGAGAGATGTTAAAAGCCCTCCTGCTGTGTGTCTGCCAGTTGGGAGACAGGACAGGCTCCAGTGCGTGCAGAAAATGGAAAATATGCCACATAGTTTCCAAATTATGCTCAGGCTGCACTCTTTTCCTCCCCTTACTCCCTTCTCCCCTCTGTAGTTTAGTCTGATCCATGTGTTGACTTTTGCCAGAGTCAGTTACCACCAGGAGGTGTTGAGCATGAAAACACACACCAAAAAAACAAAACAAAAAAAAGACGGATTTGATTTCACTCGCAGACCTAATTAATTAGTTGACTCAAGTGGAACATGTTAAAGGGGAATAACAGTTGACTCAGTTGCAGTGCCTGCAGTTTCCAGTCAGTGTCTTTGGAAAACAGCACATGTTAAAGGGGAATAACGAGAGAGCGAAAGCGCTTTTGAACTAATCTGTCAGTTGCAAGGAGCTGCTTTTGACAGCGTTCATTTGATTTGAAGTTTTCGTTTAGTCACAGTAGATTTCCCAGCATTTCCCAGCAGGAAGACGAAAAAAAAAACCCTGAAAAAAAAAAGATAGGAAGACGAAAAAAAAAACCCTGAAAAAAAAAAGATGTTGAATCAGTGTTGAAGAATTGAAAAAAATGAAATATATATGAAATATAGAGGCGGAGATGGATAGAAACTCAGACTTTTTACACATTTGAATTGCAGTGAATGGCATGTGTCTTGTGCCTGTTAAGTTCTTTAGAGGAGTTTGGGCCCTTTTTCTTTACATACAGCAGTCAGGAGGAAAGTAGTACTTATTGTATGCTGAGGTGGTTTGTGGTTTGGTTTCTAACATGGTTATTGTGGTCACACAGAGAGCGTCTGCCTCCAGAAGTACCATAATGTTTTCTTTTTTCCTCAGTAGCTTGCATAAGGGTACTGTAGTGTGTGCCAGTTTAGACTATGATGGTAATTAAGGTGATGATTACATAAGCAGATGGGTATTTTGCCTCGGAATCAATGCTCATCTGTAGCAAATGAAGTAGTAATCACTCCTTTATAATGACTGTAATGCACATCTTAAAATCAGTCATTTAGAGCAAAGTCCAGATAATGGCTTTTGGTGATGATTTCCTCATGACTGTAGGGTTATGGATGTTGAGAGCATGTGTGTATTTCCAGTGCAATCTCTGTTGTTCAGGGGGGGTAGGGCCAGCCTGACATAGTCCATCTGCAGAACGTGTCCCTCGATTTCTGCATTTGCTGTTGTTTTCCAGTGAGTGCGCCAAGAAAAACCAGAGATAATTTATTGCCCATCCCTTGGTTCTAATTGGAGTTGAGTAAAGTAAATGGCTGCGGTTGGTTGGAGGGAAAATATATACAGGACAGACAGACCTCTTGGCCTCACTCAGAGGTAATACGCAAGGGACCTCGAGTAAATTGAAGTAGCCGAGGCGGTGCTGCGCAGACACAGCACTTCTTGTCTGGCCTCCATTGTTGCAGTAAAAGAATCCTCGCCTGGTGCTAACGCGGGCAACCACATAGTGTCGTTTTTGTCACAGAGAGAGACGTACATGTGGTGTATCGGAAAGTCGGAGCAGAGTAGATCAGAAGAAGGTTTTGGTGTCAAGAAAACAAGATGTCCAGGACTGAGGGAGCGTGGAGGAGTGGGGAGGCTGGAGCAGCAGGTTCGGCTCGCGAAGCCAAATCTTTTGGGTCATACTCTGGAAAGAATGAGGAGCTCTCTCCCCTCTGATGTCAGTCTTGGAACAGCAGCCATACCACATGACATCATCCAGAGGTTTCCTTGGTATCCGCTGATAGGCTGTCGCAGGCCGGTGGTCTGAAGAAGGGGGAGACAGGGGGGAGTGCATATGTGTGGGTGGGGAGGTGATAAGTTGGAGAGGCTAGGTAAGAAAGCGTGATGGACTTGAGAGGAAGGGGATCGAGGTTAAGATATGTTGAAATAAAGGATTAGAGATGGAATGAGAGGGAGACTTAAAGGCAATATGATAAGAGTATGGTGAGCAGTGCAAAGGGCTGGGAGGCCTTTAATAGGGCTGGGATGAAGCGAGTTGTGAGGCTCCCATGGTGCAAGCAGAGCCAGGAAAAAGTAGTAAAAACATGCAACACATGAGCTTGATGCTCGTTAAGAGCTTTAATATTGTGATGGCATGATGAGTTTTACACATCCTGTTCCCTCATCTTCACCTCAGGACGTCTTTCTGCAGTTTTCCTGCCATTTATTCAGCACCCTTTATTTACAGCTTGCATGTTGCAGTCATGTAAGGTAAAGATGCATTCATTTGTAGAGGTACTTTTGATTTACAGCTGTTAATAAAGGGAGTAGAGTATGTACTGCAGACAATCTGACACCACTTTCCATATTTGTAGTAGATTTTCCAAATTCAATCTGATTTAAGCCCATTTTGGCGCAGTTTCTGAGGTAGTAGTAAAATTCGTTTGACTGATATTTGGCCTTGACTAGGCTTCTGTTTTATTATTTGTTATTAGTTCTTGTAAAGCTTTTGAAACAGTGGTTCAACACTTTTTCATAGATCTATCTAGACTTTCTAGGCGTCAAAAACCTTGAATGGTAAATAGATGAATAATGGCTTCCCACATGGAGTTCTATTAGTGGAGATTTGGAAATTGGATACTGTGCTTGGGTCTTCATGACTGTTTTGATGTGGAAATATGAAGGGGTATTTAGGACCTGTTTCCACAAAGCACTGTGTCTTGGTACAGTAGGTCTGATCTGAAGTAGACAGTTCTGAAATGCAATGTATGGTTGACTCACAAATGAGTCCTTGACAGCATTTTCAAATACTTACAAACACCCAGAGATGTTTGATTTGCATACAGCATGAAGTTTTGGAAGTACGTACCTAAAGCAAGGTACAGAGAAGCCACCCCACTCACATTACACTCAGTTTATGTGCTATTTAGAGGTGATTATGTTCTTCAGCTTATTCTCACTGATAAGAAGTGTAAGTACAAGATTGAAACAGTTTCAACAAAAAGTAACATATTAAGTGTCATGAATTTGGATTTATATGTATTTGTGTTAGACTTCCATCTAGGTGTACCTTATAAACTGGAAACTGAAACGTGTACGTCTTTTTCTGTCGAACTGCAGTTTGCCCACAGATAAAATCAGTGGGTAAGCGACGCATTGAGACTGATTTGAGAGGCATTCTGACTCCATGTGTGAACTGCAATCTGTCCCAGCTGGATTCAGACATACAATCCAGATGTATCTGGGTACAATTTTATATTTAAGCATGAGTCATTGTTGATAATGGATTATTACAGATTCAAGTAGAGAAGTTACCGCTGTGTAGTGATGCAGCCATAATTTCTTTTTTCAGTGCTAGAGTGTGGCATGGCATTGTAGTCAATGTTTTATCTTAAAACACCAAAGAGGATTTTCCAAAGCATACAATATTAAATGCCAATGTTCACCTTCCCTTTCAGACTCGTACGTATGTCAGCTTTTATCTTGTCCAATGTCATGCTTCATTGTCAGAGTACAGTACTTCTATGCATGTTGGGCTGACGTGGGACAGTGGGACGTTGACTGGTAGCCCTAGGGAAGATGGAGTTTCCACCACGGATAATTAACAGAATTTCCCTAACTCATGTCAGATGTTTGTCTTTCACTCCCTTATTCCTTCTGTTATTCCTTTACTGTGTCAGCAAGCCCTGAAGTGTGCCCTCAGCACTTTTTTTTTACTTTAATGTAGATTTTAGTAAATGGCCAAACCAAACACTCCAAATCTGCGTCTGTTAGGTGAGGCGAGCCGCTCTGGTTTCCACAACCCCAAATGAATGGGAAATGGGAATATGGCTGCCCGTAGTCCTCAGAGACGTGGAATTAAAATCTTATACGGAAGGGAGTGCGATGGGGGCTGTGAAGCTGAGGGTTCAAACTGATGGGGAGGCTTAGATGGGATCCAAAAACAGAATAATGGCAGAGATGTGGTTGAATGGTTAAGGTGCTGTGTAGTGGATAAGTGGGGTGGCAGATGGGCCTGTTGCTCTTGGCAGCTGCTCTGAGCGATGGGATTGAGCTGCAGTCTGGAGGGGAAAGTGTATGCTGGGGGAAAATGTACTTGATGTCTGGTTCACTCTGTAAATTTGTTGGGGTGGAATTTCTCTGTAGGCGCACGTGTGTTTCTGAACGTCTTCATGTATGTGCTATGTAGACTGTGTGTGTCTAGTTTGTTTGTGTGTGTATGTGTCTCCTTGCTGATTTACGGCCTCTGTGCGGCAAGCTGACCTCTGCAATGTGTTGTTTGGTTTTCGCGGTCAGGTTGGAGTATGCCCAGGCGCTGGGACTGTCAGTGTGCCGGTGTGGGCTGGCAGTGGGACCAAGGCCTGGCTCAGAGCTCAGGGGTGACTGTGTAAATATGTTGTGAAAGTAGCTCGCCCTCAAAATGCAGCCAGAGCTCGGACCCCCCAGAGTCTTATCCTGCTCTGTGGGGCCCTCCTACCCTTTTTTCCTTGCGCTGACATATGACCAGTTAAAAAAAAAAAAAAGATGAGAAACTAGAGTTTTTCTTTAAGGGTTTTTTTTTTTTTTTTTATTGTGTGAGGCGTGAAAGGTAAACAGAACCATTATAAGGTGTCCCTGGGGATATGGAGACATAATGAGCGTTGGTTTGTGCTGTTTATTTCTTGCTATGCTGCTCTACGCCAAGAAAGAGCAAATTTCATGGGACTCTGAGCCCAGCCGCCTCCCTAACCTGATCCACAGGGGGTCGCCTGACATCACCTCAAGACTTAAGTCTAATCAAAATAAGCTTTTGTTGGGCTCCCATCACCTCAATCTTAAAGTATGTATGTGTATAAGACAGAGGAAGAGAGCAGAGATGAGAGCTGAGATGATTGAGATGATTTTGAAACCGCACCAATATTGCTTTCCATCCCATGCATCATATCTTTTTATTCAGAAGAGGGAACACAATGAACCCAGTCCACCCAGCATGATTATGGGTCAGGTTCAGATGAGACAAATGCTTTGCCTCATGCTCACTGGAGCTCTCTCCTGCCCCCACCTGGACACAGGCAGAACACCCAGCAGAGATTGGTTATGCTTGGGGGGCCAAACAGGGCGAGGTTCACAAATGGGAAGCCAAAAAAAGTTAATGTGATAATTTAGCAAAAAGAATACAGCAAAGAATGGATGAAACTGAGCACTTTAAGTTCTCATAATCAGCCTGGATTTGCTCTGCTTCTGTAATCTAGATGTAAGCTGCAGCCCTGTAATCACTCGTGGAGTTGTGTGCATGTTTTTGGGTGTATGTTCAGGTGTCTTCAACAATTTCTTTAGAATGAAGTATGCAAAGCGAGCACCGCCGTTGCTCACGGCCACAGGCGATGGCTTTTCCAACAAGAGCCCTGCATAAGGAGAGTGTTGGCCGGGAGAAGAGTCATATTTCAGCTGAGTCCAGGGAGATGCTGACAGCGGCAGCCCTGTTATTGTCTGAGAATTCTGCCTTAAGCACCACTCTGATGTGCCATATGATGCTCCAGAGTGAAAAATGTCACTGTCCCCTCTCGAATAGGAAAGATGATTGCATGTCTTTTATGGTTCCCCTGGGGGTTTGGATGTGATTGTATAATTCCAGTTTTTTTTGTCCCCTTTGGTCTACTCTGTTTGGGTGTGGGATTGGCAGTGCTTGTGTGTCTGTGTTTGCATGTGTTGCTGTATATTAATCATTTCATATATGGCATGTTTCAGTCTGCTTTTTTGGGCACGTATCAGCTTCTATTGATGTAACTTCTGAGGTGAGGAATAAGTTATAATTTCCGGTTCTTTTCAAGTGTTTTGGTTAACCATTCAGCCTTATTGAATTCTGAATCCCTGACCCTGCACATCCAGTGGTTGTGGCGCAGCTTCCTGTCATCAATAGCCTCCATATACAGTAATGAACTAAATATCTCGTGCTCTAATAGGCTGCCGGACTCAACTGACCATCCAGTGCCAGAATGCTAAATGAGAGATTTGGCATTAGCATACAGCTGGTGTACAGTACAGGAATATTTACTGCTTCCCTACTTCTGTAAAACAGCAGCTTATATAACGTTTGGCACCGGAATCCGTCAAGCGACGTGTGGTGAAAAGAGCAGCCCTGGCGCAAAGAAAGGAAATCAGAACCAGCTTTAGTGGTTGTCACGGTGGATCAAGACTTTGACAATAGTTTTACTGTGAAGGTGTACAGTTTTCATGGGAATGGATGTACTGTATGCCTTTTTATATCAATGCAGAAATTTTTTATAGAAGATAGAGGATGAAAAGGAAATAAGCAAGCCCCTTTTAGTGATGTAGTCTACCAAATACAGACCTTTTTGCATGCAGTTGCAGTGTAGTTTCCCAGTGTTGTTTATATTTAAAAGAAATAAAGAATATCCTATCACAAACCTATAACAGTGTATTTATTAATCATGTATGTGGTTATTTCTGAGAAGTTGTGAGATTAAATAGGCACTTCACAAATTTCTGTAACTCTGGAGGGACTTTGTCAAGAATATAACCCCTGTTGTGGTGATGTCCTCAGTGGCTATTTCAGATCAGTCTTAGTGTATATAAATTTATAACAGAGAGCTTGAAACTTTTGTAATTTACCAGGCAAGAATGGTCTAACAGAGATGCAGTGAAGTTGCATAGAGTGAAATGTAGGATCCAGTTTTTTTGGAGCTTCATTCACGCTAAGAAGTAAAAGGAGAGGAGAGCTCACAGTTTGCTACACTGATGTTAATCGAAGTGCAGTTTTTAAGCTGCTGAACCGCCCCTCAAAGCAAAAAATGTTTCTTTCTAACTTTCCCTTGCCTATCCATCTGCAGTTGGTTAAGTGTGGTGCTCAGTGCCTGGCTACCCTTTTTATAGTCCAGAACTTTTAACACAGAATAAAACTTCAGACGGCTGGAACGTTTTGTGCTGAATGGTCCAACGCCACTGAGTGCGGCTGAGCTCAAGTCCACGTTCCCCATCCAGCTTCTTCTCATCCCTTTTTTCCCCTCTCACATGCCTGTGACTGTAGGGCTGGCACAATCAAATCCAGCCATTAGCTTTTCCAGCCTCAGTAAGATCCTCACAACAGCACACTTTTCTTTCTAGGCATGCACATGCCCCTTTCTTTCTCTGTTTACATGTCACGCATCATTAAACACATTCTGCCACGGTGCTTTCAGTGCTGCGAGGATGTTCACATTACTGCTTAGGTGTATGATTAATTGTCTCATCTTGGTACAATTAGGATCATGCCACTTGTGGTCAGGATCTACCCTGACATTCCTTTGGCTGCTCAGGGAGATGGAGAAAAAGAGTGCAAAAGAAAAGGGGTGCAGAAGAATGGCATGTGAATAGGAAAGCAGTTGCATTGCTCCAGACAGCAGGGCTGTTTTGTTGTACAGAGGGCTTATTCCTTATTGAATGTGACCTCATTTCAAACACTGAATTCCCATCGTCCCCTTTCAGCGCAGCTGTGACACATAGTCTTGCCAGGATAAGGGAGAGACAGACTGTCAAACTCATAGCAAGTCAAGGCTCAGTACAGATCCCAGCCTTAGACAAATGGCTCAGTGGTGGCCATTTCAAAGTTTCCTGGGAGCTCCAAGTTCATAGCTGGCAAAGCTGCGTAATGGCTACTCCAGTCTTTCTTTCTTGGAGGAAGTATTGGGATTTGTTTTCCTGCATCCAACATAAACCGCACTGATAACATAAGCCAAGGACGGAGCAGGAAACATCATCTTGTGGAGTGTTTTGCAAGGGTTATTAGAGGATCTGAGACGGGGAGTTCTGTGTGGTATGTTCGAGTGTAGCAGCAGGATCAGTGTTCCTGAATTGTCGCTGGTTAGACAACAAATGCAATCCATTTATGTTTGTCAGAAAAGAGAGCTGTCCATGGAGAATTTAAGCTGGAAAGACATGTTGAAGGATTTCAGATTTTTGGCAATCGAACGTAATTAAAAACACTTCATTCCCTGTGGCGGTTTGTTCCCATAGTTGCGTCGCTTCATGATTCTCATACCACCCGAAAATAAATTTGTTTCAGTTAAGTTGACATTGTGTTTGATTGATGTGGCATGACATCATTGGATTTGAACGTGTGATTAGGATATGTTTTGATAGATACAATACAGCCTTTTGGTGCCATGTGTATTCTGTTCAGAAACATGTGGCAAACACACACACACCCGGCTCCCTATGTAGCCTGGGGATCCTTCTGAGCCCTTTCTTCTTCCCTCTTGTTCTCTCTTGCTCTTTTTCTATCAATCTCCTCTGTTCTGTCTCCTTTCTGTGTATCCTCTTTCTTTAAATCTTTCATGTCTCTATATGCACACACTCATGTCAAATGGCTAACCTCATACCTGTAACTGCAGGTCTGTTCATGTTCTCCATGTCGCACAGGCTAAAGTGATCCATCTGTCTTACACAGTCTGCTCAAAGGCAAAATCACTCATGTCCCATTGAGATCTGGAACAGGGTCTATGTACGCTGTTAAAGACGTGCTTTGTGTGTGTGTGTGTGTGTGTGTGTGCGTGCGTGCGTGTGTGTTTGAGAGCCTGTGGCTGTGTCTGTTTGTTTGTCATCGTCCGCAGCTACATGAAGTCAGTTGTTCCATGTTCTCTTGTAACTGTGTTTGCTCTAAGCTTTTTTGTCTCACACTCCGGTGCTCGACTGATGCGAACAGACACTCTTGGACTGCCGACAAAGTTCTTCATCATTTAGTCACCCTTAGATTCCCCGGCTTGACCTAGTTTCAGGACAGCTTGTCCTGCATGTGGTAATGCTGCACGCAGATGTTCTCCCTCATCTTTATTTGTTTATAGGCTTTCATTTTTCTGCACAGGTCACAGAGTGTGGGACTGCCGTTATGTCGCGGTTGGCTGTTTGCTTGTTTATTTACACGTGTGCCTTGTATCTGTGTGCAGTGAGTCGAATGACTTCCTGTTTCTTGTGGTTTCCAGGGAGACATCCAGCAGCTAATGATTGTAGCAGACCATCGCGCTGCCTATGACTACTGTGAGCACTACAGCCCTGATTGTGAAGTGCCAGTGCCCGACCAGCCTCAGAACCAGGACCCCAACAACGAAGAATATGTAAGTAACGGACACTTTATTCTCTTCAGTTTTAGTTTTTTATCTAATCTAATATAATATATAAAATATAATATAATATATTTCCCCTTAAAGTCGGTCATGGTGCAGCTTTGTAAACTCAAGGCCATTAAATCGCCTTTTACTGTACCAGAGGAGAGAAGAACCACCAAGTGTTCTCATGGCTGACCTTTCTCACGGAAGTTCATTTCCCTTAATCCATAATTGTCTCTAATACTCAAATCAGATCTCAGTTGGATCCTGTGCTGAAAAGAGCCCCTTGGCTTATGCAAGAGAACTGCACTCTGCCAGAGGAAAGTGCTGACTGGGAAGAACAGGGTTATCAGGCTATGCAGTTAGTTAATAATGTTCAGGAATGATGTGGTGCCTGCCTAAGCCTGCATCACTGCACTGTGCCGTTTTCTGTGCTGAATACCAACACACCAAGTACATGCTAACTAAAGGTGTGTCAGAGAAGTGTTAATAGATGGATAGGAAGCTCTTCCTCTTGACCTTTTTCTTGCCCTGGGGCCTGTCAATGTGCCCATAAGATACACAAAAACGTTTTTTTTTTTTTTGAAAGACAGGTGACAGATTCATTAAGAAAGCAGTGGAACAGTAATTTGTCATTCGATTGTAACAAGTTGCAACACTGAGATACAGCATGAGGTTTCTGAGAGTACAAGGCATTCCTGTGTGCTTCTGATCGATAGCCAGCCAGTCTGTCGCACATACATCAGCCAGACCCAGCAGCAAAAGAGCAGTGAATCATATTTAAAAATCATGTTTTGAATAATTGATAGTTTTTCTTTCTCTCTGTCAGTGTACACTTTCTCAGTGTCAGTGTAATGTTTCCCTCCTTTAGAACCCAGAAGAGGACAGCTACTATTATGAATACCCTTACTATGACGACGTAGATGGCAAGCCTTATGAATCAACATCTGAGACTGAGACAACCGCTAAAGAAGTCAAGGTAGTCTTCCACAAATGGACCTCATGTATTTATGTTAATATAATCATGCTGTTTCAAAAGTAATCATCAAAAATATCCCCTGTACAGGTGACAGATGGAGGCAGTGTGGTGACCGCAGTGGAAGAGGTTGCGAGGGGTGGTTTTGGTGGCACCGGCGGCACAGTGACTTCCATTTCCACCAGCTCTTCCTCTGGCTCATCCACTAGCTCATCCAGCAGCTCCTCTGCGAGCTCCTCAGGTACTGCCACTGGCGGAGGAGAAGCCTACGGAGAGGAGACCAGCCCTTATGACAGCTACGACAGCTACGGTAACTACGAGACCTACTACGATGAGTCCACAGCATCGCCCGATGGGGACTCAACTCGACGTGTTACCATCACTCACACTGGCGTTGGCACCGGGAGTGAGCTAGATCTGGGAGCAGAAGGAAGGATTGATTTGGAGGGCGGCGCCGGAATAGATAGGAGGGTCATCACCAGTGGAGGAGGAACTTCGATAACCGTCACCAGCAATAGGACATCAGTAGGTTGACATTAATTACTGATAACCTCACTCACTTGTTGTTGTGACCTGTAGCATGTATTGTAAATTGTAAATGCCACCGTGAAGGAATAAATGCTTATAGAAATCTCAGCTGAAAAGATTAACTATTGAATTTTGATCATCAGTAATCGTTGAGTTGATTTTTGCATTTCAAGTTGCATTTACTCAAACTGTGATCTTAAACTCCACATCTTTGGATTCTGGAAAGTTGGATGGGTGAAACAAGACATTTAAAGATGTCACATGGAGTTTTCCAGTATTTTCTGATATTGTATTGATCAAACAAATTATAATAGGCAGATTTATGT
This sequence comes from Scortum barcoo, assembly GCA_023238725.1. Taxonomy (NCBI): domain Eukaryota; kingdom Metazoa; phylum Chordata; class Actinopteri; order Centrarchiformes; family Terapontidae; genus Scortum; species Scortum barcoo. The sequence goes on from CM041545.1 coordinate 11,355,984, forward strand.
CTCTGTAATGAAAATAAACCTTATTTGCAGCCCTAACACGCCACATATGTTTTAACAGGTTGCAAATATTATTGATTTTCTAGAATATGTTTTTCTACAAAGTAAAAGAGATGCTGCAATTTGCAGACAATACTTTTTGCTTTTGAAAAATGTGGGCATCATCCCCGTACCTTACCTACGTTCCTTCTGTTGCTGTGCATGTCCCCTACTTACAGTGTATACGTCCACATATGTGTATGTGTAACTATATCTGTGTTACAGGTAGGAAGCTCCTACGATGACTACGGCAATGAATATAACTACGGTGTGGACAGCCATTACACCACTGGTGGAGGCAGCAGCAGCACAGTTCATGTCAGTGGCGGTGGTGGAGGAAGCAGCAGCAGCACAATTCATGTCAGTGGCGGTGGTGGAGGAGGCAGCAGCAGCACAGTTCATGTCAGTGGTGGCGGAGGAGGCAGCAGCAGCAGTTCTACCATCACCGTGGGGGGCGGGTCTGCCGGAGGTGGTTCCGTGTCCGTAGGAGGTGGTTCCGTCTCTGTGGGAGGATCTTCCACCACTGGAGGGGGATCGGCCAGCGCCGGCACTGGAGCAGCTGGTTCCATTGCCACCGGAGCAGGCCTGGGCGTGGAAGGCGAGGGTGACTACACGGATCTGGATGGATTCAAGGAGGAGCACATCTCAGACTATGATGATTTAGATGACATCTATGACGCCTACGGAGATTATAGTGACAAAAACATCAAAGGGCTGCCTGCTGAGACCGATCAGTATTATGGACAGGTGAAAAATAACGGAAAGACACACTGGCAAAGATCTTGAAGATGAGGGGCATGGGGTGGTTGGTGGGGGTGATGAAGAGGAGGGGGGCTGATTGTGTTTGTTTCTGTGTGTTTGGCGTGTAGGTCGACGGAGCTCGCGGTGAGAAGGGACAGAAGGGAGAGCCTGCTGTTATTGAGCCTGTGAGTATCACTATTTGAAGAACATACTTGAGCAACAGATGTAGGCTGCCTGCACTGCACCCATGTGCGCACATGGGTGCCTGTGTGGATTTTTATATTTGCATGCACATATGAAAGATCCACATCTAAACACGACCCACCCCTCCTCCACTCCTGATCAAAAATCCAGAGGCCAGACACGCTCATTAGGGCCTACAAACCCTTTCTCATCATCCTAAGTCCTTGCTTCCAGCTGGTCAACGGGACTACATAAACATTTGGAGGATGGCCATGCAGGGATTGTCAATAATCTCCAAACACAGTGTGGGTAGTGTGTAAGCAAAGGGGGAGGTGGAGGGAGGGAAGGAGAACAAGAGAACAAAAGGGAGTAGGAAAGACTTTTCCAGCCTCTCTGCCAAAAACCTAAGCTTTTTTAAAACACAAACAGGCAGAATACATCCAACCCTCTATCAAACACTCATATATGCAGGTACCATTGTGAAAATGAAGATGGCTCCTCTTGTGTGTCTTGTGTTTCTCCTCAGAGGTACATCAGACACAGAAGGAATTTACATCTCTGATACAGCTACAGCTGTTTCACTTCAAACAAATGTCACCGTACTCCACTAAGTATACATGCCTCTGTGACTGAGTGTCTTTATGTTTATATGTGAGTGCAGAAAGGAGAGTGTGTCGAAGTGCTTCTTAGATGACCGTCTGTCTATGAGCTTGTGTACGTGTGCACAAGTACACACACACTCTCACACCACCCAGTGTGTTTTGTCTCTTGTAAACATGAGCAAAGCTTAGGCAGACGTTACTGCACACAAACATGAGTACATACACACTTTTGATTTTCCCAAGTTCTATCCCTCTTCCCATCACACGTACGCACTGCAGGCGGAACGCAGGCATAACCTGGAGAGTGACAAAGATCAAATGCGGTAATTTTGTACAATGAAAATGCTCAGTTGGTACAGCTTAGGGGCTGATAGGAAAAAAATGCTGAGATCGCATCATTCAAATAAGTTTGGATAATGTGTGGGTTTCTGTCCTCATAACAAAGCAGGAAGCCAGAAATGTTACCACAAGGGCAAACAAATAAAGCAATATCTCTGTGGCCACAGAGCTGCAGCAACGCATCTGTGAAGTCAGATGCTTGAGATTCTGCATCCACAAGGAAACTGTGTGCTGTTTTTGCCTGTAGACAATATATGTTAGAAACATATAAGATACTATCACTGGATATATCTTAAAAAACTCACATGCATGGAATAGTTTTTGTGTTGATGAGTTGAGTTTGATTAGTGCTTCCTTCAGTTTGTCCAGGTAGGAGAGCACCTTAGGGCGCCTCTGCCTCTGTGTCTCTCTGCAGTCCTTCACCCTCCTGTTCGCCACAGATTAATTACGAGCATAACCGAAATGACAGGCAGGAATGTACATTAATTTAGCAAGAGTCTTTGAGAGATGGGGAGTTGATGGGCAGGTGTGTTGGGGCACGTTTAGATGCATGTACACTTTAACCAAAGCTCTGCGCTAATGGACACAGAATACCCTTGTGAGTGCATCTGTACACTGTGAGATTGTTGCATACAGACATGTGCTTATGAGCGAGGCCGTGAGATAGTTGTGGGGACGGCTGTGGTATCTGATGATTTCTGTGCTTGTGTGTTTCAGGGAATGTTGGTGGAGGGTCCGCCTGGGCCTGAAGGGCCAACAGTAAGTCAAACTGTCTCCAAGTCTCTCTCTCTCCTTTGACTTCCTTTTTGTTTTTGCTCTTTTTCTTGTCTTCTCCTTCCCTCTATGGCTCTTGATCACTGCCATTATTCTTTGTAACCTCTGTTGATGAATAAAAGCTGATAACGGTTTATGTCACCCATTCCTCTGCTCTGTTTATGCTATGTTCTTTGGATAGGAAAATGTAGGCTTTAGTACTTTGCTGTGAAAGTCCCTGGCTGCCTGATTCCTAATGAAAAGGGAGTGGCCAAAACAGTTCCCCCCGAAGAGATATGGACTTGCCCAGATGTTGAAGAACTAAATTATTTATTTAGGAAGATTTTTCAGACACAGTTGCTCTTGACACCCTGCAGATGGAGTCCCACAGAGGCCAGCCATTCAAGTGTGTCAAGCTATAGACAAATAAAGAGCGCCTCACAAAGGATTTACAACTCACCAAGCTGTCCCATATTGTCTCATGCATTCCTTTCCCCCATGTGTGACCACTTTGCAAGATGAAGGCGAGAACTTGAGTGGAGCAAATATGGCTGTTGCATTATGTATGTATGATTTGTGTAAAATGAGATCTTTTGCTTGAAATAGGGTCTCCCCGGACCCCCAGGTTCTTCTGGCCCACCAGGCAGTGCTGGAGATCCTGGAGAGAGGGTGTGTATAAACTGTACATGTCACACAAATTTTCAAAGCTGTAAAAAAAAAAAAAAATCCAGAAAATAACCACCTTTCTGTCCATCCGTGTGCAACTTGTGTGTGTTATTTCCCATCTAAGGGTCCTCCTGGTCGTCCTGGTCTTCCTGGTGCTGATGGTCTGCCAGGACCCCCTGGAACAGTTCTAATGCTGCCTGTAAGTAAATTATAGTTGTTAAAAAAATAAGGAAAAGTAAAAAATGTCATAATAGGAAACGCTGTACGTTTCCATGTTTACCCCACTGGTAGCGCTAGAACATTTTCCATGAGGTTTCATATCCTTGTTTAGCTTTGTTTGAAGCCACGTATGATCTATCTTTCTCTGTTATAACGATAACTCCAGCATGTGATTTACGTAGTGCAATGGAATGAAAAGGGTTTCCTTTGAAATAACTTTTGATGGACCTGTCCCTTACAAATATTTTGTATTGTAAATTTGTGCTTTAGCAACCCCTTGTGGTGTGTTTAGGAAGTGAGCTAGCCCTCTCTGTCACCTTGGGTCCTCGCTCTCTGTTGTTTTGACTCTATGAACTGAAATCTACATATTCTAGCACTTTTTCTACCCGAGTAGTTTTAACTCATTCCACATTCTTCAGCCAGCATTTAAGCAGTCCTATCCTTTGTCCGTTCAGGAAGTTGTTTAGCTTTAGGCAGGAAGCAAAGCAGTGCTGTCAGCTCTCTCTGTAGTTTCAGCTGCATCCAATGATTCGACTTCAACAGTTACACAGCCATGCTAACGACTTCCTACGCTGTCTACCTTTTTTCACTTTCTTTGCCTCGTGCTTGGAAGATGTCTGAAACGGCTGCTGTTGGACCTGATTACTTGTACAGATGTGAGGCTGTGGTTTCGGGGGTCCACAGAGCTGTCTGTCTCAGCCATGTGGCAAGCTCTGTCTGGACAGGAACTTGAGTCGTTCTGGCGGAAAGCACAATTTGAAATCTGATCCTTGAGCTCCGAGGCTAATGAGAAACATGCATTGTCGTTTCACCCTTCTTCACCAGAGGACTCTTTGGCTCTGTATTGAAATTTTGGGATCAACGTGACGCGGTTAAATGGCACGTTTCTGTTTCAATTTCCCACTCGCACTCATCAATCAGTGATGCATCTTCTCTTTATTTGCGCTACTATGAGTTGGTGTGAAATGTACTTCAGTAATTGGAGTCATTTATTGTGCCAGAACATTTTGTTCAAGGTTTGACAGGTGCAAAAAAAATGAAGAGGGAAGGAATCAAAGACAGACCAAAAGGCTCACTGATTGCAAGGGAGGGGCTAGTACTAAATCAAACTCAGCAGAAATTTAGACTGAAGAACAAACTGTGGGATTTGCACAATAGCTTTGTAAGAGAAATGTAGTTTATGGGGGATGAGCTGCAGTGGATCTGACTTAGCCCTGATGTTCTGAATCAACTGTTTGTGTTTTGCTTCTTGGTAACAATGTTCCTGTGATGATGAAATCCTGTACAGTATTTCACTGGTGCGTTGCTGCGCATCTGTAAACTGACCGACAGCCAGCCTCCCAAGGACTCTGCTATGTAACCCTAGATGCCTGGCCCGAACAAACCTGTGTTGCACCACAAGCCTGGATAGCCACCTATGGTGCAATGCAGACTTATCACCACCAGATGCCAGTAGAACTCGAAGTTCAGGGCCTGCAAAAGAAGCCTTTGATGGTGCTGGTTTGGCAGCTGGGGGCTGGTGCTTAGTTCAACATCTGTTGCATAGTTCCAAGATGGGGACGCTGCACAAAACAAATATTGAAGACATTGTTGGGAATAGATATATTTTAAGTAAAATATTTATTTTCTTGCAAGAACTTAAGTCATTCTACTTATTCCACTGTATGCTGGTTTCATCTTTAGTGGAATGAAGCCTCACCAATCTGTGATTCCCTCCGCAGTTCAGACTCAGCGCTGGAGGTGACTCTGGACAGAAGGGACCTGCCGTGTCAGCACAGGAGGCCCAGATGCAAGCCATCATGCAACAGGCCAGGGTAACAGTCCACACATAAACAAACCAGACTGCAGTAGACAATACTGTAGTCTTACATTTTCTTATTGTTTTGTATCTTTGGATGTTTTTTATTCCCATTTTTGCCATATTTGCATCAATCTCACCTGCTAAAATATTGCTGCTATTGTTGTGTAATTATAATGGTTATTGTTTTTTTGCATTTATTGTTATGATTTTTACATGGCTCTCTTTGTATCTATAGCACTCTTCATACATCATTTGGACTTTTTTATGATCATTGCTACATTTTATTACCTAGCAAGTTGCTCACAAGCATGCAAAATTCCTTTATTTTCTTTTGGGTCTATCAGTATAAGAAGCACACAAATACACACACACAGAGACACACATAAATGGGTAAATGCATGCTATATTGACAGTTCTAACAGTTTTGAGTCGTTTACCTTTTGTTTTGTCAATTTTGTGCTATATCCTGTCCTTCCTGTGTGCAGCTGGCTATGCGCGGCCCTACAGGTCCAATGGGTTTGACTGGCAGACCCGGCCCTCTGGTATGTATTTCAAATTCGCAGACCTGAGATCAATCGAAATTTTATGTCAAAAATTGTATCAGCAGTTATTGTAGTTGTGGATGAGTTGAAAACTTCTGCATTGGTTTAGTGTCTACCAAATCTTCATTTTGTTTTTCTTCTTAGGGTCCTCCTGGTGTAGCGGGACTGAAGGGAGAGTCTGGAGAGGCTGGTCCTCAGGTAATTTAATTTGAACACTTATCTGTTAAAAAAAAGACTAATATGCAACTTCCCTTGCTTAAGTATGATATTTCCAAGAGGGAAAGACAATGGAAAATAAAGAAATGTTTAATATGAGTGCTTTTTTTTCAGGGACCACGTGGGCCCATGGGATCTTCTGGACCTCATGGAAAGCCTGGACGAAGAGTAAGTACGAGCTACGAACAGCAAAGCATGCAGCATATTACTTTCTGGTACTTAAGACTAAGACTGATGTTATTTTTACAGGGTCGTCCTGGATCCGATGGTGCCAGGGGCATGCCTGGACAGTCTGGACCCAAGGTACCTTGTCTTCCACATTTCATGATCTCAGTGTAAAAGTGTGATTTTGAAACCTGTACAACAGGCATGAAACTTGTTTTCTCTCTGGTCTTCAGGGAGACAGAGGATTTGATGGCCTGGCTGGACTTCCCGGTGAGAAAGGACACAGAGTAAGTTGTTTTGTGGTGCTATAAAAAGTATGTTCTTGTGTGACGCTCAAGTGTTTTTACATGTTTTTATGTGTGCCACTGTAAAATCTAAATATTCGTTGTTGTTGTAGGGTGAACCAGGCCCCTCTGGACCTCCTGGCGCTCCAGGAGAGGATGGAGAGAGGGTAAGAAAAATATTTCACACTTTTCTTTTTCTGTTTTCCATTTTAATTTCTTCTGTGTCTATCAGCCTAAGAAGCCTTATAGAACTAAAGATGTAGATGCTAGTGTCTGATGCACCTCATCTGTTAACTGTTACTACAGAAAGACTCCTGAATACTCCTGAGTTGAATTTCTACCTTTTTGTCAGCACCTGGAATTTTCACTTCCACCTGCTCTCCCCGTCTCCCCTTTCTCGCTCAATTTTCTCCATAATATTTTTTGATCTTTGCACACCTTTATCTACCTCTAATCTCCCTCGCCATCCTCATTACCCACAGCTGATGCAACCTGATCCGCTCTCCCCTTGCCTTTTTCTTAGTGCCTTCCCATTATCTCCCTCTCTCTCTCACACACACACACTTTCTACTCCATTATCATTCCCTGTCTGTTCCACATTCTGACCTGACTCTCTCTCTCTCTCTCTTTCCCAGGGAGATGATGGAGAGATCGGACCTAGGGGACTTCCTGGTGAACCAGTGAGTGATCACATGCATTCCCGTTTAGCCTAGCCTAGCCCGAAAGATTGTATGATAGGACTGATATCTCAGGGCCTGCTCTCCTCGTATCACTGTGTTAGCGAACAATCAGGAGGTCTAATGATATCATATATCACCTGCAGTCTGCAGCCACTGTCCATATTCATACAAATGGAAATTTTTTTCAGCATTATACTGCTGTAACGTGCATGATTATCGGGCTCTGCCGGTGATGCGTCCGTACAAGAGAGTCTTTGGAGGCGAGAAATGCAGGCAGCTCACATCAAGCTTGTTATAATAGCCTCCCACTCTCTCTGGCGGGATATTCCCCACGGAGAGGGGAGAGAAAGACGGCGAAGGAGAAACCATCAGAAAGCCCTTGATATCTGCTGTTATGACTTATTTAGTCCACCAGGGTGTGCTACATTGGTTTGAATTCACATTACCAGGACAATACATCTTGTTAGGTAACTGTAGCTGTGAGGCAAAGCACAGAAATTCAAAGCATTGATGTGATAGGCATAGCTGTGGGGAATGAACATGTAGTAAGAAAAAAAGTAAAAAAGAGGGTGGTTTCAGCTTTCCGGCACAATCTGCCTCTGTAGAATATCCTCAAGGACATATGGGAAGTCGGGTTGTTTCCAGAAGTATAATTTTAAAAATTTATTTAGCTGAGCATGTTTAATAATTCATCCCTCCGTTCACAGGTGTGAATATCATTCTCAATCTCATTTTCCTTTTTCTTTCCTAGGGGCCCCGTGGTTTGCTGGGACCAAAAGGACCTCAGGGACCTCCTGGACCCCCTGTGAGTCCTCTCATCCTCCTCTCACCTTTTCATATCCACGCTGTTACAGTAGATTTACTGTTGCCAGACCTGAATCCATTTTTCCCCATCTCATAGACAACAAGAACAAAAGACAGTGCAAACAACGCCCGCAGGGAAATAGAAAACTCAATATATTTCAGACAGCATACACAACGAGTAGCATATGTTATTGAGTTTAACTTCAGCATTTCAGACAAACGTCTACAGAGGCGCAAAGCTTAAACCTAATGCTTGTATTATTTCAACAGATTTAATTTAACTTGGACAGTGCACATCAATCAAGTAGCTTATTTTGAACTGATATTATCCTTGTGCTGGATGCGGAGATCCCAAATATAATAAATCAAACACTCCAATTCACAAGTGCAGACGCAAAAAAGCCAAAGCGTGGTTTACAAACACCTTTTTTTTAAGCATTTTTCTCCAGTTATGAGTGAGATTTCAAACTTTTTTAGTGTATCATAGATTTGCTGGCATACCCTATGTGCTAATTGTTTTGCTCATCTCATCTGCTGTAGGGCGTTACTGGAATGGATGGCCACCCTGGACCCAAAGGCAACATAGTGAGTGAAATTATCCAATATCAGACATTTCAAAGATAAAACCCAAAAAACACGGGTCTAAAAAAAGCACCATTTTCACATCTTTGTCTTTCTTTCTCAACTGCACAATATTGCTTCATGAGTCTTCTCTCTCAAACGCACGCAAACAGACAAACACACACACACAAACCAGTGCAATCAGAGAATACTTAGCCGATAATGAAGAATAGACCGGATGTGTTTAGATCCATTTGAGCAGTCCACCATGGCCAGTTGTATCATTCCAGGTCAATTTCTGGTAGCGCCTGGCTTTAATGAGAGAATACCTGGCTTGGAGAAGCTTGTCTTTTTTGTTGGGAATGTTCCAACTAGGTGGAGATTGAAGAAAGAACAACTTTCCCAGACTCTTGGACCGGGGCAACATAATTGATTGCCAGTTATCTGATAGGTGTTTTGTGTTTGTGGTTCAGCAGTTTCTTTCTAAAGCAGAGTAGTTGTGAGAATATGTATGTGTGTGTGTGTGTGTGTGTCTCCCATCTTGAGTCGGAGCAAGGTATTGTCTTAAAGTTACGGGCTGTTTTGGTATAAGAAGGTAATAATGCAGTGATGTGCTGTTGGACAGCTTCTTCTTTATATCTGTTCACAGCAACATTTCACTTTAATGAACCATATGGAGCAACAAATCACTCTCTTACCTTCATGCAAGATATTTTACTCAAGTAAATAAAGTCATCAATCTCTGTGTATTCATAATGAGATTTCTATAATTAGCTTTATTGTTTTTCAGGGACCTCAAGGAGAGCCAGGACCTCCTGGACAGCAGGGCAACCCAGGAGCCCAAGTCAGTGATGAACTGGTTGTCTGAATTTCAATTTATCTCCCGTCAAATGAAACATTCTGAACATTTTGTTTTCTCCCCACAGGGACTTCCCGGTCCCCAAGGAGCCATTGGACCTCCAGGAGAGAAAGTAAGATATCGCATGATCACAACTATAATATATAGTGAAACATGGCATTTCTGCAGCTCCATAAGAGAAAAAAAAACTACAAGCTTGATAAAAAGTTAATAAATACAGACCCCAAATGGAAATTGTCTCCTTCATTTGCATGCGCTGAAACCCAAGTTGCTATCTTATTCAGTTCCAAATGCTTATCACACTATTATGCAAACGCGTCCCCATCCCCAACGCAGGGCCAAATAGTGCCTAGTAGACAGTACTGATAGATTTTAATTCCTGATACATTTTAATCCAATTTCATCTGAATCACATTTGCCAGTTTATATGGAGGGTTTTGGGTTTATTTTTAAACAGTTGTATTTAAGAATGGGTAATGTAGGTGTTGTGTTTCTCCTGATTATGAATTAAATACTTAAAGGTCGTGCTATTTGATGAAGCAGAATAGAATGGAATAAAGAAGAGATACATCATCATTTATTTAAAAATGTTGGTTCAAAGGAGTAATTGGTAGCCCAGGTTGATCATTTATCATGAAAACACAGGCTCACTGGAGGGACTGAGTGATTTGGTTGATATGATTTAATAATCAAAATGTTCCTTGTAAGCAGTTTTACCGTCCTCGGAGAGTCACTAAATCTATTTGATGGACCATTAACTTTGGTACATTGAACGTTCATGTCCCCTCAGGATGAACTGTAACAACTTTGGTGATCCTGTTTCATTTAGCGCCATCATACTTTGGTTTATAACCAAATACGTGGAAAATCTGATCAGCCTCATTTGTACTTTGTTTTTATTGCCATTTAGGAAACATTGTGAATGTTAAAACCAGGTGGACATCAGCATGTTAGCATTGTTGTTGTGAGAGTGTTAGCGTGTTGCCGTTAGAGTGCCAGTGTATGGCCTCATAGAGCCGCTGACAGGGCTTGAGAATCCTGGTTTTATTTTTATTGTCATAATTCCTATAACCTTCACTTTGTGATGTCTTATTTTTCCTACCATCTTGTCTTTTCTTCTATCCAGGGTCCCACTGGAAAGCCAGGCTTGCCAGGAATGCCAGGAGCTGACGGCCCACCGGTGAGTTTATATATCACCCAGCCAAAGAATTCAATAGAAGTAAAACTTTTTCTTTCTGCCTCTCTGTCTTTTTCATAATTTGCCATGTATAACCGTCAAAGCTGTGAAAAACAACTATTTCCGAGCAGTCCGTGAAATTGTAACGTTTAAAAACCACTTAACACATTCAAAACACAATGAGATGAATCATTATACTGAAACATATGTCAATACAACACATTACCACAGCTGTGTAACAGTGGAACAACCCGACCCCATGCAGAGACATATACATGCAAACACTCTCTCCCATCTTTGCACAGACAGCACAGAAGACACCTGTGCTAATGGCAGATGTGCCTTAGAAGGCACCAGGTGGCACCTAAGAAAGACGGAGACGAGAGACACTCTGAAATATAAATAACTGGAGTAAAAGTAAAAGACACACGAAGGTGGTGTTTAAAAAAAAAAAAAAACAATAAATGGGGGATTTGGCGAAAGAGACATAGAAGAAAACACTGTACAAAGTCCCCTGGTCCTTTAATGGCTTTCAGAGTCTTTTTGGAGTAGAAAAAGCTTGTCGCCATTTACATACTCATGTTTTTTTTTTATCCATTTGTTGCATCTTCCATCAACTGCAGTATTTCTCAATCTCAATGCTCCCTCCTTGCCCATCATTTTTATCCTCTCTAGTGAGTAATTCCCTTCCCATCCTCTCTCATGCCACTAAAAACCCATCAGAGGCTTTTGCAAAGCTTCATTTGTCTCATGAGAATGAGAATTTACCGGACGTCCTTGTTAGATGTGTGTTTTAGATGTGCCTTCTGCATTGTGTATTTGTGCACACGCATGTACAGTACGTGTGTAATGTATTTTGAAGTCCCAAAATGGCAGTCTCTGCTTTTAGAGCCCATTAATAGGCGGTAGTGCCTCTAAAACACTGTGCATTAAGGATAAAAATCCCAAATGAGATTGAGGTCTAAAGGCCCTTATTCCAATTTTCTAGCTTGATACATCCTCTCATAGTTTTACTATTTAATCCCTCAGTTATAGGGGTTGTTGTAGTATTTATGACGGTAATTATCCTGAAATGAGATGCAATAATATTTCTTTTAATAATTCACAGGGTCACCCTGGAAAGGAGGGGCCCCCTGGCGAGAAAGGACACTTGGTAAGTTTTATTTGGTTTTATTTGATTATTCCCTTCACCTCTGTTAATTTTGGAGCTTGCATTTGTTCTTTTCTGAATTTATTTAGGCTTTTCTAAGTTTCTTTCCCCTTCCCTTTGTCCTAGTTCAGAGACATTTGCATAAAACATTTTGCTTTAATGTAGGTAACATTAGCACTGTGTGTGCATGTGTGCACTGTAATTGCGTGTGTGCTACAAGCTCTCACCACACATCTTTCTCCCCAGGGCCCTGCTGGCCCTCAAGGACCCATTGGTTATCCTGGGCCCCGAGGCGTGAAGGTGAGATGATTATCAACCACTAAGAAATTAATTGTGATATCATCAGGTAGTGGTACCCAGCAATTAACAACCTTTATGGGCTAATAGATGCCTATTATATTTATTAAAATGCCTCTGGGTTAAAAAAAAAAGCTGTGTTATTATTTCCAAGGTTTGACCGAAAACAAGTGTGATTTAGTAAAAAGCTCTTTAAGAAAAAATATCCCTAGTTTCCTGCTTAATTAGCTTCCCTTAAAAGAAGCACTCTCTGGAATGGTGCAGTTGCCTCCTCTTTTGTCACAGAGACATAAAATTTAATGATTAAGACAGGAAAGTCCCTATTTTCAGATCTTACATCGCTTCACTGACATAAGGTGGCACTAATGTTAGTCACAGAGCTGATAAGTAAGCTCAAGGTGCATGGCCCTTTCTTGTTTGCTGTCGTCTGTAGCTGATAAAAACCAAGAAAGAAGAAATCCTATCAACTAAAATCTTGGCAGAATGTGTCTTGATCCAGTCATTAAACCTTCCAGTGAGAGAGGGGATCACAGCAGTGCCTTGACTCCTAGCTAACAGCCCTGTTATGTGTCTGAAGACAATCAGCTTCATCTGATGAACCTTCCAACTCCGTAGCTTTAGTTTCTAAAAAAAGTGTAATGATGACATTGGTGGTGAATATCCTCTGGGCTTACAGTGGAACCAAATGCTCTACAATTCAACCGCTACTGTTTGCCCAATATGCACCCTATTGGCCTGTAACATCTGTCTGTTCTTGCATCACAGGGAGCCGATGGTGTGCGTGGTCTTAAAGGAAACAAGGGTGAAAAGGTGAGAGAGAGAGCTCAGACTGTCAAAGTGCAGAGAATGTGAATGTGTGAAAGGAAGAAATTGTAGTATCTATCTATCTCTGTAGTATAAATTTAATTGAACATTAATGACAATGATGATGGTCCTGCATGAAATGTTTCTTGCTAATGATAATCTCAATAATATCTTGTAAAGCTGATCTGATTTCTGGTGGCAAAGAAGAAAAAAAAAAGGCAATCAAGAGTTTCTATGGCAACAGGGGATCTTGCCAAGACTCCACATCTGTGTGTGTGTGTGCTCTTCTTTGAGTTTGTATCTGTGTATGAATACTACACAAATGGTTTCAACATCTGTATTATTCCTTCCTTTCTCCCTCATTTCCTCCTCTCTTCTCTGTCTCCTTTTATTTGATGCTAGGGAGAAGATGGCTTCCCCGGCTTCAAGGGAGACATGGGCATCAAGGGTGACAGGGTAAGGCTTCTTTTCACAGTGTGATTCTATCACATCTTGAACATCATACAAATGATCATTACAGAACCCATAATAGTTTTTTGGGCTTAGTTTTGTTGGGGGTGACTTTTTCCTGAACTAGGTAAAAGTACCAACCACCTCATGTTACTCCCTTATGCCCTAAGCTTCAGTGACTACTTTGGAATTGTGGGTAATGAGCAAACATAAGGTGTTGGTCCTGTTGCCAGCTGTTAGTGTTAGTGTGTGTATGTGTTTACGTGAGCAGTACCCAATTCCTTTTTTGTCCCCTCTGACGCTTTTCAGCCAATGTGAATCTCAACAACTTTTGGAGTAAGGCACAAGTTTGACAGGTGTACCCAAGAACAGCTTACTTCTCCAAAATGCATTAGGGATTTACAATGTCAAGAAGCAGGAAAACGGTCTTTTACAATGAGAAACATACTTCGCCCTAGCCCGCACTTCAAACGTCAAACCCCCCAATCCCAGGCCAGGCCCTCTATAGCCGAGCACAGAAAGGAAGGAGAAATCAATGGCACTTTAAACCCCTTCAAACCCGAGAGAGAGACACGGGGCTCCAGCCTGTTTTCCTCTGGAGATGCAGCAGATCCAGATGAAAGCAAGGATTTGAGTAGGCCCTCTGCTCTAGAGGAGACACACATGGACCAGAATCTAAATGATGCGTTTTTAAGCATGCCTGTGAAAAGTGTCTCTGTGTGTATGTGTGTCTCTGCTCAATTTAAAGTGTTCTCTTTGATGAACTTGCAAGTGAGAGTCAAGTACAGTTTGCTTGATGCCGTTTTATGTACACTTGAGTGTGGGGGCGTGCGCGTGCACTCGCTTGCTTGTGTAACTCTTTCACTAGACACCTTTCACACGCCACTGGGTCTCCGCGGCAGCGACTGGTTGTCACAGTGAGTTTGTACTCTGTCATTTAGTGGGTGTCCCGCTAGAAGGGGAGCGCACATACAGAGAGAAGCAATAATAGGATCACTAACTGCTTTGAGGGCCAGGCAGCAAAGGCAAATAGCCTTATTTGATTCTTGTAAGCAACTTTACACCCACAGCAGTTTTAAGAAGTGAAAATGGCCCAGAATGGACAAAGTGTTCGCTCAACAAGAAAAATCTAAAATCTGTTATGTAATATAATATATGTAATATAATATAATTCCTGTCTTAAGATGACAAGTTGTGATATGGCAATATTGTATATGTTAGACGACTGCCCCGCTGAAAATTTTGTTTCATATCTTCAGATCTTGATGATCTTCAAATCACAGTCTCTGTAACATTAGATAATCACAACATTAAACAAGTAAACAACAATCAAAGTTCATGCTACTCAATTGCTGAATCCCGATTGCTTCATGAGACATTGTCTGCACCATCTGTTTCCAGTAAGCCCGTCCACTCCAAACCATCAAAAAACAAAAAGTAAATGCAGAAATCTCTCTTGTGAAATAGCTAAAACTGCTGAAACTTAATTTTTCATGGTTCATGATGAAGGAAACATATTTCAAATGTTAGTTTGTTTGTTAAGCCACAGGGTTTACAAGAAACTCCACATGGTAGCTTTAGAAGATGATATTATCAATTAAGTTAAGTCTGTACTAGCACGTATTCAAACCTAATGCTGCCAGTGGATCTAGTACACCATGTTTAAGAACAAGGTATGTTAATATTTGTGCTTCCCACTCTTTCCAGGGAGAGCTTGGACCAGCCGGACCCAGAGGAGAAGATGGCCCAGAGGGACCAAAGGGTCGTTCAGGTCTCCCAGGAGATGCCGGTCCTCTCGGCCCAACTGGTGAGAAGGTAAGCTCCTCTTGACTCGTACAACCAGGATGCTGATATCAAACAGACAATACATCTCAGTCTGAAATTTTATGCTGGAGTGAGTAAAAAAATCAAGTTATTTTGTATCATCAGTCATATCGGGTCCAGGATGATGGCTCAGCAGGGCTTAACAAGGAAAATAGTTTTTCCAATTGCTCTCTCCTGAAGAGCAACCGATTTTTCATTGCTACTGATCTCGAACCAGCTGGGAGCATAAAATGGATCCAGTTCTTAACATTCTTTATTGTTAACTTGAACACAGGTTAAATTTTGCTGACAATATCTCAGCCATGAAAAAAAAAATCAAGGATGCAACCTTAAAAGAAAAGCCTGAACAGATGCTGAGTATCATTGAGACTGTGCTAATAAACTCATGCACATTGTGATTACATGCTTATGTTCCATTTTTGCCACAGTGCATGTGTTTACCATCCTTAAACCTTCCTCCTTATACTCAAGTGCTTGCTCTGAATCTTATCTGTACATATATTGGCATTATGGTGGTAACGCTGCATTATAGATGTAGATACTGGTCTGTGTCTGGATCACGCATGAGGTAGCAGCTGAGTCATTTTCATATTAAATTAAAGCTGGCACAGCAGCCAACATTTCAACACTCAGACACTGAGCTGGCTCTAATAAATGCTGCTGTGATTAGCAGGTGCTTGTTCATATTTTAATGTAGTTTTTACAATTTGAATAAGACTACTATTCTGTTTGTTTACACTCTCAGTTGCACAAATGCAGTATTGTGTGGGCAGTCAGCTTGTCTTGCATTTAGGCTGGCAAATGCTCATAAAGAGATCAACACTGTTTAGAAATTCTACTGATAATTTTATTGTTTTTGCAGTACTGATAACCCATAAAAATACCAGATACTTCAAGTGTCTAATATATATATTGTATGCATCACAAGGGTTATATAATATTCAAATATGTAATGTGGAAATGTACAAAAAACACCCTCCATTGTTTTGGAATTTTATTTTAAGAGCTTGACCCATACCAGAGAGTAAAAGTAAGAATATCTCTGTCTCTTCTAAATCAATTTTGACCATTGTGAGTGTTTTTTTTACCTTGCCTCTTAATGAGTCCCTGCTGGAATCACCTTTCAAGTGAATCTAAAAACAAATTTGACTTTCCTCACTTACAGGGTAAACTTGGAGTTCCCGGATTGCCAGGATACCCAGGAAGACAAGGACCAAAGGTAATTGCTCACATACGTGTATCACAAAGCAATACTGTGTCTGATTTCTGTACAGAATAACTTTTAACCCTTTGGAGTCCAGGGTATAATTGGCCGTTTCTTGACTACTTTTTATTTTGCTTTTATATTTCACCTTAAGAACTGTTTACCATGCCTTGTTTGGTATCATTTTTTTCAGCACAACCTCTCATGTGTGATTTTACAGTTATTTTTTCATTTTGACATACTGTATTAACACACTGGACCTAAAACCACACAAAAAACATAAAATCCGAATATAAAAAAGTTAGATTTTGTAATGTGAAAACCACAAACATGTCTAACGAACCATTTTTATAACTTAGAATGCAAATATAAGTTGTAAAGTTTCAAAAAATTATGTACAAATGTAGCAAATAACAGTTATTTACAACTATTTACATTAAAATGCAGGCAATGCCTCAGCCTCAGCGTTTTTTTTGTTCAACTATTTACAAAACAATCAGGTGTCACAATAAGATGCCACAAATTATTTGTGCCACTGTAAAAAACAGTTCCTGTCCATTACAAGACAGAGGGGCACATCACAAGCCTTCTTCCAGCACCAAAAACGTGCCAAATGTGACGACAATATTCAGAAAAAAATATATTATACATTATTTATTACAAGTCTGTTTTAATTGGCCAATCAATTTATAAACGCGTATGTAGTTTGAAGTCCGCATTTTCGACACAAATCGAAACTGAAACTCAGCGAGGCTGCGCTTTTCTGCTCCATACCACGCACCAAAAGTGACGACAATATTCAGAAAAAAAACGGCGTAAATTATTTATCATAAGTCTGTTTCTACTTGGCCTATCAACACGATTTAAAAACTGGTATGTAGTTTGAAGTCCGCGCTGAACAAGCCGCACTTTCATAAATCGACACAAGTTGAAACGGAGACGCTACTGTAATAAATCGCTAATTTGGCGTCATCATAAATCGGACCTGTAAACCCTTTGGATATGGGACACAATTTATTTGGCGCGTCCGTCGACTCCAGCACAAGGGTTAAACTTCTCTGTGTGTTTGATATGGGACACAATTTATTTGTCACTACGCAAAGGGCTTCTCTGTGTGTTTGAAAGAAATGAGAAATGCATAAATGTGCATTTGCTCAACCTTTGATGGCTCATCAAGGGCTTTAGCCGAGGCAAAGCCCGCACTCTGTGTGTTTGAAAGAGAATGAGAAATGCATAAATGTGCATTTGCTCAACCTTTGATGGCTCATCCTTTAGCCGAGGCAAAGCCCGCACTCTGACAACTGGACATGCTTGAAGCTCCCTGATCAAAGAGCTGAGTATTTGAATATGCCTTTTGGTGTCAGCCCTCAGCCCCTGATAGGACAACAATGACACTCTGCTTTTATTTATGGCACACTTAATCTCTTGTTGCATTTAATTTGCTGAGGACATCTCAGGGTATAAACAAGGGATATAATATTTAAAGTTTGTCTCTCAAATGATTAATTGCTCTGTTTGTCACACACAGGGATCTCAGGGTTTCCAAGGTTTCCCTGGTGCCAATGGAGAGAAAGGAACTCGGGTATGTCAAATAGACTTGTTATTATTCTTCTCATTCCTACAAGGTTTGGATCAATACTGGCGCAGTGCTGAAGACAGGCTTCTGTCCCAGCTCCAGATTTATCAACATAGAGGATGTTGCATGGCTCTGAAATAAAGATTTTTGCCAAGGACGGAAAGACAATTGCATTCCCTCTTCATTAACACTTACACAACTCATTCCAAACCACCAAAAGCACTGTTTATCACTTTGCGGTGCTTGAGCAATGTTTCATTTTCTTTGTTTAAGGGATGGGCCATTAGCTTGCCTGCAAGAGTAATGGTTTTTCACCAAAAGTGGAGCAAGGCGCAAGCTTTTCATCTTCACAAAACATTTGTGAAGTTTATGGGACCGGGCTCCCAGACAGAAAGGGACAGCAGTGCCATTAACTTAGCTTCACGGCACTTGCTTGAAACTTAAAAGCCAAACAAAAGATATGATCGTTTTTCTTATTAAAGTTGTATGCAGCCGCTGTAATTTTAATGTTGCTTTAAAATCATCATATTGTGCATTATTGTTTATTAAAATTCCCTTCTCCTGAGTGGTAATGAATCTGACAAATATTGATGGTTATTTCAAAACAACTCCTAATTAATGATAAAAGATGATCTCAGAGCTCCTAAATGGCCCAATCCCACTGAAATGTGTTTGCAAATATTACCGTCTGCTGGCATTAGATTCATCCTTCTGCAAGATGCAGCCTCTTAATGATGCAAGTGCCACTCCTTTGATCATTGTGTGTGTTCTTGGTTGTCCGCAGGGAACAGCAGGGAAGCCTGGCCCACGCGGACAGAGAGGACCAACGGTTAGTCTTACTCAGCAGACTCGTGCTCATATACAGATGGCCAGCTTGGCACCCGAGCAAAAGTGGAGGCTCAACCCAAGCACGCTCAAAGGGGACACACACAGTTTCGGCAGCCAAAGCACAACGTTTTCAGGTCACAAATATCTCTCAGGACCTCCTCTGTGATTTTAATCACTTTGTCTTTTCCTCAAGGGCCCCCGAGGAGAGAGAGGACCAAGAGGACCAACAGGAAAAGCCGGACCAAAGGTGCGTAAAAACATTTCACCTCCACCTTTTTTTGCATACATTGTGGCACAAATTTACCATTTACTCCTTTTGTCTCTTCAGGGCAACTCAGGAAATGACGGACCTCCAGGACCTCCTGGTGAAAGGGTATGTACCATAACAGTGTCATTTTATTCTCACAACATATCGGTTTTCTTGAGGGGCAGCAGATGATTGACCAGGATTCATTTGTTGTTTGTTTCAGGGTCTGCCAGGACCTCAGGGACCAACAGGTTTCCCAGGACCAAAGG
This sequence comes from Scortum barcoo, assembly GCA_023238725.1. Lineage (NCBI taxonomy): Eukaryota > Metazoa > Chordata > Actinopteri > Centrarchiformes > Terapontidae > Scortum > Scortum barcoo. The sequence goes on from CM041545.1 coordinate 11,375,261, forward strand.
GCCCTCCTGTAAGTCCAAACTCACCCATCTAAACCCATCATGTGCTTGCCTTTGTCATTCTGTAGGCCTGAATTCATAGATCTGTATGTGTTTCTCAGGGACCTCCAGGGAAAGACGGACTGCCTGGACATCCTGGACAGAGAGGAGAGACTGTGAGTAAACTAATCAAGAAGTACTCCTCATCTGGACTCCACAAAGCCAGTTGTGTGACATTTTTGTTTCTTCTTCTGCGTTGCACAGGGATTCCAAGGCAAGACTGGCCCTCCTGGTCCTCCAGGTGTGGTTGGCCCTCAGGTGAGTCACAGTCACCCACCATCTTTCTGTGTTGCTCCCTTGTTTTACGTATTGCCGGTTGTGGTTTTCGCTCCACTATTGATTTGGTTGCACAGCTTCTATTTGGTGCAGACACAATCTGCATCAAGTTAATGTATTTGTCTTCAAAGAGTTTTAGAAGTCACAGTCTGCGTTCTCCAATTTGTGTGTGCACTAAAAGCCAACAGAAACCTGTGAGTGACCATTGACATGTGAACACTCTCAGCATTTTGTCTAGCCGACAAAATATTGGATTTGTCCGCATACCTACTGTATATCTCACGAGCCATGACTTAAGTGTTGTTTATCCTCTTTCATATTAGCGATGGGCTCTTCATCCATTATGCATAAACGTTTAACAGACTTTCCCTCCCAGCCACTCTGCTAATGCCAGCTGAGAACATTGATGATAACAGAGCTGTATGTGGCCTTAATGACTAGTAGGCCGCCCACGCAGCAAATGCTCAGCTTCTCCACACCATACTTCTTAATAGATGGAGACATTGTAACATCTTTTTGGTATTGAATTGCTGATTTTTGCTCGCAGTGTTCCTCTTACTGTAGTTTCTCACCTTCACACCTCCTCTGCAACTGGGTTTCATGCCGTAGTGACTGTGATTTTTTAAATGTATTTATTTATCTATTTATTTATTCTTTTTTTTTTCCATTGTAGGGACCAACGGGTGAGACTGGACCGATGGGAGACCGTGGCCACCCTGGACCCCCAGGCCCACCTGGTGAGCAGGGTCTACCTGGAGCTGCAGGCAAAGAAGGAGCCAAGGTGAATCTTGAGGCTATATTTAATATTTTCTCTTTTTTTTCACCCTATCAACATAATATATACCTGTAAGTTCAAACTACAGTCATTTAAGTGCCTACAGTCATTTAAGTGCAGTACACTGCATTTATGGGACTAATGGTGTTGTGCTTTGATTCACAGGGTGACCCCGGTCCTGCTGGCCCAGCAGGTAAGGATGGCCCTCCTGGGCCAAGAGGTTTCCCTGGAGAGAGAGGTCTGCCAGGCCCTGTGGTTAGTATTGCCTTCTGCTCAGTACAATAGCATCACACAAATTCAATATCTCTCACAGCTTGGTTATTGCATAATAGTTCTGGGCTATTAAATTGCTGTAAGACTGTGGTGAACTTCAAGAATCAGACATGATATCACATCCCTGAGTGGGCTTCAGAAAAGGAACAGTGTGCTCAGGGCTGTTTATTATTTATTTATTTATTTTTTATTCTAACTTGACAGAGTCACGTCCTGATAGTTATGCAATTCACAATACTTTCTTACTGCAAAGAGAAATCAGTGGCAAAAACAACTTTTCATTTAACTTCAGGCTGCAGAAATGAATAAGCACAACTGTCCTTTGTACCTGAAAGGATGTTCAAGGCTATAGTAAATAAATGTTCTCTCTATTTGCTCTCAGACTCCACTTTTGGAGACTATAGGAGGTTTTCCATCTCACGCTGAGCCTGTTTGAAGATAGGGAGTCCAGTGTAAGGCAGGAAGTGTGCCTTCCCGACAGATGTGTTTGTTTTCTGAAGCCTTCATTTTATTTTGTTCTGCAGGGGGCTCACGGCCTGAAAGGGAATGAGGGTCCTCACGGGCCACCTGGCCCTGCTGTGAGTACAATTTACTGCTTCCGCATCCTCAGTTTGTCGCTCTCATTCTCTCACTCTCGCTCTCACCATCTCCATCTCTGGGAATTGTCTTTATAGCAAAGTTCCCACCCTCAGTTGTTCCAGGCTCTTACATAATATAATGATATGCACATTTTGATACTTACATAAGGGAGGTCTGACCTATTTGGTAGGGTAGATGTGCCTGATGTTTTGATTTTGTGTTAGTATTAAAACTTTGATGTCTTTGGTATTTTCGCTCAGTCATTCTGATTTCTAACATTGCTGTGTGATGCTGCTGTTGTAGGGTTCTCCTGGTGAGCGTGGTCCTGCCGGCCCAGCTGGACCTACAGGACTCCCTGGACGTCCTGGACCCCAGGGACCTCCAGGCCCTGCTGGAGAGAAAGGTGGACCGGTAAGAACAACTCGTTACCGAGATTGCTGTGACATACAGAAAAATAGTACATTTTAGAACCCTGCTGATGACATGTTTGTATTATGAAAAATATTTTTAGGGAGAGAAAGGACCTCAAGGCCCAGCTGGAAGAGATGGTATTCAGGGACCTGTGGGTCTGCCAGGACCTGGAGGACCTCCTGGACCACCGGGAGAGGATGGAGATAAGGTAAGTTAATTGTTTTAATGTTTTCCTTTCCAAGTAAAGGGAAATATAATGTAATTCAGTAAAGCTGAACAAATAACAAATATACAGTACATGCACACCTTACAGAGACGCTAAAGCCAGACACTCTCTCTTCCCTGTGACCTTAAACACTCTAAGGGGAATTTGTCTGACAGAGTTTGCATCAATTAAAAGATCTTTAAAAGGCGAAGCTGCCTTGTTTAAGCTTTGTACCTCTCTGAACAAACAGACAGAGGAGAAGTAGGAATTTTGTGGCAGTGACAGAATGTGTGAAAGTGACCCTTTAGTATTCAAAAGGAAGAACAACTCCTCATCCCCTCTAAAAACATTTGCAGGAAGATCAGCCACGGAGATACTCAGAGGATAATCTCTTATCCTTTGAAGAATGCCTCGGTTCTTAACCGGCCTAACAACGGTCCCCGCGGTGTAGACGGACACAGAGAATACAGAGGGTATTTGCTATGCAGATAAAAAAGGATCTCGCGAGCTAATGTTTACACACATTCAGACACTTTCTCATTATAAGTCCCGTCCATGGGGAATGAACAACTCCGAGGCCTTTATCTTAAGAGACTGCCTCACAAAGAACGTTGTCTGACTCAAACCCAAAAAGTAAATGCCTTTGGCTTTGGCAGTTATTAACATTATTCCTCCAAACACCCACAGCATGTGGAGGCTTTGAAATAATGGTGCAAGGTTCTTCACTCTGGGAATGCTAGTGCAAACAGGTTGGGATGGGACTAATTATCTATTCTGTTTTGGCTGCTAGTAGCACCAGTGACTCACCAAGATAAGCCTCGCTCAGATGTGAACTAAATTTGTCGCCGGTTGTCAGAGATGTAATTGAAATATCCGTAGACAGAGCTCTAAAAACAAAATGTGGGATATTGTCGTGTAGGTTTTATTATGCTTTGATTTGTCAGTTTCTGTTCTGGGTGTGTTTTTGATAATACTGTGACATTATTCATTGTCACTTGTTATCTCCCTCTCACTTGTGTATTACTTAGAATCAAGAGCTTTATCTATCTTCGTTTCACACTGTGATCATTTCGTTCCACAGGGAGAGCTTGGGGAGCCGGGCCAGAAAGGAAGCAAGGGCGACAAAGGAGAACATGTAAGTTGTTGTTTATTCATAGCTTTAGTGTAAATACATTCCAGGCTGTAATGCTAATCCATTTTTACTATGGATTCATGGGTTTTAAAAGTTTTGATGCGATTATTGATGGTTCTTTTGATGCGTTCCTTCTCCTCTGCAGGGCCCACCTGGTCCAACCGGCCCTCAAGGACCCGTTGGAGCACCCGGTCCAGCTGTAAGTGTCTAGTTTGCATCGGGCATTCAGATCATTCAGCACCTTTTCTAGTGTAACTGTTCAACCAACCCCTTGTATCTCCTGATTGTGAATTCCTCAGGGCGCAGATGGCGAGCCTGGTCCCAGAGGTCAGCAGGGTCTGTTTGGTCAGAAGGGAGATGAAGGATCAAGAGGATTCCCTGGACCTCCGGGCCCAGTCGGACTTCAGGTGCGGACTGCTTTGAAAAACTGTAATCAAATATTATTAATTAAGAAACACTGCAACAATCTGATTAAACTCTCTGCACACTCCTCAGGGCTTGCCTGGTCCACCTGGTGAGAAAGGTGAAACTGGAGATGTTGGTCAGATGGTGAGAGCTTGATTGAAAATACTAGTTTATACACTATTGTGTTTTTTTCAATACATTACACCACAAGGAATTTGCAGGTCTTAACTCATTAGACTGTATCCTTTTTTCCGTGTAGGGTCCACCTGGCCCCCCTGGTCCCAGAGGCCCCTCAGGACCCCCAGGAGCTGATGGCCCTCAGGGACCTCCTGGTGGTATTGGAAACCCCGGTGCTGTTGGAGAAAAGGTAAACCTCTCCTCAATTTGCAGTTTGATCACTTTTGCTGTGTTGTTTACTGTGTCTGTTTTGTAATCTTGTCGCACTGAAGTTGGCGTTGTGGTGCAGCCAAGGTTGTGTTTAAGCACTTTAGGTAACATAAAGCTGTTTTAATGGCTTTTTTGGCAGGGAACACTTATTTAGTTGGTTTAAGTATAACCACAGTCATCTCCAAAGTCACATAAACTCCTTTCATTTATGTTGTTTGGTGCTTCTTGTCATTCGATAATAATTACATCTGTCCTGCAGGCAATTAAGTAAATGTGTCTCTTGAGTTAACAAAAAGTCTAGATCAACAAAAAAAATTGTAACATATTTTATTGTACTTCGGGTCGGCACCCTAACCACACATTGTCTTCCAAAACAATTCTGTGCACATAATCACACAGAGAGATTGTGATTTAATTGTCTCCTGGAACATTATTTTAGCTGAAAAAGATATGTCAGCCACCCATGTAAATTCAGTATTTGGACAACTGTATGTGTGATTGGTGTGGTAATATATTCATCGTCCTACAGTCGTTTTGTTCCAGATGGCACCTCTGGCCCCGTTCCAAAAAAAGTGTGGCATCTCTCTAGATGTGAATTTTTAAAGTCAGAATTATGCAGCTTTTTTCCAGGGAGAAAGACAACACAACAACGATCCCCATGTGGGCTCAATGTTATGTATCCCAAGCACTACTGCACCTCATTGTGTGCACATTTTCCATTGTAGCTTCCCTAAAAGAAAGGTGCGATTCATGTTTTTTCCCGCTGACTGTTTTTTTTTAAACACTTCAGAAGGGACGGATTCAGAGTGCTAGCAGTTTGTTTGAGTGCTCTGTCGGAAAGACTTGTGAATGATAGCTCTTTAGAGGGCTTTTGCATTCATTAATATTTCCCATGCCTATTTATATGATACCCTTTTAAATGGGACATGATCTTTTTTTTCTGCTGCAGAGTGACAGATGCACAGCTAATCTAATGGACGGGCTGCTGTCCCCAACAGCACTGTTGCTGGGCGGAGAGAATATGAATAAATACTCAAAGGCACTGTACTTGCAATTCAAAGATGATAAATGCATTATTAAAGGCGGCTCTCATAAAATCAGCCCCTGCTCTTATTTGTTGCTGCTGTTTCATCATGAAATTCCTGCTTTGGCAGCTTTTGCAGCCGTCCGACTGCAGTGCTGTGCACCTTCTCATCACTCTCTGTCCATAGTCATGGTGTGATTTGTTTCATCTGGTTCAGTCAATAGAATCACCTTTTGCCTCTTTATAATCTCCCTGAGGATAGCTTGTCCTTTTCCTGTGCAAACAAACACGGTGCTCTTTTTGGCCTAATCGCTCTTTAGCTGATCTGGCATTTTATTAGTCAGCCCAGGGAGCTGGCAAGCAACTGAGCTCAGGCCTTTTCTACAAACACATCCCTCATACATCTGTGATGAGCAGCTGTCTCTCATGCTCTCCGTTTCCCTGTGCTCAGCAGATTTCACCAGCAGCCCCTGTGGTGAACATGGGCAGGTTGCAGTGTGGACGGACCTGAGGCCTATGCAGGGCTCCTCAGATGCAACACTACATGAAAACTTGAGTGCACTCCTAATACAGGAGGATCAGTCATGCTTTTAAACAGGCCCATCAACCACTTAGAGTGGATTTCTTGACAGCAACAGGAGAGGTTTGGGAAGACAGCCAGACACTAATTTAGAGTATCATTTGATTCACAATACAGAGCTGTTGTTCATGCTAGAGAGGATCTGGATGTACTTATCATAACACATAACCTCACAGCTTGTCATTGGCTCTGCGGAGCTGCGCTATCGATTGGCTCCTTGTCTCCCAGACATGACATGGGCTAATATTTTTTCCCTGAAACAGTTGTGGCAAACCGCATCTGCAGTAAACCTCAGCAGGGAGGAAGGTAGGCTTGTGTGACATTGAGTAACGATAGTACCTGGTGTATAGGTGAGTCGACAGGGAACTATCCAATAAGGCAGGAGGAAGAAGACAAGATGTATGGGGATGGTCCAGGGAGAACAGTGAGGTCAGCACCCTCCTGCTCTCCAGCCACCCAATCTGCCTGCACTTGATGGATTGAAATCTCTTGTGTCATCTCTTTCTATCCCCATTTGGGTGACAAGGGCACCAGGACAGTGAGGGCTGCTGTAAATGATGGGATTTTGAGAACCATGTTGGATCAACAAATCACCTATCTGATAATGCACGTGTCTCTTTGTACCTCTGATAACCCCCTCTCTCTCTTATCAGGGAGATGCTGGTGAAACAGGAGAGCCGGGTCTTCAGGGAGAAGTTGGCCCACCGGTGAGTTATCAGATTCTTTTTCCTCAATTTTTACATTAATGAGTACCAACGGGAAGTAACAGGACCAACAGTAATTTCACCACCAAAGAAGGATTCATTATTGGTCAATAACTGGACTGCAAATGTGTTTATCATTAAGTATAATGAGGCTGTTACATTGTCTTGGTAATGTTCCCCTTGTTTTCTACTAGCATCTCTGAATGAGAATAACTAACAAGCTGCATATTATTCCAGGGTCCAAGAGGAGAGCGAGGAGAAAAGGGAGAGTCTGGACCGGCTGGTGCAGCTGGACCTCCTGGCCCCAAGGGTCCCCCCGGAGATGATGGTCCCAAAGGCAGCCCTGTACGTTTCTTTTTTTTTTTTTTTTTTCAGCAAATACATTTTATTCTATAAATCAGTTTGCTCTCAGCATTGTATACCATACCATAAACTAAATATATGTTTTAATGCAACTTTTATTGATTTTCAGGGTCCAAGTGGTTTCCCTGGTGACCCTGGTCCCCCCGGAGAGCCCGGTCCAGCTGTACGTATGACTTGAGTCACCAGCTGTAAATGAATTCCACCCACTCTATTCATTACAGTCTGTTTTTGATGCAATGTACCACAACTTAGTCTCTTTCAATTCTTATGCAGGGCTTAGATGGTCCACCTGGTGACAAGGGAGATGATGGAGAGCCTGGTCAGCCTGTGAGTTTTGTCACAATACTGTGTGTCATTTTGAAAAAGAGATTCTTCTTTAAATATTTAAATCACAAAATGAATACTGTTTAAATTTCCTTTATTAAAATTCAAACTAGGGTTCTCCTGGACCCACTGGAGAGTCTGGACCCTCCGGGCCACCAGGAAAGAGAGTAAGTACTGTCCCAAGCTCTCTTGTTCTTGTCCTTGTAAAATGTTATCCACGTCAAAATGCTAAAATGTCCTGTATTTGTATTCCACAATATAAATCTCTGTCATCTGATTCTGTTTTTTTAAATAGGGACCCCCTGGAGCAGCAGGACCTGAGGGAAGACAAGGAGAGAAGGGAGCCAAGGTAACGCGTCCAGCGAGGACAGATTTTCTGTTCACTTAGTGCACCAAGAATGTAAAGTAACCAACAAACGAGCAAGAATCAAATGGTTTGTGTGCATCCTGTTTTTGTGCAAAAGGGAGAGCCTGGTTTGGAAGGTCCCCAAGGAAAGACAGGTCCTGTTGGTCCTCAAGGATCACCTGGAAAGCCTGGCTCTGAAGGCCTCAGGGGTATTCCTGGCCCAGTTGTAAGTAGAGTGTTTCTTACCTTCACACCAATACATAAAAGTCATATCTTGTTGTGTGGTATTGTTAAAACAGCATACAGCGCAGGTGTTCATAAACGGTGTTCAATAAACAGCTGAGCTTAAAATTAGTTGTGTTATTTATAGAAACATGTTTTCTTCTGAGCCGGGGCCAAAAATAATTCTGAAATTGGTATTGTTATGCAGGGAGAGCAAGGTCTACCTGGTCCACCAGGCCCAGATGGACCTCCTGGACCTATGGTGAGTAGAAGTGCACCTGGTCTTTGAACTGAGATGATGTGGTCATGTTACCCACTAATCTGACCCCTCACTTTATCTCCTCTCAAATGTGTCATCCCTCTTGCAGGGTCCTCCTGGCTTGCCCGGTTTGAAAGGAGACTCTGGTGTCAAAGGAGAAAAGGTGAGCCACTCCAGCACCTGCTGGACTGTTTCGATGTAGAGCATCACACTAATGGAGCTCTTTGCTATTAGACTGATTAGATCTGCTGTTTGCTTCTATCCATCAAATCATTACACTAATGATTATAGGGCGTGTCACATAGATCTATTATATGGCTAATGTTTGTGCTGGTGTATTATTGACTGTGGTATTGATCATCTGTGTGTGTATTGTTCTTTACCCTCAGGGCCATCCAGGTCTTATTGGTCTTATTGGACCCCCAGGTGAACAGGGAGAAAAGGGTGACAGAGGTCTCCCTGGTCCTGCTGGATCACCTGGTTCTAAAGGAGACACTGTAAGAACTACACTGGCATTGTGCTCACATATTTTGTTTATGAAATTCTACACCAGAAACAGACTGTGAGTGTTGTAGAACTGCTATTTGTGCCAAAAATCAGCCCACTTAAAGTTATTGATAATCTTCATCTTTGTAGTCTTTTTTTAATTCTGGTGTAGGCAAAATTTTGTCACCAGTGTTAATATCCCTCGTGATAGTCAATACTGTTGCATCGGGAATAAACAAAGCTTTTTCTGTTATGGATTTACGCTCTCTGTTTTTGCTCCTGTAGGGTATCGCTGGTCCTGCAGGCCCACTTGGTCCCCTCGGTCCTCCTGGATTACCTGTAAGACTACTCTCATCATATGTATCGTACTACAGCATGTGTGTAACTGAATAGAGTGTAAAGTCTGAGTAATAATGATTTATTGGTCCTCCTTGTGTCTTCAGGGTCCTCCTGGTCCCAAAGGAGCTAAAGGGTCTGCGGTAGGTATTCTTCTGAAAGCTGCGGTCCATCAGAAACAGTAACAACCATTTATCATGACGCCCATACGATCATGTGTTGTTAAAGATCAGTCATTGATTTAATTTGTGCCTTTCAGGGTCAAACTGGTCCGAAGGGAGAGACTGGTACACCTGGACCTCCTGGCCCTCCTGTAAGTCAATGCACCACTTCTGTATTGTTCCTTATTATCTTATCCCGAGTCATTATCTTCTCAGTTTTACAGACAGTTACATCACCTCCATCCTTATCTCAGACTGCCACGTCTCTCCTCCTTTCACCCCTCTGTAACAGGGCCCTCCTGGCGACGTAATCCACCCACTCCCCATCCAGTCCTCCATGAAGGGCAGGACTCGTAGGAACATCGATGCCAGCCAGATGGTGGACGACGCAGCCGTGGACACCAACTACAAGGACTACGACGACGGCATGGAGGAAATCTTTGGCTCGCTCAACTCACTCAAGCTGGAAATTGAGCAGATGAAGCACCCGCTGGGCACACAGAGCAACCCCGCTCGTACCTGCAAGGACCTGCAGCTCTGCCACCCTGACTTCCCCGACGGTTTGTATTTCAGTCCATCTGAAATGAGGCATGAGGTCTATTATCTAATCCTTCCTCTCCTCAGTTTTTATTTTTATTTCTGCACTGAATTTATTTCCCATTGTAATTTTCAAGAAAAGAAAATGCTACTAGACATTCCTGTTTTGTAGTAATAATGAGATTGAACTCTGTTATTTGGCCATAACTTCCAGCTACATTCATGTTACACACATACACTTCAAATATTATACACCCCCAACTTTATGACCACTTAAAAGCCTAGGTTAGGTATACACAGGGTTAGCAGGTCAGAGTAACTGACCTCCTGTAATACTATATAATAACACTGGTTGGGAATCAACTAGAGCTACTCAGTTAGTCAGTCAACGGGCAAATAATCACCAACTATTTTGATGAGATGGCAATCTTTGAAGTAACTTTTCAAGCAAATGTGCCATACTGCCATATCCCCGTTTTCAGCTTGATGTTTTTGAGGATTTGCTGCTTTCTCGTCTCCTTTGATAGTAAATTCTGTCATGAGGACAAAACAAGAAATTTGATGACATCCACTTCGAGCTTTAGATAATCTTCACTTGCATTATATAGACCAAACAACAAATGGATTCATCGAGAAAAATAATCATCAAATGTATTAATATTAATGAAAATAATCATGGGTTGCAGGCCTAGAAACAAACATTAATCTTCATTACACGCTGCATTTTGGATATTTCAGCGACTAATCCGTCACAGCTGTGTGACACTTACAACCACATACATATGGCAAGGCAGGTCAGCTTCATTTATACTGCACGTTTCACAGCACAGAGGCAATTCAAGGCACTTGGCACTACATTGGCAAGGAACAGTATTAGGGGGACATTCAAAAACAACAAGCAATAAAAATCAATTAAGATGGAATAAAATGATATTTTAAAAATGAGATCAAATAAAACAAAGTAAATTGGACTACTTAATACAAGTATTATGATGATGTTATGAAACAGCAAGAATCACCACATGGCTATTAAAATATGGGTAAGTCTACATTTTTGGTTCACAAGATATACAGTTTGTCTTAAGCAAGGTAATATTAAACAGTTAGATGACTTTTTCTCTGTGCAGCATCTCAGAATATTATTCCTGCACTTTTCACACAAGTGATACACTAAGAGATGTTGCCTTGATGTGAAGAAGTACAGATCAGAAATTGAATCGTGTATGTCGCTCGATAATTACTCTCTCTGTTTACTCCCTCTCCCTGCGTTTCTCCAGGTGAGTACTGGATTGATCCGAACCAGGGCTGCTCTCGGGATTCCTTCAAGGTTTACTGCAACTTCACAGCAGGCGGAGAGAGCTGCATCTACCCAGATAAGAAGTCTGAAGGGGTAAGTCTGGCCGTGTGCACATAAACACCCTCAAACACACACACACAGTGGATGGTCAGGCTGAGGATACAGTAAACAGTAATTTTGAGACTGGCAGTAGCTAGATGATGCAGGTATGAAAAAGTATTTTCAGCCTCCAGTTCATGATTTGATTGACAGTAAAGTTCGCTGAATGCTCCAGAGAAGTTAACAATTGTATTTTTACCCCACGTCTGGGATTAACTGCCGTGCTCACTGTATAAATAACGCAAATATCTCAAGACAGCGCTAGTTGCAACAGTGCTCCTATTGTACCTACACATGTACCAATATAATTAGCCTCCATGAGATTACCTGGTGTTCTGCTACCAAGAATACGAGGGAGATGACTCAACAGGACCGCCCGCATTTCCCACGAGGGCCAAAGTTATTTTACAAACGTGCTAAATCTCAGTTTAGCTCTGACAGTTGGTAACTGCAGGGAGACAACGCCATCCCTCGAGCTCGTCAGTACGTTTTTAGATGGAATGCCATTAAGGACTTGATCACCTGTAAAGCCCTTGGCAGGTGACGGGCAACAGTGAGAGGATTTTTGGTTCATTATGCATGAGTGTGTGGAGGAGAGGAGAGTAGCACAGTGATGAAACATCAGGAACACTGTCTCTGACAAGTTGAGGGTTGTGTAATAGCGCCGTGCTACAGCCATTTTAATGATCCCACTCACCAAGCCTCAGAGGAGCAGGAGTTTTCTTAAGCTTCAAATAATGAAGCAGACTTTTTATAGTGTGCTGGTGATGGGCTGCTCTCGTTCGTGTGGGGGGGTGAAAAGAAAAAGCCCATGCCTGTCAGTCTTTGCACAGAGACTGCAAACACTCCCACATGTGTTTAGATTGGCGCAGTTATTATAAGAGCACATAGTTACACTATCCACGCACTGTGCACAATCACAGTCACAACAGCAGATATGCTGTCAAGGATTCTAGGAAAGGAGAAAGTCACAGCAAGGGTATGTATTCCCTCCACTGCTCCCTCCACTCCTGTGAAAACAACTGAAGGTCACCTTCAAGGCAGCGTGGATCTCATGTATGCCATCTCCCAGCGACAAGTGATCTCCGGCTCATCATTCATTAACGCATTAAGCTATTGATGACAGTTCCATATCAAACCCCGCTATCTAATTATGGAGAAATTCATCATTGTCACAGCTGAGACTATTAGAGCTGTGCACTGTTGGCCAATTCACAGCTTTTAATGGCATAACAAAGTCAGTGCACCATGGGTACGCTGCACTAACGCCGAACAGCAGGGATAGAGGCCGCGGTATAAGAGCTGCTCGCAGGCGATCATTTCTTAATTAATCAGTGTGTACTCATGAATTTTTCAGCAGCAATTAGCTGCCAGCTACAGTTTGTACTGTACAAAATTCAGCTGTAAAATGGCATAATGGCTCACTGAAATATTCTGCCCTGGACCGGTCGGTCTGGTGGAGCTGGAGCTCACTGCACACTGTGTTTCAGGTCTGGAGGACTCCTCAGAGGACAAACAGAAGGAGAAAGATGGGGAGAAAAAGAAGCTGAGAAGAGGATGTTTTTCTGTCAGATCTGTTTCCTTTCTTTAACACTGCTGTTTTTTCCTCCTCTGCCTCTCTGTCGATCCATGCCCCCAGGCTAGGCTCACATCCTGGGTAAAGGAGAATCCCGGCTCCTGGTTCAGTGAATTCAAACGTGGTAAACTGGTAAGACAGACTCCCGACTTTCCCAAGTCCCTTTCCCTTCCCTGAATACCTCTTATATTTTACAGAGCAAAATGGCAAAATGGCCCAAAGACTCGCCAGGCACATGGTATAGTCACTACAAGAGAGGTTCCCTGGTAAGTGGCCCTGCTGGCGGTCGCAGAGCCCTGGTTGAGGCTGGGACTCTGTGTGCCCGAGGCTCTGCATGGTTCTGTCCTACAAAGTATGTATCTGCATTGGCACCTTGCTTGTCGGTTGTTAATGTCTTCGCGGGGCATGATTGAGCACGGGTTGCGCCTACCTTCAGTCCAGCAACACAGGTGATGCACTCACAAGGCAATGGAGGAGAGGTTTGTGGACCATACAAGAAAGATTTATTTATTAAGGTTAAGAAATCTAAAATAACATGCTGCTGTTTAAATCCACTCTGTATATCCACTCTGCCTCGGCTCCATTAAGAGAGCATCTCCTAAGAGTGACTGTGTGCCTTGACACTTCAATGACTCAAGAAGCAGAATATACAGGTGATTTAATAGCATAGACAAAGACACCTGAGAGTGAATACAGCACTTTACACTTCCTTAGGCATTAGATCTTTTTTTTTTTAGATGTAGATCTCAACACGTTCCAGGCTCAGCAGGTCATCCTTCCTTCACATGGGGGGAGAAATAAGTGTCATTCCCTCTCTGCTGCAGCCATTCAGCTGCACTCACATTTCCCAGTGTCTCCCTTAAACACCACTGAGATTCAGCAGAGTTGCTCCGAGTCAGGTCGGGTCAGGCACTCAGTCACCACCCAGGGGCTTCTGAGTACTCAGTCACTGTTGACTTGCGGCTGTGATGATAAAGAGGTAATGTTTCTCTGGTGATGTCGGGCTGGATCCACACGCTGCGCGAGGCAGGGAGGACAAGGAGGGAAGGGAGGGTGAAGAGTGGTGGGGTAAAAGAGAAAAAAGCATGGGAAGACCAAGCCACTCTCCGAGGATGGGAACATCAAACCAAATGGCATGTTTTTTTTTTTTTCTTTGAGCCATGGTGCACATGCATGTGGGCTGAGAGGTGTATGTCCGTGTGTGTGTGAGCTTTATGTGCGAGAACAAGTCAAGAAAGAGCAGGTCCAGGCTCACAGACGGTTTGCCGCTCTGGCTGCATGGCACGGGTACTGCATGTGCTCCACTCTCAGTAAGTCCTGTTTGTCTGAAAGGCGAAGCGATCCTGTGGATCTAATGGATTCCCGGTGGTTGGTATGTAGATAGTCACTTATGGACATTAGGCTGAACCGTGTCTGGTTCAGAACCCACTATCTTTATCAGTCAGGATTACAAGGCTATGATCAGCTTAATGGGATGTGTCTCTGTTCCTGTAACATGAGCTCAGAAAGCCGAATTCTAGGTTAATTATAGGTTAATTATAGGTTAATTACCGGGCAATTAACATATCATCACTGCAACATATTTCCTATTAAGATAATTACATTTTCATGTACTTACCATAATTTGCTCATATTGGATATATATTTTACATAATGACACAATCTAGATTTAAATGAGGCGCTTAGTTATGCTTTTTTTTGTACTTTGAAGGCAGATTTTTCCATATTAAGCCCTGCACATCAGTACAGCTTCCACGCATGAGACCTTGGAAATATTCTGCATCCTTCTCCCAGGTCTAAACATAAGTAGTGTGGTTCTAGTATAGTTAAAAGAAATCTGTTTTTTAAATGGATGGTCATTTTTATTGTCAACGAATCCCCATGACAAGATCAAAACCAACCACAAAGTGATTTTCCTAACAACAAATACCCTATGTGTGTATCCACTTTGGTCCAAATTGTACTGGCTTGATTATGATGAACATGGGTATTGTAGTCTAATTTGAGTAAATCCCACATACGCCATTCTGTTGTAAATACTCATTAGTGTGTTAAACGGCCATTAATCCATGGGTGAAAATAGCCACCAACAAATAGGGCAGGTAAGTAGGAGAGTGTTAGTAGACAAATCCACAGATTGTTGGTTCTGGTCTTTTTGTGGGATTTATTGACAGTAAGAGATGTATTGATTATCACCAGCCTTATTCTTTAATGGTCAGGGTCATAAGCTCTCCTGTGTTATCTAAGGATTGCTTGTCTGGTCTCTCACAGCGCATCTAGAAATCCAAACAGCAATAAAACAGGAATACAAATTACAATCGTAAATCAAATCTCCCGAGAGACAAACACTGCACAGTATAGACATGAGAATGTGTTGAGTAAATCTTTTAAGGATCTTAAGGATATTCTTCCTCCCACTCACATCCTTACATGCTCAGCTCCATCTGTGCTCCTCTCTGCAGCTCTCCTACGTGGATGCGGAGGGCAACCCCATCGGCGTGGTCCAGATGACTTTCTTGCGGCTGCTGAGCGCGGCGGCCAGACAGAACATGACGTACAACTGCTATCAGTCGGTGGCCTGGCACGACCAGGATCAGGACAACTACGACAAGGCCATCCGCTTCCTGGGCTCCAACGATGAGGAGATGTCTTACGATAACAACCCCTACATCCGCGCCCTGGTCGATGGCTGTGCGGTAAGTCAAAGAGACGTGTGTTTGCGTAGGCGGTTGGCGGGGTTCCTTTGATGAACGCTGTCAGAGAATTATGTTCCTCTTGTCTCTGTAGTGGCTCAGTCAATAAGAACGCTGCAAAAGCGTGTGATGTTTTTATTTCTGAAGAATATTTTTTCCACACACTAACGCTCTCCCCTGCTGTGTGTTTTGTCTCTCCGACAGTTGAAAAAGGGCTATGAAAAGACAGTACTTGAGATCAACACACCAAAGGTGGAACAGGTGCCATTTGTGGACATCATGTTCAACGATTTTGGCGGCTCCACGCAGAAGTTTGGATTCGAAGTGGGCCCTGTCTGTTTCATCGGCTAAGACTGTTTACTGAGCAAATGGAGAAAAAAAAAGCATATATTTGTTTTCTCAGAAAAAAAAAAACAATTGAAAAAGAATAGGACAATTCTATTTGTAAAAAAGTAACTTTTTTTCCATAAAGCAACAAGTATGAGTAAAAATGAAATCAAGTTGAGAATACAGAGAAATTTCTATAGGAATAGAGGAAAAAGAAATAACCTTGAAACCTCAGTGTGCCTTCTCCATCACATGCAAGTTTTGAAACTGGATGTCAGATTCTGCCTCTTACACAGCACACTCGCGCACACACAACCCTAGCCCCATGTCATCACACTTGATTTTGTCTTTTTTTTTTTCCTTTTTTTTTTTTTGACCCAAACAACGAAGGCGACCCTGAGAGCTGCAGCCGTTCCAGACGCTCGCAGTATTTGCCATGGACTCCATCTGATTTGGCTCTTTTCTTTAGTTTTCATGTTTTCCCTCATCTCCCTAGCTTTTTCCACTTGTCTTTTGTTGGTTTGTTTGCTCACTCACTACGGGAGCTTTGTTTGTGCATAATTGTCTCCCCATTCTCTTGGAATGGATCTTATATATATAAATATATATAAATAATTTTTATGTTTGTAAGTACATTCTGTATATTTTTTCCTGGTAATGTTTATTGCTTCTGGCTTCAAAACATGCATGTGACTTTATTAATTGTGAGGTAGGAGATGACGAATACGGGGATAACACCTACATTGTGGAAAGATATCGAAAGCGAAGAAATTTGACTTGTAAATTGAAAAAAAAAAAAAGATGCGGAAGAAAAAAAAGAAAATTGGGAAGTCCTGTCTTGTTGCAGTTGTGGAGCACACCTTGTTGTAATTTAAGAGCAGAATGGAAATAAAAGACGAAAACAAGCTCTGTGATATTATGTGACAGTTTGATTTGCATAACGAACAAAAAAAAAGAGAATACATTCCTCCTTTTTTGCCCTCTGAACAGAACACCTACCTTGGTGGCAATATCCTTAACTTAATAAACAGCTTCTGTTTTATGTTTTTTCCTCAAATGCTCATCTATCTGACTATGCAATGGGAGATGATGTCACACCTTAATGAAAACACAAAGAAATCAAAACCTAGGTGCTATTTTCTCTCTTCTGTGGTGCTATGTATTTTTCTAGTGTTTTGTTGTTTGAATGAAAGGAAATCCGCGGTGAGAATATTCCATCACCAGCAGCCCCTTGATTATGTTAACCACCACGTCTGACACAGGTGGATTTGCTGCATCGGTTTTATTGTATTTTTGTTTGTTTTAAATGTTCGGCGGGTGGTGTTTGCATGCCATTTCTCTACATATCCACTCACAGATCAGTGCAGCATGGCGGCGTATGTTATCTCCTGCTTCAGCGGACTGCGCAGATAAGAAACTTGTGTGGAGTAACGAGAGGAGGCTAAGATGGCGCTGTTGGCTTTGCGTATCATTGTTCTTAGGACGCTGCATTTGTGGCTCTCGCTGTCGGATCATCTGTGACCACATCAAACTGATGGAGTTGAGAAGTGGACATGTTGGGGATGTGGTCCAAAGTCTTGTTTGGTGTGTGAAACCCTTCCACCAAAGGTTTATATTTAGCTTTAAGGGCCATAGTGGCTTGAAATCAGTTTTATTTTGTACGGGGAAACAACTTGAAAAGTACTTTTTATAGATTTAACCACAGTAGAAGCAGGTCACCAAACTAGCCAGATGAAAGTTTGCGTCAGAAATTGCTTATCGGTCTTTTTTTTTTTCTCTTTTGTTTTGCCCTCATTGTAATTATGCTCTTCGTTCAAACTATGCACTCTCTATGCTTATGACCACTAGTATCTACCACAGAATCTTTACAGCCCTCCAAACGTAGGTTTGTTTAGTTTCCTTTTTTTTTAATCTTCAAATATGTGACTTGAACCATTTCTGTTAAGATAACTCAATATGCTTGTAGATCTTTGGCTTTATTTTTCATTGTGATGCAGTACACCCAAATTTAACACTTTGCTCTCAATAAAAAGGACAAACAAATTAATGTACATTTCCAGAACCAGCAGTGATGCTGCCTTTGTTTTTGTTTCGTAATTTTTTTTTGTTTGTTTTATTTTGTAGATTTCCATTTGTCTGTCTGTTTGTTTGTTTTCACAGTCTTGTCAAACCTGTGTAAGGATAAGAG
Source organism: Scortum barcoo (assembly GCA_023238725.1). Classification (NCBI taxonomy): domain Eukaryota; kingdom Metazoa; phylum Chordata; class Actinopteri; order Centrarchiformes; family Terapontidae; genus Scortum; species Scortum barcoo. The sequence continues at coordinate 11,393,262 of CM041545.1, forward strand.
GATAGAAGTTATATTGGTTTTTATGTCAATAAATTCAAGTTTACTGTGGCCATCCACTCTTGTATGTCTTTTGAAGCATTAAAACCTATCTGTATGCATGAAATTGTAAAGTTTTTTCTCTTGTTGTTATGATTCTGTAGAGTGACATGGTCTCCAGTCCACGTTTTATTCATCAGGATACATCAGTTTTTCAATGGTCATGTCCACAATTGTGAAGTGGAGAGAAAATGATGTAACTCTACCAAAGCCAATGTTCGTTTGTAGTATATTTATTGTATTATTTAAAATAAAAAAATAAATGTTAAATGATACCATAGTGTAAGTGTAAGAGGCCCCCTCTTTACGTGCACACAGGCGGTTATTAATTTACCACATGCTATTTTACACAACACATGGAAATGACTCCTTTTTTAAGGAGCCTTTCAGAATGCGTTTGGCCGCATCAAGTGAAAGAGATAGTCTTCATGTCTTCATGTTGACAACCTCTGGGCTGTGCGTGTGTGAGAGTGTCTGTTGAATTTAGACTGAATAAAATAATGAATGATTTGATGTCTGTTTAAGCTGCAGAGCAGGTAAGACTACGATTGGTTGTAGTGTATGTTTTAATGGTGTCAAACACTCTTTCTTCCACAGATACTCCACAAGAAAGACGTTCTCCGGCTGAATCTGGTGATCAGACTTGCAGTCGTCCATTGATTGTTCCCAGCAAAGACTGCTGAACGAATCTTCACTGCCTAGGCATTTTTTGGACAGCTAATGTATGTTGCCTCATGCTCATTCTTCTACATGTATTATATATATGATAAATTCTGCACCGTATGTATTTCATGCAAACCCTCTACAGTGATGATTCAAATAAAACTCTTCTCCTTTTTACCACTCCCATGCGACACTAATTTCAATAATCTGTAATCTCTGAGCTTTGATCAAATCGGCAGTGGTGAAGAAGACTCGCAGCACTTCAAGTGTCTCATTAGCAGGAAACCTTGCACATTAGGCCTAGTGCAGCAAAAGCAAAGAAAAATAAATAAAAAGTTGTGCGTGATACCATGATTAATAATTAATGTGGTGTTTACAGGGTGGATTTAGGACGATCAGAAAGCATGGATTCTACTGAGGCAGCATCCTGTGCGAGTAAAGCACAAACCAAAGCGGGAAAAAAAAAAGTCTAATTCCTCATCTAAGCACAGAACTACTCACAAAGCAGTGATGATAAGTGGGGCATCAAAGTGGGTTAAGGATCGGGAGGGGGGGGAAAAAACAGCAGGTAGGGATTTAGCTCCCTCCAATTATAGCAACAGGTGATGTGTCAAAAGACTACAACAGCACCCAAGTGTAATAAGCTTGTGAAACATTTTAGAGGAGCAGATTCAGGATACAGGGAGATTTGGGGTGTGTGAAAAGGTCACTTTGGGGCATGCAAATGCACTCGGAGCAGAGCAGTGTTCTAGGGAATTTATAGTGCAGCAAATGTATTGCAGAACGCTGAAGCGTGCCAGGTAAGGCTGAGCTACTCAAGCCGAACAGCTAGAGGATAAACTAAGATGTACTTGGCAGTTGCAATGCCATGATGTAAAAACACTTCTTTACAAGAATAACATTTAAAACATACTGGTAAAAATATTAATATTATCAGCTAAATCTATTTAGAGAATCAAAACTAAAAGTATTCATTTGTATTTTTTAAATAATTTAGACTAATTAACTGCTTTTGGCCTCAATCAGTTCGTTAAATTAAAGTTTAGAAGGGAAAATCACTCTTTGGTGGAACTGCTTACAACTCACAAACATCTGAAAAGAAAGATGCCAATATGACACTTCTTTTTCTAAGGGGTTACAAACCTAAAAGGTTAGGAACCACTGATTTAATAGTTAACAATCTGTTGTTACAGGCTCATCCTGGATCAAATGGATAAATTATTCATTTGTATGTGTTATTCATAGCTATAACTGCTGGATAAATATAGTGGAGTAAAAAGTATGTTATTTCCCTCTGAAAGGGCATGGAGTGGAAGTATAAGGTTTTATAGAACTCAAAATACCCAAGTGCAGTACAAATATCTTAAAAATGTGCTTAAGTATAGTACTTCAGTAAAAGTGCAGATATGGGAGACTAAACAAGAAAACACAGATAGAGCAACAAACTAAGAGATTTAAAGGCAAAAAAATACAAAAACAATCCCTCTCAGTCATCACTCATGACTCTTTCTGGGTGTCAAACTTTCGGCAGTGGTCTGTAGCCTCCAATAGCAGCGTGCAGGGTAAAAACATCATAACCATATAAGAGCACCAGGAGCGAGGGGCCAACTTTGAATGGTGCCTTTACAAATAGCAACAAATCCTGTCCATTACACCTCTAAGAGATTGACTGACTTTAGATTTTATGACTTTTTAAAAACAGACATTAGTGCGGACGCGTGGAATATGGATGCCATGGATTTTTTAACACGTCATTGGTTCATTCACAGAACACAGCCTGGGATTGCCGCGGGCCATTCCCAAGGCTGTCCAGAAGATCCATTCACGATCCAAACACACTGCAAATGTCTTTCTGGGTGTCATCGTTATCCCAGCCGCTGCTCCATTGTTGTTATCTGAAAACTCATCCTGCCTCTATACCATGATTGCTTGTACACAACCTTCCTATATACAGGCGTTCTATGTCCGTTCACAGAGTATATGAAAGTTACTAAATGTTAAAGAGGGCTGCTCATGTGCAGTCTGGGCTGGTTGGGAAGGAGCTGAAGGGTCAAGGCGGCAGACATTGAGAGGAAAGTTTGGGACGGAGCCCTGTGTTAATGTGTAATTGCTTTGAGCCTGTGGATCTTCGGCTAACAGAGCCCATTCATAGCCAGGCCCCGGCACCACTGACCTACTTACATACGAATCAGATAGCGGAGAGAGAATGAGATAGTGTTACAACACAGGGGCTGTCATATTGGGATATTAATAACAGGCTTTTCCGCTCTAATAGACTTTGCGAATTGAGCAGTGGCTGTAGTTCAACATGCTGCTTCTCTAATGTGATTAGGGCCGGCCACCCAAGCGTTACACATGGCCGCATCTGTCCAGTAACACTGCTGCGTTTGCCCGCTGCTGTATTAAGCTTAGCTTGCATCTCATCATCACCGTTTCACACTGAAGATCAAAAATGAGATTTAACAAAACACGTTGCTTTTCTCTTCACTCCTCGACCCAAAACAAAAATGGTCACCAGCTATCATGTATGGCCTCCATCATGAGTTCAAGTAACGACGAAGCAGATTTAAGACGTGTGTGAGGTGGATGTGAGGAGTTCAGCCATGTCCTCGTGTCAGCCACGACTGGTCGAATGCATCCCACCACAACAAGCATGTAAAACTGGTCCAAGAGCTCCAGTTCCTTATGTTTTATTAGCAAAGACAGAATTAAAACAGCAAAAACATTTTAGCCTCAAGCCATCCTCAGCGTGCTCTAATGTTCTAGCAGCCTGGATTTTTATGATGGACCGAAGCACTGGACAAATTCAGTGTTTGCCCGGATGATGAGGCGAGGGGGAAAGTCTGGGTTTCATCGTTTTGGAACCACTATAAACGTCTGTAAACAATTTTGTGCCGATTCTGTTAGTAGATGTTGAGATACTGGACGAGTGAAAATCCAGTTAATTCACCATGTCCGTCCTCTGGGCACCATGAGGACCTGTACCACATTTCATGGGAATTAATCCAAAAGTTATCAAGGCGCGTCATAGATAAGGAATAATATTAAGCTTTTGGCGGCATGACAGAAAAAATACGTGGCTCATAAAATTTTTCTTTTAGCGCCCCTAGATGAATGTACCTAATTGCAATTAGGCCACGCCGTCCGCTGTTTGTTGTGACATTTCAGCCTGAAGTGGTGAGCGCCGACTGACAGACACATCCCTGCAGCCTACTGCCGTAGCTAAAACATGCTGGAGTCATCCTATAAAATATCCACCCACTGGAGTTTACTGCATTGTTGAATATTAAACTCCCGTTGTTTCTTCAGCTGAACCCTCAAGAAATACCGTGGACAGTCTCCTCAGTGTCCTCAATGTCAGGGACAGCCCTGAAGTCAAGTATAATAATGTGGTTTAAGACAAATCAAATTATCCTGCCAGACTCTACTTCAGCTGAGTGGCAGACAAACACGCTGGGACACTGTCGAAATCCAAATAGAGTCAATTATAAAAGGCTGCATACGACCGGAGCCATAAGAATCATAACTACTCGGAGGTAAATAGCAATACTTGTGCTAGGAATCTAACTCAGAGGCAGCAGCGTGCAAGGAAATTGCATTTTTGCACCGCCAGATTAGAGGAGCCTTTCATTATCGTGTCTTCGGAGGCGCGGGAAGTTTTGTCAAAGCCCCTGCACACCCACATAAGTGCTTCAGTTATTCCAACTGATTAGACCCCCTTTTCAGGCTGACTCTGGATGAACCCATGTTTCACCCTCCGAGCACTTAAAAAAACATAAAACAAACACATCTCGCCGTTATTAAGGGAAGGATCTCAAAGGTGCGAGGAAACGCCCCAGACAAGTCAGTCAGGTGTCAATCAAGCGCAGTCTGTACACGCCCACGCGGTGCTGAGAGGTCGAATCAGCTAAGTGACAACACCTGTGTGGGTGTGCAGAGGCTTAGCATGAGCCTTTGCAGTTTTATTTCTTCTTGCAAATGCCTGCTCATTAGCTCGCCTGAGGTATTCAAGCTCACCTCAAACATTAGTGAGTTTATTAACTGCAGCTGTCAGGTCTGTGACGCCTGTTTTCACAATTCCACGAGACAAATGTAATGAATTACATACTGTGGTCTGATTTTGGGATTACAATTATGCGATTAATAAGATAACGATCATTAGATAAAGCCTTTGAGAGGAGGTAATGGGGGAAAAAAAGAAAACAGATATAAGAAGGAGAACTAGAAGACAAAAAAGGAAAGCGGTGATGGGGAAACGAGGGAGATGTTTGATGTGTAAATACGCCACACGCAGCCGGTGATGTTTTCCCTGCTGAAAATGCAGGTAAATAACACATGAGTTTGGTTCATATTTAGAATAATATTCAAATAAGCAGATATCATTAGCATGCAGGGAGCGAATTAGTGTCGTCATCCTGCGCATCCCCTTTGTTCCTCTCAGCTATTGTCATGAGAGGAAAGCAAACATCTGGGGTGTCGTTAAATTCAGGTCCTCAGAAGGCGTCTCCGGAATCAAAATTTGTTCAAGAGTTTAAAAAAAAAAGCAAAAGAGATTAAAGTTTTAACACAAAGAGCATGTTTCCCATACAGTGCAGAACTTAAACTGTGATTGCTTTAAGGAACAATTCTTGGCACTGTCTTCGTTTGTGATGAATTCTGGGCCAAAAAGGAATAGCTAACAATATGACTTTGAACCCTCGCTCAGCAGGAGAAGCTTTGTCCCACTCATGTAAAACTTAGCACTTGATTTAATTAGATCGTCTTGTTTCGCGGCCAGAAGGAAGAGCATATGGTCCTGCTCTTTCCCCCCCCTTCACTCACATACAGTAGCTCTGTTCTATTTTCAGGATCCCAGAGTATCAGCTTTGAAGCTGCAGGCCTCTCCTCCACACTTTGGTGCTCCCCCATAGAGAGACAGGGTCAAAGAGACCTGTGTGGTACAGGACCCAAACAGCAGCCAAGGACGGGCCCGAATTAACAGCATTAATTACCTCTCCTAGACACAGTGTGAGAAATTATTCAGTTAAAGCAGCGTTTTCCCCTTGATGTCATTCAAGAGAGACAAACAAGGACGAGTAAATTATTCACTTAAAGGACTCGCTTGTCGGCTCCGCTGCTGGTTTATGGCTTTAAGTATTCTTGCAGCCTTGTGCATCTCTGCTCTAAAACAGTTTTTTTTACAATTCTATAATAAAGGAAGTGTAAAAATCTTAAAACTGTGCTCAAATACTAAAATCCTGCCCTCTATGACTGCACGAGAAAGCACACGAGAGACTCTAATGTGATCATCCATCAGAAGTTTGTTGCATTAATTTAAATCCAATGAAAAGCTGGTTTCAAATCTTCAAATATTTATGAATTGTAGGGAACCACTGTAGTAAGGTGATTGAGAAATCTGGCTTTCAGGGTCTTTAACCTGCCTCCATCCAATAAAATCCACAGGGAAGCCAACCACTACTACAAACCACCAGACAAAATATGGAATTCACTTAACCTTTTACACCGGCAAATCTTCATTTATCCCGGCAGATCCCGAGACAATACGTGCCTGCTGATATAACTGCAATGGAAATACGAACATGTATTTATGGCAGATTCATCATGTTATTGTCCCCTGAGATACACTCTCCAGTGTGCATAGAGAGAGGTTTGGTGGTGGAGTGGCAGGAGGAGATGGAGGTCTTTTATGGTTTGACATTTGGAGACAAAAAAACCCACAAAAAACAAAACCTTCATTTACTGAGGAGGGCTTACTAGGTCGATGAACACTGAAACCAATATTGTTTGCTCTCAGATTCAATTGGGGGATTTTTATATGTGGCTCTGTTAGCTGTCAACAAACAATTTCTCATAATATTTCTCTGACTGTTCTCTTTTCCTCCTCCCCTTTCCTCTCGGGCACAGGTGGGAAAGAAACAAGGAGTCGTTAATGGCTTTGGGAGAGGTGAAAAGCAGACCTGGACACTGTCGACATTGTGCAGTTGCTTAACATGCAAGTGAGCACTGCTCTGTGTGGCTGCATTAGTAGCTCAAGGATTCAGCCAAAGGTTGTAGACACTGTATGAACAAACGTTTTGGAGTCATCATTTCTTATAGGGGTCCATTAATTGAGCTCATAATTGCATAGTATTGTATGCAATATATTATATTTTGAAATCTGGATTTAATAGGAATTCTGTTTAATTGGTTTAAGATGAATGTGCATGATTAAGTAGCCATTATTGTAAGATATGAACTAAATGCAAATGTTTTGAGCTGATAGATCTATTAAGATATGTAAAATAGCATCTGCTGTGTACCATTTATTAGCAGTTTTCAATAATGTGAGGAAGGATATTATTAGGAATATGTTGCTGTGATTCAGTCATCAGTTCTTCCCTTTTTTCTCAGGTGGGAGACCACATCTCTCAGCTCTCCGTCCGCATATGTCTAACAGTCTCAAATGAATCAGGTGATAAAATAATTTCAGGGCACTCAGCTGAATATTTAATGATGCTGGCAAAAGCTATCGACGGCAAAATCGCACACTCCTCTCCTGGCTTTTATTTGCTATTAAATCATTCGCGAAGTGGCAAAATGGAGCCCGGGCTCGGTCATTTGCGGATGCAAATTCAGCCGCTGAAACACATGCATGGATTAGCATAGAGAGACTTGTAAATGCATTCCCCTTTCATGTATACACTGATTACAAATGTACAACACAAAGCCACATATTTAGTGACATGTTTCATACATCAAAATGCAAACAGAAGACCAAGGCCCTTCTCTTTTGCTCTCTGCAGACAGAGGCATTGACCCTAATAGCCACTAAAATAGCAACTGGTTGGCTCCTTGGACTAGTCTTGACCACTTTCAGTGCCTGTGATATTTCAGTCTGTGTCACACAAATGGCCATTTAAATGATTTGTCACCCTGTTTCTACGGTGCAGGTCATGTTATTGCATGCGTGCACAGTGCTCCAATTCTTATATTTCTTATATTTTGTGGTAGGTTTTTATTTTTGCTCCAATTCTTATATTTTGTTCTGGAGAATTGAGCATAATAACTCACACTTTCTTTTTTTGGAGTTTAAATTTTTAAAAAAGCCAGGGAACCAACCCGCCCAAACTTGATTATGTATTGATTAGAGTCACCTGGAATCATCCACATCCATCGCATCCTGCCAGAAAAAATACAAGTTAAAAAAAAAGGAGATTAAATTATGAAAGTGCGAATGCACCACCCGAGGTCACAGCACATGGAGGTAATTCATCACTGTCATTTCAACATCAACACCTTTCCAGCAGGTCAAAAAGCTTCCTCTGATTAAACATCAAGTGGAGACAGTGATGCCAAGGAGAATCAAACCAGTGAAGCATCTTTGGCCTCCTTCTGCTTCTAAGCAAGACAGATCTTCAACCAGTCCTCTGAGAAACATTTAATTATAATGAGGTTATATCGCTCAGGGCATTTTAGCATCATTTGTCTGAGTCTTTTTTTGTTCCAAAATTGGAAACTGCAACCTTTGAGGAAGGATTTGTTTTTGTTTTTTTATTTCCAACCTGTGGTTTGTGGTAGCCTTTTAATATGATGCAGTCCCATAAAAATGCCACAAACTCAACAATTACATTTGAGTTGAATGATGACCTCTATCCCAACACAGAATTATTATTATGCTTTACAAAGCTTACAGCAGCCAGCACTGTTTTGCACTGGATTGCATAGGATTATGTGTCAACCTCAATTACATGCCTATTCTAAGATCAAATTAGGTTGAATTTATGGTATTACAGAATGCATATGTTGAGCCTAATGAATTAATATGATTTAAGCAATTTTTCAATATCAATCATCATAAATCAGCATGCATGTATTTGGTTACACCATATAAATAATAATGTTGTAAGCAGGCAAAGATCGGTTCAGATCATGTTCCTATGCAAGTGCATCTATACTAACAGAGCTAATGTATGTGTGTGTGTGAATTATACAATAACTTTACATACTTTGGTTTTCACTGCTCAGTGTATGTTTTTGCAACATGAATGTTTTTATTTGACACATTTCAATTGCTAAGTTATCCTAACCCTTATGGCAACCTTAAGGTATAAGTGCCTGTACATGTAATCAATATCCTTAATAAAGGATGCCCTGTATTCAGATTTACAGGTCCATAGTGGGGTACACGCTGCTACCTGCAGGACTGGTTTGGTGAACCACTGTAGCCGGCCAGATCACTGCTAACATGTTAGCCAGCTGGGAACATGCTGGCGCTGTTCAGTCACAATAGTTTTTGTATCTTCTTTTTCTTTTTTATTATTTCTATACTGGTCTTTTTACTCCCTCCTGACATCGTGTTCTCGGGCTTGTACATCATTTCGCTCAATAAAAAGTTATTGAAGTGGGGGGAAAAGATTGCTAAGATTACAAAGTTGCTAACTTTCAGGGAGAAAGCTTCCTAGCTCAGTTGCTACAGGGGAAAAATTATTGCATGTTTCTTTATTCAAGAGATGTATTTGTACCAACGATGCCTGTTACATAGTCATGCTTTTTCGTTGAGCAGTGACCAGTTAAACAAAAGGGGATGGTGCTAATAAGCTATGATGGCTTCTCCATTTTGGATTCCCTCAAAGTTCAAGACGGCTTGCAAATGTGGGACCATGTGGGACACTTAGAAGAACATAACCATCATTAATGTTGTTACTTTCATCTTTGCTTCTCATGCAAGGACATGTCTTCTGTAAAAAATAGCCTCTAACTAACTAACAAATAGCAATTAAACACTCATGTGAACACTAAAAAAAACACAGATCAAACCACTCACTTTTCTAAATTGAAATACATTTACAAATAAAATACATTGCTCTTGTGCTCCATGTGTGGAGTTGCCTCAATGAGCCAACGAGAGGATTGGTGAGGCTGGACCGGCTGGACTGCGGCTTGTCAAGCTTGTGCTACACACTGTCCAGGGCCAGACTGACTGATGGGGAGAGTAATTCATCTAATGGTATTAAGTTGACACTGCTCACTGCTGTCACCGCTCGTCTCCCCCTGGTACCAGCAGAGGCCCAGACTGCTGGCTTTCCCCATGTTTAAACACATACACACTCACAAATACACACTCCAACATCACACACACAATATATATGTTTATTTTTCCCCATAAAGTCCAGGAGGAACAACTAACTTCTCCCCCTCAGCTATCCCACATCACCCAACTGTTTTCCCTCTGGCTCTCATTCACTCAGACCTACAGTTCCTGCCTTTCTCACAGTGTTTGCTAAAAAGCCATAACAATAACAATATATGTAATAGCACGAGGCAAATAATATAATAAGCTGTAAATGGTCCTCAACAAAAAGACAACTTGTGTTTGGTCTCAGACTAAGTCTCGGAGTCTGAAAACGTCTCTACCTGTTGTGCCTCAGCAGCGTGACTCTGATCACTCTTGATTCAGTCAAACTGATGCTTTTTAAGGGCTGACTTCACATCACTTTTGTCTATGCAAGGTGTCATTAACCGTTACCTAAAATGACAGCTGGATTAGGAAACGCCGAGCACACGCCGTTAGAAGTACAACAAAGATGTTTCATCATCAAAACCCAGCTGGATCAAATAAACTTGGGCGATTCATCTTTAATGGCGCCTAGGCAGGCATCAGTTAGCATTAACTTTTTAAGGAATAATCCACCCTCAGGTATTCTTGCACTGTTAGTTATCATCAATCTGTTACACTCCTGTGATAGGATGTTTGTAGGGTGCTTCTGTGGTGCACCCACTTTACCCCAACCACCTTCATCTTCTATTTCAGTTTGTGATTTCCTGTTTCCCCTGAAAGGCTTTCAACTAACCCCTGAGAAGAAGACAAACCTTTTATTCAAAGGTGGGAATAAGAGCATATAAATATAGCAAGCTCACCAATTAGTACATGCACATTAGTGCTTGCCTATCACAATTGTCATGCTCTTTATTCGAAGCTGAGTGTGTCTTGCACAGCTACCTGTTAGTGGCTACTGCAAGTGAAGAAATAATATATTTCCTGCTACTTTTTGAATGGTTTTTGATTATTCAATTCATCCATTTTCAGCTCTGTTTTCAGGTCCAGGTCTCAGAGGGAGCAGGCTAACCCAGACCCAGAGGATAGTCCAGACGTCTTTCTCACCAGTTACAATCTATAATTCCCCATTGGGGACACCAAGATGTTCCCAAGCCAGATGCCTGAGGGTTTAGTCCCAGTTGGACATACTTGCAAAACCTCTGAAGGAAGGCGTCCAGGAGACATCAGTAGACAGACTGAACCACCTCAGCTGACTCTTTTTGATGCAACAGAGCAGCAGTTCTACTTCAAGCTCCTCTGGGTGTCTCTGAGGGTGAGCCAAGAAATTTCTCTAAAGACACTCATTTTGCTGCTTGAATATAATTTCTTTTTGTCACAACCCAAAGCTCATGTACATAGGTCAGACTTGGAAAGTAGATCAACTGGTAAATGGGGGCTATGCCTTTAGAGTAACAACCTCCTCACCACGACCGTCTGGTACAATGCCTGCATTGCTGCCGACAGACAGATCCACCTGTTGATCTCACGATCTTCGCACCTTCTCTTGTAAACAAGACCCTTTGATATTTGTAACCCAACTGGGATACAATCTTCTCAATTCCCCATACCAGACATTCTCCACACCCCCTCCTGTGTTTTGAGATTCTGCTTGTGAAAAACACAAAGAGAAAAAGTGACGAGGCAAATCCCTCACGGAGCCCAACACCCAGTGACATACAAACACAATTGTTGCTTATTGCTGAGGCAAAATCATCAGCACTGAGACCTTTTTTTGAGTAGGGTCCCTGTGTCGGGTGGGGACAGGTAGTATTCAGCATTTACAAACTGCACAGGAAGTAGAAGGAAGCGGGGTTAATAGGGGCCTACCATCATTTTTAACTTTGCCCCCCACCAGGTTAGTCCAGTGATGTAATTACTCAGTTATCAGCAAGAGAAATATGGTGTAAAACAACAACATGGGCCCAGATATGCAGAGCACACAGTCAGCAGCTGTTTTTTTAAAGAAAAATATGCCAGAAGCAGAAGCACACATGCAGTCCAACATGATGTATTAGATTCATCAAAGCAACAGTATGTTGTGACAAGCTGTTTAATGCGTTTTTGAACAGTGTGAGCGCACGACTTCCAGCAGGTAAGGCACACTGGCAAAAGACGTCGCACAGGAGTGAATAAATCATGGGTTGAGAATTTATACAGGTATTAATGATGGTGTAAAATACACCTGTGATATACTTGCTGTGTAACTTGGGGTGAATTCTTCCTTTAGGTGTCAGATGTCAGATGATTTGGATATCACTCCACCGAGTTTAGAGGGAAACAAGATAAGAGCTCATTTAGGTACGTCTATTTTACAAATAATTGCTTTTTCTTTTTTTCTCTGACTGTCTCTGCTCTCTCTCTCACTCTCGCACACACCCACACACACACGCATATCCACAAGTTCCAGTCTTGGTGAATAATTTTATTCCATAAAAGATAAATCAAGAAGATAGATTTCTCCCCGTTCCTTTCCTTTTCTTTGCTGTGCTGCAAACACACACACACACACACACACACACACACACACTTCCTCCTCTACTTTTGGGAGTGTAACTTCTTTACGAGCTAAAAGGGGATAAGTCTCACGAGCATATGCTTTTCCTTAACTAATTAAAGAGCTAAACATTAAATTAGGAATCCAGTCGGCCACTCATTTGTCATAAAGTGGCAGACTGTCACGAAAACCCAGACGCCTCCTCTATGTCTCTCCACCCCTCCTTACCATTTGTTGTTGTCACTAACTGTTCATTTCAGGCGATTTTCAGCGAAGGGTGCAGCCGTGCCTGTCTGACGTGTAGATGCCTCCGTGTGCCAGCACAGGTGTGCAGCTGGCAACCAGAGTCTCAAGCAGAAACAGTTCTGACAGCTGAAAACTAGCGTGATATCTCACTAACTGCTGATATCTCACTACTCACCACTTCAAAACACAAACATCATTCTACTGCATTTTAATAGCAGCACAATGTGAAGTGAAGAGTGTGTGTGTGTGTGTGAGGGGCTGTTATGTGAGCAATTAGCAATTATTCAGGATACAGTGTGAATTTGAAGTTTCTGGAACAAGCAAGATGTGATTCATGGCCTCTGAGGACCAAAAAAACAAAGCAGATTGTCCTCTGTGAATACTAATTGTGCTGTGGCCCAGTTTAGAGGAAAACTTAGGGACAAAATGTTAACCTACACCCAGATGCCTGTAAAACAATGACGACTTTGTGCTTCACTATACACACTCCTAATGCCAATTTGCAGGATTCCACCTGTCTGAGAATTAGTTTCACAAGCAGTCTCAATGCGCAGCGTGGCATTATGTTCGCTTACAGCTGTCAGGCCTCCTCTGCACCTTGCGTCCATCTTCCGCGTGGGTGGTGGTGGTGGTTGGGGGGGTCTGGGGGGCTCTGTATTAGCTTTGATGAGAGCAAAACCCTGCAGCAGTCGGGGGGATCATTATGGGAGCCACGTCTCCTGCAGTAGCTGGTAGCTGCAGCCCTCGCTGTGTTGCAGCTGCTGACAGGATGGAATTAAACCCAGTTTGAGCTCCGAGAGTGAAGGCCATGACCATGAGAAAATTTTACGGCGGGCTCTCAGACATCACAGCAGCCTATCATGAGGTCTGTCCTCAGCAAAACGTCCAGAATAGCATCAACTATCAAAGGAGTGTGAGAGTTGCAAGAATTGGGGAGGAATTGCAGAACATCCAGTGTAGAAATGTGCTCAATAATTGAGAATATGTATTGCCCTATTCTGTGTTTGCAGGTTTAGCTGTACTTGTGGGGACTTGTATGACAGCCAGAACTCTGAGGACATTTTGGGCTGGAAAGACATTTTTGCTAAATGTAAGTTATGACAGTACATACACATTTTGAGTCTTTTCTGGCTGCCTGGCAACTTCATAGTAACAACAAGACTCAAGTCACTGCGCTCAGGCAAGATTTAATTCAGTACATAATCCTTCTGTAAAACCACCTCATGTCATTTTCACATTTTGTGTATGGATTAAACAAACAATATATGACATGTTATCTATTTTTAGGGGATTGGATTTGGATTTTTTACATTTTTTATTTTATCTTTGGACAGATTAAAGTTTCCTCCCAAACCAAGTCCCAAGCTAAGCTAAGCTAAGCATGAATCTGGCTGTAGCGTCACACTAAATGGACAGGCTCAAGAGTGGTATCGATTGTCTCATTGTAATCTCTGCTAGAAAGAGATAAGGGCATTTTCCAAAATCTCAAACTATTGCTTTTAAACAACGTCCTTAAAAAAAATAAATGTGAACAAAATACAGTCTAGAAGGTGTTCCCTTCTGTGGCCACAAAATGTACATCTGTAATTAAATTATGTCGGAATTGCGACCATATATTTGTTTTAAATGGTTTATATACAGGCATAAAAGCATAAAAAACATGCATGATGTATGTATGCCTGAAGGTTAAGTAGCTTGTGTTCAATCTGTCTCACTCAGTAAACAAATGTGGGAAAAAATAGGGAAGGGTCACAGGTGATTAATTCACTACTGCGCTCAGAGTTTTCAGGAATAATAACAGAAGAACAAGTCTGTTCTGCATTTTACGCATGACCCTGGAAGTAGGCTTGTCTCTCAGCCATCTGTCTTTGTTGACTCATTTTATGTCTCCCATATACCCACTTCTGTCTCTCCTCCGCTCTCTCTAATTCACCAGTTCCCTGTGATGATGTCTGCGGCGCCTGATGCAACGTGCTGGCATCCACACATTAATGCCAAAGTCAACAGGAAGATGAAGGGGGCGAAATGATTTGCGCCGGACTGTGGAGTGGAGTGGAGTTAGACACCCTGGGGTTACATATGGAGGAAATTGGATCTAGAGGGAGTGAGAGTTGGCTGTGTGATGTCATATATTACAATGGATGGGAGGAAGGAGAAAGGTGGGATATCTCTCATTAATGGAGAGCCGCGAACACAGACGAGCTGCTGTGTAATATGACGACTGGCTGCAGGAGCCATAAAAACTCCAACAGGGTCTCATATGTAGGTGGCAGTAACTAACACAGCGGCATACAGTGTGGGCGTGATTTACTGCCAGAGCTATGAATCTGCATTGAAGCTTGTAAAAAAGCACGACGGTCTTCATATTCTTGTCAGTATCTGTATTCTCTCTATATTTGTCTGTGTGACCTCTTTTAGTTTCGATTATTTATCACCGCTGCATTTCCCTGCGAGAGCGGCAGCAGTAGGCAAACAAAACGTCGGAGGCTGATAAGCACTGTGTGGTCTCCATTTTTGCTGTAAATAAAAGACGAATCAGTGTATTTGCTTTGACACAAAAATAGCTTTTGTACTGAGGCCCACATGGTTCTCTCGCTCAATGCATTATTAATTATGTTGTGCTATGATAACACTGCAAGTGTCCAGGATGGGATGGGCTGGGACACAAAAAGAAAAATACTGCATTTGGCACCAAGATGCTCAGGCGACCAGGCTTTACGTTCAGCTTAATACTGATATTATTGTGTTAATTATTTAATAGCTGAACAGCTGTTTGATTCCCCACTGAGCATAAGCTTGCATCCATTTCTCGTGCTTCGATTTGTTTTCGTGTTTCTGGAGGCGGGGGAGAAAAAACATGGCATGTCACAGCAAAAGAAAATGGAAGCAAATAAAAAAGATGTGAGTTTTTGCTTCAGTAGTAACAGTTGAAGTTCGCAGCATTATCAGTCTGACACACTCCCTTCGTTCCAGGATGCAAATTGGACCTGTACAGCTCAGTGCCAGTATCCTTGTCATTTCAATTGGGCTCATTTAGGCATAAACTGGCCTCAGAGAGAAAATGAAGCTGGGGAACACGGAATTAGCTGCAAGCCAAGTCACAAAGCATTCAGCACCTGAATTCTCAGCTAGGACAGATGGCAGAATTGCAGCACGATGGCACAAACATGCACGAAGACGGAGAGGAAGAGAGAGAGGAAGAACACCACACACACACACTCACACACACAACACTCAGTGTTCCTTTAGGCGCATGGCCAAGAGACTCAGTGTTTCACGAGGATTAAAGTCTCCGTATGAAAACCTGTGACTGGACATGAGACGTCGGATCATGAGACATCGGTTCATGAGACATTGCCAAAACAGCTGTCGGGGGCTAGTCACAGTACCGGCAGTGAGTCACAGTTCCTGTCCACAGGCCGTGTAGTTTGTCATGATGTGAGGATGTTAAAAAGAGATTTTTAATTCAGCGACCATCGCGCTTTGCCCACCATGTTCCAGATCCTCCTCCACCCCAAACGTCACAGACCTCTGAGCTGTCGGACTTCATGCGCGGGTTGCGTTGGCAAAGCTGACGTCCCAGAACTGGTTACTGTTGTTTGAGGATCATAAACATCTTTTTTGAACCACACCCAAATTTGTGCACCGGCATTAGCTGTACCCTGCTTAAGCTCCCCGGTTTCTCAGGGGCAGTGTTAATCCATCAATACTTAGATCTGTCTCCCCACTCTTCCATGATCCGAGATGATGAGCAGAGCTAATAAAAGCATGGGCAAACAGAAGCTGGTGATAACACATTATCCTCGCCATCTAATCCCCCTTCTAATTAGAGATGCTGACTTAGACCGAGAAAAAAACAACAAAACAGGGAAAAATGAAAAGAGACAGTGCCAGACAACCACAAGCCAATTAAAGGTCCATTCTGGCATATTTGTATGTTTATGGCCATTATTTACACATCACACACTTTAGCATTAATGTCTACCATTTTCCTGAGGACACCAGAAGTTTTTAGATTGATTGCATTCCTTCCAGTCACTTTGAGTGCTTCATGAAACTTTATTAATTTGCAGAGCAAAAATAAATGGCTAAAATAAAAAATAAAATAAAGTAATGGCTTGCAATAGGTAATCCATCACAGTGAACTTAGATTTTAAGCTTTTTTTTTCTGGTGAGAGGTATTTTATGCTATTAGCCAGGACTGCTCTCTCCTCGTTGGAGCGTTCATGGACACCGACTTCCAAGACCGCAGGCAGCCAGACAGCTAGTATTTATTTTTATCTGCTTCATGGCAAACTGACAAAGAATTATTACTCAGCCCTGCAGCTCTACAGAACCTTTCAGCCTCTTTTAGCTCAATGTTATGTTTTTCTAGTATGATAATTCTGCTCTCATGAGTGTTGTTTCTAGCTGCAGCAGCTGTTTTCTAACAAAATACGATATCTGCAGAACCTAGCAGCAGACTGACAAAGGCTCTCTGAGCTCCCTTCAGCACATCACCAGGAAGAGCTTTGGTGAGAGTTCCCGTTCATAGCATTATCACAATAAAGAAGACAAAAAAAGAAATGTGATGCCGATATCAGGATCAGAGAGTCAGAATTATTTCCAAGATTTATTTCCAAGTAAGTTTTCACATACAAAGATTGTGACCTGTTATGTTGGTGCATAACAATAAACATAGGAAAACTTGAAAGAAAGTATTTAAAGACAGCATGAAGTAAATATAAAATACTTAATAAAACATAAACAAATAAAATATGTACATTGTGTCATCAAAATGAAATGAGAGAAGTGATCAAATTGCTTGTATTGACATTTCAGTGATGGGAATTTAAGAAAAAAATAAAACAAAGAAATGATAAAGAGACACTATAAGATTATTACTATACTATATTATACTAATATATATAGTAATATATTATATTATATTACTATATTATTATTAGTTAACCTAGTGAGGAGGAGAAGGCTGCTTTTGTTTTTTTACTTTCACCATTTCCCTCTTTTTCTCACCATTTCATCACTTCCTCAGTATCAAATGTGGCATGAAGGTGGCATCACGCTATGTATTTGTGTGTGTGCGTGTGTGTGCGTGTGTGTGTGTGTGTGTGTGTGTGCATATCTGTCACTTTTTGAGAAAGACAAGGGTAAGGTAGAGAGATGCTCCTGGTGACACCATCCACCCCTGTCACTCACCTCTCCTCCCCCATTATCTTTGCTCAGTCACTCCACCACCTCTCCCTCCACTTTCTCTGGCTCCACTCTGTTTTGTCTTTCAGTGAACATTTATTGCTCTGCTGAATTTAAATCCCCCTCTCTCCCCTTGCACTGCATATTCTCCACTTCCCTCTGACTCTTTGTTTGCTTTCCCTATCTGTGTATTTTTTTTTTTACACCGACCACCAATTTTCTCTCACTCCCCTTTTATATTCCATCACCCACTGTGATTGTCTGCCGCTTCTCATCTTCCCTCTGTATGGGTGGACATCTCTTCTTCCTTTATGTGGGCAAGTGAGCTGAGGGTTCGGATGTTGTGGTATTACAGCAAGTAAGGCACAATTGCACTATGAGACAGGGAGGAGTTCTGTGAGATGTCAATCCATTACTGTCGTGCAACACAAGATAGAAGTGACAAGACACCATCAATCAGTTACAAAATACAACTTATTTCTAGAAATGTGATAACCTAACTATTACTAACAAACTAATCAATCCAGCATTATGTCAATGGAAAATGTGCACCAGCACTATAGTATTTTATGGATGAAGAGGTGTGGTCATGACTTAAATTAAATTATGTAAAGCCATATAACTTGAAGTCACTAGCACATTCAAATATGTCTACAAATTAGGAAAATATATTTACATTGATTTAATGCAATCAAACTTAAATAATTACATAAGTACATTGTAACTGAATTGTTTAGATATGACATCCAGGAATAAGGCATTGCAGGGGTTAGGGTTTTAACTAATAAGAATGCAAACTGTGGGCATTAAAGAAACAGAAAAACAGCTGAGTTACAATGACTCACATTTGTGTGACCTGGGGAGGCATGGCAGCTGCATTTTCAAAAAGAGGCTACTTTTGTGAGTTTCACAAGTTAACTTGCCCAAGCTGCTGATGTTGTGAAGATACTTTGCTGAGCCCAGAGAAAAGACTGGAGACGAAGACGGCCTAGCGAAGGCTTTTTGAGGTGTCACTTATGCATCTCTCTCTCCAAGGGACAAATTGAAGCACATTTACTTGGACAAATCCTCCTCAAACCCTGGCTGACGCCCAGTGTCAAGAGTTGTAAAAGTTTTAGAGAGCTATGAAGGGATTGATCTCTAATTGGCTCAGCATGCTTTGCAGTAAAAGCACTCCCAGAGACTTTTATATCTTATGGACAGTAACAGGAAACACAGATCAGAGATGTCAAATGGTAAAAGCACAGCAGGCGAGGAGGTGCTCTCAAGGCTGCATCCAATAAACCAGAATTGGTATTTTTGTGTCATCACTGTTTATCTCTTTTCCCATATCCTGGCTGTCACCCCACCCACCTCCCAAGACTGAGACAACTCACCATTCGTTTATTATTCTTTGCTGCTGATGGAGTCTGTGAGACAACCAGACAGGCCCAGAGGGTGGTGATGTGAGGCCTATCATCCTCCGCTGATACACAATGCTACAACTGTGTCGACTGCAGGTTCAGCAGTTCAACAATATACGCCCGCTGGACAAGAAAAGAGAGGGGCTCCATGTTTTCATACCTGGAGTATCTTATATATCACAGTTATAGCTCTCCGAGGCAGCGTTCTGTCTGAACTCTCTGCTGGTGTAATGTAACGTGCCTATATCAGCCAGCTGAAAGCAGCATTAGCAGACAATATAAGCTTAATGAAGGCAGCGGATACTCCTGTGGGGACGCGCAGCTTTCCCTCCGACAGCAGAGAGGAATCTCAAGTTACCCCGAGGCGGAGAGGAGCCTGTCCACTCTCACCCCAGGCAAACACTCATCCTCTCTCTCCTCTCCATCCCTCACCAAACGCCTCATTGTCTGGCTCAGGAAAAGCGTTGATGTCTCCCTACGTCTCTGTTCTCTGTCCGAGTTTGAAGGGTTGTGCAACTTGGATCGGGTGCGAAACAGCTGTATTTATGTAGCAGTTGCGTATTCAACTCTTGCCTTATGAGTGAGGCACAAACCAGCATTTTTTTGGCTCCAATAAACCATTTATTCTGGTAACACAGCCAACTTCCTGGTAACAAGCTACAGAATAAAGTACTGATATTTATTTTACATGAGAGCAAAACAAAAATTCAGTACATGTACCTGACAGCATCCCGCAGCCAACTTCATGGTAACAAGCTCCAGAAACAAGTTACGTCACAGAGATTTCTTATGGAGCTACAGCCATGCTAACAAAGCCACTGATATGGTGGCACGCCTAATAAATTACTCGTGTTTATAACAGAGAAATTTTCCGTGATAATTGGGAGCTCGTTTTAACATGCAGAAATACACTTTACAAACAAAACAAATGCATTAAAGTATTTTAAAGGTGCATGTATGGATCAGCCTGCTATGGGGCAGATCAGATGACGCACATTTCTGCACTTCTGAATGCCCACTTGTTCACAGATCAACCATAAACCAAGAAAATACCCCACTATTCACATTGTTAAACTACTAGTTTAACTACATGTAGTTCACTAACACTAGTTACACAGATTAAATTAAATCAAATGAATAACACATTGTAAAGAAATGTGAAATCATTAACTTTACTCTACATGTATCTGTAGATAAACATTAGCTGCAAACATTTACTACAGTTTACCACAAACAGTGAGTATAAGTGTAACTTCTGCTTTGCCTCTCCAAATATGTTTTATATTGAAATCATTTAAAGGGTTATGTTAATTCAAAATAACATTTTCCTGTATCATAATGTGAGAGCTAACTAGCTACAACGCAATAAAAGAACACATTTCTTCTCTTTTCCCATATCTTCCTCATAGTTTGGGAACATGTAGCTTTAGCCTCAGTCTTTAGCTTCACGCCATGTATGTAGCAATCAAGAGCATGTTGAAGACCCTTTAACGGGGTCTTTTTAAAACGATCCAGCAGAGTTCTCAGATGCGATGTGATTTGAGCCCGCAGAATGGACGGTCACCCGTAATGAGAAGGCTGGGTTTTTTTTTTTCCTGCCTCTGTCTGAAATCAGGGAACCATTATTCCAAATACTATGCATTTCAAGTGGTAAATCTGCCACTGTACGCTGCCATGTTAGAGTGGAAGCTCAATCGGGATAGCAACAGTCGCTAAGGGGTTAGGGATGGGTGAAGGGTCAATTATAGACACTTTACAGACACATCACTTTAACCCGACCGAAAGATTGCTAGAATATTTTACTCAAGTAAAAGCAGAATTACTTGCATAATGTATGCATAATAATAAAACTATGACATTTAACAACACCTTCAGACTACAAAACATTTAGCATGTTAGAGACTCTTGACTTGACATGTGGCAAAGTACAATACTTGGGTAGAAAATAAAGTTTGTGATTTTCAAAAAATACTAAGTGCACAAAATACAACTCTGATTCAGAAACAAGGATAAATGTAATTTATTACTTCCACCCCCTTTAACAATAGGATTTACTGTATTTACTATAATGAATTATTCACAGACTGAAGATAGACCTTAGAAGAAAAGAAAAGCCATCTTGTGTTGTCATAGAAGTTATTGCATTCAATCCCCTGCCCGCAGAGCTTGAGGGCAAAGACACTTTTTGTCTCATCAAAAAAAAAGGAGCAACACTCAGCACTGTCTAAAGATTCGTAAAGGCTCCTAATGATGCCCAATGTGATGCAAATTACTCATTCATAGCCGCTGCCTGGCTTCGCCTAGAAAGGATGGGGGGAAAAACTCAGACCTAATGATGTTTGGATGGAATCTCTGTTCTGCATTAGGGCTCACATTCATTTGCAAACACAATATCTTTTTTATGCCACTGCAACTAAATCAAACACAGAAAGGAATCCTGTTGAAGCCTGCAGACGCTTGTTTGAATTACATTAGAAATTCTATTTCAAAATGAGTGGTCTACAGTGCTCGGCCTGCTCATCATCACGCTGACAATTTACCTCCCCTGCCTTTTTGAAGGAGCTGAGGAAGCTGAGCGGATGGTGTCAGATTCATTCACAGAAGTATTGGTGCAGTTTAATATTACATGCTCTGGGCATCAAGTTGGGGTTGGGCTGTGTATGCACATCAAAACTGCACTATCAAAATCAATTCTGCACTGCCTTGTTCCCACACACGCCGAATAAACAATCACAGGCAAAAGAGAATAGCGAGAGTCTTTGGCAAGATGAAGCAGGATTCATTTACTCAGTGTCCAGTCGGAGCAATAGATAGTGAAAACATCTATCTGTTCCCTGCCAGCTGTACATCAGCACACTCTTATGTGATGCAGATCTGTCAACACAAATCTGACTCAGGCAGGCACTCTGTTCTCAGACAGCGCTGATATATGAAGATGTCAGTAAGAGAGCCACAACTTCCTCCTGTAAAATGAAAAAAATATGTCTTGTCAAAAGGCAGCTCTGCAGGGTTATGTTGATTCACTCTGCTCACTGTGCAGCCTCCTGAAATAATAGCGAGGCGGTGATTTTACAGAGTAATCGCAACTGTTTGACGCCTCAAGCCGGATGAGAGTTTGTCTGCGGGCATGCTGTACTAATGCTGAATTAAGATCCCTGTTCAACAGCCCCTACTGGTTTAAGTGAGGCTAAATGGCAGAGAAGTGTGCAATCAGCAGATTCAGTCCAGCCTGGTCTCACCAAAGGGTGTATGAATAACGCACAAATGTATTATAAGTCATTAGGCGTGTTATCACAACTCATTTTTTGTCACTTGTCATTTCACGCCATTTAGTCTGACTTACACTGTGCAGAACCGCTGTGTCATTTAAGGCGTCAGAGAAAAAAAAATGACAGGTGGCATATAGAGATTTGACATTTGACATGTACGTTTTTTTTTTTTTTCCAGTCCTCAGGGCTGGACTGAGGATCAACCTGGTGTTTTTGGCCCAGACGAGCACCACACATTTCATCAATCTTTAAGGCCCCCCCCCCCCCGACCACTACAAAGGTGAGTAGGACCAGTGCAAGTAGACCAGTTTACTCACCTGCTCTTGACTGACTGAGTACACACTATCCATACTCAAGCAGAAGTACAAGTGTCTGTCAAAGAAAAAGCTCTGCTGGAAATCAAAGCATCATTTGAATTTATTTGATTAAATGGAAGTATACAAGTATACAACCTTAAATTCACTGTACAGTGTATTTTCATTCATATGCAAAAAGTAAAAGAAGAGAAGAAATCAAATAAATGTATTATAAATACATGATATAGTGTCAGTAATAAAAGATGATGCAGATTTGTATCGATTTCATACTCACCCAGCCAAAAGACTGCCTGCCCTGTCAACCCCTTAAACAACAATGAACCACAGAAGTGAGGGAATCCTGAATTATTAACAAAAAAATCAAAATGATATCGTCCACCAGGAAAATGTCCGGGCCAGATTACCAGTCCATTGCTGGGGAGCCTGGTGGAAAACAGTGTAGGATCTGTGACATTTGTTGTTTATTTACAGACACACTGATACTAATAAATGTTCAAGCTTGCATGTACTACAAATGAAGAAATGGCTGCACTGTAGTACTCGTTTTCTTTAATGTTTTTGAAGAGCAGCTGCTCATTTGCTAGCTAGCATCTTTGTGACTCTGTAAAGAGGGCAGCTGCATGTCTAGCCTACAGGAAAGGGGGAGGGGTGTCTCAACTGTACCGTAGCACCGGGGTCTCTCTCACTCTCTCTCTCGTCACAGTATTTGTGTTAAATTTTGTGAGGGGGTGAATGCTCCTGTGTGCATGCCAACAAGCAAGATGGATGCTGGCTGCTACACAGGTGTAATTGGATCATGCACCTGCCTTTGCTGCGGTCACTGATCTCTTCCCCTGTGGGGCCCAATATCCAGGGAGGCAGAGCTGGGAGACTGAGCTCCCATTGATTTTACCCTCAAACTGATCATGACTCTTTAGGCACATGTGATCAACATTAATCTGTGGTGCCGCATGATGGAATGGCTAACGAGGGTTCAGCCGCTCCTCGCAATAGCTCTTCATTCGGTGCAGATTCAGCCCTAAATGAGATGCTCATGGCTGCAGTTAAGCTGCTCCACTGTCTGCACACAATCGATGAACTTGTATGCTGACATTTAGCTTGATTAGCGTTGAGGCTGATGATCAATGATGCAGCACAAAGACTGAGAGGAAATGGGACAGAATGTGGCCTGTGATCTTAAAGGGTTTTTGCATCTGAAAAGAGATTTTTGTCTCAAACTAGGTCGAATTACAATGAAAAGGAAATCAACCTTTTTGTCTGCGGTGGCCTATCGTAGAAGAAAGCCTTTGCAGGGATTCATTTTGAGAACCACCAAACCACAGTTTATTTACGTTGAATTCAGAATTCATTGCAGTGCCAGCATTTCAAAATGTCACTCTCCATCATCTGACTGCTGACTGTGTGGTGACTCTGCTCTCATACCATCTCACATTCAAAATAATGGCATGCGATGAGAAGGCACTCTCGACAGCTGCACTATATTCATACTTCACTCACAGAAAATGTGGTTTCTCTGCAGTATATCATTGAATTTAATCAATTATTTATTCCACTAACTGTCAAACACAGTAATCATAGCATACCCTGCTGTGTATCTATATTTTTTGTATTTTAATGTTGCTACAAAATAATGCAAACTTCAGACAATATATAGAAAAATAAGGTCACTCCAGGAGAACATCAGAGAGTAAATATACACATAGTGACATCTCTTTCATGGTTATATTTCAAATGAATTCATAAAGCAAAAATACATAGTCAGGCAGCTATTTGGAACCAAAGGTGATTTGTCCCCCTGGATGACATTTACTTGGCTTTAATGGCACTCCCACAGTCCCAGAGGACTGCACTGCCTGGGGGGGGGCATCCACAAAGCAAACAGTTAAACAGCATCATTATCATCCATGGTGCCAGGCAAACTCATTTCATTTTTAATGTCGAAAAGGTGTGTCTGTTTGTGTGTGGCACAAAGGCGATAAATAAGTAAAAGGGAATTGCATTTAGATAGGCAAGCTGCTGACTTTCTATGTAACTGTGTGTGTGTGTGGCTTGTATGTATATACTGTGCTTTGGAATATGTGGCGAATATATATGTGACAAAATGAATGCAATGTAGTGAGTCTGATTTTGGTCCATGTGGACATTATGCATGTGTGTGAAGCACAAGATATGAAGAAATGATTTGTTTCCAGTCAGATGTTTCCAGACAGGACATGTATGCACATGCATGTGCATACACTCAATTTGTGTGAATTCTGCTCAGAGTGGCTCAACAATTCTAGAGTCTTCAACAATTTTGTTGCACAGTGATTTAGATGTAATATGCATGCCTTCATTTTTTTGATAGGCTTGAAAAATGTTTTTTAAAAATGTGTGTTGGACCTCACCCCAAGCCAAGACAGTACCCCTGAATAGCCATCTTTTTCATATCTGGGAGTTCCACCAGATACTGCTTGATTTCACTCTTTTTTCAATGATGCTCTTTGACCGGCTGCAGAAGTTGCCTCAGGCACCCAAAGCAGAAATATTACAACCATGATGAATATCGAAAAAATGCAGTGTGGGGTTTTTAACAAGTGCTTATACACGGTGTATTAGGATGATGAATTCCCCTGCCTGGGCACCCTCCAGATACAGCACAAAAAAAAAAGATGAAAACTATGTCACACACAGAGAAAGAGAGCGAGGATAGACAGTGATATAAAAAAGAGGGAAAATACCAGGGTTTCTGCACGGCGTCTGAACTTGATTAAGGATGCGCTGTCAAGGAAAGGTTGACAAAATATTAGGTGCTGTTTATAACACACTGCATTCAATACAACACAATACATTCAATGCTAATGTACTCCAATATGGCACTACAAACAACTCAGACGTTACAAAAGAGTCACATCACTGAACAAAAGCCAGACATTATAAGCTTTACACAGGTGCTTTAACGTTGGACAGGTGTTCACGAGATTGTTACCACCCCCTGCAGGTACCGCTGACATCGACTGTCAGAAACAGCCTGTAAATACTAAAGATGCAGATAAAAGCCAGACCTCCTTTGGATGTTAGAAAGTTTATCCTCATCCTCCTCTGTCTGATTTATGGGCCGTCTTCATTTCTACACAGAGGGGATTTTTTTTTTCCTCTGGTTTCTATGGCACCCCGGTGTTCAAGCCAATGGAACTTGCAGTCGCCACTTTGAAGTTGTAACACTCACACTGTGATGTCTCAGAGTAGCAAATACATCACTATAATCCGAATGCTCCCTTTGATGGGCTTTGAAACACTGTTTAACTGAACTCCACGGCGCGAGTGTATAATGTTCATGTAGGAATCCTGAGCCGCATTCAAATCACTATTAAACCGAGAGGGCAGTTTTTACTCTCAAGAACAAATCACACATATTCACCCCCATAAATCACCGCAAGCAGCCTGAGAAAGTTTCCCAGCACCAACTTTGAATACTAAGTCACTTTTTCTTGTCTACTCATCTCGGCATTCATTTTCTTGTGGGTGTGCGCCGTTCAACCAATTTCACTCGTGATGTATAATTGAACAATTTATGTATGAAACTGTTTTGCAGTGTCAGACTTGCAAATGCAATTTCCAGACAATAATAATTCGTGAGACATAATTTGCCGTGTGAGATCAATCAAATCTTGTGTACTGATTGAGGTTCTAACAAACAGACTCAACACCTCATATATCCTATACAGTTGTGAAAATATAACCGCCATAAACCGTAAATGGATTCATGGTTTGCAAGCTGTTTTGCTTAAACCTGTGCATCCTAACAGTAGAGACAAGCTTTCACAATCCCATCTTTCATTTTGGCTAAAGTGCAAAACATCTCCTACTTATCTACACATCCAGCAGATAAGGAGCACATGTCTCTGGCCATCCAATATTCACTCTCCTTTTACCAACTTTCTACCAACTCCCGGTTGACGTATCTGTCTCAATAGCTGCTAAATGCACCCTTATGTTTCCCAGCTAGTTGCTAACTTTGTCTATCTGCTGCTTGGTTGCTGAGCAGGAGGCACACATTGAGTTTATCAGAGATTTTTGCTCAAAACTGTCTAATAATGATGATGATGGAGCAGTGAGAGTAAACCGAAACAATCCGTCTCTTAGATCATTGTAAAATCAAACCAATAAAGTCAAAGATGCTAAAATAGCCTGTAGAACTGAAAGGGACTGCAAAGTTGGGGGATAGATACCTGTGAGTTTGTTATCACAGGCAACACCTTTCCCCACATTTGATGATGGCATTTACATTAATTGCATGTACAAACAACAATCAATCGTGTAAAAGTCTCATTATTCCCCTTTGCTCCCACAGTTTTTTGCTTGTGCACACTTTAACAGCTGAATTCTCCACACATCTACGCTAACACACATTAAAATTAATGCTAAATCGCACTGCGCTGACCTTCAAGGCAAACACAGCGAGGGAATCTGACGCCTGGCGACGCTATTATTTGAGGACACGCAGAAGGTGAGGAATTGCTGCGAGCTTATACAGTGTAATTAAGATGTTCTCAAATCTGGCAACCCAGTAGGGTGGAAAGCACGTTGCGGAGATGCGGCTCTGTCCTCTAACTACTGATCTGGCAACTGGCGGCACTGTCCTGTAATTAGCTCTGACATGAATACAAGAGCCAAGCTGAGATGCAGTGTGTGATGAGCAAACAAAGGATGGTACCTTATGACAGAAATATTAACATCAAGAACGACTGTGAGCTCTCCTGCACGATCTTTCTGCATTACTCTGTTCTCTCCAGCATCCTCTTTTGCTCGTCCATCAGCGCGACTCCTGCTGCATTTCTCTTGCCTATTTTTTCTTTTTTTGTCTGTTTGTTTTCTGTGTATCCACGATGGCCTCCGGTCTCTTCAGCCTCTCCCCGCCTCCCATTGTCAGCCAGCGTCCCTCCTGCATCATTCTGGTTTGACCTACATAACCTCTGGTCATCAATTTTGTATATGGTTTATGCACTATGATGCATGGACCTGTATGGCACGGTTGTCCCTCCAGGGTGCTGTGAGCAACGCCAAGTCACTCAAACGCACGCACACACAAGCATTAATCAGAGTCATGTAGCATTCACTCGCTGACATAAGCCCCCCAGCAACAACAGACGCGAGCAGCACTGCAGCCTATTCAGGGGCAGAGAAACATGGAGAGAGACTGCACACTCTGAGTGGGGATGATAGTATCTCGACACAGACAGTGGATGCAGTGAATAAAGAAATAAATGGAATGGATAATTAGGAGATGAAGGGAGAGATACACAAATCTTAGTTTTAATAGGGGGTTGATGCAGCTAAATGAATGTATACACTAGAAAACAAACAGGGCGATGCAGGCACAGTGACACAGTCACTCAGCTGTAAGGACAGTGTGGTTGTGAGCACGTACCGTCAGTACACTGACACTGGAAGAATGAAATAAAAGGTTTTTGAGTGCGTTTGTTTTCGGAACAGGTACGTTTATGAGCGAAGGTGTATGCTTGGGGTGCATATTCAATTTGTCAATCTAAGATTTTGTGCTGTTTTTGTACATGTCTGCATTAGTCAAATTGCAGTGTTTAGACAGTGAATCAAAGGCAGGGCCCGAGGGTTGGCCTGTGGGCTCCTCCACCCCGCAGGGGCCCGGAGTTGCCTCTGTTTACCGTAGCAAACTGTGTGGGTTCAGCGACAACGCTCACAGCCGTCTACAACACCCACAAAACAATCAGCTCATATAAATGTCCCGCCCACATGTGCACGAAGGTGGCGGATTTACCACTCGAGATTCATAGTCATTTTTGAAACAATGGATCCTTCATTTCAAGCAGACAAAGGCAGGCCTTTTAGCTCTGTTTTGCCAGCTGGAATGATAACCGTCACTTGTGTACTTTATCAAAGCTAGCTGGGTACTGTAATTACACTGTACATTATTCTTCATGACTTTAAGTCCCAGGTGCCTTTTCCAGTTTATGATCAATGTAGAAAGCATTGAAACAAAGGAGCTGCACTGTTTTTCTACAGCAGGGCTAAGTTAGTTAGTGCTAACGTTACATACAGTTTAGTATAATAGTGGAGTTGTGAAGAAATGCTTAGTTTACAGGAAAAAAACACATTTATAGAGAGAGATTGTGATAATTATGGTATTTATGTTTTATTGCTTTTATTTTCAAACTGTAGAGAAAAGGCTTTGAGGATGAGGACTAACTGATGATGTAATGTAACGCTGTCTTGGCTAATGATTGGTCTGGTATTGCTACAGTATGTGTCAGGTCAGATGCTACACTGAACAATGATCAGATATACATATTATATATTTTAATAGCATTCAGATCTGGCCTGTTACAGCGACCAGATGTCCTGGTTTGTCTGGGATTGTCCCACTTTCAAGCTGGGTGACCCAAGTCCCGACAGACATCTGTAAAACACTAAAATGTCCCGGTTTCCAACATTCTCTACCAAATCATCCCGATTTTCACTACAATTTAAATACTAAAATAATATATTTTTTCAGTACTTACATAAACGTTATAATGTTCTATCCACATATTGTTACCTAACCCAATATAGACTGCAAAAAAAAAGACTGCACTACATCTGAATTCAACAGTAAGTTGTTTGTATGCCGGTCAGTAAATCATTGTGTCCTTGTCAATAAAAAAATACTGCCCTCATAGGGTCCATGGTGTTGAAAGGTGCACTCGGAGGGTGTGTAATTTTCTCCCATCCTGATGAAAAAACCTATGGTGTGTGCTTGAGTGCATACATGCATGTTAAAGATCATGATACAGTCAAGGGTCCCGGTTTGGGGGTTTGAAAATATGGTCTGCGGTTTCTATACAAGCAAATAAATACTACACAGTGGATGTCTCGCTGCTGAAGTGGGATTTTTTTTTATGTAATCCTACGGCAGCGATATGTATTTTAAGAGTAACCCTAGCAATTCTACTGTAGGTAGCAATCTAATTAGTATGCTAATTTGAGGCTTATTGTTTTTAATTATTTCCTCATGTTTTTGTGCTTGCATTTTTGGTTTTGGAAGGCCTCTTTCTCTCCTCTCAAACTCTTTAAATATTGAGTATTGCTCTTGCAGAGTCCCATGCACAACTTCAACATGTGGAGGAGATCCAAAGATTGACTAGTTGCTGCTGCTAAACCCTGATTAGACCGCTGTTGCTCAGGGGATGGGGATTGCAGAAATGTAAAAATCATCAGCTGTCTTCAGTGAGAATTTAGTCCAGCCTAAAAGAAGGAAAGCCGCCAAATTCTTTGATGAACGAGGTCATGGAGGTTGGATGTTAACGATCAAATTCATCTCTGGGATTCCGAACTTCCCATAAAGCTTTAATGATTTTTGGATGTGGTGATTGGAGAGGCTGTGTAATGTGTTTGACTTCTCTCTTAAATTGCTCTAGCAGCGTGTCTAGCGGCATTACCATCCTGCGGTACTGTACGCGAGCACCATGAGGGAGAGGCATTTGTCTCACTATGTGCACCTGATGCTCTAAACACAGTCTAATATCCCTCAGCTGCTGTACAATCATGTAGAGCAATCATCGGATCTAATGTTTCGGAGTCTGCATCACTCCAGACCTGAAATCATGTTTAACATCTGGCATCTGACAGTGAGCGTCAAAGGCCTTTTCTTTCTTTCTATTTTATTTTTTTTTTAGATTTCACACGGATCTGTCTGGATGGAGATAAATGAGGGAAACATGATTCATCAGACCATGCTTTTTCAGCGGAGAATTTTCACTCTTTATGCCAGAATATTTGTCCAACGGCCTTAGATATCTCCAGTTTCTGAAAGGCAGCTGTGCCATGAATGCAGTGCATGAACTGCAATTCATTGTTTGACAGAGGTTCTATTCAGAGCTAATATTTAAAGTGATAATTATAAAAACATTACTACTTCTCATTTGTTTTGGCAGATAAATAGATAGATCTTTTTATCACTGTTCCCCTCTCTTCAGTTACACCTACACTCTCTTTTTTTCATTTCCACTTATCCGTCCTCCTCCTCAACTCTTTTTTTTTCCATTCTATGTAGCACTCTGGCATTTTTTCCTTTATCCTCCCAAGGTCTGAAGGCTGAATGCTGATAAAGTGATTATCCAATGCATTAATACTGCCTTGAGATCAAGACACTGGGGGCTGTTAAATCGCACTTTTAACAAAGCTCTCCCTGAAAAGCACAGAACTGATCAAGGTCCTGGACCCGTCCCGGCCGAGTCCACGGCACACTATGTGAACGGAGCACTGCTGAGACCCAGCAGACATGTGAAACATAGCTGTAATTGCTATCTGTAGCATCAACCCTGCAGAGAACACAGGGGGAGAAAGTGATGAAAGGGGGAAGTAATGGCAGTGCGCCTGAGAGAAAAAGACACAAATTCTATTAGGACCTAAATTTAAACTGGAGCTCTTTTACTCACTTTCTCTCTGTCTCTCGATCTCACACACATACACACACACACAATCGCAAAACATAACTGGTAGTAAGAAAAAGAACTCAACTGGATAAAGAATTGGCCTTTTTCAAATGAGGACAAATTTTGGAAGGTTGATCGATTCTTCTGTGAAATTTGGGTACGCCAGATCTCTGCTTTTTATGTTAAGCCTGTAACCACAAAAGGAGAGAAAGAAAAAACAGCGTGTGTGTGTGCATTTTTACTCAAAGCGACTTCCCCTCTGATGCACCTGCAATGAAGACATTTTACATACATCTGCATGCAAACAAGACAGTCCAGCAATTTGCATTTTGAGCTCAATGGCCAGGAAATAAATCTTGAGGAGAAATATCCATACGAGCAGCCACATTAAATCAACATCCCCTTTCCGCCTTGCTCTGTTTGAACAGCTTTTCTCGTCGAGATCCTTCCAAATTATGCTGGTGCTCCATCATCTCTTATTTCCTGTGCTGACATTCAGCGCCATTGATTGTTTTTCCGTTCATCACTCGTTCACCGCTGCCCCTCATCACAGTCCTTCCATTCTACTAGCACAAGTAGACGAGGGCGTGAGGAGAGTATTTCTTATCTTGTCCTCACTTCACACCACCTGGCACGCACAGAATTGGATTTTTATTTTTGTAAAAAAGGTAAAAATAAGCCAGGAACCGCTCTATATGTTAATTAATCTAACTGGAGCTGGGCATCTTTTTCTCTCTCCCCCCCACACACACACACACACAAGGCCTACAGTAAACACCCTCAAACAAACACACTTGCACAGTGCCTCTAATGCACTCATTTGCAACCCCTGATAACATAACATTTCATCAGGCACGATTAAAGAGTTCGCTGTGCTTAGCGGTATCTGCCGTCGCTTCGCACTCACCGAGACAAACTTTAAAAGTGCCAGAGTGCCAGCGAGATGTGTCTCCTGCTGTCAAGTGTGTGGGCCGTGTACCACCGTGCAGGGGAGGGATCCTGTCCGCCAAACAAATGTTCCTCTTTCTGTTTGGATCGTTCCACTTTTATTACTCACCAATCTCAAGCCCCTGCCCCATAATCAAATCCTCATTGAGTGAGCTGAAACTCAAGTCGGTAGCACTGCGAGCAGCACATAAAAACACATGGCTGCACTCGTTCGACTTGCAAAGCACCAGTGAAGCTACAAACACAATCAGAGGCATCTTGCACTTTAACTCACTTCCCTGAAAATCATTATGCCGCTATTAGAACTTAAATCTCTTCCCAGTGTGACCTCGCGTTGCCTCGTTCAGGTGCACAGGCCAGCCAAAAATCTGCTAACAGACAAATGAGTGCCCATATTAGAGAATACAGATATGGACTTGCCCTGATGCCGACATGATTTATGCATCTTAGTGCCACCAAAGGAGATTTCGCTTCAGCTGAGAGTCTAGCCGCAGGCCACCGAGCTATTAGTGTATAATGCGGTGTGAGGAGTCACAGGCAGAGCAGCTTTCAGAACCACACGACCACCCAATTAAGAGCCTACTGTTGACATTCACAATGGCACAAGTACTCAGCTGCCCACACAGAAACAGAGTGCCCAAGTATCAAAGTAGTATTCCACATAGCTCAAGGCATAAAGCACACTGATAAACTGGCAC
This sequence comes from Scortum barcoo, assembly GCA_023238725.1. NCBI lineage: Eukaryota > Metazoa > Chordata > Actinopteri > Centrarchiformes > Terapontidae > Scortum > Scortum barcoo. The sequence goes on from CM041545.1 coordinate 11,426,031, forward strand.
ACACAGACTTGATCCATGAGGGGACTTAAGATTTATATGAACTCTTTTTTTTTTTCATTTTAACGCTTAAATTCAAGATGACCCTCCATCCCCACCCCCATAGGTGTTTCCACTTATTCTGGCTAATGAGATCTTTGCTCATCTAGAAGTTGTAGAAAGTGAGCTACATCCAATAAGAAGGTTAAAGGCGTAAGCTGTCCCACCATCCAAGGTGCTAACAGGAGGATCAGGGAGATGCCAATCAAACTGTGTACCATGCCCACACTGACCCATGAGGTCTAATCACCATCAAAGTAATCAGTCACCCTCCTGTTAACTCTGGGCCTTATTCTAATGCCTGATTTTCATAAATGGAAAGTATTTTAGAATCTTTTTAATTTGCTCCAGTGTTTTCATTTTAACGTTACTTTATACTTCTAATCCTCCATATTTCAGCTTGGGCTATTGTACTTTTTTACGTTTATTTTGATATAGATTTGACATTAATGTAGATGCTTATGCTTATGCTCTTCTGCCTAAGTAACGTCATGAATCCATGACTGTTACCTGTCTACATGTTTTTTACGCTGCTTTCACTGAAGCAGGAGATCTCAGTACTTCTCTCACCACCACTGACTTCTTTTGCTTGCCGCATTATGCACTACAGTACGCCATACCTCAATGTTGATGCAGATACCTCTAATTGCATAATCATATTATATAATATTCTGGGGTATGATGTTATTGCTGACTGTATCATATTACTCTTACATATATTCTGCTTTGCTGACTGTGCTGCTACTAATCACACCACTGTGTCAGTTTGCTTTAGACGGTATTGCAGGTCAAGCATAACAGTCATTCTGGTTACAACCACTGCCTGTGATGTTGAATTAACTGCTCCTATATAGTTTCTATTTTATTACATTCTTATTTTTATTGTAGCTAAATCAAATCATATACTTTTCTTTCTCTGTTTATCTGTATTTCCTTTCTTTGTGCTGCTGTAACATCCAAAGTGTTTCTCTGGGGGATCAATAGAGGATTATTTATCTTTTCTTGTAAATACTGAGAATAAGGATCTATTATTATTATTATTATTTCCATTCTTATTTCCGGGCACCTCTGCATCCGTGACTGCTGTGTCTTTCTATTTCTGTATAACAAATCTCTCCCCGCCCTTCCTTTTTTTTTTGTATTGTCCACTCTGTCCTACACACCTGCATCTGCCTGGAGCACAATGGTTGAAAGTATCTTTACATACAATAACGCATTTAAAAGACACTTTAAAAGATTTAGATGTACATGTCAGCTTTATTGCTTTATTGGTTTACTTGGTTTGCAGCCAGGACTGTAAACCTCTCTTCTGTTATGACATTGTTCAATCTGTTATTGCAAATGAAAAAAATGAATGCAAACCATCGAAGCATCCTCGTTAATTGAAGCTTTTCTTTTTCCTTGACAGACTAAAGTAAAAAAAAAAAAAAAAAACATCTTGGAGAGGCGCTCTTCTTTCTGTCCGCCTGCCAATTTAAATCTCCCTCTCCCCTCGATGCAACTTCCGCTTTCAGCACCACGGACAGCGCCGTCACTCGCTTTTTTTTTTTTTTCTCCTCCTCACCGAGAGAGCTTACACGGCAGCTTGAGGCGGGAGGGAGGTAAACTTTTGGCCATACCGGAGTGGGGGGGCTTTTATAGCCGCGCATTACCACAGCCTGCCTGCGCGTCCTCCGAGCTCCGATGCTCATCCCAGCCGCAGATCGCAGCGACGAATAAGTGCGGCGCCGCGGAGAGAAAGAGAGAGAGAGAGAGAGAGAGAGAGAGGGAGAGAGGAGAGAGAGGAAGGCGAGAGCCGGAGATCAGGGGCTTCAGATACGAGATGAATATGCACAGAGACGAGTCCGCGGAACAGATCTGTCGCTTTGTGCTGCCGGGCTGCTGAGCGGACCACCACAGCTGTCATCACAGTGAATTCAAAACATAAAAATAAATTAAATAGAAATATAAGAGAGAGGAAAAGAATCGAGCGAGGAGGCGAGGAGATCCGGGAGGAGAGGACTGCTGTGTGCGCGGCCGGGGGGGTGGGGGGGGGGACGCGAAGGGACTCGGATCTGCATGTGAGACCGCTGGTCCACACACACCGGAGGCAAGAGATGCAGCCTGCGAGCAAGCTCCTGACTCTGATTCTCCTCATCTTCATGGGCACAGAACTCACCCAAGTAGGTCCTTCTTTTATCATCATCACTGGCATTTTTATTATTATTATTATCATGGTGATCATTGTTGTTTATTTATCTGCCATCCCCCGTGTTTGTGATTGTAATAATAATAAAAATAAAAAAAAAGAGAGGAGCCAGCGGTTAATTGGCTTCACGTCCACCGAGAGATTTGCCCGGTTACCTCGCGTTTAAGAGCCCCGGTGAAATTAGCCCCTCCACCCCGCTTAAGCAAACGAGATTAACGGGTGGGATTACACGATCGGATGTGAATGCATTGTGCTTGACAGGGCGCGGAGAGATCCAGCAGAGTTCCCCCCCTCCACCCCTGCACACTATCTCCAACCGCGGGCCAGATATAGAGGTGGAAATGGGGGGGGATGATGATGATGATGAGGAGGAGGAGGAGGAAAGGGGTTGGAGTGGTGTGTGTGTGTGTGTGTGTGTGTGTGTGTGGGGGGGGGGGGTTATAATGCATGATCTCAATTTCCTCATCAGCAAATTCTCAGATGAATCAGATGTGGGGTTGTTGTCCTGTTCTGATACAATGTGTTGCATGACGGGAATAAAAAAAAAAAAAGAAAAGAAAAAGGCCATTGTTGGATTGTGCTCTTAAATCACGGCTCCACAATCAAACGCAGCCTCTCAGAGAAGGCGGTCTGAGCATGCTCAATGACCACAGTGTGGGACTCACTGTGAGAAGGAGGAAGAGGAGGAGTGATGGTAAAAAAAATATATATATATATATATATATATATATATATATATATATATATATATATATATATATATATATAGGAAGGGGAGAACATTTATTTAGTCCAACAATGTAAAGTAAGCCAGACAGCTCAGGAGTAAACAAAAATGAGTGCTCAATAACAAATAATGCATCTCTGTAGGTCCTTTTGCTGGAAGTGGTGACCACTTCCTGTTCTCCGAAAAGGGCCTTTTGCAGCAAACACACGTGATGGCCTGCCACCACTGCTGGATTGAAGAGTCTGATGATTTAATTGCCCTCCCTCAAACAGAGACTCATATTTCACGGGCTTCAGTGTTGTGTGAATCCAATTGTGGCTGGTAATTGGAGACTAAATAAAAAAAAAAAAAAAAAGGAAGAAAGTAAGAAAAAAAATCTAACGTGCCACTGAGGTACCATCAATAAATTAATCTCTGTTCCCAGCGTATCTGTAATATACTCGACTCTGAGTGACAAACTCTATAAAACGTGTTGGAAGTAGGTTGCCGCAAGCCCTGCTGGCCCTGATAACCAATGTGTTAGAACAATATTGATGTAATATCGCCTTGGCAGAAATATGCCAGCGATTGATTTCCGCAAATTTATGAGAAATGTCAGTGTGCTGTGAGCGGGAGGCATTTTTTATTCATGGAGCAACAGCTTGCTTTTGACATTCATGTTGGAATTTGATTTGCGATCTGATCAAAGCTGTAACCTTACACGCGGTTATTGCAGCCGTGATTTTGACCCCCCCCCTCCCCCCATTACCCATCACCCACAACCCAATGCGCCAGAGCATCAAATGTGCAGCCCATAATCTGAAGTGGACACACGGTGCAGCAGCAGAGTGCACAAAAAATGCTGACACAATCGAACAATGGGGCTATTTGTGCTGATTGGTGGAGGCCATCAGTCAGAGGAATGAGAGGAAAATGGAGCGTGTTTCACTTTGAGTTTCGTGACACTTTTTTAGTTTTTTTTTTATTTATTAAATTTTTTTTTTGGGTGGGTTTCGGGTCAGGGCCCGCGTTCGCCGCGATAGTCCTCCTCTGATGTGGCTGAAGGTAAGTCGATATCAGTCCACAGCCTCGCCTGTCCGCTGCCTTCCAGGAGAACAGAAACACAAGCCACTCTGACAGGCTCTATTTATACTGCCCCCTGCTAGAGAAACCTACAGTACATTTCACTGTAGGAAGGCCAGGCCTCTCCACGTCTCATCTCCGTTTGAAGGCAGATATAAAAAAGTGAGAGGTGTATCTAGAGACAGCGAGGTAGGGAGAGTGTTTTTACTGCCAGATTACTCATGAGAAGGAGGAAAAAAACAGGAAAAGGGCCATCCAGGCAGTGAGGCCTCGACTTTTTAATGCAGAACAACGATGAGAGCATCGTGACCCCTTTTAATCGCTTCAAAGGTCTCACCCAGTTTCTGCTCCTCTTTCCTCAACACCTGGCCAGGGGGGTGCAACCTGATTAGTGCACCCTCCCTCCTCCTCGATTCACGCGTTCACTTCCGTGAACCCGACGCATTTGGCTGCCGCTTGGCGCTCACGCAGGGAAGAATAGCGAGCAGCCAGAGCGGCATCTGCTCCTCACCCAGTGGCTCCCCGATGGCTGCAGGCCCACATCCTACAGCACCTCACAGGCACCTGACGGAACAGATGGCACCGCCGGAGCCGCCCCTCCGACGCCGCGCGGCCCACATACACACGAGCGAGGAAGTGCCGCGAAACACCTGCACGTGTGAACGGTTTTCACGCGTGCACGATGAGGAGGGCACTTTAAAAAAAAAAAAATGAATGAATGCTTGCGTTAAAAAGACAGCAGCGTCTTTTTTTTTAAATCTACTTTGCCAGCGTGTCCACGTGTATGTTGCTCAAGCTGAAATTATAAGGGCTCCAGCAGGGGGGACGTTTTGAGACAGGTAGAGATTTTTAATGTATCAAAGCACGCGCGCGCTCACACACACACACACACAAATCAATCCGGTTTTATGTTAGAAACTGAGATGGAGTTGAGCAGAATTGCAATATGCGTGGTGTGATTGGCAGCTGGGGTTGAAGCTATTTATTATTCAGTATGGTTGGTTGAGTGACGAAGCGAAGGGAGGAGAGAGAGAGAGAGCAGAAGAGGAGTAGGTGGAGATACGGTGCGTTTTGTAAGTTGCACTTGCAGGCTGGAAATGGGATTCTTCGCCCCTTCATGAACATTTATTAGGTTGGATACTGAGTGTGTCGGCGCGGCTCTCCCACAATCCAAACACCTGTTCGCCTAAATGCAATACAGCACAGAAACACCACTTTTTTTATAAAGCTGCAGTGTTACACTTTTGTATGTTTATTGCTGCTGTTTGCTGTGTGCTTCTTGTTGTTATTATGTATATTGTGCATAAGGTGCACCTTACCCTAAATCATAAACTGTGTCCGCTATTGTAACGTGGAAATAATTTCACACCATAAGCTGCACTCTCACAAAGTTACGATATCATTTGATCAACACCTCTCTACCACACATGAATGCAATGCAGGGTTATTATATCAGAATGCATGACTGATCACTGTGCAAGTACATCTGTGTTTGCACATCTCGTATAAAGCATTATAAATCAATACCTCCACAAAAAGGATTGCAGTGTAGTTCTACTGAAAGATTGTGGTTTCATGCACAAATCCCTCTCTCTATAAATCACCCTGGATAAGTAGTCTAGCTGACTGTCTGATGGCTGATTGACTAATTGATTCTTTTATTGAGTCAGCTGCCTTTTATCAGTGCACCTGTGGCGTCCCCCCTGAAGCTGCTGTGTTAAATACTGAGTACTTAATAGAAGAGAAGAGAAGAGGTGGACCCTGAACTTTGGAGCCAGGGTTTTCACCTCGTCTACACTAGATCCATGCCCGCAAAGGTTAGAAAACTAACTGTATCCATTTGAAAAGGTCTGCCATTAGAGACTGCTGTACCTATTCACACTGTACTACACAGGAGCAGGCTGGAGACTCACACACGGCCGAGCTGACCCCTACCTATGCTTTGGCAGTAGTAATCTGCAGAGACGTCATCCTGTGAGCTCCTGCCTCAAAGGTCATAAACAAGTGGGAGAGACGAGAGAGACAAGAGAGAAAAGGGGGGGATGGTGGTGCGAAACTTCACTCAATCTGATCTTTCAGTTTACCAGAAAGATGCATTACGGAGCTGACAGAAATAGCTGCGGACACGGAGCCACTCTTTGCTATTCTGGGGATGCTCATGCATCATGCAGTGCTGCAGTTTAGCCCATAGGCTGCAGCATCAGCCTGCGAGCCTGCTGGAGACTGGGACCAATGAATTATTTCTCATTTCTGAGAGGTATAATTCTAAACAGAAATATGCACCATTTAACTTTACCTCCTAAAAGCACTATCAAGTGCACAAACACGAGATTTAATTTATATCATGTAGAGGCAACGAAGAACGAGCAGTTGTCTTTTTAACAGTGCGCTTTTTAAAAATTATTATGGAAAAAAAGGAAGATATTTCTGCATATTCTGTGCTGCTGTCTGCATTTTGAGTCTCCCTCCCTTTTTGGTTTCAGCAACGCCCGAATCAGCTACACGATGGCGCCAGAGCACCACGAATTAAAAAAGCTCGCCCTGTCCGTGTCAGCTCGAGGCATCCGGCAACTTATCAATAAAACATCCTTGAAGGGTCCCAGCTCCACTCTCTCATTGAAATGCGCCATTCTGCAGGGGAGGAGGAGGAGGAGGGGGGTTGTCACATTCAGGACTAGCGGTCATACATGGCACAGGTCTGTGTGTGCGGGAGGGGGGGCAGAGAGCCTCCTGTCCTTTTGGGGCACTGGAGGAAGAGACGCCACTGTCCGCTATAAATAATCCCTGAGCATCAGCCGACCTCAGCCGCACTGCTCATTGTCATTCTCCCCGGGGGGACAGTCGGCGTCGGGCGGCGGCGTGAGCGAATCAGGCGCAATGAATCTCCACACACACACACACACACACACACATTACCATGAGCGGACCCCAACCTGGCTGACATCATTGCGTCTGGCGATATAGATAGATCCGTAGTACCTCCTCCTTCCTCCTCTCATCCATTTGGAGCAGCCCGTGTGTGGAGTCGGTGGCACTTAATCACAGCGCGCACCGAGGCAGGAGGCGGACCGACGGGCGTGAACCAAATAGTAACGGGAGGACCGGAGAGGCGGCAGTGTGCGGGACAACGCAGGCGGAGGAGCTACCGGGAGGACGTCTCTGCTGTTCCTTCTTCTTCACCCCCAGCTGGATCGAGGGTTGTAGTGTTTTTCTTTTTTTTTTAATAAAGATCTTCCTTTTCGGTCTTTTTTTTTTTTCATTTCCTCCGCGCGTCCGACTCGTTCGCCGCCGCTTCGTGTTGGAGATGTCCAAGAAAAGAGCAGCCGAGCCGGAGTATCGGGTGAAGCAGCAAGCCGCGCCGGGCAGCACCGCTCGCCTCCCCTGTTTCTCACCGGAGTCCGTAGAATGAAGACGGCTTGAGCGAAGTCCGGCCAGCGCGCAAACATGTCGGTGCCTCTGCTGAAGATCGGCGTCGTGCTCAGCACCATGGCGATGATCACCAACTGGATGTCGCAGACCCTCCCCTCTCTGGTGGGGCTCAACACCACCAAGCTCACGGCGGCGCAGGGAGGGTACCCGGACCGGAGCACGGGAGTAAGTGCGCAAGTTTACGCATACGCATTCCCCGCTCGGCTTGTCCTTTTCTTTTATCCTCTTCTCTTTTTTCTCTCTCTCTCTCTCTCTCTGAATGAATGTGTAGTGTTGAGATCGGGAGACATATTATGCGCGCCTTGGAGCGCGTTTGGGTCCCGGGTCGGTGTGCGTGACGCGCTCGCAGGGGCGCACGCAAAAGTGAAAAAAAAAAGACTCGGAGAGGCATCGCAGACGTCCTCCTCCTGCGTCTGATCCCGCTCCATCTGCCACAGAGCCGCTCTCCACACCAGCATCCCGCACTCAGAGGAAACTTATCTGCTGGTTTCTCTATTTTTTTTTTCTTCCATTGATAGAAATAAGAGATCCGTAGTAGAAGATTACATGACTGACAGGACAAATTTCAGTCTTTCCTCCCCCCCCTCTGAAACTGCGGGAGTCCTCACTCAATCCCCTTTCACTGTGCGTGTGTGTGTGTGAATGAGAGAGGCGCTCAAAGCCTGAGATGCCGCTGTAGAGTCGAGATGAAGCGTTTTCTTTGTTTCTCTGTCAGGCTCCTGGTGGATTGTGAACCACTGCGAACGCCCAGGCAAGTGGACGTTTACACCCCTGAAATGTCAGAACAACGCACGATGGAGGCAAACAAAAGCGAGCTCCTGCTTGTGCTCGGTCTATGTCAGGACTCTGAGAAGATTAAGGCACTCTGACATGATAATATTTTAACTGATGAGAGATGAGTGTGAGCAGCACTGAGACACCAAAGCAGCTGCCTGACAGTGCTTTCCTTTGTCTTGTCAGCACATCTTTTGGTAGGAAGCAGCTGACTGACAGCCGCTGAGATTGCTCCTTGCTGGGATTTTGTGAAGTCACTCCTTCCCACTAATTGAATAAATCAGCAACAAATTCTTTCTTTTTTCTTTTTATTACCGATGCATTGATAAATATCTTTCCCTCAAAGTCACTCACTCGGTCTTATCTGATCAGTTGAGCTGGGAGCAGGAGTTGTCTCCCCGTTTCTTGCTCTTACGTCACACACGTCACTCTTCACACCCCAAGCTTTAGTGCGCCCAACCCGCTGGATAATGGGAATATCTTCAGCTGTCTTGACTGGCTGCATCCTCCCTTTGTGTGGCTATAAAATATGCCGTATGATGGTGCAGAAAGGGTGGAGCCTGCCGGTTTGTGGCATCCACATGGCGATGAATGCAATTAGCAGCAAAGTGTCCTCTTTTATCATTTTCACAGACAAACACGAGGGTGATTCTTTTAGGTCATGTGTCACCTTTTTGCCTTCATCTGTTTTTATCCATTTTCTTTGCTCAACTGCCCCCCCTTTTTTCCTCTCCTTCCCCCATCCGCTCCTTTGTCCTCAGGTGTTGCCAGCAAACCCAGAGGAGTCGTGGCAGGTGTACAGCTCAGCCCAGGATAGCGAGGGAAGGTGTGTCTGCACTGTGGTGGCGCCCCAGCAGTCCATGTGTTCACGGGATGCCCGCACCAAACAACTGAGGCAGCTGTTAGAGAAGGTAATTACCACTTTTGCTCCCCAGCAACGGGCGACCCTCACAGTTAGAGTCGTGTGACTCCCAGAGAGTCCACCTTCACTTCTTTCTCCTACGGTGCTTGCTTCACACAGACAGACACACACACACATATATTACTGATGTTTGCGGTCTTCCAATCACCTCTCTGCCTGTTGGACAAGAATAGGAATCATGCTCTAATGAGCTCCCTGGAAACCCAACAGGCATCATGGGAGGCAAGCGGGCTATACACTCGCTCTCTGTGAGTTTTTATTGTACTGCGCACATCCAAAGCGACACATCTAATGACGCAACCCAGCTCAATACCCACAGACGGGAAGCTAAGACAACCCCATTTACACAAAGTTTAAGCACATTTGTGAGAAAGATAATCTGAAAATAATGGAGCTGATTCCCATAAGCTGTGGGAAAAAAATTACAGTCTTTAACAGATCTCTAGTAAATAGAGGATGTGCCAAGATGATGGAGATTTTGGACAACAACAGTTCTGGAGAAAGCAAATGTCTTAACAGTATGCATTCTACACTTCCACCGTGCGTCAGAGGCCCCTGACTAGTTGGCCTGATGTCAGAGGAAAGCTAAGCCAAAGCAAACATATTGAGAATCTGTTCCATTTTATCATCGCTCTAATTAGACCATTAGATGTAGACATTTATTCCATTTACTCAGTGCAATGTGTCCATATGGCACCCTAGGTCCAGAACATGACCCAGTCCATCCAGGTGCTGGACCAGCGAACCCAGAGGGACCTGCAGTACGTGGAGAAGATGGAGGTCCAGCTCCGTGGCCTAGAGACCAAGTTCAGGCAGGTGGAGGAGAACCACAAGCAGAACATCGCCAAGCAATACAAGGTACGGAGCCAGACCTCCAGCCATTGACCCAACCGCCATTCTGTCATCGCTGCTTGCTGTCGCCCATCACGCACACGCCCTGGCCCACTTTGTGTTTGTGTGTTCCCACTGCGGAGATGTCTCAGAATCGCCTAAAACCACCAAACCGCATACCAAGAAATCCATATTGCATGCATAATTAAAGAGGCGAAATAATTGGAACTCAGCTGCGAGAATTCACATCTTATTTCACACCAACTCGCTTCATGAAAAAACGTGAGACAGAATCCAAAATTAACTTGGAAATATGGAGATTTGATGAAACGTTTTATGTGCCCAGTGAGCACATAACAGTGAAATACTTTTGTACAGTAAACACCAAGATATCTGGACATGGGACACACATCTTGGATGTAATGTTTATAAAGACACTAAACCTTTTTCCTTGTTTTTAAAGGGTTTACTGTCCCGGCATAGTAAAATAAAGCTAGTTTTAATAATTATTCTGCAAGTAGGGATGGGTATCATTTAAAACGTTTGAAACTAGTGCTGACATGCCTCTGTCTCCACCACTTCTTATATTATACTGTATTTTCCTATCAAATATTTTAAAACTCCAACTAGAGCTGCAAATAATGAATATTTTCATTAACAGTTCATATGCGCATGGTTGTCTCAGTTAATTGATCGACTGGCCTGTGACATATCAGAAAATGGTGGAAAATACCCATGGCAATCTCTCAAAGCCCAAGGTGACATCATGAGATTATCTAGTTTATCAGTCCAAGACAGAGAAAAGCTGAAAAAATCTCCCTCAAGTATAAAAAATTGAGTAATTTGAGGCATTCTTGTTTGAAAAATGACTTGAATGATTAACAAACTGTCAAAAGAGTTCACAATTATTTTGCTAATTGATTCATCGTCAAATCATTTCATCCCTCTCTTCAACAAAAGAAAAATGCTAAATGCTGAGAAAGACTAAATCCACAGGATTAAGAATTTGACGAGGCATTCAGTGTCACCTTGAAGTACTTCTTACAGTATTACTGAGATCTGATACCCAGTCCTATTTGTAGTCACTCACACAAATGGGTTGCTTCAGTTTACCTGTGCTCTTACCTATTCTGTGTTTGCATCATCCTTTCCACGCCAACACATCTGTGCAATCCCCCACCACCCGCGCATGCTCCAAAACCTCATGCGGCTGCACCCGCCACATCCGTGTACGATTTTGTTTCTGTAACGTGTCTTAAGTGCATATACTAAGTGCGTGTGCGTTTGTTTGTGTGTCTGTTAGAGAGGTTAGCAAGCTCCAGCTCCCTGTCAACAGTTTGTCATTTTCTTGCTTGCAGGGCTAACTTTAAGACATGTAAAGAGAGCCACAGGGAAGAAGAGGCAGGTCAATTCCAGATTCCCCTGAACTGGGCCACAGTACTGAGAGCATTTGGGCGTCAAACAGTTAATTTACCTTTAGCACCATTAAGACTAAGAAACCCCACCCCTCTCCCAAACCAACCCACCACTGATCTCTTCCTGCATGTTACTGCTGTCAAAGTTTTCCATCTAAAAGCTTTTTTCAAACGTAAATACATTTATTATTATTATTATTATTATTATTATTATTATTAATTGCTGTTATTCATTTTATTTTCTTTTGGCTTTTGTCTATGCATATTTGGTTACTCAACAAATCTATACGTAAAACTATAGACGTAAAATTCGAGACACTTTGTTGTGTGTGACATGTAAAAGCATGTAACCCTTAATACGATGTTGCATTTTAAACGATGATGACCAATAAAGAGCTTTCCCAATTGTTGTCGGTGTACCGAGGGCTTGCTTTTTAAATGGCTGGTCACTGCCGGGACGGAGCCTCCTGCTCTCTGCTCGTCCGGCGGGTGGAGAGTATTGTCCGGGTTTGTTTCGCTCAGACACACATCTGCACAGACAAAAAAAAAAAAAAATACACAGCTGTTCACACACAAACACTGAACATGGACACAAACAGGGGGTCTTCATGTCAGTGGAGAGGCAGGATAGAGTCAGAGTAGTCAGGTTCAGACAGGTGTTTTTATTTTTTTTCCTTTTCTTTTTCTTTTATGGACAGTCTCCTTTTGTCGCGCATGACACTCAACCGAGCTTATTCTAATCCTTTCAGGCCATAAAAGCGAAAATGGAGGAGCTTAGACCGTTGATACCAGTGTTGGAGGAGTACAAGGCCGATGCCAAATTGGTATTGCAGTTTAAGGAGGAGGTCCAGAATCTGACGTCAGTTCTAAGCGAACTTCAGGAGGAGATGGGGGCCTATGACTACGAGGAGCTCCACAACAGAGTGTCAAATCTTGAGGAGAGACTCCGAGCATGCATGCAAAAATTAGGTAGGCACAGAAAGTCGTTGGCACACACTTTGCCTCAAACACGTGCATGCACAAACACACAGTATGTTGTGACTGACCAGAGAGAGATCCTCAGGCATATTCACACAATTCAGAACATCGCAGGAACATTTTGTGTGGCTGCGGCTCGACCACTCAAATGCACATTACACAGTCTTGTAACACACTCGTCATTTACACTTTTCTGCCTCTGTTTTGTACGTGCTCGCCGCCTAACGGACTTTGCTGTTGGTGTGCTCTTACGTTGTCGAGGTTAACCAACAACGACGTCCATTAGAGGGCAATGCATGTAATCACAGACCTGGAGTTACGTCACAGTAACATCTGTATTTTCTGCATTGCTTCCTGCTACAATTTCATAATTACTGAAATCATTCAAGTCCCTTATCAATCAAAAAGTCAAACATTTTCTGGGTTCCAGCCCCTCAAATTTGAGAATGTCCTGTTTTTGTCGGTTTTATGAGATAGTAAAATGAATATTTTATGATTTTGGACCGTTTATCAGACAAAACAAACTACTTAAAGCGCCACTGTGCTCTGGGGAATGGTGATAGACCTTTTAGATACTTTTTTAGAATAAAATCGTGAATCCAAAAAGATTAATCGCTAATATAAATAATCATTAGTCTTAGTTACAAGACCCACCTTTGAATTTTGTACCGGTTTGCACACTTAATTGGACACAGTTTTTAAAAAATATGGTAATGTTCCCCAAAACTGGCATCAAGGGATAAAATAGATGGGGTGTTTAAATACATGATTAAGCATGAGGTGCTTTACCTGTTTCCCTTGGTACACACACGCACAGTAATGGACAGCATGCTGAGGAGGAGAGCTACTGACAGCACTCTCGGCTTGCGAGTTCCCATCCCAGTCTTATCTTTGCTTTTAGCCCCTGTCTCAGTCTCTTCACACCTCTGTCACAGCCCAAAGTGCTAATAGATGCACACCCACACCACACTGACTAAGATACATTACAAGAGCAGAGACACTCACACGCCGCACATCACGGGTATATTGTGTTCCTGTTTAAAAATTATTCACAGTGCAGGACAACAGTGAGAAAAGCTTTTGGTTACAATATCGACTGTTCTCTTCGGAAAGCTAGTTAAGGCACCGTGATTGTATTTAAATGAAGTATATGGAGTACAGAAAGCAGACTCCCAATCTCGGCTCCCCGGTTATTTCTCCTGTCATTGTTTCTTTTTATCTGCACACACATTATTATTTCACCTCAGCTTTCACTACCTACTAGGCCGGAGCAGGAGTCCTGCCCCTGTTTTCACTCTCAGCTTAGTGCACATGCCCCTCCTCACATTTGTGGTCAGATGTAGCAGATAGGAGAGCAGGGAACTGCGGGAGTTACTCCAGTGTTTGTCAGCGTGTGTGCATGTGTGTATGTTTGTGTGTGTGTGTAAAGCATGTGTGTGCGCGTAAGATCAGGCAAGATAAAGGCGAGGTCACCCAGCGAGGGACTGGCTCAGGCAGAACAGAGGGTGGCTTTTCCTTTCATCTTCACACGATACGCTGAGGCACTCATGCATTAGTGCCCACAAATGCACTCCAGTACACTCCCGTTATTGAGATTAAACTTGCGAAGGTCACTAACCACATTTGCATCAGCAGATCAACAAGAGGGGGAAAAAAAGAGAAAAATTGAGAGGGCAGAAATCCAGAAATTTGGATATTGAGTAATAGACAGAGCGACGGGAGATATTGATAGAGGGTGGTGTGGGGGGGAAGGAGAAAGAGTGATAAAGTGAAGGCGAGGAGGGAAAGTGAAAGAGAGTAACTAGGGTCCCTACAGAGCTGTCCTTCAAGCTGTTTTGTGCCGGGGAGACTAACAGCCCAGCGGCTGCTGGGACACAATGGCCATCGATCAAGGGGACATGCCAGCTTGCTGGGCAATAATCAAATAAATAAATCACCCTGTGTCGTGCCACAGCAATGTGGAGCCACAGAGAGCTTCAGGCAAATCCAGCGTCTTTACACCGAAATGCTGATGAATGGAGCAGGAAAGTCATACCAGCACATAAACCCCTCGGCTACCTGCTCTGCAACCATTGTTCTCACCCCCTGATTCCTCTGTAGAGAACTAAATTACACGGCATAATGTCATAAGGAGGTTCACATGCCACAGAATCAAAGTTTTTCTCTTTACAGACACCCTCAGTGTGTCTCTTTGTTTTAAATATCCTTTATCCTTCATCTTTATTAGAGAATAATTGTGGTTTATTACAACTTGAGGCTTGTTTTCTATTGGTTATTGCTGAGATCTGGGAAGATGAAGACATAGCTTATAAGAAGTCCCAGAAAATTTGGTTTCACATTTAAAATATTTCTTTATAACATTAAAGATATAACAAGTAGGATTTTCCCTAAAAATGTAGATACTAAATCATCACTTATGACCCACTAGAAGTATGTAAGGTAAGGGACTATAAAAACGCAGCGGCTGGTTGCCGGCTCTGTGGGACCACCAGGAGTGTGTGCACTTTGAGGTGGGGAATCCTACTACTAGCTTTAAGTAATTATCACTAAATAAGCTTCTAATATGTTGAAAAACATCTGTAGGTATTTATGCTTCATCAGGGTCATCAGCCTACCAAAAATGTTGCTTATTTCTGATTGGTGCGCCCTTTTCCAACTGAGCCCCGCCTACTTCAGACCAGCAATAAGAGCACAGACAGAAATCTCCCATGTGACATAATGGAAACTGTTCCACTGTTTGCAGAAAGATGCATGTTCATGTAGCAGTCATCACTCAGTAAGAGGCTGACAAAAGTAATTTTCATGGCCTTTAAACAAAACTGGGTTTGGCAGCAACTTATTTGGAAGAGAGAAGTAATGCAAACTAAAAGATGATTACAGAAACTGTCAGTTGTCAACATCCACCACAGTTTACAGACGGACTTCCTAGTTTGACCTATCGTACTTGCTTGCGCGCACAGTTTTTCTGTGCTGTGAGTGATTGGTATTGACAGAAGCCGCAACAACTCACTGTTTAATTGATTAGCTGCTCTTGGAAATTTGAAGACATCACCTTGGGCGGCGGGAAATTTTATAGACACAGAAAAATAATGGAGTCATTTAGAAAATATTCAGCAAACTAACTAAAATAAAATGATTGAAAAATCTAATTGGAAATAACAGTCATCAGTAGTCACTGCTGTACTAGCCATGTTTCGGGTATTCACAGATCTCACCAATTACTTTGATGAGTACAGCGCTATCGCAACTGATTAAATCTACAGCCCAAACTACAAAAATAGAGCCAAAATGATGTAATTTAGCTATATGTGTCTATATGTGAACACCCACATTTCATGAGGGAAACGGCTGATGGTGTTTTTGTTAAATCAGCTCCTGTTCCCATTAGGTTTAGCATTCGCTCTGCTCTCTGCTTTCAGCCCAGGCAAATCCAGGCCAAAAGGGGGTTAGACCCCGTGCACATCTCCAGACTGCATATCCATCAGCGTGCTCCACAGCAGCCTGCAATAGTAGTGTCATAATGAAATAAATAAATCAATGGCCAGTGTATTACTGCGGGCTTTAATCCCACTGTGGGTTACGTAAGGGACTCAACCCCCCCTGGAAATAGTAGAAGCTGCTCATGTGACCGTGTGTTTGTCTCTCAACCGCCGCTGAGGTGTGATGCCCACACATGCTCACAGGCACGACATATGTTGCACATAGAGCGCGTGCAAACACATACGCGGCCCCACCGATTTCATTATGTAAGTGAAAGAAACTGGAGCAGATGAGAGAACGGAGTGAGGACGATGGATGAGTGTTGTAGTGAGGGGTTAATGGATGCAGCACTTCACTGAGAAAGATACTAATGAAAACTTCAAATGAGCCGTCGTCACAGTCACACTCTTTAAATTAGCATATCAGAACGACTCATTACATTCATGAGATAAAAATCAGCTCATCAAAATCATCTAATTGACCTTTGTCCTCCTGAAATATCCTCCGAACAACCGCCGATGTCTGAATGGTGCTGCAGCGGTGCTGAGGAGTATTGTTGTTTGGTAAAACTGTGTCTCTATTTTCGATCTGTGCTCATTAGAAAGGGTACATTAGTCTGAGCAGCTCTCAGTCACGAGGGCCACAGAACCCAGCGCTGGGTTTGTCAAATTCACATTAACACCTCAATCAACACTAATTAACACTACAGCAGCTTACAAGCAGCACACAGGAGCAGAATACACACCGGCTCTCCCCTTTCTATTCCCTCTTCCTCTCACTTTCTCACACATCCACGCAGAGAGAGTAAAACAGGCATTAGCTTGTGTGAACTGAATAATAAGCACCTCTTGCACAGCACACCACGCAAGGAGAAAGGCAGAGAAGTAGCAACAAGCTGGACATCGAGTCTCTCGTCCTTCAGGCAAATTCATTTGGAGTTAAAGCAAATGAAAGTGAATCCCTCGTAATATTTTGAATTAGTATAAATACTCAAATGGGTGTTGCTCTAGATGTTCCCATCTCGCTTCTTTCCTTGCAGCATGCGGCAAACTGACGGGCATCAGCGACCCCATCACCATCAAGACGTCTGGATCCAGGTTTGGCTCCTGGATGACCGACCCTCTGGCGCCCGAAGGAGATACACGGGTATGTAATCACCTCTGGATATGAGACTTAATATACCTGTTGCACAAACTGTAAGTACTATAAACTGACATCGATTTCTTTCCCAGATTTTTACTCCTCTTAACTTATTTATTACCACACGGTCTCTGATTGAAGTCAGAATTTTTCCAGCTCCAGTCTTTTATTTTATTAAGGCAAACCCCTACTGTGGCAGCGTGTGTTTAGACAGCTTTTGATATTTCATTTGGTTTCTGTTGCTAAATGAAAAAAAAAACGTTTTGTAGAAAAAGTATTGAAAAAAATCTGTTGGGTGTATTGAACCTTACGTATGGTATCGGCACTAATTCATTTTCCTATTCTAAAAGCAGATATTATTAATATGTTTATATGAGCAGTGGATCAGATTACAGATGATGATGGTGGTTTATCGTAGTGATGAACCCACTGAGAATTACACCCGACTGTGAGGTTCCCCACAGCCTTACTGTTGTTCAGGTCATTGTTTTAGTTTTATGGCCCACATGACAAACCAGGCATCAAACAGCAGACAAAGTAGAAGAAGTAGAAGAAATAAAAGAGTTAATCATAGGTGAAGGTCAACTCCCACTGTGAAATAGTCAGCGTTAATTGGTCCCTCTCCTTTTATCAGCTGATTGCATCTGAGTGGGGCTTCTGTTAGCTCAATAAATGGATCCGCCTTCATTACTAAAACACATTAAAATGAAATGCCAGAGATAAATCTATATAGTTTTAACGGGAAGCTGCCCAGCGGACAAGGAAGCGAGGGAGCTGGAAATGAGGAGCTTTTATTTGTGGGCTTAGCATGACTATGCTCTTTGTGCTGCGGGTTTATGAGAAACATTAATAAGAGACAGAACTTTTACGGTCACATGGGAGGAAAAGGGATAAAAAATTGAGAGGAACCAGCGGCATGCAGTTTAGTTGCTGTGTAAATTTGTACTTTTGCTTCCTGAAGGCTAATTGTTGTGACAGCACAGGCGAGTGTATATTTTCTAAGACTCTCAGCAGCACGGGTGAACTTACTGCTGACTACGATTACATTTAGCATACTGTAAAGGCTATTTTTTGTAGAAACTAATACATTTTGAACAGGACACATTAAAGGCGTGCTGCGTTATCAAAGGGCGGAAAAAGAAGAATGAGGATAATTGACAGGAGCAGACAGGTCTGCTCTGTTTCGTTTTATCTCTTGGTTTCCTTACCTTGCTTTTTTTTTCTGGGCCCGTGGAGACCTGCTTCCTTGATATGAATCATTTTTAAGTCAATCATAGCAGCGCATGGAAGCAGGTAGGGGAAGGGCTTCAGGTGTCTCAGTCCCACTGAGACCAGGGAAGTGTTTGAGCCTCTAGCAGCTCCGGAATAAGAGCTCTCTGCCCACCACCACAGGGGCCAGCAGGAAGCTGGGCCGAAACAGCTGAGACAGGCCTTTTATCTGGAATGATGGGCATTATCCCTGCGGGGCCCAGCTCATGCCACCCCGGGGCTCTCATCCTGACTGTTTGTATTCAGAAGCTGCTGGATCTCAGCTTCGTCTGCTCCTGGAGGAAGTCTCAGCGCTAACTTAATTGGGATGCTTGTTGACGGTGTGATTTGATTTATTCTGTAGTGTGATCTGCATGGAAGATTCTGATACTCAAGGCACTTTGGAGAATGATGGTGATAGGAGTTTCTAGCTTCTAACTTCTGAGTTTGATCCTAATTCTTCTTTCTCCCTTCTGTCACAATGTTTAGGTCTGGTACATGGATGGCTACCACAACAACCGCTTTGTGCGGGAGTACAAGTCGATGCAGGACTTTATGACGTCGGACAACTTCACGTCCCACAGGCTGCCCCACCCGTGGTCAGGGACAGGTCAGGTGGTCTACAACGGCTCCATCTACTTCAACAAATTCCAGAGCCACGTCATCATCAAGTTTGACTTCCGTACCTCGTCCATCAGCAAGTCCCGGCAGCTCGACTACGCCGGATTCAATAATGCGTATCACTACGCCTGGGGCGGCCATTCCGACATTGACCTGATGGTGGACGAGGGAGGTCTGTGGGCTGTCTATGCCACCAACCAGAATGCTGGCAACATTGTCATCAGCAAGCTCAACCCCAACACACTGCAGATCATCAAGAGCTGGACCACCAACCACCCCAAAAGGAGTGCCGGTGAGTCTTTTATGATCTGTGGCACACTCTACGTCACCAACGGCTACTCAGGTGGCACCAAAGTCTACTACGCCTACTCCACCAATTCCTCTACCTACGAGTACATCGACATTGCCTTCCAGAACAAGTACTCGCATATTTCCATGCTGGACTACAACCCCCGTGACCGCGCCCTCTATGCCTGGAACAATGGCCACCAGGTCCTATACAACGTCACACTGTTCCACGTTATCCGCTCAGAGGAACTGTAACCGAGGAAGAGGGATTACATACATAAATACATATTGTCTGTGTAGAGAGCTACCTATATACAAAAATATATCTGCGAAAGAAAAAGACTCCATGGCAAGACCATTCTATTTATAATATCAGATAACTTTTACTAAGAGACTGCATCAACAGTGAATGCAAAGTGGATTGAATGTGCATATACATGAGACTGAAAAAAAATCTAAATTGAAGGGTTTCATTCCAAAATGTGATATATTTGTTATAGAAAATCATCGGTTAATATCACAGAATCACAGATTATTGTTAGAAAAGCTGTTTTGTAAATAAGGGTGTTAACATGACTATAATAGTTACCTATAGTAGACTTTATTTTAATAGCTTCCATCATTTTGTTAGAGGTATTTTCATTTGGAATGAAACTCTTTAATTGTTTGCCGCATAGAAAATGATTGTAAAAGTAGACTAATACATAACATTTAAAAGAATAAGAACAGATGCCAAAAAAAAAAAAACAAAAAAAAAACATAACGCCTTTTTTTTTTTAATATAATGGAATATCAACGCTCATTCCCGTGGCTCCGGTTCTTCTGCAGAAACCCTCCCAGCTGAACTTTTCTTTTGGTCAATGGGGGTCCTGAAACAAAGACTGTTGGTAATAAACTGTTGGATCCCCAGGCCCCATGGACAGACAGAAAAGTGGGAGGTCAGTCTGGTCAGAAGACATGATAGCCTAATGGGTTCAGTCTGTCATATCGTTTTTACAGAGTACAGTAGCAAATCAAAAGTCTGTAGAGAAACAGCAAACAACAATAACAACATCCACTAAAAGACCTGAAGGCACTGACTGTTGACAGCGCTGTTGTTCGAGATGATTTTCCTGTGTTAGTGACTACGTGTGAAAAAGGCTTTCTTTGCATGAGTGTTTTCTATCACTCCGGTCTGCTCTTCTGAATGTCTTTTGCTGTATGATACTATAAAAAAAAGGGAGGGCGGGGGGAGGGGGGGACAAGGTAGAAAACCTTTGGGATTTGAGGATTTGCAACGATATTTACTTTTTTTCCTGCTCCGTTTGTATTTGTTTCTTGTTTTGTTTATTTCTATTTCTTTGCAATAATTTTATTTTTCAAATGTTCTTGTACCACTGTAACTGTTGGCACCGGTTTTGCCTCTCTGTATTTGTTTATTTGGACTGCGTGGGAGGAATCTATCTAGCTCATATCACTCTGAAGAAAAAAAAAAAAATAACAGAATGTATCGAGTATTGTATCCCAGGAACCTGATCCTCCTATCTTCAATTCACATCATGCGCCTGTAGTAGGGAGAGTTTTCTTTTAGAGGATAATCCTGTCTCATGTCATGTTTCCCCCCACTGCTAGTGAAGGATAATGCTGTTTAAATGTATACCCTCGCTGAGGACAAAAGCTTTTCACTCTTTTTGCGCTTTGCTGGACATGTGTTGTATCTGAGATGAGATAGTTAATGATTCGTGTCAATAAAACAGAGAAATCTGATGCCCGGGTTGTTGCCTTAAAAAAAGCTACCCGCTGCCATGTGACCCCACACTCTGATTTCCATCTCCATGTGAACAGTCATGCACTAATGCTCTTACGTCCTGCCTCTTGGGTCATCCTTCATTAAGATTGCACAGGGTGGCTGGACTGTTCTTTTGTTGATTTGCATGAAAAGAGCATACAGCATTATATTCTCTTGCATGGAGAAATAATATCTCTTTGGATTTACGAGTATTAAAATGTTGCTCGGGTCACTACAGTTTTACTCAGGTCTGATTTGACCAGTAACTTTTACCTTGTAGCTTTGCTGCTGGGGCTGCAGTGTCAACTTTTACAGAAGAAGTTACACAGGCTCGCTCTGTGTTTTTCAAAATACATAAAGCATCTGATCGTGCATATTTAAGGAGCCATTAGAGATTTTATTCTTGCTCTTTGCTTAATCACTCTTACAGCATTTTCTTACTTATCACTACATTTAAAAAAACATTATTTGTTGCTGAACATTACTTTTGAATTACACTGATTTTTTTCTGTCACTGTTTCATTGTGGTATGACTGGAGTAACCCCAAATTGGTTTCTTCCATTACTTGACATTTCTTTTATTTGTATGTTGTGATGTCGTATTAATAAGGCAAAACTGTCCGCTTTTTGTTCTCTCAACAATTTTCTCCCCTTCTTTGTTCTGCGCTCACTGTCACTTAGCACCCCCCCATCCCCCAGCTAGTCTATCTTTCCCGCTCTTTGTTGCTCCCACTCCCTCACTGCCTCTTAGTCCTCTGATGTTTCAATCGATGAATAAATGATTGCTTCTATTTTCACTCCAAGTGCTTGGCCAACACAAGCTTTGCTCCCCAGAAAGAGTTAGAGACAGGATTTGGGAGACAGATAGAAAAAAAAAAAAACAACTAGAGAGAGAGAGAGAGAGAAACATGTTCAAGGCGGAAGGTCTCGCAGCGTATGACACGATGAGCTGTCAGTCAGGAGCTGAATATATTTGCATCTTTAAGCAGTGATTGGCGCATCAAGAGACATAGCAGCACTCCCTCTCGTCCCAGTTCCCCCACCCCCCAACATGCACGCCTGTGAACCTGACAGTTGCATTTCATTTCATCACTTTGCACAGCGGCGCTTTTCATTTCTGCACCACTGTGTTGTTTACTCCAGACTTAAATAGGTGCAGCGGGCTAATTATCTTGTGTATCCCTTGCCCTCCAAATGCCACGGCTACTGCAGCAGCACTTCTGGGACTAAAGGACGGACGCAGTGAGAGGTTTGACCTTGCTTGGGCCAGCTGTAAGGTGCATCATTCCCCCAAGGACAAAACCACTTATCAGTGATAGAAAGCCAGAGTGTACTTTCCAACAGGAGGCTTGCAAAAATGTTGCACAGCGCTGCAGTTTACACTTTAAATCGCTGCATAAAATCTGATGACATGTTGTCACAGCTGAAGACTTTTCCCTCACACCATATTACATCATTTAGCTTTGCCTACTGACTCCCTGGCAGCGTCTCTACGGCCTCTTTGTACTTTTGAAGGTTGAGTTCTGCAGCCTTGAAAACTGTCTGACGGCTATTAAAGCTGACACAAGCAGCTAATTGATATTAAACCTAATATGAGTCATTTGTGCGGCTGCCTTTGCACTTAATTTCTCAGAAATCCTGACAACAAGGACCATAAACAGCGAGAGGAGCGGTGATTGTAAATACACTTGATGGGTTATTTGCCCTAAAAACACATGAAACGGAGCATTAGTTGAGGAAGACTGCTGAAGTTGTGCTTAAAGCAGCTGCTTCATTCACATCTCGCCATCAGTTACTCATGCATTAGCTGACAGGAACTACCCAATCATATTCATATCTTACTCATAATGTTCTGATACCTTCATTGTAATGTGTGTATGTCTGTGTGTAAGCCAGGTTGGTTACTTGTCTTTGTGATGCAGGTGTAGTGCAGGCGCACACATACATGCAAATACCCATGTGTTTTGTTTTTGTTTTTTTTGCAAGGTCAGACTAAGTTGATATTTAATGGTGGTGCCAAGAACTTTACTTGAAAAGAAATCAATCCAATACAAAGTGCAGTTTAATTTCACATTTTGTCACTATTCAATATGAGTCATTCGTGCGGCTGAATTTGCACTTAATTTCTCAGAAATCCTGACAACATGGACCATAAACAGCGAGAGGAACGGTGATTGTAAATACACTTGATGGGTTATTTGCCTGAAAACACATGAAACGGAGCATTAGTTGAGGAAGACCGCTGAAGTTGTGCTTAAAGCAGCTGCTTCATTCACATCTCGCCATCAGTTACTCATGCATTAGCTGACAGGAACTATCCATCCATCCATCCATTATCTATACCTGCTTATCCTGGCACACAGGGTCACAGGGTGTGCTGGAGACTATCTCAGCTGTCCATTGGGCGAGAGGCGGGGTACACCGTGGACTGGACGCCAGTCAGTCACAGGGCTGACTGGAACTACCCAATCATATTCATATCTTATTCATAATGTTCTGATACCTTCATTGTAATGTGTGTATGTATATGTCTGTGAGAGTGTGTAAGCCAGGTTGGTTACTTGCCTTTGTGATGCAGGTGTAGTGCAGGCGCACACATACATGCAAATACCCACATGTGTTTTTTTTTTGTTTTTTTTTGGCCAGGTCAGATTAAGTTGAGATTTAATGGTGGTGCCAAGAACATTACTTCAAAAGAAATCAATCCAATACAAAGTGCAGTTTAATTTCATATTTCTTCGCTTCAAAGCACAAGTTTCTGATACACTTTGTTTGGTTCCCCCCTCAAGTTCTGAAATCCACCAAATGGTTAAAGTTTCATTTACGATATAAAAACCTGATTAATCCCGAACTGTCAAGGGAACCAAGGCAGTAATAATATTTTCACAGCCTAGGACCTGCCCTACACTCAAGCAATTACTGTGAGCCCTTTTAAATTTAATGCAAGATGACACATACCGACAGTTTCTCACACACACTCCCTTTTTTTTGACTGTTCTATTACGAAATTTTCCATTCAGATTCATCGCACTGGCAGGGGAGCAAAACAGAAATAAAGCCGAGGTCTCACGTTTTCATTGTAGCTGGGAGCAATCTCCGAGCTAAAACTATTACAAGCCCGGTGTGGGTTGGAATAACAGCCAATAATAAATCAATAGACCCATAAAGAATAGGGCTGAGAGAGAAAAACAACAGCAATAAAGACAATTCATTTTAATTATGGCACAATAAAAAGGCAAAGTAAAAAGAAGTCAGATGTCCCCTTTGCAATTCTCAGTGCACACTTTCATTTACAATTGCGTCCTTGTCAGCAATTCAAACACCTGCTCCGTAACAAAATATCTCCTTGATTAGCCTTTTAGTTAATGCACTGGTCTCACAAAATCATGTGCATGCAAACATACACAATTGTGTGTACCACATATAGACACCACACCAAAGCCAAACTCAATCTCCACACTGTGCACAGAATGAGGCCTCAATCATGTTTCCTGCAAAAGGCATTCACTAGTTTCTTTGCCAAAACAAATGCTGCCTGTATTGCATTCACTATTTGTCCAGTACAGGAAGCGTGACTTTCTTAAACTGCACAGAAATCAGTGTGGTTGGTTGGCATAGAAAACACAGGCTTTACACCAGAGGCTGAGGTTTTTGTCTCCATGTTGTTGTCCCAAGCTGGACTGCTGAAGCACTTAAGAGCCATACACGAACTTGTTAGGAAAAAGTTGCTTATTTACATACCCCACAGACACGCAGAAGCATTAATATTCATTTGGAGTTGCGTGCCTGGGCCACCTGATGAATGTAAATTCAACACTCACTCCCATATTAGCTCTGTTTTTGGTCTCCGCCAACTCCCAAGGGAAATATTTGGCTCTTTAAATACTAAAGGCTTCGATGTTAGCTAGTTAACAAACTTTGTCGTGTCAGCTGGTTGATACGTGGGTTTTTCTAGACCCCTTTCTGCCATCTGCTGCAGCTGAAAATGACTGCGGCTGAATGAGAGCGGCGGGTATGAACCAAATGTATGTATGAACCAGTTATATCAGCTTTAAACATGACCTCAGTCTCTCCCTCACAACCAAGTACACCGAGTTGCCTTATCATGGCCAGGAAAACGCTAATAACGCTACAGCCACCAGCAGCTGTTTGTAGGGAAACAACACGTTCACAGCTCAGATAGCTTCAGTAGGAATATTTTCTCATTATGACGAAAAAAATGTAATCTGTGCAAGTTGTATATGACCTCCTAATATTACACCCTCTAATGTGCTCAGCACATGAACAGAATCTACTCTATTACACATCAGGGCTTTTGGATCTAACTCTTAAAGACCTAGAAAAGAGCTTTGAACCTTTAAACCACTGACTGCCTGTGGGCTTACTGAGGACTAATGAGAAAAGCACTCTTCACATTTCCTACCATTTCTATACCTCAGTCAAAAAGCTTGGGGCAATGTGTGTTTGTGTATTTATGGGTGCATAATTTGTGTATATATGCGGATGCTGTCTTGTGCTCGTGTACTCTGGTGTCTTAAGTAACCATAACTGTGCTCCACCAAGCATACCGTACACTTACTTTCACACTTAAAGTGGCCACATGCAGCGATGACAGTTGTGCCGCATACAGCATTTTGCCCGGACAATATGGGCGGCCTTTTGCCAAGGGTCAAGCCTTATGTGTGTCAGTGTGCGTGTTCATGCGTATCTGTACATGCATGAGTATTTGTGTGTGGATGTGTATTACTAACAAGCTGTGGTGACAAAATGTGTGCCATCTGTGCACACGGGAGATTTCACACTCTTGTTCGTGTTTGAGCAGTGCCAGTATTCTCATCAGGGACACTGGCCAATCATCACAGGGAAGCAAAGAGCAACAAGCTCCAGCCTGTTAGCCAGTCACATGTTCAGCACACTGATTTTCAATAATATATGGTCTCCACATGGGGAGAAAGTGCTGTTTGTGCTTATTACCTGTTTGTGTAAGATTTTAAAAAAAGTCCATTGGACATATTGATTTTTCCAGCCTGAAACTGTTCTGTCAGCTAAACAAAATGTGTTTTTTGTCTCAGGAAATGCAGTTTCCCTTTTTTGGCATAAAAGTAAAAAAAAGCGTATCAGCGTCTTGTGTAAGCAGATAAGGTGCGTCACTCCGGATTCGGATTTTTTTCTTTTTTTGTAACAAAATCTGCGAGCAGTGACAAAAAGGTTTGAGATTAGGATCTTGACTGACTTCAAATCAGCCTTCGGTGAGGTGTGATCCAGTAGAGTAGCCTGTGAGTGGTGACTCATGGTTCTGATTCAGTGCAGGCATTTCTAATCCCTGCTTCCAGATGATTTGAGGACAGGTTGCGACAGAGCAATGAATTATTCAGTATCAGCTGTTCATCTGGAATGAAACCAAGGGACGAAATCAAAATGATGTGGGTGATTGAAATTAAAGAGTGGCATTAATAAAGTACAATCTCCCTTCCTAACTTGTTTCGGCAGCCTATCACAGGGACTCTCATATTTTTTAAATTACCACATGCCCCTGGAAAGGGCCTTAAAATGGACACACAGATTCCTCACCTGTGGAGGACTCGTTAAAACGGTGCAGATTTTTGTGTCTTCCCTTATTTGTGACTGTCTGGCAGCTCCACCATAAGATGTCAATATCGCAATTACTTTAATACTATAAGGGCCTGTTCACACAGAATGCCTAGCTATTGTCAAATATCTTCAATTTGGAAACTAATTCACCGCTGTGTCCATCCATTTTACTGAGCTGCTGCTCTGCAGGAGTGCTGTCAGCGCTGCCTGATTACTCAGTTTCACCTGACACCTCAAGTCCCGGCAGGAGCAGTGAGAACTGCATTAGATGTAACCGGATCAATACATCCAGGCAATTTTCCCCCTTTGCGCCATCAACGCATAATTATATGCTCCACCTATCCACCTCAATCACATGTACAGTCTCTGACCTGCACTCCAAACCATCACACGCATTAACACCTCACGCTGCTTTTTCTCATCTCTCGTAGAACCATAATCACGTTGCTTGTCTCCTTTGTAGGCTCCCCGCCACATTCTTTATCTCTCGTCGTCTCTGCTGCGGTCATCAAGAATGCAAATTGGGAGTGACAGAGCAATTGCGAATTCCATCACAGCGAAATAGTGAAACAGTTTTGCCCAGATCTATGGGAGAAAGTCGACCAATTGTTAGTGATTGAATTCTTTGGCATCTGTGTTTGTGGCATCACTTCTGTGTGCATGTTTTCATGATCGGTGCCATTCATATATGTCTTAAAAATCAGGATGTCAATCTCAGGTCGGCCTCCAAATCATGGCAAACACCATCATAATACATGATGCACAGTAAGTCTACCTGAAACTATACAGCGCAGTGCAGGTTAATATTTATCTACTTATGCCTGAACACCAATCAGCATTGACCGATGGACTAATCCTAAACCAGTATCACATCCCAGTCTAAATCCGGCTGATCCCTCTATATACATCTGTGCAAATGCACATGTAGAAATTAGGCCAGCTGCACGTACTTATGTCTGCTGCGTTTAGAGATGCTGTGATGCGGTTTCAAAACCCCGCAACATCCCCACACTGCTTAACGCAGGCCTGTACAGCTCTCCCCACCCCCGTCTCTGCCCCCAGGTGCACTGAGGCAGAGAGCAGAATGGAGCAGAGCCGTGTGCGGTGACAGTGACATCCATCGCATGCAATGAATAATCAATGAACACCATCTGGTGCATGTGCATACAACAGGGGAGCACAGCTCCAATCGTTTTACTCCGGGATGGCTCTCTCCCTCTCTCTCTCTCCCTCTCTCTCTCTCTTTCTCTCCCTCCCACACACTGTCTCTCACTTTTTTCACCGCCTCTCTCACCCACCCTCCCATTCCCACTTTTCCCACACATATTACAACTACACAGCTACTGTCTCACTTCCTCTCATCGTTTCTCCGTCTTTTACTCCATCTAGATCTCTATGCCCTGTTCCCCCCCCCCCCATCACCATCACTCCCCATTCTCCTCAGTGGCCTCTGTGGCGGGCTGGTCATGGTATCCCTCATTCTAATTCAGCGGTACATTTCCCAGTGAGTTAATAAGCTGACCTGTTGCCCTTTAAAGGACATCCGCTTTTATGATTTATAGTAACTGAATAGCTTATTAGAGTGGTCTAAAACTACTGTAAAAGCACTCCAATTGTACAATCTAGGACATCTGCTGTAGCAAAAAAACAATTCTTACACTAAACTTACAAAGGTCTGAATATAAGAGCTATATTTTTTTGTTATCTATTCCTCTTTTCTTCATTTTACAGCTTTTTTTATGGCTTCAGAAATTAATCAATAATACAAATACTGCCAGCCATCAGTGACTGGGTAGATTTGCATTTTACATTGGCATCAGATGGTGTCGGACCTCAGACTGTGTTCAGCTACTGTCTCTAAAGTAGCTGTCTGGGCAGGTCTATGACTCCTTTCTGGCTTGGCTTGGCACTCTGATGTATTTAGCCCTGTGTATTTCATCCAGAGCTGCTGCCTTGACTTGCTGTCAGCTTCCCTAAAGCCTCCAGTGTCATCCATCCCTTCCTTTTCCTCTCAGTGGAAGCTTCTATAAAACTCAAAATTGGGCATAGGCCTATACAGCCGTTATCATCAAGCTCACAGGTGTCACAGGAGAATTTTAAGCACAAAGGTTAGTTTGAAAAAGTCCCAAATTTGCTGGATTATAACTATAATGTACCTATAATCCCACAGTAGGAATAATTTGTGGAGGTGGGCATGTGTGTAAATTTACACACATTAAAATGGCCGCTTCTGATCCCAATTTTTTAAGTTTTCGCCAGCTGTCAGGGCATCAAATTCTTCCCCTGACAGCGACTGTCCAATCATAGTTTGAAGCAGAAGAAGTTCACTTGTTTAAAAATAACTTGCAGATAATCTGTGAAAAAAAAAATCATGCTCCACTTGATCTATCGGAGCTTTATTCGCTGTTCCTGCACAGGCTGCGGGCAGCGTGCACTAACATGGAGCGCACACAATGGCAGATAAACAACCAGAAAACAACAAAGCAATGACACGAATGAGAAGTAAACAGCGACAAAGAAAGAAAGGGAGGGACCTGGAACCGCTGCAGCCTCGGCCGCCATTTTCATAGGTTGTTGTTCCCTCTTCCTCTGCAATGTAGCCAAGATGGCGACCAGCGAGGTTAAGAAGTCTCCAGCTTTTCACAGTTAACTTTTTTTGCACTGCATTTTGCCATACTTTTCACAGTGAACGCACTTATGCTCTCAAAATAGCAAGTGTAATCACGCAAGTACTTTGAGACACAGGAACTGTCTTTATCTGTTCCAATGTAGCCATCAGCATCTGCAGCTAACGAACTCGGTAGCTACAAAGAGTTGCTTCGAAACGTAAGGAGCTCATCATTAATGAACATTAGTCTGAGTTTAAAAATAAACTTAATTCCCAAACTCATCAGTTAGTCTCACTCTATAAGAGTATCTTGAAGCATCCAAAGTGAAACCATATGATCACGTATTTAAGCCAAGCAGCGTTTGTAAGAAATTAACGGAGCTTATGTTAGCTTAATCCCTAGCTAGCTGTAATGTCTTTAGAGGGGTTTTCACATTTTGGCAGCGACCAATCCAATGTAACCACATACATCAAATGTGAAGTTGTTATACGGCTTGTGAAGAAAGCTAGATTGATTAAAATATATATTCCATCGCACGTATGAGAAGAGTGACTGAAAAACGCAGCTGAAACACATCCTGTGTGCTGTAGACACGCCATAAGAATTTCATAATCTGCCACCGTTGTTGTCGTAAACTTCACAGACATAGCAGCAGTAACAAAGGTTGGGCAGGGAGTTGCCTCAAATCATGGCTCACAGTTACAGTCTGGGCCCAACACTTATTGTAGATATATCGGATATCAATAAAAGAGGGCAGCACATGGCAGAAAATGCTCTCTGGTGTGTGACTAGACTCTCAAGGCCATGCTCCTGAAAATACGGCATCAAATGTGATTTCTGTCAATTTCATTAAGGTCAATATTGTCCCCAAAATGCTGAGAGAGCCTGAACTGAAAGGGTAATCTGATCATCCCTTTGTCTTTAGTAGAAATTCAATAAAGTGTTCAAACATCATTTTGATAGTTTGGACCAAAACATATCAACTAATGTAAAGTGTGTCATTAATGTTAGACTGTCGACTGACAATTTTTTTTTTTTTATTGTTTATTGATTTCATTTTCTCAGCGGCATTTCATCAATACTGTAGCACAGAGCTGTTCTAATTAAAGTGTTTTCTTAACAAGAGATGCTGGAGAGTGTTTTCATTTTTGCAAGACAGCCTTCCCATAAACACTCATGCTCCTTTGGTGGGTGCTACATCCTCCTCTTCAGTTTTTGAGGCTCCCCTCAAGAATTTCTCGTGGGACTGTTGCACAAGGTGTTGTGCTACTAGGATCTATTTAAATTTCTTAAGGCTCTGTTTGTACGGAAAAAAAAAGCTATGAAGCAGGAGACAGAAGACAACTCAGGAAAGCTGCATATGCATACAAATAAGAAAAAGAGAATTAGGGTTGGCCAGAGATATCAGACCAGTTGGAATGATCAGTCTCCCAAATTGAAAGATGTGCAAAATGTGGGAAGGCAAGCAAAGGCTTCATTAGCCGCAGGGCTGCAGGGAGAACTCTGCCAGCTACAGGGAAGTGCTCTGAAGATTTGGTTAGCATGCATAGAAAGGGCTTTTATTTCATCTTGGTACAGAACAGGTGTAAATTTAATTTGCATTACGAACAATATATGCTTTGAGCTTGTTAAAGAGTGAGACTTGGGGTGGAAAATAGCAGCACAACTGAGGTCCTTCATGTGGGCTGCGTAATGTAAATAGCTGGAAATTGCATTTCCTATTTTTTCACGTTACATTCACATGGAGCTCTTGTGCCAAAGACTTACATTCATAAAGGAAGAAAACAAGAACCGTGGGTGCAACAATAAACTGCATTTAGACCAACAGAGAGATAGATCTCCTCCTGTAGGGTGGGGAAAGTCTGCGAGCTGCAGATACACCCTTGTTAAAGAAGTTGACATTTCCACAGGAATAGTCACAATAAAAAATAGTAGAATAGCCAAGTGTGCAAAATGTGCCCATTTAGTAATGGCGAACAAATCCCAGCACATTTACTCTTGGCAAAACATTTTCTTAAACCTAAAATGTAAGTATGCTTTTTTTTTTTTTTTTGAAGAACCACACCCCTCTATTCTTTCTAAATGAAACTGCATTTCTCTATATATCCTATTAGTTTACACTTAAATGATCACTATCTGCATTATGGCCTACCCCAAATCCATTTTCACCAGTAAATGCATCAGATGAAAAAAGCAAAATGCTATCAAAATGTCATTTCTTGCTTTGGGTGTGCTCCATTATCAAATCTTTCTTGTTCCATCTTCCTTTTCTTCTCTGGCTCCCCCTTTTTTCATGACCCAGGAAATGAAAACTTGTTGAAAACGAACAGCTGCGTTATCTCCCTTGTAGATGATTAGAATAAACATTGTGTTGTCTTTTTAGCTTGCGTACTCATGTCATGGTGGCCAAATACAAGCTGTTACACCCAAATCAGTATCAAGGTGACACTTGGGAAACAAGAAATGCCAAGCATGGCTTTGCTCACAGTGACGGTGGAGAGTTGGTGCAGGCTGTGAAATCTTTAGCTGTTCTTTCTCTAAAAATGAAGATTGAAACAAGGTGTAAAATAACAAAAGGCTATTGGACAGTTATCAGTCTCCTTTTTAATTCAGCAAGCTATAGGACTTGAAGTTTGGCCCGTGAACTTGGTCTGTGATTCTACCATTGAAACATTTTAACTCAACTAACCTTTTTCATTTTGAAGTGAGTAAGATCAGCAGGTTTCATAATTCACTCTATGACTTACAACAAACGGGCAGGCTCACAGCAGCATTTGAGAAAGCCACCCCTTTGTTTTTTGAACAGCAGCTACTGCGAGCTAGTCTTGTGTTGAGTGCCAGGTACTCTCCC
This sequence comes from Scortum barcoo, assembly GCA_023238725.1. NCBI lineage: Eukaryota > Metazoa > Chordata > Actinopteri > Centrarchiformes > Terapontidae > Scortum > Scortum barcoo. The sequence continues at coordinate 11,457,990 of CM041545.1, forward strand.
CGAGAGAAAAGGCTCAGCCTTTAATTAATTTCTTGAATGATTGAGTATGGTTTAATAGTCATTTTCTAGCTGTCCAGTGGTGATAACGATGAAAGCAGCCAAATTGAAGGGAAAGGCTATTTCTATAAAAACTGTCCTATAAATTAACCTTGACTCTATTGGTTCTGTGAGGTTTTGTAAACACCGCTAGATAAAAGGGAATACATTAAGTAGACTTGGGATGAAATAAGTAACATCAGTTGTTAAAATGGTAAATAGAATATAAAAATTTATAGCACATGTCAGCAGACCTAAATGTGTGACATTACTAGAAATGTAGCCAACTGTAAAAGACAGAGCGTGTCTTTACTGCCGCTGAGGAACTGTGAACATCAACCTCTGTAGCCTGCTGGGACTTCTCTTTTTGTAACTCCCAGTAAACACCAGGAGGGACTTGTCTCGCCCTAAAATTCACTGGGCCGAACTGCTGAGTTGTGCCTTGGTTGCCCCGTGCAGACTGATCTGGTGTGCGGCCGCTTGGCAGCTGGCACACACAAACCAAATATGGCTGGAAGACAGGAGAAGAAAAACAGTCCTTTGTGTTTGGTTAATCCCAAATGTCCCATCAGTCTGAAATGATTTCAGTTTGTGGTTCTTGGCTTGAGATTATGAGGGGAGAATTTCCAGCTCCCTCGCCATCTGATTGCTTATGTTCTCTATGGGATGAAGTGATGCAGATGCCACCAGCTATACAAACACTACATCACAATGGGCCGTCAATTACATCCATGCAACACATCAACTAGACAGTGACATTTTTGCTTTTAGTTACAGAACCCGTATGCAGCTAAAAAACTGAAACAGACTAACCCTGTCGTTCTATCCCCATAAAATAAAGATATACGCTGCTTTTGAACTTCCTCTTCCACACTCCCTCTCACTTGGTGCACTTTTATCCTTGCTTAATTAAGGCAAGTTAAGGGACACCCCCCACTGCTCCCTGGGCTGAGAGCTGCCACTGCTGCCGACCTCTCTGTATAAGGAGGTGAAGGATGGCAACAGGGTGGTAGGTTGCTTTTAATTAGCTGCAAAGCACAAGGAAACAGTTTCTCTTTTAAAAAAAACATTTTTAAAAAAATCACTCTCAAGGTTGACACCCCCTGTTCTTCTGTACCGGGGATTCAAAATTACAGTGTTGACTAAAGCGAAGCAGTTGATACCACTGTGTATTGTTTGCAATTAATATGGGCTGAACTGTTTTAGCTGCACCATGAAGTTGCCTAGTTTTATGGTCAAAATACGAATTGTGCCATCATAAAATATACCTTTGTTGTGTGGAAGTAGTGCATTATGCAATGGTATGTCAACACAGAATATGTTGCACAGGTATGTGTGATGTAAGTACTATGCTTGACAAGCAGAATGTACCTGTCATGTTGTGTAATTACTGCTTAATCAAAAAAGTCAAATGATGAAAAACTGAAATTCACTGAAAGCTACATAAATGTAATTGTGTATTCATCATGCATTGAAATGATTCCAATATATTTTTGATATTTCTGATAGAATATATTATTGAAATCGCACAATGGCAGGCACCTCAAGTTTAAAATTCACACAGATTTCAGAGTTTTCTGGAACATTTGCCTGTTTACAGTGTGCCACAGTAAGAGTGGAAAGAAAGAGAGGCACTCAGGAGCGTGAAGAGCTGCAGACTGATGTGTGAAAACTGAGACAATTCACTGAGGACTCGCACAGGAAATGAGCTGACGGGATGTACCATAACTAACGTTCGGCTGCTTTTTCGATTAGTGCCCACTTTCCGAGGATGCAGTGGTGCAAATTTAAATCTAGGAGAGCAATGGAGTTCAGGTTTTCATAGGCATCAGACCATGGTGTTTATTTGGTAGGTTTTTAGCTCTGTATGTTCCTATTTTCACTCCGACAGCTGTAATCAGTGATCTACATTTGCCCTTCTCTCAGGCTCCATAGGGACCCAGAGCCAGAAACGGGTCTAATCTCAATGAAAGAAACACATTAATGTGCAGCATAGCTTGGAGCCAAGGTCTCCACTGAAACCTCCAACGACCTCAGACAGGAAATTGGCAGCACCTTTTTATGGCCTCATCTAGATCGGGCTTTAAACCAATGGCAATATACTCAGAACACTCTGAAAAAAATGTTATAGCAGCAGGTGCATTTAATTGAAACAGGTTTCTTCCACAAGCCGAGAAAATGTATCTCACATCCAATACACCTGCAAAAACAGTACAGACTGTTGAAGAGGACAGCTCTGCAGTATGAAGACTTTTAAACACACAGGTGCAAGCTCAGTGACTTTGTCGACTCCACAGATATTCATGTATTATTCTTGTAACATCTGTTTTTTTCTTTTCAGCTTCATTCATCGGCTAACAAAGCAGAATGAGCACAAAAGGCTTTTTTTCCCACAATCAGGCTTATGCAAAGTAGAACAATCATAATTTCCTCTTTTTGCCTCATTTCTTCCTTTCATTTCGTCCTCTTTTATCAGCAACACAGAAATCCTGGAATCTACATTTCATCTTCCCATTAATAGGCGCCAGCACTGCTCTAGTATGCAAATTCCCAACAAGGAGCTTTCGTTAATCTAAATTGCCCATTTATTATGCGATTTCTCACATGATAGTGTGGGCCAAAGTGTTCAAATTCTGACACAGAGCAGTAGATGCAAAGCTCCTGTTTTATTTCCCCAACCATCTCTGCCCTTCTTATTGGGAAAAAAAGTGTTTTGAGATTCTGCAACAAGTAATGGCAAATCCTCAGAATGACAGAAATCAGGCCTCACTAGTCTTTTATGCTCTATGGAGACATTGCGCTTTCAGCAGTGGCATCAGGGAATGGATTTCTAAGTCAGGGAACTGGAATGACATAATGATATATACACAAAGCAGCTGACAAACAGAGAGTGATGGCGAGACAAGGTCATGTTTTCTGTCTGGAAATAGGACGTCTCTGTCTCTTTACACAGAGGAAAAGAGGTCCCGGACATGGTCGGTTATACTGATCTGTCTGTCTCATCTGGGAGGCTTGGAGCAGAGTGAGCCATGGATGCACTTTACAGCGATATTAATCAAAGCAGGTATATAATAAATGTCAAATTTGTTGCAGACAGGAGGGTGAAGCTGATCAAACTGGGTGGTTACAGCAATGCAACAAATATAACCAAAATATATTGTGAATCCAAAAAGTGACAACCCCAACAGCCCACCGCTGATTATATTCTTCCCCTGTAGTCCGACCTCAAAGCCCCTGAAAACTTGGCTTCAAATCTTAATTATAATGATAATAAATAATCAAGTATAAATAAGTAATCAAAGCTTTTTTTTTTAAATACCCTTGAAAATTCATTCAAATCAAAAGGGATATAACTCACACTTTAGTTACAGATTAAGTTTTTATGCCACTCAACTTGTGGTTGATTGTGGTTGTATAAAACCTTTTGTGGCACCAGAATGAGCTGCTCACAGTAACTTGCCTCAAGAGATGTTACTTGAGTCAAACACGTGGATCTCCAAGTGAACAGTTGAAGGTCAAGTTGCATTGTGGGCAATGTCCAGACAGACACTGTTTGGCGTCCTTCATGTCAAAAGTGCCACTGATAAATTCAGGGATTCATTTAAAGACAGAAGCAAAATAGAAAAAGGCCCTAATTACTATAGTGTTAATATGAAGTGGTTGATGTTTCCTGGGCATACATTGATGCATAACACTAGTGATGTGCAAAATAAACATGTAAAATGAAGGGAAAAGTACAGACAATTAATATTCTTTCCCTTTCTGCACATAACTAAGGATCATCCATCTTTTTTGTTATCACTTCCTGGCTTCCTCCCACTACTTCTCTGTCTTCATCACCTCCCCTCTGAGCTCTCACCATATCCACTAATTAATCAGGTCATACATTTTATCCCGGAATCATGAATTATGGATTTCTTTCTTTCTTCTCATGCAACAAAACACGATCTTTTCACACAGTAGGAGACAGACTATTTTGTGTGACAGAATATAACTTTAACACTGTGCCTGCAACAGAAGTCATGTTTTATGGGGGATTACAAACTGAGGTCAACACACCCAATCTCATTTGTTTGTTCTGTTTCATTTTCAAGGAGGCACATTTCCTCCCCACATCAGCTGGGAAATAGGAAAGAAGCAGCAGGAGATAAAGAGGAGGTGGGGGTTGGGGATCTGATCAAAAGCATGGTGTCTTATACAGCACATGAAGCTGTTTCATCATCTCTTGATCCTCTTCTGACACCTCATATGATGGAGTGTTTGGATCTGGTGGAGGTGTGTGTGTGTGTGTGTGTGTACAATGATGGTAGATGGTTGGATAATGCTGAGCCCATACAAATGACATATGTTTAATACCATGGTTTCTTGTAAGTATTTCTATCTCAGGTCAGTTTTACATAACTGGAGTTATTCACCAGATTTCCACTAGAAGACATGTTACAATAACACAATAACAATAGCATCTTCATTAAGACAATAGTAATTTGTTTGACTGCACTGGAAACAGATACACTGGTTGCTCTCATGATGTATTTCTGATGTATTTGCTGCCCCCATAATTCTGGGATTTTTTAAAATTGCACTTGCCACCAGTAACACTGAGTGTTGCTAAATTAACAAGGACTGAAATCTTAACGATAACAACTTTAAGTACCTATGGTTTAATATGCAGTCAGTGAGAAGACAACCACCTGATCCAAAGCCCTAGCCAATGTAAATACAGCTTACCATTTACATGCTGCCACTAGGACATGTCATAAGATCACATAACATGAGCTTCTATTTTTATGCAGATGATATCCAGGTTTACCTTAGCTGTTATCCCAATAACCTCAATAATTTTTTTTTTACTTATAAACTTTTGCAAGGCATTCATAAAAGGACAGCTCAGAATTTCCTTTAACTCAACTCAAAAAAGTCTGAGATTAGTCTATTTGGCACTAACTCTATCGACAGTAATGACAAACTATCTCCCATCTTATTAGTCCGCAGTGTAGAAACCAAAGAACAAAAACAAAACAAAAAGTCTCTCTCCTCTCCACAAATATTCCACAATGCAGCTGTCAGGATTTTAACAGTTACCAGAAAACAAAAACACATTATACCTATCCTGTCATCTTTGCACTAGTTGCCTGTTAGTTTTAGGGTTGACTTTAAAAATGTATTTATGACTTTTAAAGCCTGGTATGGTTTGGCCCTAAGCTATTTTCCTAATCTTTTAGCTCTCCATGTGCCATCACTTGCTTACTTTACTACCATGTTTTATGTCTCATTGCATATTTTAATAATTGTTTTATTGATGGTGCGATTGTTCGTATTGTTTTTATAGTTAACACTCTCAGGATTCTGTTGTTTGCACTTTTTATCCTCTAGCGCACCTTGTAAAGCTTGTTTCATTCATAGGTTTTATCCATCAAGTTGGGTGAAAAAAACAAGAAAATAAAAGGGTTGCTGGTCTACAGTAGTCTGATGGACAAATATGGATAAAAATAGACTGGGGCGTTCGACCACAGGTTGAATGCCAATTAGCAGATCTGGGCAACCACAAAAGAGGTCTGGATATCAAAACTTTGTTATGTGAATTTTCAAAGTGAAATGAGACCAAAGAGGCCAATTATCTGTGGCCAAATTGCTGGTGCTTCGACTGCGGACCTTGACTGGTGTACTTGTTCTGCACAGTTGAGGATTGGACCTTCAAGCCTCACCTCTATTACCTATGCAGGACAACAGTTACCTTACATGGAAATGTAATTCACTCTATTTGTTAAATTGTGTTTTATCTAACAAAAACCTCCAGTGTGTGGGTTTAGTTACTGAGTCGAGTTCACTGATGACATGCCACACACACTGTGCCTTGTCATGAACAATGTTTTAAAAATATGGTACACCCCTGAGCCGAGTTTTGAGGGGAATCAGGGAGAAGTTGTTTGCCTGGGGTAATGGCGCATAAATCAGTTCCACATATTCATTGCAGGAAAGCGTCAATTACAGTAGGTGTAATGTAATTTCACCTATGATAAAACATTGTTTACATTTTATACAATTGTAGAAGTAGAACCATCACAACTTTTGCTACAGCTACGCTCTTATCTATAACTAAATGAAGGGATCAGATATCACCTGCTTTCAGTGCCTTACTCTGACTTCCCATTGAGTTTAGAGGGTTTTATTGATTATTTTTAGAGTAATAAATAGCTTTATCCCAGTTCATATTACAGAGCTTTTAACAGAGCTTGTAGCTCATTATATATAGAGACATACATCCTACATCTTTTGGCATTTCTAACCTTCACAAAGTCAATATTATGCACAAAATTGATCATTTAAAAATTACAATTTGAAATATAATTGTTCAATTTATTATGCATTTAATAAAATAAAGACATATTTCTTTATTTCGTTTTATTGTTATTACTAGGTTGGAATAAACAAAAATATATTTATCTTTGAAGCTATATGATAAACTGTCACCACTGTCAGCAACAATCTTATTTACATGCATATTTGCGCTGTAATCAAAATTTTCAGTGACTGAGTGTACTTCCATAAAGTTGGTGGAATTAGAAGAGACAGATAAAAAAAATAAGGACACAGTGAGATGACTTTTGATGGACTCGCCAAAGTGATTATAATTCATCAATTTAGCATGTATGTCTATACCAAACATCATAGGAATCCAGTGGATAGATGTTAAAACAATTCTCTTAAAAACAAAAATGTCAATCTGCTGATGGCGCAGCAAGAAAAGTAAGGTGATCACCAAAGTTAGCTTGATTAAGCCTATGGGGACCATGAATGCAAAAGGTAACTGCAGTCCATCCAATAATTGCTGATTGCCATCCCTAAAACTAAAAAATATTTATGATCAAAGTCACTACAGCAGAGGACAACAACTCTGATGATGTCATCAGGGTTATCTTCTTTAGAGAGCTCACTTCAGAGCCTCAGAAGAAATTGCATAACTGTTTTTACATGCTGAATAATACTGACCTTCACTCTGATTATGCAATTTAAATGCTGCTAAGATTTTGGTACTTTCAATTTCATGGTTTCCATTGTGATGATTTTCAGTGACAATGACAGTATTATTATCACTACACAGACGTTCAGGGATATCATATTTGCCCGTAATGTATGATAATACTATAACATGATGTTACTTATGCTAAAACAGATTCATATTGCATAGCAATACCAGAAAATGCAAAGTAATAGGATCATAATTCTCCAAAGATTTCACAATCTGGTGTCAAATCTCTCGCTCACCTTTCCATCAGAATGGAAAAATGAGCATCTCAATTTCTAATAGCTGTGAATGATTCACTCCCAACATAAGAAAGTCTATTTTTGGAGCAACAAGGGGGTAGGGGGAAAGAATCAGAGATTCTTCTCTCAGTTATTGAATAATTTACAGACCTTGCCAGTGTACTCATTAAGGCTCTACAGTGGGCAGACAAGAAAGGGGGGGGGTGCGGAGGAGAGAGGAAGGGAGGGTGCTGTCAAATGGAGGGCGAGAGAGGAAGAGGGATCGGCTGTTTGGTAAGACGGCCGTGAGGAGAGGAAAGGAGAGAGAGCAAGGCGGATGTTAAATACATGAGAAGGAAGAGAAGGAGAACAGAAAATACTGGCATATCAAGGGAGATAGAAGGGGAGAAAAAAACGTTTTCTGTCAGTGTCATGATTAAAAGATTTATGGGAGTGGAAGGGGGGGGGGGGGTGACTCTTCCCACAGCCACTCTTCCTTTTGTCTTCTTTGAACTTGGGATGTGTCGAACAGGCTAAGGGAGTTTGGTTAAACCCGACTGATCGCAGATATGAGGTGCCGCTTGCTCTTTGAATTAGCAGGTCCCAGAGCGCTCTTGGAGGGGAAGGGAGGAGAGAGGAGGACAGAAGAGAAATATGAGACTGAGGATGATGGGGAGGACGAAGGTGCAAACTAGAAGGGTGGAGTCAGAGAATGAAGAGATAGATAGATAGATAGATAGATAGATAGATAGATAGATAGATAGATAGATAGATAGATAGATAGATAGATAGATAGATAGATAGATAGATAGATAGATAGATAGATGAGATAGATGATGAGATGGGGTGGTTGGGTGGGAAAAGCTTTTACTGGAAGATCGTGATGCGCTATCCCATGATCCTCTCTTGTCTCCTGCAGCACCTTTCTCCATTATCTACCAGCTGAGACAAGGCAGAGGGATTGGCAGGTTATGAGTCCACATAAAAGTGCAGATGAAATGCCAACACTCTTGGCCTAAATTACTCTGACAGTTTACTCTTGGTGTGTCTGTTGCTCCTCCACTCTCACACCAGGCATTCAGTGTGTCATAAGAGGATTTTTCCAACGCTCCCCCTCCTCCCCTCTTCCTCTTCCCCTTGCTTCTCCTACTCCAGTAGCTCTGCGTTTATGGTCTGTTCCACAGCTCAGCACATATACTGTAAAAAAATGGAGCACCCAGATCATGACAAACCACCATGTATCTCCCTTTCCCTGTGTGTATCCCTGAATATTTCATAAATGGTACGCAGCAGATGTTGTTGTAAAGCACATCAATATTTGATGCACTCTCTGTCTCCCTTTCTGATATTTTGTATTCCAGCGACACTGGTGACGGCATTCATGTTGGCCTAACAGCCACTGTGGTTTTGTCTATTATGAGGCATTAGGTTTGAGCCATGTTCTGCTCGCTGGTTAATGGAGAAAACAAGTCACAACACTGCGCAAACGTTAGTGGGATGATCAGTGCGTCCTTTTTTGCAGGTGGCTAATTAGCGAGGCTTGCTCTTTTTTTTTTCTCCCCGATCCCTCATTCCAGCTTGTCATAATTCTCAATGAGCTCCTTTTAACTGCACCCTAACAGTGTTGATTAATTTCATCAGAAATTACAGTGGAGGTTGCAAGGAAAGCATTTGCATAATACACAAATTGTTGAGCGCTTTTTTGAGTCACCCAGATGAATGGATTCAAGTTGGCAGAGTGACTCGCCATGAATGAACATGAGGTACGATTGAAACATATTTCCAAATGTCAAAGTATTCAGATTTTCTCAGCCTGTCTGGGCATGGTGCGTAAAGTATATTTGTCAACACTATCACATATGCCCTGGCATGTTCTTACGCCACACGCTGCTTGTTTTGGATTAATACAGATTAGGAAAGAAGGGGGGAAAAAAATCCCAATATAATCTGGATTACCAGCGGCCTCATCCCCTCTGGCCATGGCAATTCCCTGGAGAGTCAAAAGCCCGTGTGCAATGGCATTTTCTTTGACCCATTTGCAGCAGCGGTGGTATTGCAGGAGGAAATATGGAATATGAATGAGTGCCTCCTCCCATAAGAGCTTCCATTAGAGATCACTTAAGGGGCCCTGGTCCATTATTGAGAGGTTGCAGGGGGTGTGAAGCTGCTCTCTTTGAAGTCGGAAGTGGTGGTGAAGTACATGCATTAGTTGGAGTATGGCATGTCTATATCATTATGATCAATGTGTATCTAAAAATGGGAATGGCTTACAATAACTATCATTTAGTAATTAGATTTTTGGACTGTATGGTATATTGAATTTTGATTTTGATCTCTATCATTTGATATGCAGACAGACAGACAGACAGACAGACAGACAGACAGACAGACAGACAGACAGACAGATAGATAGATAGATAGATAGATAGATAGATAGATAGATAGATAGATAGATAGATAGATAGATAGATAGATAGATAGATAGATAGATAGATAGATAGATAGATAGATAGATAGATAGATAGATAGATAGATAGATAGATAGATAGATAGATAGATAGATGACTGTAATAGATAGATAGATAGATGAGACTGTAAATCTGCTGTACTGATATGTGCATCTCTTCTCTCAACACATTCTCTGGCCTTTCCCCTCTCCCCCCCACACACACGAGTCGAACTGGCAGCCATCTCTCATGGGAGGAGCTGTTACATAGCATCTAAGAGGTTATTAAGGCTACTGTGTCTGGGGGAGGATGAGCTGAAACTGCAGAGAGGACCAGAAGGCAGCAGCAAAATGGCTTCTTTTGACAGGGCACTGTTCCTCTTAGAGTGTAGCAAATCTAGCTTCAGGTGCATTGTGGTTCATAATAGTTGTGTTGTGTTTGTGTATGTGTGTGTATGATTTGCTTCAGGGACAAAAAAAAAGGATTTCCTTTCTGTATTTGATTTCCATGCCTGTGATCATTACATTTTCTTGTTGGTGGGGATCAGCTTAATCCCACCTCCTGGTGCGCATTTCATTCCGTCACAGTGATTCAGATACATTAATATTCTTTAACTCACAATAGATGGCGTAAGTTACATCTGAAATTATTTACAGAGTTTGTCTTTAAAGTTGCAGGAGGTAACTCATATAAAGATATTTTCTTTTCACATATTTGCTGTTGCTGTGTCCTGACAGTATCACATGAGACAGGAGAAGCTTAAGCTTCCAGTTCCAATCCCTACACCTTCCCACCTTGTGACAGAGGGTCTCCTTACTAATAGGGATGTTATACATATGCCAGCAAGCATGGAGAAGCCCTCATCTTTCTCAGATGGAAACAGGGACATTTTTCATAGCGTGGTTATTCATTATTAATTGAAGAAAGAAAAGCTCCTTCCAGGGACTTAATCTGATTGAAGAAAGAAAAGCTTGTGTTTTTTCCATTCTGAATCTGATTAGGTACTTGTGTTTTTTCCACCTGAAATTGCACATCACAGGCAATCTAGTCAAATCTAATCAACACATGTACCACATGTTTTCTTGGGTACAAAATGGCATCCAAAACATTTGGAAACCTCTAGTCTATTCATGTGTGTTTGGAAATGTCTGTTTAAGGTAAAGCAAGTTTTATTCTTTTTTTAAATAACTATTCACATTTATGGTGCATCCCACACACAAAAGAGGTGCTTCATTTCAGAGGAGTGGATTGATACTTATTGTGGCGGACCCTCTGTGCAAACAGAGTGAGAGTGGGTAGGGGGAGGGTGTCAGGGACAGATTAGAACTGGGCCATAATCTGTGGGAGAAAAAAAAAATCTGGCTCCTCTCCCTCCACCTTCTGCCCATTATACGATTTGCAAAAAAAACGACCATGCCCTGATCAAAACAACCAACCAGAGGCAGGAGGTGTATCTGACGGAGTGTAAATCATCACTGCTCCTGCACACGCTGCAGGCAGCTCCCCTATCCATGTTCTCACTGATCAAGCTCAGTATCTTCAGTGAGCAGACGCAGAGGCGAACAAACAACCTCAGAACAACCAAGCAACGAGAAAACTGCCCATCCCTCCTTTGCTAACAACAGCTTAGACAACAAACACAAGGAAAGAAAAGAAGACCAATGAAGGAAAGCAAGATAAAAAGAAAAATGAAAGATTTAGACCGAGCTGCTCTGAGGGGAGGGGCTTTGAAGGCGAGCTGGAGCACAGCAGGGATGGAGGGGGAGGCACCTGGAAGATTCAGCTTTAAGAGAAGGTATACATAAACTAAGGCGTAAACTTGTGGTTATGTATATCACCTCTATCGGCTCTGGAATAAATGAAAAAAATAATAAACTAAAGTACAGGGAAGCAGGTGCCATATTCTGTCTGCATTAAACATTACTGTGCTAACAGGTGTTATTCACCTCCATGACAGTGACAAAGAGAAATTACTGTGCATACAAACAGCACTGATTACTCTGCTCTGCTGCGATGTGCTCAAGCATAAATAAGATAAGATAAGATCATCTTTTATTGATCCCACAGTGGGGAAATTGCACTGTTACAATAGCTCAAAAACCAACAATTTAAGACACAGATTAAATATGTATGAGTATGAACGCATGCTAAAAACATTTGATTTCTCAGCCACACAAACTCAATGCACAGTGGACATGAAACATGTTAGTTTGGCCCTGAAAGTCCCCTCAACCCTTGTTTCATCATCCTCTCCTCCAGCTGCAGATATCATTGATGTGGAACAAGGCTCCCTTTAACAGAAGAGTGGTACTTTCTGCTGTCATAGCCCTCAGCAAACTGCCTCAATACCACTGTGAGCTAGTTTTGATATAATTGCTTTATATGTCTCTAGTGCCAATATGTCTCCACATTGCTTTACAATCTCAAGACCGCGGCTAACCTTTTCTTCTTTCTTTACCTTTTTAGCAATATAATCTCTATTCTCCATTATAATCACAGCCTGTGTGGACTGAAAAGTGTGTTTTGCCCTGGATTTAATGTTTTATGACATATGCTTACAAATTTGTTTTCCTGTGATGACAAGAGTCCAGGAAGTCACTGCTCTCAGCCAAGAAACTGTCCAGCAAATAACCTCACAAAACCTTGTTGTAACATGTTTCTACAGCTCTATTTTTGTATGAATTAAATAAAAATGTTAATGAGAGATTTCAAACTTACTGCTGCTAGTGTTTTTTTTTTTTGTTGTTGTTGTTTTTTTAACCTTTAGTCAGGCATTTCCCCATGCTTCCAGTATTTATGCTAAACTATGCTAACCATCTGCTGGCATTCATAGTTTCTTATTTAGCATACAGACATGAGAGTGGTATTGATCCTCTCAAATAACTCTAGGCAAGAGAGCAAATAAGAATACATCCCAAAAATGCCAAACTATCATTTGGTCAGTCTCAGTTTTGCAGAAGTACTGGGAGGGACCCTTTCTCCAAGACCCTTTAGCCATGACATGCTAGCTATTTCTAATGTGAATAAAATGAAAAGTAAAAAAAAAATAAAAAATTAAAACAAAGTTACGAATCGTCATTCAACAATGAAGCATTCTTAAATATTTAACAGCTGGACTTTATTGCCATTAAAGTATAATGTCTCAGTGATTTATGTCAAATTCTCAGTATGTCAGGGCCATCTGCAGACATGTATTGGTACATTGATGTACAGCACATATAGCACGTTCACTATGTTGTTCTCACTTCTTAACTCCAAATAGCTGTTCTCATTTTTCATACTTTCCCTCTAAAATGTTAGATTTCCACAAGAGCATTCGCAGGGGATCCATACATCAGAGGCTGTGCGCTGATGTTGGAATTATGAAGATAGATATAAGAAGTTACTTCATTATGGCTGGATGAAGGATGTTGTCAATTTCCATTTCATGTTTACACCCTAGTAATTTTCAAATGTACAAATAATGAACAGGGCATTTGACAAACGAACATTTTGAAAAACTAAATTCCATTTTGTGCAGCCTGGAGATAATTACTTTCAGCAATATTTATGGTAATGAACTTGTGGTTATGTATAATTCAGTGTCATTTAGTTTTTAAATAGAGGTCCAGGGTTATCCTGTGAGTGACTGTGCTGACATGAAGTAATTGCCGTATTAAAAATCTTTTAATGACGACAGCTAGATAGAGAGATTTATTATTCATCACAGGGCTGTTATTTGCACACATCCAAATAAGGAATTTAGTTTCAGAGGTGTCTCTGGTAATGATGCACAATGTAGACAGATCCTGGAAATCACACACACTGCAAATAAATGGTACGAGATGTTCTGTTGACTGCAGGTCCTCACATTCATTAAAATGTGAAATCGGCATACTGTCTGTTCGTGTAGTAGAGTTTGCCATACAGCGGCAGGGCTACAGGAAGATGCAGTTGCTGTTGTTATGTCTACACAACAGTGACACTTGAAAAGTTAAAGTCTCTGATTTATACCTATATTATACCTGTATGTTTATGTTTGGTAGTTCCAGAGGGAACTATAACTAGTTATAAATGTTTAAATAATTGGTAGAACTAAGTCAAAGGGTTAAAGTTATTACAATTTAGGCAGACTTGTATATCTGCAAACAATTTCATGGCAATCCATCCAACTGTTGAAACATTTCTCTTAAAATAATAAATCTGCACATCACGGTATAAAAAAGTCAGAGGTTGTCGTGTGTGCACCCATGTATCTGGTGTTTCCAGCTCCCTATGTTCTCCGTTTGTCTCTCTTATTTTGTTGTGTTGTCTGTCATGTCTTGTTCCCTGCTTTAACCTTTTCCTTGTCTGTTATCAGTTTAGTTATGCACCTTTCCTGTTTTATTTAGTATACTTAGCTCCCCTCATGTCAGACACTTCACTTCCAGCCATTTTGTGTTTCCCTCCCTGCTCCACCCCAATTTGTTTCACCTGTTCCTTGTTAGTCTCCTCACCTGTCTCCACTTACCCATCAGCCACACTATATATATCAGTACCCTCTTTTGTTCTTTGTCAGTTTGTCTGTGTTTTGTACATATGTCTGTCCCTGCATAAGTTTCATCCATGTGTTACATCCATTTCCTGTGCTTCCCCATGCCTACCTAGATCAGGAGTTGGCAACCTTTAACATTGAAAGAGCCATTTGTGACTGATTCCCACAGAGCAAAACCCACTGGGAGCCATAAAACCTATGTGTGTGCACGGAGTCCATATACAATGACATGACATGTTCCAATGGGGGGGGCGGATTGCAATGCAACATGTTTTTTGACGCCATATGTTTGTGTATCGCACATCTTTCACGTCTCCGACCTGTCAGTCACCTGGGGTGTCCGATCAAGTTCCAGAGGTGGAAATTAAATGAAATAGTCATTATTTATTCACTCTTTTTTCAAAGCCACAGGGAGCCACGGGAGAGGGATAAAAGAACCACGTGCGGCTCCGGAGCTGCGGGTTGCCGACCCCTGACCTAGATGTTCACTTGTTCCTAATCTTACCTGTTCCACCTGCCTGATCCTGCATTTAACCAGTGTAAAACCACCTTTATACGCCTCCGTGCTGTCTTGCATTTGGGCCTAGCCTGCATCGCAAAACAGGGATGACTAATCAGTAAGGTTTGTCATCTAAGAAGGAAGGTGAACATCTGTACAACATTTTGTGCCATCCAGTCTAGTAAGTGTTGAGATGTTTCACAGGGTGAGAGAAATCTTTGTTCGAGAGTTGGCGATAGAGGAAAAGTCAATTCATCCTCACCATGACTGACTGTACAAAACGTTATGACAGTCCATGTGACGGCTGTTTTTTCACTAATTGATTTCATGAAAAATCACGAAATGAAAACGCTTATGGTGGCGCTGAGGCAAAAATCAGGATTGCCAAAGTCAGCAAGAGTCATCCTCTGGGGACCATGAATCTTTATAAATTTTCATCATCATCAATCCATCACACAGTAGTTAAGTTATTTCGGGCTGGACCAAATTGCTAGAATGACAGACAGATGCTGCTGTAACACCTGATGGCACATGGTCTAGTTTTGACAAGATGAATTTTATCTCTCATCAGCAAATGTTTTATAGGCAAATATCTCTTGCTAACCTGTAAAGGCAAAAAATCTAGGAACATGTTAAAAAGATGGATGTAAACCACATCACAAAGAGGAAAGTTTGAGAGAAAACTGCACAGATAACAGAGGAACACATCGTGTTTTGAGTTCAGTTGCTCTACTCTCGCAACATCCTGAAGAAATAAACTTTTCCAAGGGAAGTTGACAGCTGGAAAGCAGTTTAATTAATGAGACCACTCACAGTCTCAGTTAGTCTCTTATCATATCACAAACTGTATGGTACAAATTAACTAACACAGCCTGTGGACAAATCTGTGTGACACCTCCAGAAGGCTTGGCATAATTGGAACATAGAGCATGCTGAATTGATTCCACTAGTGTCTTGGTTTTGTAACCTTTCATCTGTTGGTGACAATTTCTCCATCAATACCCTGGGAGAAACCTGTATTTAATTGATTTTTTTTAATAGCACCATTTGACAAAAGTCCATTGTAAGTTTTCTGTTCTTTTTTTCTAAAACTAATACTTGGTGGTCATTTATAGATGTGATTGCTTTCTCTTTTAAGACATACACCCACTATTGTAACCTTTTTTAAGACTCTCAAACAGGCTGTTGAGTCCACTGAAAACCACTGAAACAAAATCCTCACTGCCCTTTCCTTTTTATATTTAGTTGCATTTTTAAAATGTATTTTGTTTTCCCTTTCTTCTGAATTGTTCACATTTTCTGAAGTGATGCATTCTTGTCAAAATTATAATGAAAATATTGGCCCGGTAATGGGGCTAGATAAAAACATCACCAAAGTCATTAGAGTTAATCCTGACTTGGATGTGAATGTGAAAATTTGTCAATATAAACAATAATCAATATAACATGTCAATACATCCAATCACTGTTGAGCTATTTCACTGAAAACCACAAATGAACAACCTGCTGGTGACACTCAGTCAGGAGTTTACCAAAGTTGTTGGGGGTCATCATCAAATGCAATTATCGTTTGAGACATTTCAGCCTTTCAGTGCATCCTTCAAAGTGAAGGATGCACTGAAAACGAAACATTTTATTATTTGGATATCACTGCTTATTACAAAATATGTCTTTACAGTGTTTCAATAATACAGAATTGGGCCATTTGGGAAAAAATAATCTTGTATATTATATCAATTTCAGCCCTTCTAAACATTACCAAACTGTCAAGGGTATAGACTGTATGGGGTTCTTTTGACATTAGACCAGTACCTGGTGGGATAAATCCTGTTCCTCCATTTCACCCCTGCACCATCCCCATGAAATGTCTTTGACCCAGTTTGCACTTTTGTTCTGCACAATATCCACGATGAGTAAAATGCTGTGGAGCCACAGTTTACTCTGCTACTTGCAGAATGTGCATTCAACACACAGTAATTAATTTGTTCTTTAACAATGTTTAGCAATGCACAAAGTAAAAGAGCTCATATTTATAATGTTTTGTGAGTTTTTTTTATGTTTTTCTTTGGTCGTACCTATGGTGATAAGCAATAATATAGTATAGTGTTTTTTGTACATAATAGGCTATGGTCCAGTTAGTTGGTTTTACCTCAATTATGGTCGTTTTGCTTTTCTGAATCTTTGCCTTCATCCAAATCTCGAATTTGTTTCTTTTTTCAGTTTCAGTTTCATCATTTTTAGTCAATATTTTCTTCAGTAGGCTGCGTCACACAAGTGCGCAGTGATTGTCGCCACAGACACACAGGTTTGTGTCACTGAAGACCTTCTAGATTATTACTTTAAAGGTAAAACAAGTGCGATTTTCTTAAACGATGTATAGACTCCCTCTCAATCATGACTTTGACCCATTAGGAGTGTGTGGTACTGGTCCATTAACCAACAATAGCTTATTTCCTCCATCACTTTTGGACCCGGTATTTTCAGCAATGTTTGACAAGGGTATTAAACAATTAAAACATTTATATGTACGCTGTGTCTTTGAGAGTTTTGGTAACCTGTCCTCTAAGTATAACCTCCCTCCTACTCACTTGTGTCGCTATTGTCAAATTCGTGATTTTGTCTCCAAATGTTTCCCTAATTTCCCCTCTGTACCTCCAGAACAACCTTGGGAAAATTTGCTCTCACGCAGTTCTTACCAGAGAGGTTTGATTTCTAACATGTACAACTTCATTTTTTTCTTTAAGCAGTCATTCTAGTACCAAAATCAAGGATGCATGGGAAAAGGAACCGGGAATCCAATTAAGTGAAAACCTCTGGCAGCATGCTATAGAGAGGATACGGTCTACCACCTCTTGTGCTCGTCTGGGACTTATTCAATTTAAGGTCCTACATAGGGTCCATTTCTCTAAATCCAGACTTTCTGGAATATATCCAGAAATGGAAGATGAATGTGATAAGTGCCATGGCTCTCCTTGTCACCTCAGCCATATGTTTTTTCATTGCCTGGCTCTAAATGAAGAGTGAATTGTATTTCTCATTGCCATTATCTCATTACATTTCTCAATAAAAATGTGTGTGTGGTAGTGACCCTGCCCTCTGTGTGGATTTTCTTATTGTTCAGCTGTGTTCAGCTTGTTTCTGGGCATCAACCTTTGGGCAGTGGTGTGTATCCCCCAGCCAATAACGGCATACAGGGTGTGAGGTGCGGACTCAAAAAAACATAACAACCAGTTGCCAGATCGTAAGCACGAGGGACCACCAGCAGTGAATGCGCTTTGAGCCGGGAAGGGGCAGCTTCAGATGTTGCATCTTCCAACAGCGACCAACAAATCCTACTTGTTGTTCCTTTAAGAACCTCTGTTCTTAACTGTGAGAAATCAGTTTGGGAGAAATGATTTAGCATTAAATTGCGGTGCTTTCCATATAATCAAGATGTCTTGTCAATAAGGACTGTGCCAGTGATACATTGCAGTGTTTTGTTTGGTAGTGTTCTGAATAAAAAGCAGAGGCATTGGATTTTGGATTATGAGCAAGGTACTTGATTTTGCAGATTTTTCTTTGGCTGGTATATACCAGTGGCTCAATATAAGGCAAACAGTAAAAAGTTGAGCTATTATGCTTGCTTTTATTACTGGTATAATCCTGTGTGTGGCTCTCATCCGTCCTTTTAACAGATTAAGACAGATTTAAAAGGCACCACATCGAGTTTTCATTGTAAACAAAGAAAGTTTTGATTACACTTGTTTCTCACCAAAACACATTTAGTTTCCCCTGAAGGCGTAATAAAACATGTCCAAAGCCTTTTCCTGAATATTTTAAAAGCCACATTGTTTACTCTTCCCCTCCTCTTTTATTGGCGTATAGATGCCTTTTATGGCACATTACCAGCAAGAGATTACTGCAGAAATGGGGCTTTGCATCAACCCCTGTTCTTGTGACACACATGTGCACATAATAGCAAAGCACACTGCAACCGGTAAAGGTGCAAGCTCATCAAAACATCACTGTACAGCATAACTGAAGGTCAAAAACTCCAGAATGCCTTTAGCAGAGCAAGAAAATTGAAAAAGGTTGTCAAAGCTAATATGGGCCAATACACCAGAGGGACAGTGCTTTTGTATCTTTCTTGACTCATGGATGTTAGTGATGCGTTTGCTCCACTTCAATTAAACTGAATGCTTACCAGGTAGAAAATATCTGGAGAAGCAGAGGATTGGTTTAGCTGACGTAACGGGTGGGGAGGGGGTATGAATATAGCCTATATGGATGAAAATAGAGCTTGCCATGTGGATGAAACAAAGGCATCTTCTTCTATTTGTATCAAGCCAGGCCAGTGTTTTGTAGGACGCTCAGCTGAGCAGGAAAGCTCAGTCAGCAGGGTTCTCCTGGTGCTCCTCTCAGCCTCCTCGCCTTTCGTCTCTCCTGCCTACTAGACTGACACCTAAAGTGGCACTAATTGGCATGGGCTCTGACAGCTATCCAGTGTGCCTGCGAAACTTTTAATGACACGCCTTACACCCAGCAGCATCCAGACTCCCTTCCCCGTTATGGGAAGCCTGTAAAAACATATTCAAGCTGTGCATGCTCACTGGCAGTATGTTCCCTGTTTCTTTCCCTTTCTTTTGCTCTTTTTTTCTCCCCCTTGCACAAATGCAGACACACCAGCCTACACTAACACACACTCGCTAATGTAATGATACCCACAGAAGCACAGATGGGTGCTGTCTGGCAGGGATGACTCATGGACCTAATCTTTTTTTTTTCCTAACTTCTGGACTGAAAATGAATTCTGCATGTTTTAAAGGGGGCTAAAATATAGCACATGCTTATGAAATGCAATAAAAGCATTATTTTGTGCACATGCAATATAATCTGTATTATGCCCTTTTCTTTTGTGAATGGAAAATAACACCCACCTACTCTGTCTTTATATTCCTTTTAAAGCCCTAATCCATATTTTAAGGTTCCTTTCTTGGAACGATTTGTGCACAGTCGAGGACAGTACCTCATTTATCTTTTGGAATATTGTATTTAAAAGAAGCTCCTCTGCAAATTCAGATCACATTCATCGTTAATCATGTGCGGGCTTCCTTAGGCATGCATGTAAATACAGGCACATTAGGATACAAACAAGGATGCACAGATGCATACAAATACATACTCTACAAGCACATGTAAGTGAAAATACAGAGACAGCAAATATGAAAAGAGACACACTTGGCCTAATTATTTCTCGCTCTTTCCTCCTCTGTCAGTTTCTTCCTCTAATACTCCCGTCGCCTTTAATCTAGCTTTCATACTCCCACATTCTCAATATCACCCTCAAAGTGTTAGCACTCTGCAGCACTCTCACAGTGTCAGTCACTTAAGCCTCTCACACTCTACCACTCACACTCCTCTCTCCTTCGTCTGACACTCAGACAGTGGAGCAGAAAGCAAAGTTTTGGGCCACAGATTAAATCCAGTCAGCAAAAGGCTAAGGATGTTATCTCAAACATTTCCTATTGCCTTCACTCCCCGCAGACAACAGCAAGAAGAGCTGTCTGGCACACGCTGTAGCATTTCTCCACACTGGGGCCGACTTTCTATTTACTTATGCTCTGCTATACATGAGGGTACATATCATTTCAGCTCATGAGGTGGGGATTGTTGCGGAGAGAGGCAGCCAGGAATAACCACTGCGGGGGAAAATAGAGCAGAGAGAGAAGGAGCAATAACACAAGGGGGAGAGGAGAGATGAAGACAGAGGAGAAAGAAGAGGTCTTCAATCCACCACAGGTGCTTAAATTACCTCCTACCTCTCACAGCTGGCCTTGGTTCAGTCTGCAGCAAATAAGAGCAGCTGGAAATTGTGAGGTAACACCATCTCTCTCTCACTCTCTCTCGCTCTCGCTCGCTCGCTCTCTCGCTCTCTCTCTCTCTCTCTGGTCTTTACATTAGGCCTGCTCTGTGCCATTACTAACAACCTGAAGACGCGAATGGAAGATAAAAAGCTGTCTCAGCAGGGTCACCTTGTGGCCGCTTTGTGTCAGCTGGTGGTAAACAAGGCATGTTACTGTATGTGAAGAGTCCAGCCAGCAATTACAGGTTGGAAGTGGTGGAAGAAGTATTCAGCTCTTTTAGTGAAAGTAACAGCATCAAAATACTCTATTTCATCCCGCATTTTAAAGTCTTATTTAAATAAATATTATCATCAAAATGTAATCTATGTAAACTGAAGTGTGTTCATGCAGAAAAGGTCCAATATTGTTATATTACTGGATTATTATTACTGATGCATCAACATGTCAGCACATTTTAATGTTGCACCTTGTGGAGGTCGAGTACAAGTACAGGCTGAAAGTAAAAGTTTGCCTATTTGGGGGTATTACTGATAGGCTGACACCAAACTGAGTTATAGATTGGCCAGACTTTAAAGGATAAGTTTGGCATAAAGTTACTCTGTGCTTTTCTAGTTGTCAACAAATCCCATGAAAAAAACAAACTCACAATGCTAGTGTGTTTCTCGGTACTTTCCAACTTCTCTGCTCTGCCTGTATACCATACCTAAACCTGTTTGTTCCCACTTGAGACATAAAACAAGTAAAACCTAAATCTAATTTAAAAAATAGGCTCAGTAACGTCCTAAAACAGCTAGGCACTGAAGTTTTTAGCAAACAGGAGTAAATAGTCTAATTGATTGGGTCTACTTTTATCTGTGGATTAATATGCCCCACTGAATTCACTGTAAAAATTAAAAGTAAGTCTTACAGAAACTCAATTATTTAGTTCAAAGTCAGCTCATGTGCCGTGGAAACGTAAAACTATCTGATTGAATTTCACTGAGCTTGAGAAAACAAGTTCGGTGATAAGAACATTAAATCATTAAATTTAATTGAATCTGCAACTGTTTAGTTATGCTCATTACAGTCAGATCTGCTTTTACATTTCTGCCTTTTCTCAATTTGAAGTGTCTGTTCTTTCTTCGACACAGGGAACTCACAGTTATTTGTATAGAGACGACAAGTTTCCATCAATGATATTTCTTCACACTTTGAAAAAGAGGGGTCTTCCGGGGAGATTAAACCCCTAAACAATGCATGCTGGGAAGGCTGCTAATATGCTAATCATGTTTCTTTAGAAAACACAATTTGATGAGATCAGTCAACTTTCAGCAGTGCATTCATTCACTCGTCATGTCGAGCCTTGAAGTTTGAAGAACTGAAGATGTTTATAAGTTATGAAATTGCCTGAAACTGAAAACAAGAAACTCTGAGCCAAATTAACTTGAAATAAATGAAGCCAATATATTTACAGCGGCAGGACGATGTATGAACTGACTTCAAATAAACTGCAGTGTAATTCATCGTAATGAAGGAACACGCCAGCCAGTGCAACAGTGTGGCTCATCGTGTGAACTGTGACGTACAGTATCAGGCTTTGGCTACACAGTCAGTTTGTTCAGACAATAGAAATAATTAGAGACAATTAGAAGAATACTACAGAATATCAGCAGCCTGTGGGCCTCTGTAATGTGGCAGTTCAGCCTTTGTCAAGCTTACGCCTGTTTTACATAACTTGTGTCAAAGGAGCACATGCTGTGTGTATGTTAACGTTATCAATTGCTTGTTTAGCGTCTATACAGGTTGTTTAAATTGACAGCAATCCACATTGCGGCGAATACAATGTAGTGCATGTTTCAATCTTTGCCTCTTAAACAGCACATGGTCTTATTATTGAGGTGTATTTTGTGTGTTGTTGAAGGCTTTTTTGAAATATCCCATATAGTATCATTGATGCTGTAATCCATGAATGCCCATGACGTAAACAGATTATGGATATGCTGTACGTGGACATGCTTCAACATGTGCACAGCCACTCTGTCCAGTTCGGCATATCATGATGAGGAGGGAGAGGCAGAGGCTCACAGAAATCGGCAGCTCTCCAGAAGTCTTGTTTGTGTCTCAGCCCATACCTCAGATTTCAGCATCTCTGTGACTTTCTAAATCTGCCGTCTCTGTTTTTAGCTCCTTCAGCAAGGGCAAAAAATATTGATTGTCGTGGGGTTCTTGGACAGGAGGACTTGGACATTTAATTCATAAAGTATCCCGATAAATCCGTCTCTGACTTTGCTGTTGCAGTCACTTAATGTATCTTCATAAGCTAAAATGTAGAAGTTTTAAGCCAACACCTTAACCGTTATCTGTGTAGAATCTGTTAGTGTTTGTATGTCCATAAATTAAAGGGGTCTGGGGACATGGAGACCTTCATCCTCATGGCCAACGGTGATGCCCACAACCCTGGACTGAGATCAAACGCTTTCTGGATGCAGACTGTTGGAAACAGGGCCGCCACCAAAACAACATGCTCACGTGTCTGCAAACACACAAGCATGATGTGGGGATACTGTGCAAATACACACATGTAACACACTCTCTCTCTCTCTGATGAAAGTGAATTTTATCTCACAAGATCCTTCTAAGATATTCACTGAGCTGTCAAATGGTCCTATTCGGCTGAGCGAGCTGTGTGCACATTATGCACACCTACACACACACAAGCCCATATTGCGTGTTTGTATGTATTTGGGAATGACTTGATTCTGGCAAGCTAAGGCCATGTTTCCACCGTCTGCAACCAGTAAGCGTTTGATCTGCCTCCAAAGTTCCAGCTGGCTTTGAGGATGGAGGTCTCCCTCTTCTTGGCCAACCTTTAAAGCCACATGCTCGGTAATTAACATAAAGCACCTTCTACATCGCGTCACTTTAAACGTGGGAAAAATGAAAATAAAAAATAAAATGTGTGAAACTGGGACCAGCATCAATATGAGCATCATCATTTCAGCGTGTTCTCGTTTTTCAAGCAAAAAAAAGTGTGTTAACAACAGTGACCTTAATGGTAAACCTGTGGGTTATAACAGACGTACGGTTCTTCAGCTGTGGTTATTTTGCTGCGTCCCTGTGTACCGTGTCATTATGGCGGGATCAGAATTGTATTTTGTGCTCGAGATGGAACGTAATGTGTTTATCTGAGATCGATCGTGAGGCGAGGTTTAATATGCGGTCCCTAGAGTTGGGGGTGCAGTAATACCACTGGAGGGAAATGAAAATACTGACTCTTTTTTTTTTTTTTTAGGGACGATCGGGGGGGAGAAAAGGAGAGCTTGAGCCTAGAGAAGGAGAGGGGATGGATGCAGAGGTGCAAAGTTTAAAAGATTGCTATGGGAATAATGGCTAATGGTGGCTATTAAAGAGGTGAGGAAGACATAATGTGCAAGTGTCCCACGCTACTTTATATTCCCCAGCATATTTCTTCTTCTTAAGGTTGACTTGTGGCTCAGGTTTTTGCACTGTCACCTCAAAACAAAAGCAGTCTGATCCCTCTCTTAAGTGTGATTAGGATTTTCTGTCTTGTAGAGACAGACAGATGTGTTTGGTTATCTGTTCACTGTGATCCTCAGTGAATTAAAAAGAGACTAACTTCAAAGCTGCACTAATCAACATTAACAAAAATGAAAGAGGCGCTCATAAAGACTACTCCACAGAGACTTATCATGCGACTCTGCACAACATAGCATTTTTCATCTTTCAACTCACTGTTTTTCTTGCTTTTCTCGTTTACAGCCCACAACTGTTTGGTTCACTCTAACTGCTCTAATCAACCTTGTTTCCTTTCATATTAAGCAGGTTTTTTTTCTTTGTTTGTTTTTTGCAAAAAGCTCTAACAAACCCAGCGTACAGTGTGGTGTGTATCTGCCCACTACCAAATGACAAATTCAACAACTACTGAGTTAACATTGTGCAGCATTTGGCAACTAAAGAGCCCAGTAATTCCCTCAGGATTTGGTGGAGACCAAAAACAGAGATAAAAAGAGGATGAATCTTGAACTTAGATTCATCGGGTGTGCAGGAACATGACGTGAAGTTAATGTGAATGCTGATCAGTGTCTGGCCACCATTTTGCCTTTTCAACGTTATAACGTGACGCTGAATACCAGTGTTGTTTTAGAAGCTTGTTGTGCTGCGGTTAAACTTATAGCTTGAGGGGGCAGTTTAATTTATTGTTAAATATGCTTGGTGTATGTGCTTCTTTGCCGAAACGATCAATACCACTCTCATGTCTAGCCATCTGAGGGCAGCGAGAGAGAGAAGACTGATGAGCTTGGGAGACGAAGGCATATCAAACAAGGACTGTTAGATGTCACTTCCATCTGGAGGTGCCAGTCTGTCAGCGTTCATTTGTCCTCAGTAGACCCTGCCATACCAGCAGACCACCTGCTGGCCAACAAGACAACTCATGTTTAGAGGAGACGCAGAGCACAGCCGGGGAGGCAGCCGCCAACTCTGCGCCTTTGAAAATCTATTCAAATTTTGTGTCACTGAAGTGGGGAAGTATCTACATGTACGATGAAGGAGCAGACAGTACTTAGCATTCATTCTAAATGAAACAGAGGAAAACAACTCCTTTTTGTCCACAGCACTGAAGCACAAATAAAAAAACACATACTGTGGTGGATCAATGATCCAGTCATCAACGCTGTTGGACAGTAATGCATCCCATACATTGTTAGGATTATGTTTTTCAGTAATGAGTAGTGTGAATGTTACATTATAGTTTCAGTGTTTTTATCTGGCTTGGCACGGGTACGTTGATATTCATTTTTGTTAAGTTGGAGGGTGTGCGAAGCACACAGCTGAGGTCGGGACTTTACGGAGAGAGAGGCGTGTGCAGTCACTGAGGCTAAGCTAGCTGCTGCTGGATGATCAGTAAATCCCTCTAAATTGCAGGGCTGCCTGCTTGATAAACCACAATGTCTTGTTTCCTATTTCTACACATGTTCCATTTAAAGAGGTGACAAAGAAGCGGCATGGAGGATTTTGGAGTTATCTCAAAGTGCATTTTTAATGGAACTGGGCCAAGTGATGCAAATTTAGTAACGGCTCGCTTTATCGTCTCCGCTTTACCTGCTGTTTGTCATCGCTGTCACCGGAGACTTTCAGATTGACTTTTCAGGCGGCCTCAGGATTTATGAACACACAGACACAGAAGGTGTGTGGAGTGCTGCTGCTTGCGTGACCCTGACACACACACACACACAAAAACACAAAGCTACAATTGGTTATTGAGCTCCTCTGGATCATTATCCCAATAAGAAGAGCTGCTAATGAAAAGAGTGCATATGTTCACGAGCCCTTGCTCATGCTGGGTGAGTGTGTAGGCATGCATTCACAAACACATCGTTTTCTCAGCAGCGTCTAATCACATTTCATATTTAATCACACGGCAAACTACTTTGATTAGAAAATTGGCTGTTTTGACACCGAGTGAGCAAGAGAGATCTGCTGACGTAAGAGGAATGTATTCCCCCTAATGCAATTTGCTGCCTTATTTCTCCCTTTTTTCCCCCTTATTTCTCATGTGCATTGTTTCTTGTGTGAGCTTTGGGCAAGAAGTGCATCAACCCTCACGATGTTCACGCTGCCTTCTCCACACTGCGGTATTTATATCCACCCAGAGAAGCTTTCCTTTGTGGCCTGGGAATCAAATCTGCACATGCAACATTGTGTTTCTCTTCTAGTGGGAGCTCAGACCTGCCAAACGGCCCTTGTGTGTCTTCAAAGGGGGTTGGTTGGCCGGTGGGAAAGGCACTGAAACACAGGAAAACGTGCTACCCCACCCTCCTCTCCTTTTGTGTGCTGGCAGGGTCCATTAGTAAATGAGCAGTTGACCATTAGTTTCCTCTGAATGGAAAATAATGGTTCTTCCTGGAATCTAACCAACAATTTGACCAATTTCGGCCAGTGCTTCACACTCCATTTACAGACTGTTTTCTCCTTTGCTTTTCTTTCTTTTCTTTTTGCCTTGCTCATGAAATCAACCACAGTACAGTCATAGCAAAGATTAAATGAGTTTCTTTCATGTTTGATAATTCACACAAGTACTGAACCTCTTCAACTTGCCTATTTTTTTTTACAAGCGATGCCATCAGGCCACAAACTACTTTTTTACTTCTGTATTTTGCTTTTGTACCGCTTTGATGCGCAGCTTTGATGCATTTGTGTTTGGTTCAAATCCTCTTTGGTCCTCTAACATCGTCTTTGTGTATTACATCTCTTTTGTCATCTCTCTTTTCCCGCTCTCTCTCTCTCTCTCTCAGTTTCTCCTGCTCTCTTTTCCCAGCTTTGACGCCATCTGTAAACATCCCGAGCCCTGATTGAAAACGCGCAACGAGGGGAGTAACAGTTCATGCATAACGAAGCAACAAAGATGAATGTGAGACATAGCCTTTCATAATGAACTTATAAATCAGCCGCTGCCTCTCAACCATATTTAAATCTATTGCCCTTGTCATTTTACGCATCTTGTTGTTGTTTTACAATTTCCCCCCATGTGCTCTGTTGTCATGCAGGTTTTTTAAAATCATTTCCGTGTCAGCGTTACATTTTAATTTTGCTCCATTTGTTTCCTTGCTTGTTAGTTAATTCCTTTAACTTATTTTGCAGACGGATGTCTCGCCCACACAGATTACAGATTTATCTCGTCTCGCTGCAAAAATGGTCCAAACCCAAACCAATAAAACAACCCAAAGAGTGTGTCTGGTCAGAGTTGCTGCAACATAATTTGGGCGCCTATTGACAGACTCAGGCAGGTGTTTTTTTTTCTCCACCTCTTGCCGGCAGCACGCTTTTGAAAGGTTATTATAGTTGTTCTCTGATCGATGCAGAGAGAGCCGTGGGCAATGCAATGATCCAGCTGTATCTCTTCACACCCCCTGATCTGGCTTTCTCCTCCCCCCCCTGACTGCACCCTCTCCCGCAGGAGGACTGAATGTTGGACGGGTCAGGAGGTTAAGAAGGCTGTTATCCATAAATCTATAGTGGATTTTTAAAGTCAAGGGACGCTGTTATGATATAAGCAAGGGACGTAATCAACGTAAATCCTGGGCTCAGGAGAGGAGTGTGCATGTGCGATTGTAGTTTCCTTTATTCTTATTGGTCCAAAAAAAAAAGCTGATCTGGCAAAACCTGTTGACAGCAAAACCTCAATAGGCTGTAAATCCTATGCATCACATTTTACAGAAAAACAGCACACGAGAAATGTGTTGCTGGCAGCAGGGAATCAAAAAATGGAACATGTGGAACTTCAGTTCTGAATGACTGAATATCCTCATTTTCAGAAAAGCGCAGATGTTGTGCATCAGCTATTTTCTTGTTACTCCCCAAAAGCCATATTCTCTCTTGACATGGAGGTGTGCAGAAAATCACTCATTCAATATATCAAGTTTGAGCTCGGCCCCGGCAACGATCGCCCATATCTACACCACTGCCGTCAGCACACACATTGGTCCTTTGCAGGCCTAATGTGTGCACTGATAGCTAAAAATGTTCAGGGCTGCTGAGGACTGATGAGGAATCAGCCTGCAGGAGCCACGGCCACATTAGTTTACTATAATTATGATAAATCTCTGATCTAAAATACCTGCTTGTTTATGCAGCTGATGAATGAGTTGGCTTTAATTACTTATTGAAACAGAGTGTTTTTTGGCATGTTTTAATGCTGCAAAGAGCCACTGCAGACATGAAAAAGCTGCAAATAAACTTGATGCAATGTGGCAGCCACGATAGGAGGCGAATGTTTGAGCAGGAAAACTGCTTTTCATTTATATTACCTGTCCAAAAAAACAATCCATGTTATAAATCTGATGAGTCACGATTTACCATACATTTCATTTTCAGAGGATGACAACACCTCTATAACATATTTTCATAGACTGACAGAATGTACACTGCTCTCATCTCCATTCGCTTCTCCAAGACAGCAAAACAACTATTTCTGCAGAGCTGGCTCCTGGGCAAAATCTCTAGTAATGTGTTTACAATGGCTGGCAAGAAAGTACAAAGCCGCAATCCAAACACTTATTACCAACAGGGACCCACCGTAAGGTCAATTACAATACATGAAAGTCAAACTGTGTTTTATTCTGCTCTGGAAAGCTGTAATGGTAAACAACATTTGGAGGAAAAATGAATCACACTCAAAAACTTAATACTTAAGGAGTGAGAAGAAACTGCTAAAATGGTAGATAGTGGCACTAAATCGTGCTGCAGGACATTTTGTGTGATGTGCGTAGGCATGCGTGTTTGCTGGAATGGACACAGATACATTTGGGGGATATTAGACACATTCAGTTGAGATTATTTAGCTGAAGTTTAGGAGCCTCAAAAAGTCTCCCTGTGATACGTCTGTCTGCTCTGCAGGGCTGTGGGTGTGCCCCCCTGGGGATTGGCTGAGCCCGGAGAGCAAAGGCAGATCCTTCCCCACGCTGAAATGCCATCATCCTGCTCCATCACCCCCATCCATCAGTCACTTCTCATACGTTTCATATTCAGTAAACAACTAAATTTGCATCTCAACACTATCCTCCCAAGAAGAACGACAGCATCATTTTCACTGCTTCAGGAAATACGTCGATATTTCCATTCAAGTGACCTCAAACCTTGACCATAGCATTGTCATATCATGAAACAGATTTATTCTCCAATGGAGATTTGAATCAGGTTTTCAAGGCACAGGCAAATGATATTGTCCTGCCAATGAGGAAGACAGAAAACACATCTCTGTCATTGTGGAGGGCGTGGACAAACAGCATATTTTGTCACGGTGTGTTATTTTCTCTCGAACGACATATCAGGCTTGCAAAATCCCCACGTCATAAACAACATTGTTTACACACTTGCCTGGGTAAGTTAAATCTTAAAAGACTAAAAAATATATTCACTAAAGGGCAGAATCATCCCTGGGCAATTTTGGATCCATTCTTAGTATTGTTATTAATGTCTGAACACAATTATGGAAGAAACTGCACATATGGTTATCTCTGAGTATGAACATATATTCATATTCATTATCTTCTGTCAGTCTGTCACCCAGTTTACAACAAAATGTTTATGAAGCAGGAACAATAGAGCTTTAAAAAAAAAAGTTAGTTAGAGTAGTTAGAGTGCTAACATTCAGCCCACTCCTTCCTCCCCCATTCAATTGGATTCACATCACAACGCCGGTGTTGCTTGAAGAACATGCCGCTTCAAGTGGTTGCCAGCTCGCTGCACAACCTGCATATTTCATGGTCAAGTGGAGACTCATCCAAGTCAAGTGATAAAATCTTTTGTGGTAAAGTAATGAATTAATTTTGAACCAGTAGTGATTATATCCATTTATGTTGTGCGTGTTGATCTGACAAGACAGTGTCTGTGTAGCTTCCCAGTTTGTGAACAAAACCTTTTTAGCTTTAGCTTACTGGTCAAAAAGGAGAGTGGGCACCTTCGGCGTGGCTTTACAGCACTAAACTCCTTCAGCTTACTCCACAGAGCAAAAGCTGGACCACTGTTAACCCTGGTCTTGTTGTTCCATTTGTAGCTGAGCACTCGGGATTTGTACCAAAGGTGAAAAATACGAGCTTCCTCTCAAAATGAGATTTTGACAGTAAGCACCTGGTTTCAATTAACTGGCAACTACGAAGACTCTTGTGTTGAAAGCAAAAGGTACATATGTTTTCCAAAACAGGCTGCTGATGACACAGAGATACCACATGGTACCAAATGTTCTTAATGTTCTTTTGACAGACCTGTCAACATTTTTTAAATGATTCATTCACAATCATAATATTTTTATTAAGGGGCATACTTTCTAATAAAAATGTTATTGTTGTTGTTAAATCATTCCTAGAAAGTATTCTTATAGGCATATAAACAAATAATTTTGGGATTTTTTTTTTTTTTCAGTCTTTTAAAATCCGTTCTTAGAACATTATTATCACACGGCTGCTCTTTTTTCGACTGCATATTATTGGTAGCTCATCATGCTGCTGGCATTGGTGTTCCAACTCTATCAGGTTCCCGAACATCATAATTTGGAATTTTTCCTTTTACGATGGACTCAAGATAACCTCTAATAAAAATTATATCACATGTATGGATTTGTTAAAATACATAACATATATGAGATACCCTTGTCAATTATTTTGTGAAATACATTTGATCAGACACAAACACTGTTGGCAGAATCATATTATATGAGTAGGCACTTGACTACTTGCAAAGTGCGGTATTGGGACTGACCCAATGTCGAGATCACTCAGAAAGAGCTGCAGCACCATCACAGTTTCTTTTCAAACCTTTTTGCCAATGTTGTTGGAATGTGGATGAACTTATGTCATATCCGCATATGAGTTTATTTTTTAATTTCTGTGTCATGGTAAGCATTTGGCCTGGAGATCACTATGTTATAAAGACATACATCTTCCAAAAAAAACACATTACCATATTTAGTACTTTTGTAAATACCTCCAGATTCTTTCCAATAAGATATCTGATAGTTTCCAATAAGATATTGAGTAGTTCAAAGTGAATATATCTGAGGCTTCAGGGCAGAGCTGCAACTTGTGCTCGAGTGAGGCCAGAGACATACAGCGGCACTGATTGGACATTTCCAGCTGTTACGAGCTTGCAGAGACAGCAGCGAGAATGCCCCAAAGTGGTTAAACATGCCTGATTGCACACAGACAACCGGCTATTGGAACGGATCGATCAAGTGCAGCTGGAACAAATCATACAGCCAGCCCGTCTCTAATCCTCTCCGCTCTCTCTCCCTCACACCCTCCTCTCCCTGCATCCATTTGCCACTTTTAACTTTCTCTCTCACGTCTCTCCCTTTTGTCGCTTCTCCCCAAAACTGCGTCCTCCTCTTGTTTAACCAGTCGTCCTTCGTCTCGCGGGTGGTATTCACCTGCGCCAGCTTTCACCCAGCTCGGCCATTCTCTGCATGCATTATGCCGCTTCCCTCCCTTCCCCAAATTAATTCTCACTTCTTTTCTCTAATAAGACAGATTAAGCAGAAATATATATGAGGATAGAATCTAGGACAAGACCTCTCTTCTAAAGTTACAGCACTAATATGCAGTATCACACTCACAGTGCCAGCGCCAGTGACATTATCTGCAATCACCCCTTCCATGCTAATGGAGTCATTGAAGGATGTCCCAGCTCTGTAGCCACACAGAGGAAAACTCAGCTGTAACAGATGACCAGAGCATATTAGAAATTTTTCAGAGCTTTTGATTTGTTTCTCTCTGTGACAGCGCTGCCGAGATTGAGTTGTGAGGTTTCTCATTACACATGCCGCAACCACCTCAGCACTCCTGTTTATCTCTCTGCAGAAGACATAATGAATATCCCGATTGACAGCGTCTGGGCACTAATTAGTGTAATAGTGTAGCCTCACCCTCTGTGAAGGTTATTTCTGAAAGGGATATGCGTTATGAAATCACAAACCTTCCTCTGTGTCTACCTCATGTCAAGCTGCCAATTTGTAGGTAATGAGAATCTCGGCTGGCATTTCTGTTCCTTCACAGGCGAGAAACAACTTTTTCTTTTAATCCCTTTATTGATACTGCTGGGTGAATACTAGCCAGGAAGTCACACCCAGGAAAGGAGTTATTTTGAGATCATAATTTACCAATTTGATGATGAAAATAGCATGGCCTGCTTATGGGTTGGCCTCTAACCAGCCTGGAATTAAAACCCAAAGAATACTTTATCATTGTTTTGGTAAATTAATTCATTTCTTTGTTTGGATTATTTCTGCAGAGGTTGTGCAAGTTAATTATTTTTTCTATCATTTTCCCAAAAACTCATTTTCTCCTTTTCATCAGCAAGGTTTCAAACTGATTTAGTCAACGTAATTACCATGCAGTTTGTAGCAACTAATTCAATAATGTAAATTGGTCGCAGTACAACAACAAACTCGAGTTTGTTATCAAGTATAATGACATAATTCATATTATGATCAACAGGTGGGATCCATATTAAAAACGTTGTGCAGAGTTTTAAGAAACAATCTCAATTTAATAACGATGACTAAATGTGACTAGACCAACAGGGAGAAGATTGTCTATTATCTATCTATTCTTAATGCTTGCCACTGAGTCAGTATCAATACAGATAAAGACAAAATGGTACTGTTGTTTGCTCTGGTTGATTTCGAGTTGCTTCAGCCGCTAACTAATGATCAGACTGCTGCCTGCTCTCCTCCTGGCAAAATAGTCTATTTGCGATAGGGAGTGAGGCAGCGGGAAAACACTGCTTTCTTTGTCCACAGGGACCGCCAAAATCAACACTCAAAATGAAAAGTTCAATTTAGCTGCTTTAAACAAATAGTCCATTTAGATAAATACGCTTTATTTGAAGCCCACAGTGAGACAAGAAGATTAATACTGCTCTCATGTCTGCAATTAACACGCCATATCTGTTTGTCAAATACGGGAATGAAAAACTGAGAGGAGGAATTTAGCAGAAGTGGAGCTTTTCACTCTTTATGCTATGCTGAGCTAATCTTCCACTGGCTCCAGCTTACTATTAAGTGTACAGATATCAGAGGAGCTTTGACAAGGCAGCAAGACAAAACATCAAACTTTTAACTCTGTGTATGTGCGCAGTTAGTATTGAATACATATTTTGTACATAATCTTATACATCATGTAAACAGGTCAGCATTTTTTGTGTATCACTTCTTCATCACATCATATATTCTAAAATTGTTTGATTATGAAGAGGTAAAAGTTCGTTGCGAAAAAATGATATGCTAAATTTGAATCTAATGTTAAAATCTACCTTGAACAAAAAAGGACACAGTAAAACGTTCTAATGTAAAAGTAAGCTGAATTTTTTTTAACCAATATTCTTTGTGACATTGTACCTTAACATTTAGGAGAACCTGTACATATATGTAACTTTTACTGTTTGGGAAAATAAATGTACCTTTTTGCCCTCAACATATACATATACATATACCTAGAGGTCTTATAAAAAGCCCTGTGGGTACATTAGCATTAGCACTGTATCCCTATTTCTGAGGGTGCACAAATGTTAAAATAGCTGGATTTACTGATGTTACTAAAACACACATTTTGCAATTAGTTTCCTCATCAAATAAAATACAGAGGAGATCAAACAAGGGGGATGCAGCTGTGTCACTGAGTATAAACACACTACAGGCCACACAGTAGAGGCCTGATGGAACATAATGAGATTGGTCTGCTTGCATAATTTCATATTTTCTCCTGTCTGTCTCTGGTTGTGTTTGTTTGTTGTCACTGAAGTATGAGCCATTGGTGGATGTTCTGCCATTTCAAGGACATGACAGATTCCTCCTTCTTCTGTTCCTGAGTATCTTACACTACAATTCTTTCCCACCACTGGCAGGCGATGTGACAGGATGTAAATGCCACTACAGTCACTGGATGCAGCCTCGGCAGAGCTATATGTCAGTGTTATTTATGCTACATTACATAAATAACGCCTGCGATTGCCCAAAAACAAATCCGACTTCATGTCTTTCAACTTCATCAGCACTGTCAGGTGATTATTTCAACTGTAAGAGACCTACATTATTCACAGCTATTAGCTTGAACACTATCTCTCACAGATCTGTCAATTGTTCAACAGGTTCAACACTGTTCACTGCGTGCGTATTTCCCCGGGCAGCAAAGGACTAATCTCTCACAGCAGAGAGCAGAGCCCTGATAAGTGGCCTGAATTACTGTCATGCGGAGAGAGCTTATTTTTGAATGTGATAAAAAAAAATTTAAAAAAATTCTAGTGCAACATCATTTTGCAGTCTGAGCTTCTGTTTCAAGACCAGAGCTGTTTTCCATATGGGCTTTAAAGGCTTGTGACCATGCTAAAAATCCCACCTGTGTGCAGCTATCAGGGATTTTTCTCCTCCATTACTTCTGACTGATAAATCAATACTAAAGCAATCAGCAATAACGCATGAAGTTGCTTTTTCAGAGTGTTTTATAACCTATTAGCTTCATCCCGAACATCATTTCATAGGTCAACCACAAGGTGAAATTATTTAGTCTGCGCTCAAGCCTGACAGATGGAGCGGTGTAATAACTGAATTGTAATATTTGCATTTCTTCTAGCAATTAGAGCAGGCTCCATTCATTTTTAAAAAACACAGATGTTGCAGGTGTCGGGTTAATAAACATTGTATCACTCAGTTAACGTCTCTGCTGGACAACCATTTTCCCAATATTACTAATTTATTCACTTATTGAGTGTTTTCTTATTTATTAGCTCCATCACTCATATAATTTAATTGACAGAAACCTCATTGGTATAAGTACTTAAAATGAGTTATAAATTGATAAGATTGGGTTATTATTTTCCCAATATTTTATTTTTATTCCAAAATGAAATACTTCAACAGCTTCTGAACTTGACTTCTGTTCAAAGTAGAAATGCACAAAGTAACTTTTTGGTTTTTGTCAACATTTGTTTTTGTTTTTTTTTTTTCATCAAACATCAAAGCATAGAGTTTGAGCTTACAAAGTGTACATTTTGGTTGTGCGGTAAAGAAAAGTCAGTGTGAGGTAATTTACAAGGTAAGTAACATCACGCTGTAACTCTATACAGAGCAAGTACAGTTAAACATTTTGGAGGTGAAACAGAAAGTTGGGGGTTCAGATATCAGACTCAAAGTCTCTCATCACATAGAAAACTACATGCACATACAATACAGTCTGTAAACTGTGATGGATTTTTACAACACAGTTTGGATGATAATTTTATCTTTCGCTTTTATTTTCTCCTAACTAAATGTCTAACCTGGGGGTTTGTTGAAAACCTGTTTACCCTTATACCTACCTGAGTGCTTGAGATACCTTAGTGACCTATATGACAGTGAGCACAGTATGTGTCTGCAGAAGGTCCATATAATCAGGATCTCTAAAAGTCCTGATTATATGAATTCACACACACACACACACACACACACACACACACACACACAGGTAATCACATCTGATTGCAGGCTGATTCTCAGGAGGGATTGTGGTATTGTGCCTGTCACAGCCCTGTTTCCTCTGTGTGTCTGTCATCACTCATCTGACTCTGTTTCATTAGAAGCCGAGCAACAATGATGGCTTGTCTCGTGGACCACACGGCCCTCCATCACAGAAAGAATGACGGGCAACAAGAGAGCTGACTGCTGGATTGTGGTCCGAATAGAGATCAGTGATATGCTGAAGAGCCAGCTTGAGGCTATACGAGCTGAACAAATATGACTCACGTCGCTTTATCATCTCATTCGCGATCATTCTCATGCAGAGCAAGTTTACAGTGCAGCTGATTTAAAAGGAATATGGATTGAGCCTGACAGCTATTTGCAAGTATCATTGTTTTGTTTTTATGCTATATGATGGCTTACCATAACATGTAGACATTTGTGAATGAAAGGGAAACCAAGTGGTAACTATGACTACACTCTTGCCAGCAGTTAGGTTTTAGGTTGTACTTGCAGATGTCAGCACTTGAGGTAAGTGAGGCCCTCCATCACAGAAAGAATGACGGGCAGCGCAGGGACTGACTGGTGGATTGTGGTCCGAATGGAGATCAGTGATATGCTGAAGAGCCAGCTTGAGGCTATACAAGCTGAACAATTATGACCTTGGGCGCTTTATGCAGTGTGTAGTGCAGTAGATCTAAACGGATTTGACCTTGGCTGCTATATAATGGTTTACAATAACCCCATGTGCAGACATTAGTGGCTCATTGTTAATAACAGTTTTTTTTTCTTTACCTGTTCTGTTTTATGTGGTTCATGTGATCAACATGTATCTATTTAACTTGGCATGTTAGCATTGTCATCGTGAGCATGTTAGTAAGCTGACATTTTCGCTTAAAGCTGAGCTGTGCCTGACTCACAGAGCTGCTAGCCTGGCTTTAGACCCTATCTTGTCTTGGTTTCGAAAACATCAGCGTACCTACATGCCAAATAATCCAAAAATGCAACTGTGAAAAAATACGAGCTGTCCCTTGGTGTGAGGCTTGTGTGCTCTAATGGCTGGAAAAGTAGAGGAAGCAGAGGACATTTCCACAAACAATTTCCCCAAGAATCATGTCACACTGCGGTATCGATCAGCCGGTCCGAGATTACCACTTCGCCATGCCTCTACCCTCGCAAAGCTGCAGATCAATAGCTCTGAGGAACCAGATAAAGATAGCCCAAACTATCACACTGCAGAACTGAGCACTATCTAAAAATGTTGTGAGGAAATAGCAACAGGGCATTCCCTGTGGCTGAAATAAAGAAAAAGGAACCTAATCCTGCACTGAGCCACAGAAAGACAGCAGATTTGGAGCAGTCTATCTGAGAGGCCTTTGGATGTTGTTGTAAAGGAAATGTCAGCGTGTAGCAGAGGTTTGATTTAATCCACTAATATGGTTCATTGAAAAGAAAATAGTGTTGCTTTTTTTATCTTTGCTTGAGTTACATAATCCATAAGCCATTCATTTAAAAAATATGTAAGCTGCTTTGTGGTAGGAGGAAAACCTTGAACTAAAATGTATTTCAAGCCATAAAAACCCCTGAAAATAACATTTCCTCTCATTAGATGTAAATCTTGCTCAGAGGACCAAACCGTTTGGATCTTGTTCTGTGTGGAACAAATGAGAAGAGAGAACTAGACCTCTCAACTCTGTACCAAAGGGGAGAAACAAAAAGACAAAAGGCAAAATCAAGGCGCACTTTTTGACAAGGGGGATTCTTTATTTTCCCGTTCCCAAATGCAAACTATATATTGCAGATGATGAAAACCAACTCTAAGTTTTGCAACATCCCTCCTCTCTTCCCATCACCACCTTAAAGAATCTGTCAAATGTGCCTTCAAGCCATATGCTCACATAGTTAGACCTCAGGTCTCATCGGAGCAGGGCGGTTCTAGCCAGTCCGTCTTCATCCCTGGCTCTAGGACAGAGCATCAGGTTCACACTGGGTTACATCCAGACTTTCCCAGAAGAGTTCCTCTCGGGGAGTGAACTGCTGAGTGATGAATAAAAGTGCGATCGGGATTCACAGTCAGTGCTGTTTTCATGGCTCAGATGAAAACGATAAGGTAGAGCAGCTTTGAGAAAATCTCATCATTAGTCCTCTCACAGGCCAGGATTTAATTATCTACACATCCAAATCATCTGCTTCCCTCTTCTCAGCAGATTATTCTGCTCCTGAAGGATAATAACCATGATGCCTTTCGCTTCTTTCCTTGCCTGCATGGTAAAACAGCAAAATACTCATGTCTTCTTTGTGTGTGTGTGTGTGTGGATCCTCACAAATTGTCATTTTCCTTGATAGGGGGATAGTGAGGTGATGAATAGGTGTGTGCGTGTGCAGCCTGTGTGTCTGAACACGTGCTTGCGTGCGTGCATACCAGTGTGCTGGGAAGCCCTAGAAATAGGTTCATGTAAAATTAATCTTCAGACAGAAAATTGACCCAGATGTGGTGCAATCTCATTGTGCCTAACTACATCAAATGGATCCCATGACAAAGACAGAGTGTAAGAGGAGCTAAACAAGGCTTGCTGATTAAGAGCTAACAAGAAAAAAAAGGAGGATGCAAGGAAAAACAGGGGTAGAGGGAGGAGGGAAGATAAGTGGCGACTTGAAGTGAGAAGAAGAAAGTGAAGACAGAGAGGAGAGCTCAAACCTCCTCGGAGAGCATTGTAATGCAGCTGCCTTATGTCTTAATGTTGATCACACTGATTCTGGTGGGACCTCATTAGCTCAAGGCAAAGAAATGTGCTCAGCCATCTATTGCCTTGCAGGGAAATACACAAGTTATAGTGTAACAACATTAAGTTAGTTGCCCAGACCAGTAGCCCTGTCTCGCTCCTTAGCCTGCTGAGCATTTATTGGCAGAGGGAGCGGGAGGGTTCATTCTTACAGAACAGTTGTGATTTCTCGCAACTTGGGTCTTATTTTCATAGTTAGGGCCATCATTTGTATCGGTTATGAACATTTTGCACTCACCAACATATATGCAGTATAAGAATGGGGCGATATCCCTGACGCCCAATGACCTTAATGAGCAGACACTGTAAATAAAGCAAATCTACCAAGGCCTATTTTAACCACAAATTGTTTGCCCTGAATAAGTTTAGATTCAGGCTGAATTTCCACCATACTGGTTGTCATGGAAATGTAACATATATTCCCCTCCATCACAAGTGATGTTGCCATATATGTTACCTTTATGGCAGTATAGTCTTGTCGCATACATACATCCTCTGGATATATTAAGTTTATAACATATAAAAATGTATATATGATTATTTGTATGCATAAACATACAAATTTAACCCATACAATATACAATTTGTATGGATTAAACATATGTTATGTATTACACCATTACAATATCTAATGGGTTTCGAATATAGTTTTTACCTATATGTAAATATATGTTTTTACTTCATACATACCTAAATATCAGATGTGGAAATTCAATATATGGTATAAAGTGTTCCAGGACCCTGCAGCACCTGCACCTCCAAAAACTACAAGACTTGGCCACAAAACAGGTTATTAGTTGATTGTATGTTAGTGTTGCAAATTCTCCCCAAAAATTATTCACACAATCAAATATCTTGTAATTTGATGATCATGTGAATTTCTGAGATGTTTGAGATTTTGTCAACTGCTTCAGAAGCTCTGTAATCCAATTTCCCTTGTGGCATGTGTTAAAATATCTGTTATAAACAGTGGTAAGCTTGTTTTAATACTTTTGGAGGAGCATGTTACATGTTGTGCCTCAGTGTAAATCTTAATAAGACTCTGCAGGCATAGAAATAAATCTGAACCAACCATATTGCATCTTCACAGACATCTGCAGGTTCCTACTTTTCTCCTTTTTGATTTCTGTTCAAAACAGAAAGTACAAATACAAAGTAACTTTGCTCTTCTCTGTTTTGTCAACATTTCTTAGGATTTAGAAATCCTCAAACAGCCTCTAGCCAGCTTGTGAAACACTTCTTCAGTTACCAGACAAGTCGTAAATGCCAAATATTTCTGTAATCGGCAATGTCTAAAACAACAGGTTTTCCTTAATAATCTCTTCTAAGTAAGTGTGTCTAACCCAGGGGTTTGTTTAAAACCTGTGAAATTGTCTGACTGCTTGTGTTTGAATTTTGACTGCTGTTACTGCATTCTCAGATATTAACAATTAACTTGGTGAGCAGGATGTAATGTTGTTATTACTGAACAAAACCACAAAATAAGACCAAAGTTGTAATAAATCAGAATTCTTCTTGATATAGTTCAACGCGGTCACCTTTATGACACTGGGTGAAGTATATGTCTCTAGTGAGGTACGTCTCCAAAGACAAATACAATACAATGCAACACATGCACACACATATATATACACACACACACACACACACAGGCAACCATGTCCGATCACAGACTGATTCTCAGGAGGGATTGTGGTATGTATCGTGCCTGTCACAGCCCCATTTCCTCGGTGTGTCTGTCATCACTCATCTGACCCTGTTTCATTAGAAACCGAGCAACATGATGGCTTGTCTCGTGGACCACACGGCCCTCCATCACAGAAAGAATGACGGGCAGCACAGTGACTGACTGCTGGATTGTGGTCTGAATAGAGATCAGGGATATGCTGAAGAGCCAGCTTGAGGCTATACGAGCTGAACAAATATGACTCACGTCGCTTTATCATCTCATTCGCGATCATTCTCATGCAGAGCAAGTTTACAGTGCAGCTGATTTAAAAGGAATATGGATTGAGCCTGACAGCTATTTGCAAGTATCATTGTTTTGTTTTTATGCTATATGATGGCTTACTATAACATGTAGACATTTGTGAATGAAAGGGAAACCAAGTGGTAACTGTGACTACACTCTTTACCAGCAGAAATACACTTATTTGCTTTCTTGGCAAGAGTGAGACTAGGAGATTGATACCACAAAAAAGATTGGTGCAACAGGAAACAGCTAGCTCTGTCCAGAGATGTAATGTGGAATTAGATATCTTCACAGGTGCCAGTAAGCATGTTTTCCACCCCTTTACAGAGCCAGGATAGCTGTTTCCACCTGGTCATTCTGGCATAGTATTTAGCATACAGATCCACCCTAAAACACCTCTGCGATGTAAGTATTTTGTGGCATATCTACTGTTGTGAACTCAACTTAGAGGTGTATATTTCTTCTTTGCCTGTCTAATCTCAGCATTGTCTTCCTCCCTATCTTTTCCCCAGAGCTCTAGCCCTGTGGATTCATGAGAGACTCTGTCGTTGCGCCAGTGAAGCTGCTGCTGCACAGAGATATGCTGAAGGTCGTCCGGGGGTGGCTGTAGGTGCAGAGTCCAGCGGAGGCAGGACACAGATACAGATTCACTCATGTAGTACTCTCAGTAATACTCCATAAGCTGCCCACAAGAGACAGACACACACACACACACACACACACACACACGCTTTCTCACAGCTCCTCGACACACCATGCCACCCAATTTGAGCCTTTATTACTGTGTGGTGAAGGAGAGGATCAAAGACACGGACCCAGTCAACCTTGTGCAGGCGCATACTGTACACACACACACACACACACTCACTGAGTAATCCCATACAGTACTTGGTTTGTGTGTTTGCTTGGAGTCATGTCAGGTCAGCCACGGTCTCCTTGTCCTGTGATGAAGGGTGCCGTGTTGGACTGTTCACGGCTCAATGTGACCTGCTGCACTGTAAATATTTATTGAGCAGGGTTGCACTTCATTTATCTTTATGTGTTGCTCAGCTTATTTACTAACGTAAGATAAAAACTGACAGATTGATGTTGCAGGTGATGTGGAAACGCCTGCACCTTTTGCCCTTCTTACATGCTGTCAGAATGCCATCGCTGTTTTGGTCGCTCTCCTGTGGCAGGAGAAGGTCTTTAGTGAAAGGGGTCAGTCTGGCAGCATGAGCCTGTGAGGCTGAGCTCAGGGCGACAAACACCTGCAGATACAGAATGAATCTATGTAACAAGACTGTGGGTAAATACTTTGACTTTTCACTCATTATTAAAATGCATTTTGAGTGCATATATAACTATACATGTACAACTATAACTAACACTTATAGATAAATATAAACATTTACAAATCTGTGCATGCACATGCAGACTGAGATACAACTTTCCAAGCACATTTGCAATTAATATAGCTACAATAATACATCCATACATTTACTGGAGGAAAATACCCATCCAGACAGGTCGGAGGGGATTCCTCGTTGGTGGACTTCAACTATTTCTGTGCAAAAAATTCTTCCCTCCTCAGCAGGAATATCAAACAGCAGGTAGTTTTTCATCTTCTTGCATCTATGTTGCTGGACTCATTGCCAGGTAACAAGTCTTACAGCCTGCTGTGAAAGTCCCTGTGGTCCAGGTGGTCAGTTTGCCTCTGAACTAGCTGAGCTCTCAGTGCCAGCACAATCAGCATCCTCTTTTCAATACTAACAGAGAAAATGTCGAATAAGTGTGGTCATTACAAACACCCAAGACATTTTAAAATATCTGGAGCATGACATTACACAGATAGGTAACTATAACACTTAGTACTTGCCACTTAGAACACAAGACTGGAAATGATTAGTACATTGACTTTGCACAGGGGAAAAAGAGAGTGGAGGTGGTGTCATTTAAATTTGTCTTTTTTTGTTTGTTTGTTTGTTTTTTTGCTGTTTATTCTGTCCTGTACAGGTAATGTCTGCCAAGGTCACCACCTGGCATTAGTTGTGACATCATCTCTACATTCACATACCTACACTCTGTTTAGTAGTGCCAGAAAACCAAAACAAGGAGCTGAAAGACACTGAAACTCTCTGTAGAGCTGAGATAAACTTGGTGATAATAATATTGATCTGTGGGTTCATTACCACGAGCAACCACTTTTACAGGGCCTAAGAATAGAGGGTTTTGTATGCAGACTATAAATCCCCTTGAGGACCTTTTGTGATATTGGACAACAATACAGTGTATATAAGACACACATAATAATTAGGCCATTGTCAATACAGAATTATTGATTATAGCCACTTCAAAAGTTCATTGTGCTTGAAACATATTGTAGAACACATCTTCTAACCGAGTTTACAGGAAATAGTTTATACTTGTTGCGAATGCCTATGCTCAAAGTTGATATGAAAAGCATGCAGCCTATAGAGAGAGACAAAAGTTAATGAATTGTATTGATAAGGATGCACAGTTTCAGTCAGTTTCTCTGGGGGGGGTTCGTGTGGCACAACATTTGTGAGAAGTGTGGAAAAAAAGATATTTTGATTGAGAGACCCTGCCTTATTTTCACATCCCCATACATCTGGCCAATCACTGCATTAAGTGGGAACAATTACCATAGCGCGATACATCTGAAAGCCTAACAAAAAACAAGGAAATTGACCTTGTGAAAGGATGTGATTTTTTCCAACGTCTACCTCTATTGTCAAAATTTTAAAGCACACTAAGACCTTCAGAAAGGCTGGATGGATGGAGTGTCCACTTACCATACCAATCAACTAATGTGTATAAAGTAGACTAAGCATTATAAATCGCCACATTGATGCCAGTTTTTTAGGATCCCTTAATCATTTTTTTGTCATCGGTACTGCGAATGCACCACATTTGCATTTTGTTTCTGGTCAATGAAACACAGTCTTTCAAACGTTCGCGTCTCTTATTGGTATAATGTCATCAGCACTGTTGGCTTCTGTCTCGATGAAAGTGCAAATGAGCAAACGGCCTGCACTGCTGTCTGACTGCCAGGGGACGGGACTGAACAGAGAGTAAACACTTCTAAAGGAGCGCTTCAAATGAGGCCTCTTTGAACCTGCAGCCACATTGTGAAACTAAATAAA
This sequence comes from Scortum barcoo, assembly GCA_023238725.1. Classification (NCBI taxonomy): domain Eukaryota; kingdom Metazoa; phylum Chordata; class Actinopteri; order Centrarchiformes; family Terapontidae; genus Scortum; species Scortum barcoo. The sequence continues at coordinate 11,501,457 of CM041545.1, forward strand.
TAAGAAATAGACTATGGAACCATGAATAAAAAACACTGCTTTCTTATTCATCTGTGTCATGTGCGCTCATTTTCATCATTAACTGACTCTGTGTGTGTGTATTTTCTTGAAACACATAATTCGTATCCTCCTTTCCCTCTTGCACAGTAGTGAGAACCTAAACCAAGGCCAACTCTCACACTTGAAAAAGAAGCAACTTGAAGGAAGAAAATAAAACAGAATGTGACACCTCTGCTGTTAGCTGTGACTGGTAGAGGTGTGTAAAATGCGAGTTTCACCCTGAGTTGTGAAAATGTGTGTCTATAGATGGATGAGTCACTGCAAAGGAGACAGGCAGAGAAGAAAAGATAAGGAGCAAATAGAGGGTAAGAGATTTCGTGTGCTTGTCTTGAAGTGAGTCAGATTAGCTGCCGAACCGACTCCGCTGGGGCTTTGGCTCTGACATTTTTGTAATACATGATAAACATTGAGGTGGTGAAAATGAGCCGGCATGTGATAACAACAAACACTTTAAAGGAGCATCAGCCTCAAGTAGTCATTGAAGCTTTATGATCATCAATCAAACCTTCGTTCCTCATTCTTTACACAGGCACTTTCCACCAGCTCTACCCCCTCTGTTGGATTCCCTCCAATATCTCATTACCAGCGGTGCTTATCGAATCATCTGAAAGGGAGAAATACAATACTGAATCCACAATCCCATCAAAAAAACATGGATGGACATGGATTTTGGAACGATACAATACATTCAGATTCAAAGTAACCTGATGCTATTCAGTTTAGCTGCAATTTGGGTTAGATATTCACCAAATAGTGCAACTAAAATGAATAATGGATTATTATAAATAGTAAATGAGGACCCCGGAAATGTATGTAATTATGTATTCTGCCACACCAAAACCAGTAAACATCAGTAATCAGTTGTAGAGTAATACACTGGATAACCTTTTGGCCATTTTGTTGTTTCTCTAAAGTGCTGCCGACTTGGTATTGGTATGTGTCATCCCTGTGAATGAGGCATTTTCAGTCACACTGGACGGGCGAATGTCCCTCGAAATTAAACAGCTAATTAACATTACTGTGAGTTCACACGTCCCTATCTTAAATTAATAAAAAGGGCTGTGGTTCTGTGATGACTGCGAATGTTATGGCAATGTCAGGCAGGTCAGATCTGTGGTTGTTTATTAATGTAGCCAAATCTCTGACTGTTGTATTGGTTTTCTGAAATATGCAAGTTCATTTCCACACCTGTACTAATGAGGTATTACTTATTAATTTCTCAACACCAAAGGTAATTAGCTATGTTACTCGTCTCATCCCAGCTTTGTCTCAAAGCCTCCATACCCATTATATTTTTCTTTGTAAATGTGTACAAAATATTGAAAAATACACTGTGTTTTATCAAGCAGCCCGCAGTGTTTAGAAGGTATTACACGAACCGTGAACTGGTGATGTAAGCTAAGCCCCTGTGACTGAACTCAGATACTATTCCCTCTCTGTAAGCAAATGTAAGCAAAGCGGCGGGTGGCTAAGACGACATAGCTCATAATAAGACAATTTTTGGGTTAGTGGGAGGCATATGTCTCCTCTGTGAGCTGTCTGTCCTCTCAGCACACAGAGATAGAAACTGAACCCTCCTTCAAACGTCTGTTAAGACTGTCAACAAGTTGACCGCTGAATTGTGAAAGTGAAGGAGTGTTCCCAAGATTAAATGTTTGATAGAAAATGTCTGCTATGGGTCTATAGGTGTGGCAACAATAACTTCAGAGTGTTAGGTCAGGACACTATTGTAAGGCTGTCTTTTTATAGCTTTAACTATAAATAAATCATTTCGGCTTGTGGGTAAAGAAAAGCACGGGACAAACTTCTTGTTTTAACTTGGTCCACTTTAAACTTTTGATTTGTTTTGTTTTTTACCACAGGACAACCGTACACACAAAACAGGCAATGTGATGTAACACATATTACTCCGCTAATCTTAACTATCAAACTTGACAAGTTCACTATATTATATAGTTCACTTAAATCATATTGTTTCCAACGTAACAATTATCGATGTGGTTATTATTTAAAATGATACAAAACAATAAATCTGAAAGGGCCATTTCCAAAATAAATTTCTACAAAATAAATCTCATCTTACACTATTATGATGCTCAGGTGAGTGTGTGGAACAAAGGATGAGTCCAGGTCTACGGTTTTGACTGTTTTTATGAAGGTAGGTGATGGTAGGTGAGTTAAAGTGTGTATGGGTGTGATTATTGTTTCAATGGACGAACATGTGAAATGTTCATTTCTCATCTGCGCTTCTAACTCACTGCTACATTTATAGGTGGGCACCAGCGAGGCGTGACATTGTTTGCAAGAAAATTTTCCACATTGCTACATTCGCAACATTACTGTAACATATTACAGTGTGCTGTCCAACACTGTATAACATATTTCATGTTTAATGTCCTAGTTTCATTTGACACACGGTGATACATTGAACAACACTGTACAACAACACTGAAATATTTCAGGTTATTTGTTCTCATGGTTGTGTGTTGCGCGGGATGTGTCGCAGTCGAGCAAATAGTTTATGTTACTGAATAAAAAATGGGACTATGGGGAGCACTGGTTATTCATCCTGTATGGAGTTCTGCCCTTTATGACAGCAGGACCTGCTGTGTAATGTGAAAACAATCCCACACCACAGAGCTTCATGTAATTGGAAATCACACCAGCAGTCCAGTGTGCATCAATTCAAGTAACAGGGGAGAAGAAAGACAAACACCATCTATGCATCAGCACCTTGGAAGGAAAATATTTGTCTCTTTTGGTTCTTTCTCCCCCGACAAATTGAATGTTGTGATGGATCGGAATTGGTGACACGTCTCAGTTAGTTCTTAGACACATTTTGTAAGAAGCTGCAAAAGTGAACACGTATTATTAAAATCAATTTGTTTTTGCCGTGCATATATTCACTGCTTTTTACTTTTAATCAGGTAACCTTTTACATAATTTAGGTTTAATTTGTGATTGATAAAGTTCTGTGAAATTCTCTGGCCCTACAAACATATTACAGTAATTGTAATGTTAATTCATGCACATAACAATAGACTGCCTGTGCTATGTAAACATGTCACGTTTTCTGTAATTAACCCTTGTATTGTCACTTTTGGTACCCTTGTGTGCTCAAATATTTTTTTTTTATTTGTACATGTTTATCACAGAATGTTTATCACAGAAAATAAGCTAAGGCCATTGAGTTTCAGGTTTCAGGTAGAAAAAAATTATAATTGAAATTTGACCTGAATACCATACAAGAGTTAAACAGACTAATTAAAATATATTTCACAGTCAGTGCAGGATAACATCTTTTATTCTTTTGACTGACTGAACTCAATGCTTCAGGTTATAGTTTCAAATTGCCACAGTAGGTGAAAGTTCCCTCTTTAATCAACCATCTCCTTATAATTATATTGATATACTACCTCTTTGCAACAGCAAATACACATTAAAACAGAAACAATACAACCTCAGTTACATTTTCTATCAATTTAATTGGGACACGTTCTTAGGAAAACATATCTACAAAAGCTTTCACTTTGAATTGGCACATTGTGTCTTCCCTACAAAATTTACTCTTGCAACACAGTATATTGCTGTGACAAGTATGACAAATATTTAAATAGCTTTTTTTGTTGTTTTTTTACTGCATTAGGAGCAGGGAGACACAGTTAGCACCTAGTTGGTGAACATATTCATTTACTTTTTGTCATCATTTATCAGCTGAAAAGCCAGATATTTTCCTCAGCTTAGTTGGTTTGGACTTGTTTTTTTAGCATTAGGAGCAGGGAGACACAGTTAGCACCTAGTTGGTGAACATATTCATTTACTTTTTGTCATCATGTATCAGCTGAAAAGCCAGATATTTTCCTCAGAGTTGGTGGAGACCAAAACAGAGCTAAAAGAGACTGAGATTGAATATTGAATTTACATTCATTAAATAACCAGAAACACGACTCAAAAATAAATAATGTTGTTCCGAAACTTATGCATGTGTAAAAATGATGCCAAAAACTTGTCAAGCTAAAAGGCGATGATACATGCAATGTTGTTCGAAAAATGTTTCCGATGCCAAAAACCAATTGTCCCAAGAGAAAATGATGTTGTAAACATATTAATGAATAAGGTGTATGTGCAAAACCAGATGATGCTTAAGGCATCAATGTTGTTCGCAGCATGTTTCCGTTGCCTCCAAGTTCAATGGCCCAAAGAAAATGATGTTGTATATTTTTTGTCAAGGTCAGGGAAGATCGCTGTCTGACCTAATTCAGCTCAAATTCATTCAATACCCAAAAGCCCTGATGGTCATTTTTTTCTGTCAAGCTGAAGTTGTACATTTAAAATGTCAAATATCTCATGCACTGGACAAATGTCACAAAAAGCTGCAACACGACACGAACAGGATGAAAGCCAACAGGATAGTTAATAACAAGGAGCCAAAGTCAATATCATAGCAGGTTTAGATTTTCCTTCATAATACAACCGTGATAACAATACAGCCATAGTGAAAGCAAATCCATACTACATATTCATTGTCCATTCTCTCTAAGTGATGAAATGCCATGTGCTAAGAAAATGGAGGCTATGCTAATAGCTGCAAAGTTTAAATTATAAATGCTGGCAAGACAAATAATTAAAAATAAGCGATATCTTGTTTTCTTGTTGTGAAGCTGTATACACAAGTGAGCTGTGATTTTTACAACTGTGAAAAGAAACAATTTGTTCTAAGTGAAAAAAAGTAAGTGTCTGGCCTGCCTTAAAAATTTAAGTTGACTGTACTTAAGAAGACAAGTTAAAATTACCTCAGCTTTAAACCCCTTAGGGTCTGATTGCTAAAAATTCACACTTTTACTTGGAGGCATAATTCAAATCTGAACATGAAAATTATCCACATATTCTTAGACTCAAGGTGACTTTTATTTCCCGAGTATAACATCAATGTCTGTTGAAATTTATGAACGTCCATAAATCCTGCTTAGACAGATGCTTATCAAAGACTCGGCCCTTGCACCCAGCACACCTGTTGATCACCCGAACTCATCACCCCTTCTGACCTCCTCGCTGTAACAGCAGATGTGTGTCATTAACTCAATAGTGCATTTTATCCATTTTAAACCCTGCCTTCTCTCACTGTTGTTCCCAGACTGTTGAGCTGCGTGCTCTGCCACTGTTGCAGCGTCTTTCTCTGTTAGTCAACGTCACTCAGCACGCTGCTTTGTCACCTTTACCTCAGTGTGGTGAGGTTCGACACCGTGATCTTCTCAAGTCTGGTGTCTGTGTTTGGGCTCTGCCTGCATCGCTGACAGTGTGTCGAGCATGAGGGCTGCGGTTTTCAAGCCGCTTCAAGCTTTGATTTGTGCCTCCATTCGATGCCTCATAGTTGTCATGGCAGAGCAGTTTGACGAGTCTCTTGAGGGCAAAACAACCAGAAAGAAAAAAAGAAAAACACTCTCCCAGAGAACAGAGTTCAACTAACTGGTTAATTAGGTTAACAGTTTTATACGTCACAGCAGCAGAACCACAGGTGTAATAAATAAATATTATATATTGATACTAATTAATACTACTACTATTAATAAGTTCCAGGGTATTTTATACGTTGTCTCGCTGTTTGCTTACTCAGATGCTTCAATACTACACTACTTGTGTGCTTCTCCTGACGTGGCCACATCTTGAATGTCTGATGTGAGACAGCTCTGGTGATAAGCTATTATATAGTACTGCAGTGTAAAACAACAATTATAATATGCTCTATTTATAGAACATGTTTCAAGATATACAAAGACTCACACAACAACCTAACAAGCTATTAGTGAGAAAGAAATCATCTCGTATTATCTGTTTTACACACAGACTATGTTTTTGACACTTTATACTCCTATACCATTACTTTACCTGTGAGATCTGAAATTGACATTTGTGTCACTCTTAAGGCCGCGCTCGGTGTAAATGAGTCCCCATTAACAGCCAAGGGATGTGAAATTTCATTACGCAGATTGAGATCAACAGCTTGCCAACACCTTGCTTGTAATGTGCTTGCTTAATGTGCGTGATTAAATCTTTGCTTTTCCCTGTCCAACCGTCATACAAATAAGCGGCAGAATTTTAAGCACCGGCATCCAAACTTCCTTTACAGCTGGTATACAAAGACTACGCCAAGTCAGACTTCACAGCACTGACATGCGGCACAAGGTTGGGACCTGACAACACTCAATTTTCCACATCGGTCTGAGGTTCAACCTCCTGACCCGACATTAATATTCATCACCCTCTCTGCCTTTGAGCTGCAAACACCAGCTCAGCCAAATAAACAAATCCACCCTGATAAGACTGTCCTTACATCAAAGCCGGCGTAGCCCGAGCCATTTAAGATATCGTCCTGGCCTACAGTAAAAAAGTGAATTTGTAGTCATTTTCACTGTTATATATTCATTTACTTTATTCATCTTGCTCCTCAGTCAGCACTTATGAAAGATTCATCCTGCGTGGCTGGTGCAGGAGGGGGAGATAGATGTAGCATAGACGACGTCAGAGACATCATTTTTACTTGCGCTTCCGTGCTTGTTGTAGCCACAAAATCTTTCATATTTTATTACCCTGTGCAAAAATTTATACAAGCTAAAAAAAGACACAAAGATTAAAATATATTCCTGTGTAGTTTTTTTTTTTACCTTTTGTCCACTGCAGCATCGTTTCAATTTTTCTAGAGATAAATGGTTTGGACTGATGAAAACACGATGAAGTCATAAAACATCTAGGAAAACACCTATAGACAAGTCATATGTTATTTTCTGAGTTTATAAAAAATTGTATTACCTAAAATGTAACAAACTGTGATTAAAGTGGTTGTCATACTTTCCATAATAATATATTAAATTGCAGCATTTAAATGACCCAAGAATTACGTATTATTTCCTTGATAGAGACCTGTCATGTTTTAATAAATATTATTTTTATTTTATATAAATCTCCACTAAGAAGGCAATGCCTGAGAAGCAAAATCCAGGGTAAAAAAATGATCATACATTTTTAGCCTAAATGCAGAGAGCACACTGTAATAACTAAAGGCGACTCAGATGAACATTTTTACATTGAAGGTGACTAAGGATTTTAGTGAATTGAACCATGAGGGTGCACAGTGGTTTAATGGTCTTTTAGTGCGTAAATCAAAATGAAACTATAAAAGTGAGGAAGATCCCCAAAGTGTTCGATATTAAATAAATAAAATATTTATAAATATGAAAAGACAGTATGAAATAAATACTCCTATAAATCACTTAAGAAAAATACAGAAATGGAACATGAGAAATTGTTACAGCACAACCTATTATCATGAAATGTTATTTCATAATTCTTAGTTTCGTGAGTGCCAAAGTAATTCAAGGGGCTTGGGCTGGAAACCCTCTCTTCTTTTTCATCCTCACTTTTTTTCCCCCTCCTTGCTCTAGTTCCTACATACTTCCCTGCTTTCTGTGACATGCAGAGCTATGACAGGTATCAAAGCAGAGTACCTTGTCTGAACATGACTATATAAGAAACGTGTCTGATTCAAGTCAGTAAGTGGGTCTGGGATTTGCTGATCTGTCACTCTTTGAATTCAGAACATGTCTGGCTTGTATCTTTTCCTGCCACAGTGCCTCTGACTACAAGCTAAATGCCAGGCTAACATGCATCGGACACAGCACAAATGAACAAACACAGCACCTCCGTCTTAAATCTGCAATGACTGGAGCCACTTGAGGGCAGCAGAAAGAAGCATCATCAAATCGTCAACTTTAAAGTTGATATTGCAAACTTTTTAGCAAACAGTTGCTTATTTACACATTCGGCAGTTGCGGCACATTATTTTCATTCGTTTTGTTTCTGGTCACCTGATGTCTGTCTAATATTATTTATACTCTTTTTTTTACCTCTGTTTTTGGTCTCCACTGACTCCTGGGGAAAACATCTGGCTTTTTAGTTAAATCCTCCACTGTGTTCACCAGCTAGTCTATCTAGGCTTTTTAGAGCTTCTTCATTGAAAGTAGCCGACTGCTACTTAAATAGCCAAATGATATCATCATTTATTTAGACTGGCAATCGATGCTCTTGTATAACACTACAATATCAATATTTCAAACTGCAGTAACACTTAAATTATGCACTAATTGAAGATTAATTTGTCTTCGTATACAACAAGGTAAACAGGCAGTGTAACCAGGTGCACGGATGAAGCTACTTCTTTCGTATGCCTATGATTATTGGGTCGTTCATTATGCTAATCGAATAGTCTCATTGAACACAATTCTTATCAATTTTTATTTACATAGGTCATTTACAGAGTTATCTGAAGCTAGGAGCATTTGATGAATCTGAACACTTGCTGTTTTAAAAAAGTAAGTGAAGATAAGAGTATGAAAATGATTGTTTTCACATCGTCATTTGATACATTATTATAAAGAGCAGTTACAGCCTCTCTACATGGCCTTTTTTTTTTATTTGGTGTTTTGTTGCTGTTGCAGAGATTAGCGATTGTTTCCTCCCCTCTCTCAGCTTTGCCCTCCTGACTTTGTCCTGTGTCTTTTTTTTCCCTCTAACAGACTGGATGAGACAAATCAACAGCAAGTTGTATGCAGTTTATTCATTATTCAGCTTTCCTTTAAGCTTCACTGGGATCACAGATTTAAGTCCAGGCTTTGGCTGGACCACTCAAGGACGTTCAGGGATTTTTTCGGAAGCCATTCCAGCATTGTCTGGGCTTGTGTGCTCTGGAACAGGTCTTCGGATATATCTGTGAATTTGGCCCTGCTTATTGTTCCCTCCATCCCTACCAGTCTTGGAGTCCCTGCTGCTGAGAAGAGCACTAATCCCCATGCTGCCCTAACCGTCCCTCTCTGTAGCGATGGCGTGGCATGTGCTTTTCACCAGATAAAGAACAGTTACATAACATTTTGTCACATTTGAACAATTAAAGACAGAGAATCTTTTTCTTAATACTCTGGGAGACCTCTGAGTGGCATTTGGCAAACTTCAGGTGGGTTCTCATGTCTATTTGACTGTATTTATCACAGTTTGCTAAGACTTGAATGACACTGCTGCAGTGATGGTTGTCCTTTCTGTAAATTCTCCCATCTCTGCAGAGCAACTCTGCAACAGGGAGAATCTCTGTTTGAGTCAAATTTCAGTTCTTAGTCACTTCCCTGACCAAAGATTTTATTGTTGTTAATTTGGCCAGATGGTCAGCTCTACTATGCAATGATGGTAGAAACTCCAGAGAATATCCATCCTTGAATTTATACAGACATCAAAGTAATCTTGGGGTCCAGAGGAGAAATCCACTTTGGATTTGCATGCTTTTGTTTTTGGCCTTAAATTCTGTATAAGCAGGGTGAGCTATTATGGGTGGCTACCCATCTTTTTTAATCATGCTTAATGAATTAAAATCAATTCAGCACAGATGAACTCCAATTAAGTTGTAGGAAACAAGATTAATTGGAGTGCATCTGTTCATCTATCCACTGAACATGATTCAGGGAGGTGCACAGCTATTCATGAATTGATTGGTCAGCTTTGCCTTATTGACTGCCCCAATGACTTGCTTAAAGTAGCATGTAAAAGCCACGTTGCTGAACACATTGGTCTGCCAACTTCTTTCTTGTCGCCTGTTGCTGTCCTTATCTGGCTGACCTCCAGCATGCCTTCTAAGGGTTGCCAAATGCGGAGCACTTACCATCTGTAAGGCCATGGCAATGTGTTGCAAGATTGTAACAAGATTTGGTTACAGTGAATATATGGGATGGTTCTAGGGACTCGCAGCGAAGTAGATGGCATCAGTGTGCATGAATCTTGTCTGTAGTTTTAGATTCTCATTCAGTAATCTTTGAAGTATGTTCTGAATGACACACCGTGATATATGAGAGAGTGAGAGAGATGGCGTCTGTGGAGGGAAAGCCTCCAAGGCGGCACTGCTTGCTGTTTCTTGGACTTCAAACAGTCCATGCTTATCTTTGATGCATGTTTGAGGTCACTGCCGTGCTGGGAGAGGAATCCTCTGCCGCTCAACTGTAAGGCACATGGGGTTAGTATTCCTTGTCTTTGACAAATATGTGGTTGATCCTGTGCAAGTCAGCAATGCAAAACATTGTGAATATACATGAATGTTTCCACCGTGTTTCACTGTCAGTTGTAAGCACTGTTTTTCATCATTCAGCTTTCCTATAAGCTTATAAATATAAAGTTCACTTTTATTGGTATGTGCTGTCAGAAGAATATCACATAGGATGTGAAATGCACCACCAGCCTTTATATTCAAACCAACAAAAGATTCCTTTTCTACTATCTGTGCGTACAACTAAATATCAATTCTAAATTACAATGGCCTTCCTTGGTATAGCCTTACTAGAACTGACTGGAAAAAAGGAGAATAAAATGACCAACAACTAATAAAATAGGCTAGCATGCATAAAACAGTATCAAACTACATAAATTAAAGAGACTAACATGTAGGATCATCAGCAGCATCACCGAGGCAAACCAAACTGAAGCTATCGCTCTGTGGCTGTTGATTTTCTCATCTGCAGAATGATCTACAACGATCGCTGAGTTTGTTGCTGAACTGATATCTGAAAGGTTAGCTAGCCACAGGCATGGCGGAGTCTTACACAACTTTCTCTCGGTTCTTCTTCTTTGCTCCTTCGCCCTCTTTGCATAACAAAACCGCCAATCCACTCAACCTCTCTGGTCTCACTCCTCTCCTCAAAACAGAGATTACCAAACACAGCAGGGAGGCATCACACGCTTCATTAACTTGATTTCATTAAAGAAGGTAGATGCAACCTTTTTTACCTATACTGAGTTACAGTACCGCTGATATTAAGCATTAAGCCATGATGACGTCAACCTTAATTCTGCTGCATTGTTGTGCATTTTCTTTGCTCTATTCACAGTTTGCTAACATGGGTCTGGACCTGTTGCAACCACTCATGCTCCATGTTATTAATATGTAAATGTTCTTTTTAGGTTCAGAAGTGAAATTGTATTATTGATTACATTTTCATTCTCATTGTATAAATGGCCATCATCTCTTAAGAGCATTTCCTGTCTAATGTAACCTACTTTTTTTAGTTGCAGATTCGGTTGTCTGAGTAACATTAAACATATGGAAGTTTGCTCACTGCCAGCTGGGACAGGCTCCAGCTCCAGCACCCCACAAAGGACAAGCAGGTATAGATAATGGATGGATGGATGGATGGATGGATGGTGGAAAGATAATAGACAATTCCCTCATATGCTAAATTTCTCCATATGCTTCCTTGGTGTGACAATCTCAAAAACTATTTTAATACCACACTATTTATTCAAAACTATGTCAAATTAAAGAAAAATATGGCCAGTTGGGTCATTGTAAACACATACCTTTGCCTCCCACTCACTATCTCTATATCACTATTGCCAGCATTTTTTTTTTTATTCCATAAGGACTTTAGCCTGTTTGTAATTTACACAAGAAAGAGATGTGTGATCAAAGGGGAGGCAGAGAACAAATAACTTGAAAATAACCGTAGGTTTTCTCACTTTTTTCTGTCTGAAAAGGCACTACCAGACAGTGAAAAGGTTGATTTTTTTGGATGAGGTGACACGTCTGAGGATAGCATCACACCTTTAAGGTGGGCCTATCAGCTCCTTGGAACAGGCTTCCTAACAGACTGGCTCCCCTGGGGGTTCTGCTCCACACTCTCAGGGTTGGGAGTGTGAGTCATACTCTTCCTGAGATATCACTGGTGCGGCACCCAGAAGAGTCTGGCTCTGCCAGAATGAGGAATAGGGAGGAATAAGGCAGATAACATAAACATACATGGAAAAGGATCCAGATAGGGGAAAGCCGGGTCTCGATTGAACAGAGCAGATGTAGAAATGTGGATACAGTGTATGTCTAAAATGCAGAGATTAGAGCAATCCTTTTTTAATTGATTGCAGATCTAGAAGCATTTGCAGGCTGACCTAGAATCTTCTGTGGATCATAATTATAACATAATCAACGGCAACCAAACCAATTTCATTCTTTTGTTTTTGCAATGTATGTATTGCACTCAAAGGGGGTAAAAAAAAAGGACATCATTGTGTATCTACAGCTTTGTATGTAAGTCTGTGTGATGACTAAAAAGTGTTATTCAATATTTTTCTTACTGTCAATAAATCAGGCCAAATATATGTTTTAATTTAATATATAGTACAAAAACATCTTATGGTATTTCTGAAAACAACTGTTATTATATTATTAGCTTCTATCCTTTATTGATATTCTCTCATGTAACCTTTCTCTGTCATTTTATGGTGGTGATATGACCACATTTTGCTTCTTTGCTTTGTTTTGTTTTACAAAATGTATTGATTTCCATAAAACTTCTAATTAAAAAACAAATCAAATGAGTGATTGAATTTGTTGTTTTACAAGTGCTTAAAGTTTGATGCACAACACTAGCACACAGTTAATTATTTATCCTCAGGCTAATTTATATTTTGATTACATTTGCACCAACTTGAAATATCAGAAAAGTATTATTATTAATATTTCAGTGTTGATTTCAAGCACATTGCACATTCCCAGTTGGATGCATACAGTCTATCTATCCATCCATCCATCCATCCATCCAGAGAAAACTCCATATCCACTGTTGCAATAACACTGTTGTGGAAAGAGCTTAAAACTTGATGCCTCTTGGGAGTTGCTCCTCTGGAATGCTGCTTGTTGAAGTGTAGACAGTGTTCATGTTGGGTTACTACAGTTCATGTAAAAAGGGCTGAAATGCTGAGGCCTACTGCAGTGGGGCAGCACTATGGTTCAAAAGAGAAAAAGAAAGAGGAGATTGAACGAGCAGCGCCTGGCACATAGATAGTGGGACAGATGGCCGTGAGGGTCCATATGGGGTGGGGAGTGTGTCCAAGCGTTCTACTGACATTGTGTATCTACATGGACGCTTGCGTGTGTTTTCCTGCGTGTGCATGCGTAAATCTACGTGATTCGGAGCATCATATGCACACCTATGGATTGTGTATCCTGTGCGGTGGAAAAGCAAGTGCATACAGATAAATCTGTCATTTCGTGTGTGCCCATGTGTGAAGGGAATAACCTGCTTTTTGGACAAATCATCGGCCCCAACATTACCGCCACCACAGGTTAAACTGACCCTCAGCGTGAGCGGCTCGTCTGAAGGAGAAGGGCCAAGAACACGGCATTACTAACGTCAGTTGGTCAGCAGCAGCACACCGCCACACATGGCCCACCATCATGGCACAGCAGAAAACACGAATGCATGAGCACGAATATGAGAAGCAGATAGATCCTGACCCAGTAGGACCCGTGTAGGCTCCTGTTAAACCCAATATGTGGAAGGAACTGAAGAACAAAAACAAAATATATATCTATCTGAAGGCTTTCCATATATAATAAGAAATACAGGAAAAAGTAACAAGTAATACTTTGGAAACAATTTCACCCTAATGCTTTTAAAAAACATGAAAATTGTCTGCTTCAGGTATGACAAGAACCTGCTATCATTATTTATGTGAGCATTGGTGTGTGCTTCCACATATTTTCTCTGTCTACTTGCTGTATCTAATCTGAGGATCAGCGCCAGACTGCAATATTAGAAAGAGGAATGTGGACTTTATGGGAATTAGGTCTGGTACATGACAAACGAGCACGGACAGTCGAGGCTCCCAGACGCTCATGATCATGTCTGATGCAGTCATTTAGGATAAACAGAAGCTCAGGGACAAATGAGCTTAGTTCCTTTCCTGAAAGGAGCTTTGGAATGAGTGCATAATGAAATGTATAATTTATTTATTCTGAGATGCTCGAGGGCTCTATGAAATAAACATGAGAGAGCGAGAGAGAGAGAGAGAGAGAGAGAGAGAGAGCAAAAGAGAATGAGAGAGTGAGACAGATAGAAATGGAGAGGGGGGGGAGGGAGGGAGATGGGAATGCGTGATACCGAAGGAGAGACACTGAAAGCAAATGAGAGAGGAGAAGAACGAAAGAGAGAACAGAAAACACTCCCTCCATGTGTGCCAACAAACACATGTAGGATGTAATTTAAATTCTGTTGAACTGTGCTGAATTGTGTTTCAGTATTGTCAGAATAATCTGTGGGCAAATGTGTGTGTGAATGGGACCCTCGCCTGCATAGTTGCGGTAGGGATACTGCAATAGTGACTTACAGGGGGTTTAAGATGATCAGCAAATGCAAATATGAACTGTAATTAAGTCCTGTATATTAATGTAGCCTTATTTATTCTTACGTTAAAGCAAATATAACCAAAGCTATATTTCAGTGTGATGTAATGGCAATCTTGACATATTTACAGGGCATTTTACTGCTTCAACAAAATCAAAGTGAAGCATTGCAAAACAAAAGACAAAAACACTTAAAGAACAACACAAGGAAGACCAAAATAATGGATACAGAACACTTAAACAAACATTTTGTCAGAGAACAGGGGAATGATGTTGGTGTATGCATATATATGTGTGTGTGTGTGTGTGTGTGTGTGTGTGTGTGTGTGTGTGTGTGTGTGTGTGTGTGTGTGTGTGCGTGTGTGTGTGTGTGGGTGGGTGGGGGGTGAAAGCATAGGAGGAAAGAGAAAAAATAAATAAATAACCAACTAAAGACATATACACTAATCCTAATACTCATACTAATTCTACCAGTGATGCTACTACTACTACTACCACAACTTCCACCAACAATAAAAATAACAAAGTAACAAAGGGAATGTTGGCAGTGAAACTCCAGAACGGGTCAGCAGTGTCAGGGTCAACAGGATTGCTGTTTTTGCCGTGTTTTCAATATTAATATGTATTATTTATTCATTTATTCATTTTTAATGTTGATTTGCGTTTCACTTGTTTGTTTGTCTGATGCCGATCCAGCTTTCGGTCACCACCAGAACTGTGGGCTTGATCCCTTGTCAAACTGCTTCCAGGAGGGGGCCGGTTTTTTCGGAACTGGCAGTCAGGTTCAGTTGCGGTGTTAGTTTGGGGGAGTAGCGAGGTGACCAAACCTTCCTTCACACACCCAGAATGGAGCTCCAGCCAACGGGGACAAGGTGGGTCTTATGAATACTAATATAGTTGAGAGATCAGAAATTAAAGTGAGAAATAAGAGTGGTGAAATGAAGCTACAAACATATGTGTACACACACGCTATTTCTATTTCACACACATACCCACACACATATATATATATATATATATATATATATATATATATATATATATATATATATATATATATATATATATGTGTGTGTGTGTGTGTGTGTGTGTGTATATATATATATATATATATATATATATATTTACAGTACTAATTATAATAATGGCTATTTGGGTTTGAAAAAGAGAAGGTCTTGTGTGTCTGTGTGGCAGATAAGTGAATAACTGAACAATTGATTACATAAAACCATAAAATAAATATTTTAAATAATACATATAAAGAAGAGAAAAAAATTTATTGATGGATATTATAATATTATAGGTATGGAATACATGGCAATAGCTTTGTAAGGCTGTATTTAGATATAGCGAGGCCTTGAGCTCATGTTCAATGTTTACGATGTTCACTCTCTTAGTTTAAATGTTGAAAACAATTTCACTCCAAAATACAACTATCAACTTCATGGCAAATTCAAATGTGTCTATGCAAGTTAATGGTCCAGTATCATATAAAAGCAATGCTTACCCACTTTTACTGGCCAGCCTTCATTGATGACTCCATGCAGTCAATAATATGATAATGATATGACAGTGATGGGATGAGATAGCTGAGCAGACAGTCTCATTAGTCTACTACAGTATTAAAATGTTTAAAGGATTCAATTTCAAAAAAATATTTGGCTGGTAGAAGACTTTTCCTACTTACATTTCTTCATTTTTCCATATTGACAGTTTCCATCCTTTAGTAAAGATGCAGCAGTGCAGTAGAGTTTCTGCCTGATTGGCATGCTTTTAATGGTCTACAGAGGCTCCTGAACATGACCATAGCTCTGACTATCACCCAAAAGTCCTGATTTATCCACACTGACTGTCACATACACTGTACTTTCCAGTTGTGTCCTGTGTGGTCGGTCTCCACAGCAAGACGTGTCACTCACAATACGGCACGTCAGATTCAGGATGACTGCAAGCGGTCCATTTATTCTCCCGGTCCAGGGGAGCCAGCATGCACTTGGACAAGCACCAGTCAACTTTTGACAAAGCTGTGGGCAAACAGATCTCTCCTTAGGATAACGTGGGTTAATATGACGAATGTGATGTAACATTAAAAACAACATAAAACAAATATCTAACTGTACACAACTTCAGTAGTGATTCACAGACTTTTATAGATGCTAATGTTGAGTTCCAGTCATATCAAAAATTAATTTCAGTGAATTTCAAATAATGTGTATGATGAGAAAATGTCCAATATATCGGACAATATAACAAACCAAATATGGACGCTTCACACCAGCCAGAGACTGTGGCTTACCTTATCTTAGCACACCTTGCCCTACCTTGAAGGTAATTAAACCTATATTTAATTTATTGCAAGTACACAGTATTTCAATCCTCGTATAACCAACCTCTGTGCTAATACAACCATTTGTTAACATGAGCATTATTTCCTCTTCTCTAACATCCATCCCGCATGATGTGAACGCAGCATAATACATCAGATATTCTTTCTCAATTTTTAAAATAGATGATAGCAAAACAACAGGAGAGCAGCACTATTAAAAAGTATGTATTTGGGCAAATAGTGTATGCATTCTTGCATAGAGATGGATTAGATCTTTCAGTGCTTTCATCTCTGCAGCAGGCATCACAGGCTGTTTTTCACTCATTGGAGACATTATTAACATGGCAGAGTTGTGGTTGCCAACTGAGCATTGTAGGTGACTTTACTGCAGATGTAGGGGTACAGGGGAGGGTGGAGGCAAAAACCTGTCACATAATCAGACACACGCAGAGCAAGGCAGCAGAAAGGGAGAGAGAGAAAGAGAGAGAGAGAGAGAGAGAGAGAGAGAGAGAGCAATCTAGGTGCAACTTCCTCTTTTCTAATCAGTATATTTGTAAAAGCTTTATCAGGAGTGTAATAAACAAACAAGACCACCACCGCTTCCAACATCAGGTCTAAATTAGCAGCAGTGTGTTCCACTTTGAATGAATACTCATGAATAGGACAACAAATTAACTAAATAAACCCATGATGGATGATTGTTTGTCTTCTCTCTGCAGGTGCAGATACACTCCACATACAAAATAGTATCTCTGTGATTTGGTAACCATGGAAGCACTGTTTGTATGCTTTGAGCAGTCACATATAAGACATCTATTTATTAGACCTCTAACGGTTTGCAGGAAAGGGGAGGAAAGTTTTTAAGCGAAGGTAATGCAGCTGCAACAGCTGCTGAGGCTTCAAAATACAGGAACACGTAACTCATGTGGCCAACGCTATGGTGAGCGGGCTCAGTTAATGTTTTTCAGAAGTCGTATGTAATATCATTTCTCACACAGCTGAGAAAGGTGAATACTGTAGCTGGGTCAGGTTAATGTTAATGCCAGTTGGCGCAGTTTGTATTTTTGATAGCTTTAAAATGATAATGGCGGATATAAAGTCACTTACAATTATAGGTACGTGAAGGTTGCAGGTTTTTTAGGCTTGTTTAGGGTTGTTTTTTAGGTTTGTTTAGTTGGGCATGGTACGTATATGTCTCCTGTCTCTCTCCACCATAACTGTCTAATAAAGTGAAAATGCCTTAATGCAAGATAGTTGTTCATCTTGTTGCAGGACCTGTCCTTAACCCCGGCCCCTTTGCCCCTCCCCTTTACCCCATACACACACACACACACACACACAGACATACAGACATCGTCATCATCATCAACATCAACAGCAAGAAAGTGGGCGAGATATGGAAAAAATTACAGTCTAATGAAGAGTGGGAGAGAGCTCATAGATCAAAAGGCCAACTAGATATCTTTGTTTTGCATTCACTAATATAATTGCTTGGCCAATTCCACATATGTAACTTTATTTGTTAGATTTAATTTTATTGTTCTTTCTTTCTTTTGGCCAGTTGTTGTTTTTTTCTTCTTCTTAAAAGTAAAAAAGAGAAATGTCACAAGTTACAGTTGTTTTTTATTGGTTGTTCATGAAATAAAAATAAACTGATACATACTGAGAATCTGAGCTATAGTTGGATGATTTTACAAATATATGTGTATTTATACTAAATAGATGTTAACTGAGCAGATAGTTGTGTACTTTTAAATACTGATAATGACTTTATAAACACCACCCCCAATATGCATTACATACATTACATAACATACTTGATTCTATGCATTACATTCACACACATCTTGCACACTGCAAATATTTTTATGCTTCAACTTACTTAAGCATTATGAACTTTTATGCATTCCTGGGGAAAATAAATTTCAAATTGTACAGTTCTTTCATTTAAATAAGGGGTAATATTTGTACATATTGTCTGTATTTTATTCTACTTTTAATATTTTATCGTCTATTTTATATTTAAATGCGTCTGACCTGCAGTACTTGCTTTCACCTTGTCTTACATTTTTCTACTTTCTATGATTTTTATTATTTTTATTATTTTTGTACACCAACATACTTGGCAATAAATCCAAAATCTGATGTCAACAGCATTAGGGAGATATCCAAACCTCTGACCCTAACTAAAGTTGTGTCTCCTCAGCCAGAACTACTAATATGGAATCTACAATCTTTGAGTACTATGTGAAATAAAGGAGTAAACAAACAATGCCAAACTAAAATCACTGCCCATAACTGTACTGTAACTTCTATCTACTATTAACTATTTATCTCCTCTCTTTATGTGTAGATTATTTCTGATTCTGATTTGATTTCAAAGTGCTTGTCCAAAAAAGGGGTCCTACTTGTTCCCAGGCCTTCACTGTCAATATGAATCTATTTTTAAGTCACCGGCCAAAGGTTGTGTTGTCAACAACACAACATGGTGGGGATATAGAGTGGTTGTGTGCCAGATGAACTGCGTAGCAGTGCCTCAAGGTAATGCATTTCCTGTGTTCGTGCAGTGCAGAATTCTGGGAGGTGGTATTTTCAGATATGCTATGAATTGCCTTAAGAGATGTTCTCGACTCACAAAGTATTCTTTTAGTGGGGCCGCTTTAAAAATCACTGCACCACATCTCTTTATAGCTATATGATTTATGACTGAACCTCACAGAAAACAAAGCTGTGAATAAAGTCTTTGCGGGTAAATACATCACACCAACTGCAAAATGTATCGTTGCATCTGTTTTGCCAGTTAAAGGAACGGGGATGTTGTTTGTGTTATTACTTTTTGGCTTACTGCCACCTCCAGCTTTTGCTTTGCAAAGAACATACATTACTTTACAGTCCTGCATCAGCCCCAGAACACATCTGCTGTTGACACTGAATCCTCAATGTGAGGACAAAAGTGTTTCAAGCATGCATAAAAAACAGAATAATTTAAGAATTTTTGGAGAACTTTTGTACTGAAGTGCTTTTTAAAACACTAACTGCATTGGATGCAATATAAATCTTGCACATTGTATCCCAAGTTTCTTTATTTTAATGCATAGTGGAACAATAAGTGGGAAGCTCCAGTGGAGTCTAACTAATGCATGTGATTGTCTGTCAGTGGTTGGTCAGATTTATAAATGATACAGGATTTATTTCTGTTTCAGCTTATCCAAACTAAATGTTGTTCTTTTAGGTTAGCTGAGATCAAAGCTGGAGATTAGGAATAGATTTTCTGAAAAACTCTGCATTCATATTTTATTTCGCTCTGAGTGACTGATGCGGCTGCTGCGCATTAATCTGATGTGTGCTCACACTGATTCTTGTGATCGCACCTGACTATGTAAAGGAATAAAAATGGAAGCTCCTCTGTGTTGTGTGAGCAGAAGAATAGAACAGGCGAAGCGACGGAGGGAGGGAGCGAGAGGAGAGATCACACAACCTTTTTCCAAAAATGGCACCAGAGTGCATTGCCAGTTTTGCTGTTCTGAAAGCTCTTATCAAAGACGCTGAAAGCCCGCTTCCAGCTCTCTGCAAGAATCCTCCTCGCTCTTTCTCATTCACCGCATAACCATAAAGTGGTTCCCAACCTGGAGTGCCAAAGATTTGCAGGGGATCAGGAGCCCTTCTTGGTTTAGAGAATCAGCCTTCTATCTCTCACAGCATTGGTGGAGCAAGGGTGAAGCTAGAATGGGCCCCATCAAAAAACAATCAGACAATTAACAAATAAAGTCATGTATAATTTCCATTATTTAGCTGCAGTTTCATTCCATGTTTGATTCCATCTTATAGTGCCCTGAATGGCTATTGTCCACACACCGGAATCACTTGGGTAAGTTCATGTTATTCACGACACACCAGATGCACTTAGTTCAGTTTTGATGTAATTACTTACTTTAACTTTAACATGAAATTGAGAAAGTGGAGGCAGGAATGGAGAGAGAGAGTTATAATAGCGTGGGGAGATCACTTTGGAAAAACCTTGCCGCCGCATATGTCTCAAGAAAAAAAATCTAACTGTTCCCTGACCTTGGCAGCAGGTGCTGAGCAGCCTACACCTGCATAGCAAAGATGCAAAATATAAAAAAAAAGATTTACCAGGGCAGCAATATTGACTTAAGCCTCATAGAGGCAATGCAATGATTGCAAAATAAACATGTCATTTGAGGTGAAAATGATAGTGTGAGACCCTGAAAATGGAAAAGTCAGATTACTAAAGACCCCAAGATGGTGGGTGCACCTGGGAAATGTTTTCCTCAGAAAAAGGTTTGTGATGAAAATCTTGTAGTAGAAAGAGGAAGTGATGGAAAGCAGGCATCTGTTGAATCGGTGAAGCGTTCTCTTATTATTGTTGCGAGATGTGAAAAAAAAACAACTACATTACACACGGCATCAGTGAAACACTGATCAAACCTGCTTGCATGAAAATGACAGAAATAATGTGGACCACAGGTGGCTTGCAAATTAAAACCTCACCAACAATACAATGAAAGGAAAGTCAGCAAATGGCAGGAAATTATAACAATTCAGTCATACTTTTTCTATTTAGCTGGATGAAAGCACCGCTGCTGCAGAGGAGGCAGCACTCATTGCATATATCCAACACACTGAGGAAACCGATTTGAAATGAGACTTTATTATGCAAATCTGCAAATCTCATACAACCACACCAGGAGCAGATATGTTTTGTGCAGTCGATAGAAACTCACAAGTACAAGATTCCTTATGATAAGTTAGTTGCATTTTGCACAGGTAGAGATGCCTCAAGGATCAGGAAACAAGGGGGCTTCGATAGCTGATTGAAGGAGAGGACTCTTCACTGTCCAGTGTTTCACTGTGTGATACACTAATGACTCCTGGTGATCAAACATCTCTCTGAGGAGCTGAATGAAAAATAAAAAATCAGACAAGGTGTTTTCTGGTGAGAGACTGTTGGAAAGGAAGACAGACGAGTTTCTCATTACCTGCTGGATATCCAGCTCGTATAATGAGATACACAAGAGCAAGGAGGGAACAGATGCATAAGTCAGTGAATGTGGGCGTGCTGTACATAAAATTTGGCACAGAAAAATAAAAAAATGAAAGCCAAAACTACAATAGTTTCACAGGTCTGGGGTCAAGGAATCACATGGAGGTGCTTCAGGAGAAGAGGAAAGCGTTCGGATGTTGATGAACGCAATGAATGTTGATGGAAATATTGGATGATTTTCTTGCTAAAGATGAACATGGACACCAACGGCTCTGCTTTGTGAAAGGACCTGCCGACACTGCAGCTCACACAACACCCACGTGCGTCCTGCTATTGGCCACAATGCACCTGCGTGCTTCCAGTACACTGGTCACCATCGACCCCAAAGTCAACACATTCTGCCTTTTGATCCCACAATCTTTCTCTGACCTTAACCTTAGCCAAAACAGTTTGTTGAGAACATAAAGTGAATGCATTGTCAGGGAACATTTGCAAGATCTGTCATGCAAGAAAATGCTGCCGCTCAACGATACGGTCGTCAAAAATGTATGTCATTATCTGAATAAATATATGATTATGTATATATTATCTGAAAAACGTCTCTCCCTTCTCTCAAGACCTCCTTCCTTTTGCAGATTTGTAGCATATAAATGTAATTTTGATCCAAATTCAATCAACCTGACCTCCTCCCTATGGTTTTAGTGCAGTATAAGGATGGCACACTTCCTGGATTTTTGAGAAACATTGCCAGTAAACATAATCAGGCTGCAATTATGTTTTCCTCTAAAACGAATTTGCCAAAGCAAATTGGCAAAGCAAATCAGTGCTATATAAACATATTTTGTAGGAGACATCGTTGAGATTACAGCTTCCTGTTAATGGGTTTACAATTTCACTATATGGGCTCATTCTGCTGTATTTCGCTGCTACACAGTCACAGGAGGTAAAAGATAAATACCCGTACCTATTGCCTTCAGCAGTGTGTGTGTGAGAAAGCAAGGTCAGTCGGTGCATCCCAACCCTCCTGCCTTCATGAAACAGGTTGGCCATAATCTAGAGCTCCATCACCCTTCATCTTACCATTTACGTTCTTCTTACATCTCGTTCTCGACACGGAAACTAATTAAAAATATACTTTACATATTAACAAATGTCACTCCAGCTCTCAGATATGTCTACCTTCTCTCTCTCTCTAATTGCCTTCTGTTTGCCTCCCTGAATCGTTCCATCTTCCCCTCTCTTTCTCGCTGCTTTTGCCTCTTTAATCTGTGGATGGAGAGAGAGGGGCCGTCTCCCGCAGTGAGCTGTGGCTCTTTGAAGAGAACAATGGGGATTGAAATCATTTCAGCAGTACATAATTTATTGTCGCGTGGCTCATTTTCCTGTAAGACGCCTCCCCTCTGCCTTTAATTCCACACCATCTTTTCCTCTCCGTCTCGGGGTATTATTTGTGTGCTTTCACAGACGCGTGTGCACTTTTTTTTCGGCGCTTATATAAAAATTAACAGAATAATCCACATTGCGACTGTTGTGAAATACTCCTAAGCAAACACTTGTACATGTTTTGTGCTGCATCTGTTCTGCGTGGCTCTCGTGTCGGCGCGTGAAGAGAGGGGAAGGGTAGAGAGCGAGAGTGGTGAGGAGATGTGAGAAGTGTTTCAGGAATCCATTCTTAGAGTCTCCTGCATTAAATATTCCATCAGAAGCTGCTCTAGTTGCCATACTGCTGGGAACAGCCAGACTAACACTTCATCTGTAACACAGCGTAGGGTTTACAGCCCCACCGTGGACCGCTCGTACCAGATACAAAGAGCCATATGGTGAATTAGAGCTATGATTATCCATAAATGACGCGTTGTTAAGGTCTACCTTAAGTTCCCCCTGTTTTCAGTGTTTGCTTTGCTTGGTAGAAGAATATGTGGTATTGATTTAAAAGAAATGGTGGTAATTTCTCAGTTGTGTAAGCTTTTTGTGGCATTGTGCTGCTTGTTTTTTTTAAATGCTTTTCTTTTGTCACCCTCCAACATCCTTGCAGTTTCTCCCTATTTTTTTCCTCAGTGGTAAAAAGCACTAGAAGAAGGGCAATTACATCGCAAGCGTCACAGCTTTTGTTTTGTTTTTCTTTTTTTTTGCAGTGCCGCTAAAGTGACATGGGATTTGGCTGCTTGGGGATGACAGCGTGATGTTTTCTCAGAACATCTTAACGTGCGAGATAAGTGGCATCACAACAAGTTCTCCAGCAACTTCAGCAGTTGATTTACGCTCCTTAGTCAAAGTTTACCTCTCTGTGCCAACCCCGGCCACCTTCTCTTCTTAATTTATCTCATCCCTCCCATGTTACGTCACTTCTGCCTCTGTCTTCTCCTCCCACCACCGCCGCCTCCCTTCCCGCTCCCTTCATTACTGTTGCTCCGCTTGCTTACGCCTTATCCTTACCACTTACCAGAGAAAAACAACAATAAATTACCCCAGTTTGCAAATAATGCCACCTCCTTAAAAGGATTATGTAACTGTAATGCTTCCATATGAGAAAAATGTGCGAGAAGATAGACCTTATGTGATGTTTAAGAGGGAGGAAATGTTTTGTATACCTATGACGCACCTGCACCTCCGAATCAGCGCCTTACCTTTTGAGACAATGAGGAAATGAATCTGGGTCAGGATCGGCCTCTGTGGTGCTGTGCTTTTCCAGGAGAGATTTCACAAACCTCTTCTCTGCTGCCGGAGGAATGAAAACCGGGACAACTCCGAAGAGATAATGAGCATCACTGTCTGTGTGTGCATGTGTTTGTGTGTGTGTGTGTGTGAGAGAGAGAGAGAGAGAGAGAGTATGCATGACTGGCGTTATTTATGAAAATATACTGTATTTCTAATGACCCAACACAAAATTCCACTCCACTGACAACAAAAATTCATCATGAACTTCTCTAACTAGCTCATTATTCAAAGCAGCGCCGTGAGACGGTACAGTAGAGTTCACAGCGCATCCACATGCAGACATCTCACTTGAAAGGAATGCAACAAACAACACTTGCTGCTGCAACAACGGTGACAATCATTGGGAATGTCACGGCTATCGGCCATGTCATCTTCGCTGTGTCTCATTTGTTCCAATTCCAGCCGTGGATGGCGCGAGGTATCTGTGGATGGCGCGAGCTATCTGTGTAAGGTGTGCGCCGCGAATCAAGGTAGCATTCAGAGCCTGAGCCTCTCTCATTTGGATTCTGTCAGACTATTACCGAGGTATATGGAGAGGCTCTGTTCCATTAGAGCTACACAGTCAAGAGCTGCCGACTATAATTACACACTAATTTAGCCTCCCATCCAGAATAGAAAAGCTAGAGGGATAAGGGAAGTGAAACAAAGAAGGAAAAAGGAGGTTATAAAAAGACAGAGGTAGCGGGAACGCAGCAAGATGTTAAGGTCAACAATGAGGGGGAGAAGATGAGGATAAACAAACTAGGGGCCACAACAAAGACAGACATCTACAGAAAGCTCATTGAAGGGAAAAGTTCACCATATATTTTGAAGAAATATATTTTTCACCTCCTTTACCAGAGTTAGATGAGAAGATCGATACCACTCTCAGCCAGCCCGGCTCTGTCTAAACATAATCAAATCCACCTCCCAGCACCAAAACAAGAAGTTGTGTAGGTTTGTTTTTTGTTTTTTTCTACTGATTGAACAGTCAAGATATGTCACATTAATGCACTTTTCTAATGATGGGTCCGACATTCACAATCTGTATGCAGACTGCCTGCCCAAGCTAAGCGGATTGATAGGAAAGCAATGCATTCATACAATCCAACACAACTTCATCATATTAATAACTGTGTTTACTGCTAACACTCTTTTACTCCAACTGGCAAAACGCAGGCTAGCTTTTATTGTGAAGGAGCCAGCGTGAAGAAGCTGTTCTTTTTCAGTGGATCATTTTTACTGTTTGCAAGGAAGTAATAGAACAGAAAGGAGAAACCACAGTGAGTCATGTCAAGTCAGTTTTATTTATGTAACCCAATATCACAAAAATGCCTCAAGGGCCTTGGGCTGAAGAGTTACAGGCTGCACATCCCCAACTCCTCAGCAAAGTAACCAATTTTACTACCTCCTGCTGTTTTGTGGAAAAGTACTTGTGCCACTTGTTACTAACTTTTTCACTGAAAAAAAATGTGCGTTATTTGGTTTCACTGTGAATAGATGCATCACTTGCTCTTCTCTTGTATTTCTGACAAAGTGGCTGAGGGTTTGCTTTAGTATTAAACCTGCTTACAAAAGTGTCACAAAATCAACCACAACTGATATCTGGACTGGAAGAGTAGAGACAAATACAGACTGTGTTGAATACATTTGAAAAACAGAACTAATGACCCAGCACTGTAATGGATTTGTCCCAACCAGCTGTCCTGCTTGTAGCTTATCACTTCCATGAGGACACTTGTGGCAGTCAAAATGACAGCTGAGCTCTGAGGCCTTTGCTAACTTGCAACTATCACAGAAGCCTAATAGATCACGAGACCCTCAGGTTTAATCTGCGCGTGGGGGCTCTCATGAAAAATGTATGTACAATTAGGCAACGAGACTGGTTGGGACTCGTGAGCAAAGTCGCCTCTCATAAGTCGGAAAGCTATATATGGAAATCAGGCTGATCAGCGAGCAGCAAGGGCCCTTCACAGCTGAGGGGTCACACAGCCAGGAGGTGCCAAGGCGATTGTTAGAACAGGCCCACTCGGCACAGCAGCAGCACCATGACTATCTTGACCACAGTGGCCTCTCTGACAGGAGGTCTCTGCCGAGGTCAACTAGATTCAGATCCATGGCTGCTTCAGGGCCCGTCACTGGCCGCTGCGCTCGACCTGAGACAGATAGAGAAAAAATCTCTCAAGCTCCCACCGGTCGCACAGATATCTGCTGTTTTCTCAATCCCTGCGTGCTGTAATGATGTTTTCTTTATTCCACGGTCCCAAATCCCATCAATGTTTTCTTTCTGTGTTTATCGAGGCTGCTCAGTCCCCCTCTAAATTTAGGTTTTTGTTCAAAGTCGTCATGCTTCAGGGAAGCGTGTTCTTTTAGTTGTGTATACAGCCTTTTCATTCCTCACTGCATCTCTGCACTGGATGAAATTTCCACACTCTCCTCCATCTCTGCCTGCGTCTTTGGCTCAGGCTGTGGATGGACTCTTTGGACCCTGCTGTTATTATTTTCAGGCTACTAATGGCCCACCGTGGATAGGAATGTGCTTATTAAAAACTAATAGGCAGCTGTGATATCCAGAGGTATTATTGTATGAGGTCTGAGGAGAGCAATGTGCACATAGTGTAATGCTAAGACATGTCATGTGTGTTATTGTTATTTTCCTTATGTCTTCCTATTATTTATCATTTTTTAATGAATAATTGTTCTAATATGAGTTCA
Source organism: Scortum barcoo (assembly GCA_023238725.1). Classification (NCBI taxonomy): domain Eukaryota; kingdom Metazoa; phylum Chordata; class Actinopteri; order Centrarchiformes; family Terapontidae; genus Scortum; species Scortum barcoo. The sequence continues at coordinate 11,528,466 of CM041545.1, forward strand.
GTAATGAGTCATGTAACGTAGATGTGGTTCCATGCAGGAAGATACTGACAAGAGTGTGTGTACCGAGCCCTTTTTTCTGCTGCACCACCCACACCTTCACTAAAATGTGTCTATGCATTAAAAACAAAGCCCTGTGTGCACCTTTAATACCAAATTTAGGAGGTTAGGTTCAAGTCATATAGTCAAACTACGACTGCCACTCTCTCTCCGATAGGTTCTTCAGTCTAATGATTTACTCTTTACTGACACTGTTCTCCTTCTCTACATGCAACCTCCTCATTGTACAGTAAATGGTAAATGCTAGCGGTGTGGCTGTAGTGATGGCAATGTCAGTCAACCACTTTGGTCTTGGTTGGACAAATTGTGATAGCATTTTTTGTCTGCAAAACTAGTAACATTCCACCACTTAGTCTTGGGTTAAACTGTTTTGCAGATTTAGTTAGAAAATTTGATTTAGTTGAATTGATCTTATATCTTTTCCTGACATGAAATGGCTATTTTTGTAGACCAGATCGACATGCCGCCCTTTTGTACTCTTCTCTCTGCAACTCTGAGATCTGCCATTATTAATTCATCGCATCCAAGGGAATCATTCCCAGCCAAGGAAGACAAAGTGCAAGTGGAAATAGCCAGGCATAGCCTTGAAAAGGGAATAAAAAGAGAGAGATCTCATCAATACCCAGAACCATGCCATGCAGTATCCGCCCGCAGTAAAGCACAGCCAGCATTCAACACAGTTGTATAAATAATCAGACTCTATACTTTTAAGTTATCCTATTAGGCAAATGTGTGCCTGGTCAAGGTAAGACACACAAGAGTTCAAATTATGGTGATTATAGATTTTAGAAATTACATTATTTAGATACTGTAGACCTGCAACTTGAGAGTAGATGTCAAAATCTAGACAGGAAATTATGCTGTTTCATCTGTATTATTCCACAAGCATTGGCTGCAGGGAATGCATACAAAAATGTTAGCCAGTAGCCACAAGAAATCTTTGTTTTACTCCTGTCAGCCTTATGAACTTTTGGATTTGCTCGTATGTTCACAGCATAAGCAGCTTTAACTTTTTGTCATTTCTTCTCTCTAGTGATGTAGGCATGTGGAAACTCCTCACAATTCACAGGTGGAGGAAAATGCCACGGGATAATTTCTTGTTTGTGTCTGCCAACGCTGCTGACCTACATTCAGAACACATCTGCCTCTGCACCGACACTCAGCGGGAATGATTGCTGTAACACCTTCATTCAGTGTTGTGGCCATGATTGTGATGTGATTGTGGATTTTTTTGTGGCAAGATAAAGAAAGCCACGTCACATTGCAGACTGTAAGACTTAAAGAGTTCTCCATATGTTTAAGCTTGCACTTCTCAACATTGTCAGAACCATGATGGACCTATTTAAAATGAAATGATCAAAAATGATGCAGCAGAACCAATGATATGTTCTTCTTTATATCAAGAATTCTTCATCCTTGTTAAAACACAGCACACCGACATCACCTATAACGCAGCTCAGTTCATCAGGATGTTCATGTGTGTTGTGCTCGTTAGCAGCCAGTGTACCTCGAGCAGCTAGCCTCGAGCTGAGATGAGGAATGGGCTGCAGAGGTCTCAACAAACTTCTCTCGACTCCTCACTCTCAAGTTTCTTTTCTTCAGATTTTTAGATTTGTAGTTTTCGATCCCAACCAACAGACATAAATGACATCACTTTAGGCAATTTGCAGACTCCTCGCAAAGGTTTTCTGCTATTTTTTTTCACTTATGCAGTAATACTCCCCAAGAGCTGTAAACTGAGTGGACTTCCCCTTTAAGTGCTCTAGTTTGAGTCAAGTTAGCTAGTTAAAGTACATTCACCATGACACACATTAAAGCATTTTTTAACTGCTTATACACTTTAGTCAACTTTTATACTGTATATTTTTATATATAAAAATCCAAATTATTTACTTCATCTTCCAAATACATGAATGTCAGTATGATACCCTCTTGAGCTACAGCTGAGTACTGATTTGAATCATTAAGAAAAAATAGTTTTATTCCATTCAGTCTTCAGGAGGCACAAAATGTCAGATGTCAGGTCTGCCTGAGCTTTGTGCGGCTTATCTATTCAGTTCAGCTTTCACGAACCTTGGAATGAAACAGTTTGTAAAGCACAATATTTGCGAGATAAGTGCATCTTTGTAAACTACCAACACATTGGGGGGTTTCACTCCATGGCAGCATACATTTTGCAACCCTTAAACAAAAATGAAATCTCATTACGCTCTCCTTAATAGGTGGGACACAAATTCTTATTTATACTGTCAATATGACACAAAGTCACACCCCGTGCCAAGAAAATCACAGTCAGGAGGCTTTAATAACATCTGACAGTATATTGTGTATTCCTTCAGTGCTTTTAAAACGTCCAGAGCAAGTCAGTCAAGTTTGTAATTATCTTTTGGGCATATGTGGCTTAGTAGAGGTGTTTCAGATGACACATCTGTCTCTAGGCAATTCTCCAGCTCTACAGCAACTTTATTTATTTTCTAATTCAATCATATATCAGGAGAGTGTATTTTCTTGCTGCAGAGCCATTACAAATGAAAAGTCACTTCTTGTGTCTTCTCCGTATCTCTACGTTGAGTCACCTCGCCCAGAGTATCATAATCATCTTTCCCGTTAGTTTATTATCTGTGTTCCTCTTTCTCCTTCGTTTTCTTTACCGCCCAACTTGTGATTGTAATAAAAAAGACCACATACTTTTAACCTTTTTTCTTTGCAGTGTGTTTCCCAAGAAGTGTATGAGTGATTTCCCTCCCAGTGTCACCTTATTCATTTTCTGTTTTCTGCACTTGAACACTGAACACCAACTGAAAAACATCCCCAAACATGACACATTAAACAGTCACAGTCATTTACTTCACATTCATCCAGTGGCAGCACCATCAGAATTTAAATATATCTCCTCCTTTGGAATAAATGGAACAGTTCGAATGAGATTATAAGGCACCTGTGGGTGTTTTTGTGTGGTACAGGAATAACTCAGAAGGAGGGGGGAGGTACATTTTGTACTGCTTTTGCTGCTCTTTGTAGTCTTTACCACATTACAGGAAAATCATAAACACTGTGAAACTGTAAGTAAATCCAAAACAGCTTATTGCGTCGCCCTTCAAATCTCTCCCAGTAAATGAGAAATGAATAAGATAAAGGAACTGTTGTCTAAAAGAACACAAAATGACAGCTGTTAGTTTCTCAGCACCATTCAGATGGGAGTTATTGAAGGGGAAGGACGCTTATTTTACATAGAACAGTCAGTTTATAAGTCATGCTGAGCACCGCTCAGCCCAGAGGGTTGTATAATGTCTCCTGCAACTCTTGAGGAGCTTTGTGAAGTCTGAGAAAAGCTCAAATAACCCCTAATAAAGGCATCATAGTTATCTCGACTCTCTCTGGAAGAAATTTTCAACAGAAAGCCTGCCTTACAAACTGAAAGTCTAAAAGACATGGGTGTCTAACAGAGGTTCTTCAAACAGGTACCATTGGTTGCCTTTTGGCCCCTTACTTGGGAAATGTTGGATCCAGTGTTCAGTCCAGTGGACTTGCCCCAAGCTAGAGACTATGAGTCATTTTTCACCCTTGTGTAAAACAATAACAATAACATAAATCTAAAATAACATCATAGAGTGATGAAAGGGATGGCTATTTGGGATTTCAGTTGGACTGGGTTGATTTATAGTTCAGTATTGCATTTCAGCTGTTCACAACCACAGTACCAGGTTTACTGTGTATGATCAGGCCACGTTGTGCTTTGTTCATATTCTCCACTGTGACTGTTTGCATTCTTGTCCTTACTTTTGATGTGCGATACAAAGTGATCATGGGAAGGTTTACCTCGTCCCATTAGTAAATATACTACAGCCTGTTTACTATCTCCCATTGCCTGTGATAAAGAGCGATAATTTATGCGCGCAGAAGATTTGCAAGATTTGTGTTACTGAAAAGGAGTCTTTTTATTCAACTTCAATGAATGTTCTTTTCACTATATCAACAACAAAAAATTCACAAAAACAAAAAAACTCATTCACTCCCTATGTGGCAGCTGCGTGCATCTGTTTCAAATTATAAATCCAGCTGCTCTGATTCTCAGTTTGGAGTCAAGAGACTGATGGCGACCGTCCTTATGTTTGCTAGGCAAGTGCAGACACTCCACAATCCTCAGAATCAGTAGTCGAGGTCACATCAGGACGAAAATCAGCCGTTGTATTATGTGGTGTGTTTCCTGTTTTTTCCTCGCCTATGTGTTTGTGCGTGGTGTAGAATACACAGGATATGAACCCCAGTTTCGATGAAGGATCAAGGTAGGTTGGAGGTCATAGGCCGAGCTGGAGTTAAGAAGGAGGATTAAAGGCTTCATCGGGAACAAGAGAGGAAATAGAGAGCTTCAGTGAAAAGGGGATCAGTCCGCTGGGTTATCTGGGCTAAAAGAGTTTGGGAGCTGTCCAGATTTGTGTGCAGGTGAAAAAGACTCATGTAATTAAACAATTCCTATACATAAAACTTGTAACAATCCATTCTCTCTCGCCCATCATGCACTTTTTCGCAACCAGGCATCCCTTATTCTCCTCCTGAGGTGTAACCGGAGCTGCTCTCCCTGTCACTCTCCTCACGTGTTGTTTACAGTGTTTCCCGCAGAAAAGTGGCCCGACAGCTGAAATGATCCACCTGGAGAACAGGAGAACAGGGGCGTCCTTGGATTATGCCCGCGGGGAATTCTAATGAGCTGAAAAATGCAAAAAAGTGCAAAGACCTTCAGACAGGCTGCAAAGGAAACATGTAAAAATAAAAAGGCGACAATTTATCCCCAGCATAAATTACAAGCTATTGTAAGCACGGGCTGCCTTTGTGTATGTGAGGGGGGGGGCACGCACTGAATAAATGATACTTCATCCGTATTACAAGCTTTATTATCAGTCCGGGCTATCTGTGAGAGGATCACTTTCCCTTTAAGCTTTTATGCCAAAACATCCATATGCAATCAGTGAAAGACAGTAGTGTTTATTGTGAAGATGTGTTCAAGCGTGTGCGCGGGCGAACAAGCCAAATGGAATCTGATATATGCTGCTTGTAGTGAAATGAAAGCAGCAAATAGACACAGACAATGATCGTCTCTAACACAGTGACCCACTGATACCCTAGCACACATCCTGGGTTTCTCATACACTGATACACTGGTGCGCACACACACAACCATGCAACAATGGTCACCCCCAGATAAATGGGCAGAGAGATGTGGTGTGACAGGCCATTGAGCCCTCCACAGCTTTAATGAGGCCTGTAGCCAGTGGGGACTGACTGGAGTAGCAATACCAGTATGTTTCCATTACTACTGTACAGCAGTAGAGGCTGGATGCACTATAGAAATGACAGCACACACGTGGCCGAGTCCACAAAGCAGGAAGCACTCAACTCAGGGACCTTAAAAACCATATAAAGCTGCCTAAAGACAGAAAGAGGAAGTAAGATGTCGTTATCAGCTTCCTTCATATAAGAGTCCAGCAATAAGAGAACAAACGTATAATGTTTCCCTGGAAAATGAAATTGCAAGTTGTATTAGAGCTATATTTCACTGGTAGAATGGCATTGTGTTGTTCCAGATGTGCAGTAAATTAATATGGAACCCAGAAAAAATTGCAATGTTGATTTTTCTTTTTTATGGTCCCTCTCACTGCATTGTGTCGAATTACGCAGGTCCAATGGTAATGTTAACAGATTTGCTTAGTAACTTCTAACACTGTAGCAACTTTTTAGATTTCATGAAAAGTTATTTAAAGACACACAAACAAACTAGTAAAAATTCAAATCTAAGATGATCAGAAAAGAGTTATTTAAATTAAGGATTTGGTTTTAGTAACCGCACACATATGACACAGGTATTTGTTTGCAATTATACATTCAATTGCAAATGTGTCATCTTGTTGTTGTTTTATCACCTGTGTGCCAGTCTTACACATATCTCAGGTTTTTTCTTCATTATTTTTTAAAATTATTATTATTCTCTTTATGTTTAACTTATTTTTTAACTAGCTGCATATAGGTAAATAAGTGTATATATATATATTTTAATTTAATTAATGTTTGTTAATGTTCTGACATTAGTAAAATTTTGTCAGAGAAAGAAATTAAAGCACTCATATCAAACTGCACGTAAAGTCAGTAATGGCAGTGCTCAGCTAAAGAAAAAAAGTTTGCTTTTGTAACCCCCAACAACAACAAAAGACAAATACCTTCTCTGTGACATTCACACAAATTTAATTCTAAACTTGTTTGATATTTTAAGACAGCAGAGGACATGCAAACAAAGCTGAGCAGAGAAATGAAGAGATGAGGTAAGTCGCAGGTAAGAGTGAGAGAGGGGAAGACAGACGGTGAGCTAACATGTCTGAAGTGTCTGTGACAGAGGAAGGGAGAGGGAGCGTTACGGAGGGAACTCCGCTGGAAAGACAGTTTTAATAATACCTCGTAGCAGGCGGCGCTTCTCTCTGTTCTCCCAAGATTAGAGAGAAATCTGTGAAAATGTGCACCCCTTCCTGTTTGGCCTTGAAGTTTCTTGTCAACAAAATCGGCAGGAATTCTGAGGCCAAGGAACTTTATTATACGACAGAGGTGCTCAGTGCATGTACAAACAGATCTTTAGCACTGAATCCTCAAAGTGAACCAACTTTAGTGAATCACAGTCATCAGTGAAACATCACGAGCTAATGGTAGTGGAGCTCCTCAGTGGTTGGTGAGCGCACCGTTGTCAGCTGGGTTGTGACACATAGCGTATTATTAAAAATGTAAAAAATGATTTCAAAACTGCAAAAGTCAGAGAAACGTATCAGCCAAAAAGATGTGGCCACTGACCTATGGGATTAGTTTTGTACTGAACTGCACGTAACAGCTGAACTCGCATCAAAGTGAACTGAAGGCTGTTTGAGGCATGATGCATTCACTTACTGTCGTATGTACTGAGGTGTATTTCAATGGTGATGCTTTACTTAATGCTGCACAAACTTAAGTGCATTTAAACAGAAATGTGACAGCACAGAAAAAAATAAAACTGCATAGATAATAACTACGACGCTGTTAAATCATTTAAGAGGTCCATATTTGATACTTCTGTCTGTTTTGATTACATATAGCATGGTATAAGCAGCCATTGTATAACCACCTTTCTACATTCAAGTGGCCATTATTATCATGGGATGTACAACTTGTCAGAAATTATCCTTTACTTAATATCCTGTCCTCCGTTTAATTTAGTTTTTTGAAATTCACAGGCAGAACACAGTGACAGGTTCTACATATTTCACAAGCTGGGATGAAATCGTGACTGGATGTCTTGTTTTCGCCTGTGAAGGTTACTCCTCTGTGTTTTCATGATCAACTTTATTGTTGTTCCAGAATATTCAGTGTATTCAAAGCATGCCTCATCCAATCTGTCCTCTCACATCGCTCCATGTGCACATGAACAGACTGCGGGTTAGGATTGTGGGAATCCACTCGAGCAGTTCCCACTCCATGTCCACTGTCTACTATAGATTTGGACACACAATCAGGCCGCGGGGCACAACCCGTCCACCGTGTCATTATTCTTTTGCCCCCCTTCTTTTCTCTTTTTTCTCTTTCGCTGAGCTGAGTCCATCTGCAGGACCCAGGGGCCTCCCAGACCGAGTGCCCTGAGGGAAAGATATGAGCAGGGTAAAAGAGAGGAGAGGTAACAAAGCAGAACAGAGGGATAGAGAGCGCAGCAGAACATGTGGGTGGACTGACAGAAGATGCGGATCTGAGAGTGGAATATTTGAATATTTGAGAGACTGTAGAAAATTAGAGTTGGCAGAATTGGCAGGGAATGATTAGACCCTGGCTCTGATCTTAGCTTTTGCACCACTGTTGATGATTTTTAACAGAGAACAGTGAACGAGCAAACTGGAATGAGAATACTGAAAATATCTCATAATCTCGTATAATATAATTTACAATGATGTTAAATACGAGGAAATATAAAAAAAAAAATAATTTCACAAAAGCTTCAGATATGCATACATCTGTATATTATTTTCAATATGCAAGTGCTCTTCCTTTACTATTCACAGTACTCTCTGTTTGTCTTATACTATATCTGATTCAGAGTTGCTGCAATGACCCAGTTTCTATACAGAGATCATTAAAGATTCATATGAATTCAGAGTAGCGGGAATAAAAACATAACAAGACTTTAGAATTTAACAGCGCATCAGTGGACCTAGAATAAAACATCACAAGATGAATTTTATAAAACTAAGAGAAAAAATAGAAGAAAAAAACTAGTGAATCACCGAGGCTAGAGTCTGTGTTGGTTTGTGTGTGTGTGTGTTGGCGTGTATGACGGAGTGCTAAATTAGGATGCACACACAAATATGATACTGTGTGAAACTTGTATTAAAGTGGCCATAATTATGTAAGACAAAAATACACAAGCACTGCATGTTCATAATGTGAAATTGCATTTTCTTTTCATTTAAAGATACCAAAAGAGGAGGCTGGCAACATCCTATAATTGTGTCATTTCAAAGCTTTGTAATATATATAACAGGGCACATTACTCAAACAGAAGCATATTGTGTATTTGTTAGGAACTATTTTCAGCTACGGATTAATACACAGTTGGTTCCCTACTGAATATTGCTACTTCCCTACTGAATTATGGCTGCAGGACTTTGTATGTGAGATTGACTCAAAAACCATAGTGCCCTTGTTCGTGGTAATGAAGGAAAATGCCACCTAGTGCAACAGGGTGGCTTATTGAAGTGTTAGATCTCTATGTAACAGAAGAATAAGCCACATCAGACTTTGGCTACACAGACAACTTACCGCTTGTTGGCAGATCAATTCATTGCTGACTTTCATCTTTTCATGGAGTTCGTTGACAAGGAGGAAAATTTTGAATAACACCAGGCTTATCTTCTCTAAGTCGATATATTTTAATTTTCAAAGTCAGTACAAGTGAAAATGTGGTTAAAAACCAGCATAATTTTATTGCTATGATAGATACAATATTCGTGACTAGTCTCCTCTATTCTGAATAATGTTAAGTTATTAATCTAGTTTTTTAATTGGCATCTGACATGAGAAAGTAAAAGCTAACAACAAATGTTTTTCAGATCTTCAAGGCACCGACTGAAGTACAACACCATCTTTACTGCTCACTGGCTCTATAAGTATACAGTAACAGCTGATGTTTGATGGGCTCACTTAGCTAACTTCTAGGCTCAGTAGTCTTTGATTTATTGTTCCCCCTTTCAGCTCAGTGGCTGCCGGCATTGGACGGGACAAAGGTTATAATAAATGTTAGGAGCTGTAGTCTTTGGACCTCAATATCTTTGACAAAATACAGTGTGAGATTCCAGTCCAACAGTCTCAGTGTAGTGTTTAAACAGCTGGGCACTGTGCTGTAAAATGTCTTGTCGCCCTTATTTCCCTCTCGCCTGCTGTGCATTGAGCGCTCTGACACAACTATGACAGATGCAGCCTGGTAAAGGGTTTCTGTGTTTGACAGCTTGGCCTCCACCTGACCACCCTCATCAGCACTCTGCCATGAAAACCAGTGTGCTGACACCAAACCCCCCACCCCAACCCAAAACAAGCATCTACAAATATGCACTGATTACATGCACACAAAGTCAAGTACTTCATTGAGGAGAGCTCATGAACTCGCTATTGCATGTTAGAGACATCAGAACTGACATACATAAGGTATGATCACAGCAAGGCATGCTGTCTATCCAGGCTTACAAATTTACATTAATAATTCAGCTGCAGTTTTGTTCAGTTGTGCGCTGCACGGTACATCTGGCTGCTGCAAACGGACGGATGTCTCCTCTCCTACTTAAAACCCTCTGAGGCATCTATTTTCAGTACAAGACCTAACTTTGGAGAATCCAGTTGAAACAGTCATAAGGGTAACTTGAACATTATAAAAGCAGTGAGGGAAATCACTTATTGTGCTTGATGAATATTTTTATTTAATCTTTTTTTAATTCCTCACTTCAAATGAATCCCTAAAAAAATCCTCTTCGCCCCAAATTTATTCATCTTAACTTTGAATTAACATGTTCTTATTTTTGACATTTTAGAAGGCTTAAAGTCTTTAAAAAGACTGCCTGTGTGTCGCTCTTCGGTTGTCTGCTTTATTTGTTTGTTTATTTAGTTGTGTTTTACCTCAACAAACTCAACAACTGCAGCCAAACTAAATGACAGAATCTGAATAAAACAGAAGAGCGCAGAACAAGATCAGGTTGTTTGTGTGTCTTGACATATTTTGATACCAGCCGCTCTCAGTAGTCATTTAAATTTGCTGGGAATGTTCAGAAAATCAGCAAACGAAAATGCGAATTGCCACACGCTTCCATCCACTTGTGTTGTGCAAATATTGGAAGATTTGATGCTTTCACGTGCTGTCATTTGCCCACAGAGCAGAAGTTTGGGTGACATTTAATGTCACAGGCTTCATGTAGGCTTAGCTCTGATTTATTTGCTAAAAAATGTTTCAATTTAGTTTTTGTCAATACACCAACTTCTCCACATCACTTCCCCACATTTCTAGGCCAAAAGTGTGACGTTACTGAATGTCCACTTATTCCATCATCCTTAATTTACGATTTCATGTTTAAATTCAAACATTTAAAAGCTGATACGCATTTTGTTGCTTGCAGGGAAACGGAAATGTTCACACCATTCAATTCTCTGTTAATGCTAAACAAACTGCTGCTTATCACAAAAACTGTTATGTATTTTACTTAAAATGTCCAGAATGATGGTGCCTTGATTATCTGACTGATAACTTTTCAATCATGTGGTGTGAATTGGCAAAAAACTTTTTGGGAATGATTCCCTTTTCAAAAATCCTGATACCTGTCGCTTATCTCCCTTTTATTCAGAGTGCAGCCTTCCATTACACTTTTTTCAATAGTTTAGTTTCCTCAGGGGAGCCAGCACACCACTAAACAAATTGCTCTTTTTCAACAAATAAGTTTTCGGCCTACTGAGGATTAAACTATGCTTCCTGAAAGTGTGGCTGTAGACGACCACACAAAAGCTCAGCATATGGCCGAAGTCCAGATTCACTGGTATCCTGTCAACAAAAATGAATGGGCCATTAGCTCAGTGCAACTTCTTCACCTCCCATACACTGCCGCTACAGCAAAGTCTCTCACAGCAAATCCCAAATCACCTCAGGTACACGGGCCTCCAGGCATGCCAAGAAACTATAAGCTTCTCTCAGCTGAAGGTAGTGCTCTACTCCGAGTCCCCACAGATGAAGATCACACAGTGGGTTGCACAACTGAGAGAAAATAATACCCTGCACTCACAGAGAATACAGAGGAAACATCAACAGGAAAAACCTTCTTTGTTTTCCTCTCTGATATTTGTCGACCATCCCATCACAAATCAGGTCAAACAGACGTGTCAGTTTTCCTGCCTCATGATCCAAGTCCTCTCTCTCTCAAATTTTCGGGCAAGATTCTCGTTTCAACCATATGATAGCAGCGCAAACATTTGGAATAATGGTGTTTTTTGTTTGTTTGTTTTTTTATCTGATGTCAATAACAGTCTGCATCTGTCAACGGCACTGATAAAAAGTTCAAGACAGATACCAAACCTTGGAATGAAAAAAAAGACACACAAACAAACCAAATCCTAACAGACAGAGGTATAATTTTCCACCATGCAGAGTTATTGGTTTATGGGTTTGTTTGATCTATTTGTTTTGTTTGCAGTGGCAGCGGCTTTGACACTTACTGTGGCGTTGTGTGGAACTGAGCTTACGCCAGAGAAGTGGAAGTGAGGTTGGTGTCGGGGGTGATTTTAAAGCTAAATAAGTCTGTTTTTGACTACTTTTACATGCCAACTTATCAATTTCTTATGGCTACCACATTAGAAAAAAACATCCCTAAAGTCACTAACTCCTTCAACAGCAAGAGAGCAACATGGGGAATCAAACTGGACTCTACTGTCTCTCTACCTGCAAAACACAAAGCCAATATCCGCTCACATTATAGTTCTAGGTTTGGTCCACCCACTCTCGAGAAAAGATATTTGGGTCTTGCTGGCAGCTAGCTGTCTTCACCAAATACTTGTTTACTTGAGCTTTCCATCAATTCACACAGGGTAGGCAGTGTACAGTCACACAGTGTGAGCTGGAAGTGGCTGCACATGGTTGTATAAGGGGTCAACAGTGTTGATTCTCAGCAGGTTTGGAAGTACAAGAAGTCCTTTGAATTTATAGAGATTTGTATTTGTACTTTATATTTATCAAAATATAGTTCCTGTATATTATTGTTATTAATATTATTAATATTGTTGTTGTTGTTGTTGTTTATCCGTTACTTTGGTTGATGACTCAGTACTTTCTAAGCTAATAATATTCCCATCAACCTCTGAACATGGTGAACATGGTGGGCCAAATATTATACATGCAAAAGCATTTAAGCATTGTCACTGTGAGCCTGTTAGTATGCTGTTAGCATTTAGCAGAAAACTCTTACCAAAGTACCAAAGTAGCCAAAGTACTGAGCAGATGATTGTAGATTATTGTAGACTCTTGTGGTGGTATAATTTTGTAACTGGGACTACTTAAAACTTTACTTTAAGAGTTATAAAAGAGGTGTTAGTTATAATTGTGTTTGTGTCTAAGTAAAACTGAACCAAACTCAGTCTTCTTGTTCACTGTAGCTGCAGGCATGTCTCTTTTTCCTCCTCTTCAACTGAGATAGATGAGAAGTATAGAGAGAAAGAGTTATTCTTCAAACAATATGACAGCCGGCAGCTAAGAAAAGAACAGATTCCAAATGTAGGGGGGGTTTCACAACACTTTTAGAGGTGAATGGCAGCCTGACATTTTTTTCTTATTTTCTTTCCCATGTTGACACTACTTTCTACACCAGCTGAGGCTATAAAAATTAGACCAACCAGGGTAAATCAAACCAATACTGCCACTCAGGAAGACTGACTTCTGGAAATGCCACATCGGATGGGTGCAAACACATGAGATCTATCAGGGGTGTTGAAGTTGATGATGGACTGATATGCCTAATGCCTCTAGAAGCCAATTTTGTCCAAAAACAAAAAATCAGAACAACTCCTGCTGGTGTCAAAGGACTAAAGACAACCTCTGTAGTTTCAGCATTTGCGAAGGAAGTATGCCATGTACCAGGATAATTGGTCATCTTAATCCTACACTGTGCTTATGTGGACACTCTGTTCTTCTCAGTCCAGTGTATCAGTCTTAGAAGCTGATGTGAGACCATAATGCTTGCAGTGCTGTTCACTCTTTGTCCTCCTTCCAGGCAAGTTTGTCAGTTTACAGAGCAGATATTAAATTGCACCTCTGATGGTACATACTGTATCTTTCTTCCAGGCATCTTTTGGCTTCTGGGGCTTTGTAACCAGAAAAAGAGGATATAAAGTAATTAGGGGGAGCAACATGACAATGCAGTGATGTGATAGACAAGCTGTGGAAATAAACATGCATGTAAAGAATGTGTTTCTCCTGCAAAAGGTACATAAAACCATTCCCGTTCATATGCAGCCACGACTGCTGGCTGTAGTCAGTCTAAAGTCAAGATTGTTTCATAGCAGTAGTTTAGCATTAATAAGAATCTCAGAGTAGCTTTCATAGATGTTGGCAACAAAGTCAGTCACATCAGGATTTCTTTGTAGTCCTATCTGAATAATTTAAGACAAAAGTTGCAGCTTGCAAATCAATTCACTTGCATTCCAATTAAACTATTTTAGAAAAACTTCATATGAAAAAAATCATGTGCAAAAATGCATTCTGGGTCGGGTCTAGTGAGCTTACAATTGAGATGCTTAAAGCTCAGTGGATAAGATCAAAGACTTTGCTTCTCTATTACATCACTATCAAGAAAACCTCTGATTTCTGTTACTCATTTCTCAAGAGATTATGACCAAATCTTATGGATCCTATCACTGTTATGTGCCGAGATGTTTCTATTCACTGTCCTTTCAATTCTGATGCTCCCTCCCATAACTTCTATGGTATCTTTTGACAAAAAAAAAATGCACCTGGTTTTATCTAATGCTTACAGTGTCACTGACCAGGGGTCAGACCTGGAGAAATTATAGTAACTTCTGTGCTCTAAAGCTAAAATTAAGCTTTAAAGACGTTCCTGTAGGTTAAACAAGCCCCCTATCTTCAGAGTTGTTTGAAGCAAATATTTTGCACATAATGATTTTTGGGGGGTTGGGACTTGGGGTGGGGATTTCATGGAAAAAAGAACATAAAAAGGCCTCCTGGGAAATTCCCCTTTCATCCAAATTGGTGTTTGGAACGGGTCTTCTCCAACAGACTTCCTGGTGTGTTTGCCACAGTTCTGTTTTGGGAACATGGTTTGAGTGGCTAGACATAAGATTGAAACATAATGAGGAATATAGGAGTGGAAGGGAAAAGAACAATCAAGTTTCCAATGAATGAGCATCAACCTGATAAAGACCTTTACTGCCCCCCACTGGAGGAGGAACACACGAGTTATTTAAAATGAAACACTGACAGAGAGAAAGATGAACTTGAAAGCCTTTTTTTAATCCCTCTGTATGATCATGCAGTGTATGTAATCCTTATCTTCTCTTGACTGTAACATAACCACATCACAGAAAGTTGCTGTTCACGATACTGAGGCACGTCACTCTTTTAGCCGAACAATATCTGTGCCACACGCTTCAGCAGCTTATACCTGCGATTACCGTTTACGTGTGTTGGCAGACTCCCTTTGACTGATGCTCGGAAAATTCCTCCATCTTTGCAAACACGTTTCTCACGCTGAAAAAAAAAGTAGGGCTTTAGAACATTACACTATCTCTGAAAACCTTTAGGCACTACAGTGTTGTCTCCTAGCAACCAACAAAAGGGGTTGGCAGTGCAGCGAGAGGTGACATTATCCTGAACCATCATCCAGTGATTCCATCTGTACAGTGGTGTACTTGCATGTCTGTGTTTTATTAAGAGGGATTTGTGGCCGAGCAGTTCTTCTGTTTTTGGTTTGGTTGCGTTGGTGTCACTAAAAGGTTGAGCGAATGGTTCAGCGATGGAACATCTTACTGAGCTGCTGCAGGGCTTTTTTCTCAACCATAAAAAATTGATAAATAACCAAAATTAAATTTTTCTTTCACCTGATCTAGAGTGTGCATTAAAGCTTATGTGATGAGCTACTGAGTAAACGATTATAAGTGGATTGTCTCCTTTTAAGTATGTTTGTCGTTTCTCCTCGAATACCTAGATCGCACAGAAGAAGATAAACTGTTGAAAGCTTTCTACCCGGATATATTCATGGCCTGACACAGAAGCAGGATGGAGTCTTCAGGCAAATGTTTTCACCCGTTACGGCAGCTGAATTTATATTTCATGCCAGCTGCTCCCTAGAGCTACAGGGGAGTCTTTTCAGGGATGGGTTCATATTTTCACTGTACTGGCAAGTACAGTACAGCAATGCCCTTACATTTCTGCTGTTGTGCAGCAGGATAAATGTGGAAACAATGAAGGGCAGTGTAACTAAGGTGGGGGCCTCTGACTATCACGAAGCCGGCTGGGTGCATCTCATCTTGGAGCTCCAGCAAAGGAGAGTCCAGCCCTGTCTGAGAGCTCTCTGTAGAGGTGAGCTCAAATATGTCTCACATCAGCATCCTGTACAAGCTGCAAGAGGATATTCTCTGTCAGTCAATCTTAATCCAGGGATCAATCTGCCAAAGCCCCCGACCTTCTCCTGTCATCCAACACACTGAACTCCTTCTTGAGGGTCATGCGCCCTCGCCCCACGCTGTTTCAAAGAGGTGAGCCTGACCTAGCTCCATGGATACAGGCCGTAAAATCAGATTCAGATTCACTTTGGACCAGGTTACCTTGAGACATCCTCCCAAAGAGCTTTTGCCCTTGACAACATATAGTAGCACTCAGGGTCACAGGGGCCAACAGACCCCTTGACAATACTGAAGCAATTAAGACAGAAGTTATGCACATTATCTGCCAAAACCATAAGACATTAAAGCTGCACTGATCAATATCTTTATTTTAACAATCGATAAATTCTATGTAAACTGCCCAGGACCTAACAGCAGACAGCTAGCAACTAGCTAGTGAATACTATGAAGTATTTAGCAGCTAAAGAGCCAGATATTCCCCTCGGAAGTTGGTGGAGGCCAAAACAGAGTTAAAAGAGATACCATTGGATTTCTATTCCTCTTGTCACCAGAAGCTTTCTTTACCCTGCACACTTCTTATAGGCTGCATGGAAGCTGGAATGGACTGAACTATTTTTTTATCTGCTTCCAACTTGAAAACACTGAACTCTTGAAACTAAAAAAACTCAAAAAGGCATATTTACATGTTTTGTATTTGTTTATTTTTTAAATTACTGCAGTATAATATCCACTGAAACAAGCCTATCTTCCGTGTACCTCTGGTCTACACACTCCACCTTAAAATAGCTAATTGCAATTGCTGCACTCGACTCTCCCGATGAATGCTAATGTTGCTCTGTGTCTTTTGTATGTGTAGATGAGATACTTGTTGGCATAACAATTATCCAATCAATTATAAGGGGAAATTACTTTATGATTTCCTCCTGCAGTGATTATAAACTGTGCTGTGTTTACAGCTTTTTCGGTTGCACCCATGTGGCCAAGAAAATAAATAATGAATACTGTTTTAATCCCATTACATGGAGTTTTAACTGGTTATGAAACTGTTTCAGTTTAATATTGATTCTCATATATGACCTACACGAGTAGGTAAATACTGGTGAAGACTGGTGAATACGAAGTTATTCTTAATGCATGCTACTGGGTGTGAATCCCTGCAAAATCAGATGAAGCTATTTACGGCAGCAAACAGCTTGCAAACAACAAAAAAGGATTTAAAAAATGCTGCCTCTTTCTTTCCCTTGTTTCCTTACAAATGCATGTGCGAATAACATCTTTAAACATGGTAGTGGAGAAACACTACTGCTTTTGTCCACAGGGGCTGCCAAAATCAACACAAATGAAAGTTCTTGGAAGTGCCTTAAATATTCACTGAAATGTATATTTAAAGAACTTTATTAGGAAACATGCCATATAAAAGCCAAATGAAGGGATAAAACCAGGCGCTTATTCTAAAGAATACAAAATAAAAAGCTTCCCTGGTAGATGCTGTGTGCGCATAATCAGTAAAAAGAGAGACAGCAGACAGATTTGTGATTCTGTCTGGACTCCCTGTTTTCTTTATAAATTATGACAGAGGTGTGCCATTGAGGATAAGAATTTTAAGTATGAGACTGACTTTACATTTCAATATCGGTATATGATGTGCACTAGAACGTGAAAACGTTCGTGAGTGGGACATCACATGGCGGAAATTTTTTGTGCACAAAATACTAGTGTGGATGTACATTTTCATTAGAATTATGGCTGAATTGTAATTCCATACAGTCACAGTATAAATCCACTCACAGATTGTGACCGTGTTTTAAACTACACCTCTGCACCTCTCCAGCTCTCAAGTAATCCCTCAGCACCCTGCCCATCACACAGACACGCACAGAAAAAAACACACACTCACACACTTACTCTGCCACTAGCCCCTAGTGTGACATGCATATTTTATAGACAACCTTTCACTCCCATCCCAGTCCTGAACCCGAGGGGGCATTCTGGTTAAAAGTCACATCGACTCGGCAAACATTTTCTTCCCGGCTGCCAAGAACTTGGCAGGAGGTGTGATATCTTCAATCAGTGTTAATCTTGCCGTTTTATTGGCTTATGAGGGATATATGGAAGTGATCCATACAATCAACTCAAACACATAATTATTTTAGATAATACTTCATATTTAGTGTTAACAATATGTGACAATAAAGTAGTATTAAGGCCACTGATGAAGAGCAGAATCTGTCTTTTCAGGGGGTTTTTTGTATTATGTGATATTCTATATATTGCTTTATATCTTATAAGTGTTTTATTTTGCTTTAGACAGTGTAAGTATTCAAATTCTTCCATTTATTCTATTCGCAGATATGACTCAACTTAATTTGCCAGCTTTGAGTTGTATTCACAGTGTATTCTTTCCATCATAACAGATGTGCAGATGTTTATAGGATGGCCTATAGGGGCAACTCTCCTGTGTTTATGAGTGATCCTAGCAACACTGTTCGACACTGAGCCCTCAGGGAGAGACAGAGGACTGCACATGATGTCATCCTTACTTATAATGAGGCTGGATGTGGTTGTAAAAGTCCCAGAGGAAGGTTTACCGAGAAAAAAATAAAGAGCACATGGGAAAACTATCCCCTTAGGAGACATATGGTTGTACTCCGAAATCCACAAACACTCCCAAGGGCAGGAGGTGTCAACTAGCTAAAAGCTCAGAAAATGTAAAACTCAATTTTCAGTAACATTACACAAGATGAATGCTCCTTTCTTGCAGAGCAAAAACAAAAACAAGCCCATAAGACTTGGAAGACGTTTGTTGCAAACTACACAATTTTTTCACTTTGGCAGAGGAGTTGCATCCCGAATGATTTGCACTAAAAGTACATATTTTTATTAGAAACTTGAAAGACTGCAGAGATTTACCATTGCACTTTTACAGAATAAGGCAGTCGGACTCACAACAGACAGTTAAGATAAAAAACTTAATCAGTCATGCAGAGCCAGAGATCTCATCTCTTTCTCTATTCCACACACTCTTCTACCTTGTTAAAACTTGGTACCTATTTTACCAACAAAACAGCAAGACTGTCAGAAACAGTTCGGTCAGAGATATGGGTGTTTTACAATGTGCTAGCTGCGACAAATTTAGCCTCAAGCAAAGATGAGGAGCAGGCTACAGAGGTCTGGTGAGCTCACTTCTTTCTAACTCTGCTAACTTTTAATCTATTTTCATGCTTGTAGTCTTCAGACCCAACTTTGCCAGAATGTTTTTGACATGTACACTAGCACATCCAAGATCTTTAAACAGACAAATGGTGTGCAAAATTAATGCACTTCCCCTTTAAAGTAGCAATTTAATTTATTAGTGGTAACTTTTTAATTGATCAGAAAAATGTGTAGATTTAGATTTCGTTTTTATTACAAGAACTTGTACAACTGCATCAATCTTATCAATGCCATTTTTCTGTCGCTATTTTTTTTTTCATGATTATAGCTCAGCAGCTAGTTGGCTATGTAAGAAACTGACATCCCCACAATGTTACAGATATAAGCGGGTACGTTCATTTACTCAGGTACTTTTCTTAAGCACAATTTCGAGGCACAATGCCCAAGTATTTCTACTTAATGCTAATATATTTCTTCTAAACTACATTTCAGAGGGAAGTGTTTCACTTTTTATTCCACTGCATTTATTCGGCTGACATAGTTAGTATTTACTTTGCAGATTTTACATTTTACATAAAAACAAAAGTATACGTCCAATTACAACTCACACAATTCATTTTCATATTCTTTAAACCACTCAGTAAACCTTTGTGCATTTGCATTTTGACGCTGCATCTTTCTCCGATAATTTCTTCAGAGTTTTTCCTTTATTTATCACCCATCTGTAAATGCAAATATACTGTACCAACATATATGCCTGTTTTCGTCAATCAGTTGTTGATGCAAGACAACACTGACCTAATAAATACACACCTCATGAATCTTTTTCCTCACTGTTAACATCAGGTTTCTGGTTTCATGGGCAAAAAATCTGGAATTTCACTCTTTTTACATGGAAAGCACCTTGAAATGTCAAAAACACTGAGAGACAATATTACTAATACATATTGTGGAAAGGAGTGCCACTTCTCTGCACACTTTTCATTAATGTCATGTTTTGTTGATCTTTTGAAACTGCTTGGAGAAAACCCTCCATCTTACATGCAGAAATCCAGACAACGTACTCCAAGCACCATCCTACACAAAAGATTAATCATATTCAAATGACACAATGAACGAGTGGTGGAAAGAAAAACTCCCAAGTGCATCACTGCTATGTGATTTTCATGACAGGAGCTCATCAAATCAACGTTCCCTGTGGGGTGTAGGTGTTGAAGGTGCACATCTACTCATTCTTTTTCTCCCCGCATGTGCCTCTCACTCTCTCTGGAATATTCCATTAAGCAGAGAAAAGGGGTCTGAAGGACAGCTGGGCACAGCCGACACGCTGAGAGAGAAATTAAATGCACTTTCTTCACCAATCAATACCCCACTGTGTGGAGATGATGGAGGGTTTTTGGGGAGGTTAGAAATAGAGTGTTTATCTGACATGACATTGTCCACAGAGCTCTAGGGGTCATCGCACTCAACACGTCTGCAAACTTTAGTGAAAAAACATTACAAGCTCCCTTGATCAGCTTATATCTCGTCTGACTCTGGGTGACCTCTGATGAATTATTTCACGAGAGAGAGATTTTTCATGTGCTAATAGAGGCATTGATGGTCCCCAGATGGAATTAATTTTAATCAAGTATATAATAATGGAAGAAAAGCTCTCCTTTGGTGCCCACTGCTATCCTTTGTCATTACTCTTTTTCATCCAGTCTGCGCATGTATTTAAAATGTCAGCTTATTCTGGATCATTCAGTTGCCTCCACAGTGGAAATACTATGGTACAGCAGCCATCTCCTCCCACACATTTCCAACCAGGGCACCCCTGACCATTGCATGCTTCACATGCCATGAAATGATTACAGGCAGCAGAAAATACATACACGAAAAAGATAATGTAAAAATCCTAAAAGATCTGTGGTGAAACAAAAACAAAAAAGCATAAGTTTTGTTGCATCGAGGTTGTCTCTGAGGTTGAGAATGAAAAGTGGTTATGCAACACGGCCTCTGTGCGACATTGCAGAGCATCACAATGCCCCAACTGTGAAAAAGCAAGGATATAAACTTGTAATATAAAATACAGCACACAGCGAAAGCCTGAGAACACTGCAGAGGCAGGAGAGCCAAATGCAATAGGACAACTGCTCATGTTCACTTGTTGGTCAATAGCAAACATGCTGACAAACAGTACTCCCCCCTGAGTGGGGTGCAAGAACAAATTAAACACGGCACAAACTCAGAGCTGAATTAAGCAGAATTCTCCTGATTATGCTGGACTTTCTGACTAATGCATCTGCAGGTGCTGTTGAGAAGGGCCCAAAATACAGACTGCAAATTGAAAAGAACAAGTTCAATTCCACAAGGTGACAGTTTTCCTTTTTTCATCCCAAACATGATGCCGCAACTCTGCTATCGGGCTTCACTCGTGCTGTGCATGTTTGGAGGCAGGAGTGGGTTGCCAGAGATTAGTGAATCTCTTAATCATCATACATGTCAAACCTGACAGGCAAAACTACTGTTTCCTCTCTGAGAGGCTTATATCCACTCTAAGAATAGATAAACTCCAGAGGGAGGCAGAATAACTTGCCAGGATGTCCATAAATAAAGAAAGAATATTATGCATTACTCTGGAAACTGCAAATGTGAGAGTTGAGATGATCTTTAGGTACCTCTGAGGTGTATTAACAAATGAATAAAATAATACCTAATATGTATCAGAATTTTACATAAACATGTATTATGTTGGAAATTGAAAATTTGTTGAAAGTTGAAAACATTCACTCATAGGATGTCACACCTCTGCCTAGTCATTACATGACTAATTATTTTGCCTGACTTGGCTTGTAGATTATATTGAACAGCTATAATGTTATTATGAGATCTATTTTGCATGATGGGTAATTCTGCATTTCATGCAATGAAAATGGTTCTCCACTGAGGTTGAGTTTGATGGTTCAGCTGTTTATATACACTGTCAATATGCTGTCAGAATTACTGCTGGTCTGTTTGGCCAGCTCAAATATGCTGCTTTTGTTTTTTAACATAAATAAGCACAGGCCGACTGTGTCTGTGTGTGGGTGGACCTGCATATGTGCATACATGTGTGCTGAGTGGGAGCAGGGGCACAGCTGGGGTCTTGGCTTTCTCTCAGAACACAATCTTTGAGCCTTTTTGTATCTCATTGCCAAACCTCCACTCTCCAGTATCTCTCACACTTCTTGCATGTTTTCCTCCTCTTGCTGTTGTCTTTTGCACGTTGTTCGTCTCTCATATGAACAACATGCAGGAAGAGAGAGCAGCAGAAACTGACAGCACTACTTACTAACAAGCACCAGCTGACTCTTGCACCCTCGCCCGTACAGATGAGCCTGCGTTTGAACCAGCAGACTCTTCCTTTCACAGACCACCAGCTCTGAACGCACACACACGCATGCCGGCAAGACGTGCACTTTTGGTTTTTGACAGCCGCATTAAGAAAAATAATGATACTGCTAGTTGGCATTTCGAGCTCTGGATCAGTTTCATTTTGGTTAATAAACATCAGCCATCATATCAGGTTGTCAAGCTCCTCTGAGGAGATGATGCAGAATGACAACTGACAAATAATACTGAACTTTATGTTGTAATTAAGGCAGTTACTTTACTATCTTTCTCTCATTTGAATACTACAAATACTGCAAGAAAAAAAACAGAGGGTTCACAGTGGGTCTCTGCCGCCCCCTGTAGCACCAATGCTGTATGAATTATGACGTCTATAACACTAAAAGCCTCCTTTGAGGGATCCAACTTCATATTGGAAGTTTTAAAAATATGTACTGCAGGTGGAAGGTTTTCATGCAAGAATGAAGAGTTATCTGCGGATGCTGATAGTGCATGTCATCAAATCTGTAAAACTGGAGGAGCGAACTGGTTTTTAGAGCATAGTTCAGGGTATCATGTGCTTTCATGCTGCTGGATTCTCACATAGACTGTTTATCAGGCATAGATAATGGACAAGGAGTCAATCTGCTATAATTCAACCCAATGTATTATGGCTGGCTCAGACCTAGTTGCAAAGCATGCAAGAAGATGCAGCATCTTATATTTACAGAAACATATTTTTTCTTTTTCATATGTGTATATTTAAAGAGTGTGGCTCTAATGAAATATCTATTTTATTGTGTTGTAAGTAACAAGACATTATATACAATATAGTGCACATATGCACTCTAAATACTGTATATATCACATAGTGTATTTATATTTAGTTTTTATTTCTTATCTATTCTCATGCTTTGCACATAAAATAGTGCTTATTGTCTATGGCTGTTTGTATGAAAGACATGATAGACTTGAAAATGCATTGTGTTTATTTTACACTGGTCTACACTGCCATCTGGTGGTACTTTGCAGAAAAACATACTGTTGCTCTGTCAGATAGGGATGGACATTGACTGAAATGACTTTTTATCATTATTTAAGTTCAGCAGATGATGACATATTGTAAATGGCAGATCTTCTGTATTTGGAAATTGCTAAAATGTGTTGGGCATGGTTAAGTTTCATAAATCAGTTTGGATCAGCTGAACAGCTGCCACAGTGCTGATAATAATTCTTACTATCAGTACTTTACAAGCAGCACCATGCTGTCCTGCTTAAGGCATTCTGATGGCAATGAGCTGTCTGAGACAAAATCTGAATACTAAGTAGTTTAGTAACAACCTTACTAATTGAACCTGTGTGTTTATGTAGAGCATCGTAGTAAGGCTTCGAACTCACCTTTGGATTTCTATCAAGGTTAATTCTATAATAATACAGCCTTGTTTATGTATAAAGAGGCAATATTTTACTGATTGCCAGCAGTAGTGTTCAATATCTTCCAGAGCAGGAGAGGGAAAAAGTATTCTGTGGACCTTTTCTCCAATGGTGCTTTAGAGTAACTTTTCAATCATGTGTCCAATGATGTACATGCACACCATGACAAGAGGGGCTGACATGATGTATGTTTTTTGTCAAATATAATCTCTAACGCTCTGCAGTGCATTAATAAAGAAGGAGAAAAGGCTTCAAACCTATTTAAAGATTGTACATTTTTTTATGAGGGAGAGAAAATGCATTCAACACATTTGTACAGCCGTAAGGACACATACAAATGTTTCTGTGGTAAAAGTTGAATTTGAATGCTCAGATCATCTCAAACATCCCCATATTCTTCCTCCCCAAGGCTGGAGGGAGCCATGTTGCTGTCCATGGTTCTGAACCTCTTTTTCATTTTGGTAACTTTTTTATCTGTGTGTATGGGGAAAGGACAGAGAAAGAGTGAGAAAGAGACACAAGAGGCTGCTTTGTATTTCCATCATGCCATCATGCATCCTCTGACATCCGTTCTCGGAGCATAGCCAGACTCAGTTATCACAGAGTACCAAGAACTCGACTGCCACTTCCTCATTTGCATGCAAATGAAAATACCAAATGGCCTAAGTGCATTTCAAGGTCAAGAACGTACCAATGTGTTGCGGTGCAACTTGTGCCACTCCTTGTGCTGCCATGAAAATGGGGCCAATTGACTGAAATACATTACTATCGGTGTAACTCAAATCACTTCATTTCTTGCAAATAATATTCGTGCAAAAGGAGCTGCATCTTTAATATTGACAAGAGTCTGCCCTTTCTCCTCTCAGAATAGAGGGGTATTATCTATTCAGAATGGTGTAGTTGCCATATATTGGCTCATTATGCTCCAATACTTTTTCATATTTCCACAAAAGTGCCTGAGGAGACTGACGCTGACTGATTATTTAAAACACAATGTGAGCAGAATATTGACATGCCTAAAAAGGCTCAGATATAGTTACAATACACCTCTTTATGGACAATATTGGAGTTAAAGTCTTTGCTTATTGAAATCAGAATAAATTAACATGAAAATACACCTTACGGTGAGATGTCCCACCTATTAATTTCTTTATTGGAATGAAAAATTGAGGCAAGATGAGGACCATTAACCATCAACTGCACCTTTAACAGGCCTCTTGTTTTAGTGATACCTGCTGGAATTATCAGTAATGTTTCCACTTGGCTGTTTCTGCAAGAAGTTGAAGGTTAGGCTGGTGAAAATCAAAATATCCTAATTCTTGTTACCTAAATGCCTAAACCTCTGACTATTTTGTTACCTAAATGTCTGCTTGTGACTGTTTTCCATACTACTGTGAATCTGTGTAATATGAAACATTAAATTGACTTTACATACACATTACCCAGTAGTGCTGTAAGTTTAATTTTATAATATATATATGTATATATATATATATATATATATATATATATATATATAGTTTAAATAAAGTGTGATCCAGAATGAATGACACAGAGGGACACATCAGCAGTGTAGCATAGCCCACATCTGTTTAGCTCCTGGAATATTTGTTCAAGCGATTCAACTTGAAATAGACTGACAAAGTTGGGATGTCTGATCTGTTTTGTTTGCTCACTGCAAATATCATAGTACACTATAAAAAAAGAAACTATGAAATGTTGTTTCACCATGTCCATAGGAGTCATATAGAGTAAATAATTGACCTGCGAGTATTTTCACTGTTGATGTGTATTTATGCCCACTTTAAGAGTCACAGTGACTGTCTCATTTTTAGTCACCCCTTATCTTTAAGGAAATGGATCCATAGATTTGTGAAAGATATATGTTTTATTATTTCTAGAGTAAGTAACAGAGAGAAAAAAACACACTGGCCTTGTTACAAGTTAAAATACAAAATAAGGATGAGAGGGAGTGTGTGGAGAAGGTGAAGGTGATGGATAGCAAAGAATCTGATTTCTCATTAAGTGGATCATTGCACAATATGACAATGTTAGTCACTGTTAGATGTTAGTTAGTCACTCTGTTACTTTTATGAGCTTCCTCTTCAGTTTTAGTAACTGGTGTCTTTGTCAAAGCTAAATGTGTGTTCTTCCAGTCTTACATAGATATGCAATTCTTAGATCTTAGATCTTAGATCTTAGATATGCACTTACTGGCAGTAATTAAATGTGTGATAAAACCATTTGAGATGCACAGGTAATAGTGATTAGAAAATAATATAATCTCAAACACCTAGTGGCGAGGAGACTTTTAATTGTGTGCCATCCACTATTCCATGAACCAGCCAATACGAACAAGTTATCTGTAAAGCATACCGTATTAGATATAGCATGCTAGAAAAACCTCATTTGAGACAAAGTTGATAAATTCTGACAAAGTCAATTTCAAATTCTAGCGTGTATTCAGGTCACCACATGTAATTCTTCAGAACAATAAATGAAAGAAATCTTCGAAAGCTTAAATTATTCATCAGTGTGTCGACAGCTGTCAGAAAAATAATCTGCCACTATATTGATTATTAGTTAGTAATTTCAGTCATTTTTTCAAGGTAAACTAATTAACAAATGCCAAACATTCTCTGGTTTCCTGCTCTCAAATGAGAGGCTTTGCTCCTTTTCATTGCCATAGTTCACTGTAAACTGAATATCTGTGTTACACTTTGAACTGAACAAATTTATCTGTAATGAAAAAAGGCATTAGCTGAGGCCCTGAAACCCTCAATGCAGAAATACAAGTCATCATAAATACCACAGATAATAAGAGAAATACTGGTGTAAACTGGCAATTGTTAATCAAAGTATTAACTACATTCCAGTAACTGATCAAACACAAACTCAAGGCCAAACAGAACAGGATGCTTACTTACACGTGGCCACGTGGCTAGTTATTTTCATGGATTAATTGCCTCAAGAAGCAGTGTTGGGATTTAAAAAACAACCCTGGAAAGAAACCCATCGAATCGTGGCATGTCCTGCCTGAAACAACAGAACATGGCTCACAGCTCCTGTAAGGCGACGACATGCACTGTGAACTTTGTGAGCCAAGTCCAACGCCTGGGCCAACACTGTCACAACAATCCTGTAATAGACACATCATAATAATAAAATACATAAAGTCTATCAGAGTTTACATATTTGCCCTAGATCCATCCAATTTAAAAAGAACATTAAAAAGACTTAAACTTATAAGGATGTGTTTTGTTACATGATGTTTTGTTCAAGGTTACACACTATGTACAATACAATGAATATGTATAATACAAGGGTTTTTTTCTCAGGAATTTATCCCAAATCCCAATGTAACACATTTCAAGGGGTGAAGACAGTAATGGGATTATTTAAAAGCTATAATATATTTGTGCTTGTTATTCCAAAGATGGCCATCCAGACATATTTCTGTCATGATAAACATTTGAAATGTTTTTCCAATTAATAGGGGCATGACCATTTTATGGGTTAGATGTGCCGAATCCTGTCTAGAGTTACAAATATTTTCCATAAAAGAATGTTTTCCTTTCCTACTGTAGATACTGCAAACAATGCAAGACTTTAAATTGTAGTAGACTCAACCATGCACAAGATAAGCTTTCATTAATCCATATTCAGGGTTAATGGGAGAGAAAGAGAGAAAGGAGAGCATGAGTCAATGTCTAATCCAACATATTAGATGCAAGAGTCCAGGTCTGCTGGTATCTCAAGAAAACAAGGAGTCCTAGACTTTTAATAGTCTGGGGAACTTTTATGGGAACTGATAAGTTTAGATTCGTATCCACTGTGTTTCAAACTACATTTGTATAAACAGCCATCATTAGATAACTTAGTGTTAGTGTTACTACAGCATCGCTTGTGACTTTTTTATGTCAAGCAGTCTGGAAAAAAAACCAAAAACATTTGAATCCCCCTATCATAGATAAAACATAGTAAAGTGCCCTCTAGGGGGCTCTTTTAGTGGAGACAATGTGCCATATAGGCAGTTTTACATGCTTGTAGTATTTCAGTTTTAATTAAAAACTTTAAATGTATGTAGTCACAATAAAGCATTTTAATCTTAGCCAGGGTTTGGAACCATAAATACGTCACAACTTTCTGTGTGCTGCTACCTTTTTTTTCACCCCTGCCCTCAGAGGGCACTGTGGACATGTCCATTATTTCTCACCAAAATTTGGGCTTTTTACAGTCTTAAATTGTTAAACTATTCCTTTCATGTTTACATTGCGGACTGGAAGATCTCTAATGCATCTCCATTTAGTATTTTTTTACATTTCCAACAGGATGCTTTGTGCCAAAAACACCTATTTTTGACCACAATATATATAGCAACCCTCACAAAACAGTGGTGTTGACTTCATGTGACAGTGGTGCATCCTACCAGACATTCCTTGAAGATTAATATTCTATTAAGTGAAAAACTGTGAATCCAGCAAACCTGACAGACTACAGAAACTTTTCAAATATGCTTTGTATTCAAACATATTTACTGGAGTAACATATGTGACTAAGTTTAGGCTTACAGTACATCTGATTTTGTAAACCTTGCATAGCTCATCATCTAGATATTCCTTTGGATATCCCTTTAGATTAAGTCAGATAACATGAGATGATTATTGTAATAACTATTTTCCTGGATTTTTACATATTCTAATGTCTGTGGTGTCTGCAATCTAATGAAAACACACACACGAAAGAAGCAGATACTCTGTGATTTTTAACTATAAACATAAACTGGCCTGTTTTACAGGTTTAATACAGATATTGCATAAAAATGGACATAAAATCTGACCTGAAACACCACTGACACTTGTACTGTCTCCCATCAGCTGCTATCAGTGTAAAGCACACTGGGAGTTGTCTTATTAATCAAACAGCTGTCATGTGGCAGATGAAACTTTCCAGTGAGACTTTGTTGTATAGTTACACTGTCGCCTCTGAGATGCCTTAAAATAGATTTTTAAGGGTTGTTATTATTATGCACATAAATGTTCCCGGAAAAAGCCTGGTTTCATTTATTAACGCAGCATTAACACAGAAAAATTAAGCATATCAATGTGTTTTTTTTAATGCAATCATGAAAATATAGCTTTTAACATGTAAGTACACAAACAAACAGATGCCATGTTTGAAAGGCTCCATGCTTGGCTGGTTTAAGGAAGCTCGCCCGCCCGGCAGTCGCAGCGGAGGTGGGACTCAGACGGTGAGAGCTTCAGGCGGGGAGAGCGGCGCTGCTGACGGACACGGGAACATCTCCGCCACGGCCTCTCCGAAACACCCGAAACCCGGCGCCGCGACGGGCACACACTCCTGCTGAAGCTGGTCGTTTTCGTGTCGCACGCCCAGGTGAGTTCAAACTTGTGCGCTGTGATTTCTTTGTTTGTCTCTGGAGGGGTAAAGAAAAAGAGAAAAGAGCCGAGGCTGGGAGCGTTTGCCGCGGCTCGATACAAAGGCTTTCTTCGCCGGAGAAAATGCCGGGGCTGCAGCAGCCGGGAGGCCCGCGTCGTGCCTTTTTTAAAGTCGCCGCGGTTATATCCCTCCACCCTCTCCACCATACCCCCCTTTTTTAAAAAATCAACTATATTAGCACACATGGGTGCGTTTAAGGGCTTTGCTTCGCGTTTGGCGGCGGTATCTGGGGTGTTTTTGACAACCGTGGCCGGTACGGAGAAACATGGTTGCGCTGCGGAGTCTCCTAGCGCCGCACGCCGGGCAGCGGTGCGGTCCGCGCCGCTACAGGCTCACGGGGACGGCCGGGGTCGCTCTCGTTGCGGGCAGGAAGGCGTCCGGGAGGGAAAGCACACGCAGGCGACGTCGTTTTTTCTTTTTTTGGTTATATAAGGCAGAAAATGCTACCCGCTAATGTTGCCGGTGAAACTTTATTTGTACACATGATATGTCAAAAAAAAAGTTGGCGTATGAGTGCGTTTTTATGTGCTTCTCGGTGTTTCTGAAGGGTGCGTCTTTGCTGAGGCAGCCCGGTTTCCTGTAGTTAGCCGCACTTTTCCGTCAGGTTTCTGCAGGCTGTGGTGGTTTTCAGAGTTTGGGGCATGTCGTCTCTCGGTGTCGAGCTGCAGCCGGGGTCGCCCATCCTCTCTGCAGGCTGCACACGGAGCCGGAGGGGGGGGGGGGGGTTGCATTTTTGTTTAGGGGGTCAGGCTGCGCTGCTCGGCCGGGAGACCGTCCGGGAGCATGCTCCTCTCATGGAGCCTGTGCACCGGCTGCTGCAGGGTTAAAGTCTGAACGTTTGGGTAGCTCACGGTCGTCCTGCCACATTACCATCCTGCATCTGCAGAGCCCGGGGAGAGAGGTTAGCGTTTGAGATGTGTGCAAGACTTGTTTTTGCAACATGTAGCAGGACACAAAACAAGCAGCAGCCTTCAAAAATAAAAGACACATCTCTCCACCTATAGGTCCAAAATTAAGATAAAGTATCCCCAGTGGTGGTGAGTTTCACAATGCATTTAGTCAAAAGGGATGTTATTTTACAGCTTGAGATTTTAATGATCCATCAACATATGATGCATTGTTTTCTATAAAAGTAGTACTAGTTCAAATTAAATCCACCCTCACCAGCTGCACCATATATTTCCACATTGATTCATCAGGTATAATGATTCGGTGTGTATCGATGTGACAAACAGGTGCCGTTCTTCCTACATAAGGAGCACTTTTAATTTGGATAATTTCTTTATTAAAACTTTGAATGCAGGACTTTTACTTGCAGTAGACTTTTTTTAATGTATTCTAATATTGCTGATCTACTCTACGACTTAAAAGATCTGAATCCCTTTTTCCACCTGTGATTGAAGTGGCCTAACTTGCTCATGTCATGACAACTCTCAGTATTTATTCTGTATCCATTACACGGCAGGATGTGTGCACAGTTGAAGCTGTACATCAAGGAGGGTTTAAACAAAGTAACATTAAAACTGAATGAGAGAGGGTGTTAAAGACACAAGGACCAATGGGATAAACATGATATTTTAACTCACTAACTGTGAATGTGAGAAAGTTGATGCTGTAATTAGAGGGCACTTTTGTATTAAAGTGCAGCTGCCGGCTTGCTACTGACACACTGGGTGCTCCACGATGGAGGGATGTACTCACTGCAACAACCTGTAACTTCAGTCTATACCCCTACATAACTTTAACAGTGAAAATTTGGAGGACTGGTTTCAGGTAATCCAGGGGTGTAATTTGCTGATCCAAAATGTTTCCTTTGATACCG
This sequence comes from Scortum barcoo, assembly GCA_023238725.1. Classification (NCBI taxonomy): domain Eukaryota; kingdom Metazoa; phylum Chordata; class Actinopteri; order Centrarchiformes; family Terapontidae; genus Scortum; species Scortum barcoo. The sequence continues at coordinate 11,559,403 of CM041545.1, forward strand.
ACCAGGCTCTGTTCATTTATATGTTGTCCTCAACTTCACACAATGGGGTCTGTGGACCTATAAAGGCCTTTTAGTGGGCAGCATGGGGCCTTTTGTTATTTGTGTTATGAATTGCGAATAACGATGACTGGAAGATTATTTAGTAAACTCTGCCAGAAGAGTTTGCTTATACTTAATTCAGAGGATTTTTTTGTAAAATGTTTTATTTAATCAGATCACAAAAGAAGTAATTGACAAACAGGACCAAGAGTATACTTTGATAGTAGCATGTACAAAGTTGTCACATTTCAGGGTGGAGTGGAAGGAAAGCCTTCCAGCATCCCTGCATCATTTCACTTGTGTCAGATTCCCAACAGCGCTCGTGGTCCTTTTCAGTTTTGGTGTATAATCCATTTTTATGCACTTGCCGTGCAGTTGCTGACTTGTCAATTATGTGGGTTTTTGGTAAATGGGGCTAAAACGGGGCTAGGAGCCAACCACTAGAAGGCTTTTACTGTGAAGAAGCTGCAGCCATCAGACATACTATACACACAGTCACCCAGAGTCTCCCAGAAATTCCTGAAATTGCCCACAAATAAACACATGAACCCCTCAGGTGCAAAGAAAATCCCCCCAAACACAGCACAGTGGGCACATGGAGTTTCCTTCACAGGATGGTAGCAGAGTACTGAAGATGCTCTGCATCATGTTTAGGATGTGAAGTTGTTTGCAAGGATATGTATTCTGATTGGAAGTCTCTGCCAGTATTGATGTAGGGTAAGTGAAGGAGAGTGAGAGAGAAGAAAAGAAATAATCAAACTGTTAGCGATTTAGCTGTCTGTATTTATAAGGGTGCATAGAGGAGAAATATAATCTTGATCCCCGAACTGTTAATTTGGAGATACGTCTTAATACATTGTTATTTATTACATAGCATTCTGTTTTCCCCTTTGTCAGGTTTCCAGATCAGGAGAAGATGAAAAAGAAATAGGGTTTTTTTTCACATGAAGAAAAAAGAAACACAGACTTGGGAGGTAATAAAATCAGAGACAACAGTGATGTATTGCAGCATGTTCTTATATTGCAGAAAAATCTAGTCTGCAACTTGGACTGTTGGTAGAGCAAAACAAGCAAGATATATTGGTGCCTGATATATAGACCGTTACATACACAAGTAAATCAGTTTTATCTTATTGAAAAATACAGTATGTCTGTGTCTGTGTCTGTTTAGTTAAATTTACCAAGAAATTGATATACAGAAATGCTTAAAATGTGTTGGTGATTTAGAAACAGTGATCATTTGTCCACCAGCAAGTTCATTGTCAAGCTGTAAAATGGCTTAATGAGTATACATATATCTGTGTCACAATTTAAAAAAAAAAAGAATGTTGCCAAAAATCTTGTTTCTTGTAAAAACAGAAAATCCACTCATACACAGAAAATCAACCCATACACTTTCAGGTTTAAACTAAGTGCTTAAATAAAGACATCATCCACAAAAACCCATTATAAGTTGGTCTTTAATTTGAACATCACCCTGTGCATTGGGAAATTGTTGGTGAAATATTCTTCAGATCTCATTGAAAAAAATCGACATTTCAAGATCATTGTTGGACAAATTTGAATTTGGACATCTTAAAATAAAAAGGATGCATTAATTTGCGATATTCCAATGCCTTAATGGACTTCATTCACAGCTCTTACAAAAGGCTCTGACATGTGGACGCAATGAATAGTCATGTATAATTTGATAAATGAATCACAAGGAAATTCTATGCACATGATCTTTAAATTATGATGAAATGTGGTTTGACTTGCCTGTCACTGTCTCTCTGTTTCTGTTTTCCCCTTAGACTGAACAATGTGATTGTGATCGGAGGCAGCCGCACTCCAATGGTCGAGGACCTCACCTTACTTCACTAGAATGTACTTGATGAATGTACCTCCTGTTGCAGCGACGCAAACAGAATGGAGAACATGTGGTCCACCTGGAGGCTATAGCCTTCCAGTCTGCTTCAATGACTCTGACACTGAGTTGTCCACCAGAGGCACACCTATCTCAGATAAGGTCCAGATGATCATTGAGAGCCTTAGGAGCAGCCAGTCCTCACTCGAGATGGGCGACGAGATTGAGGGAAATGTACTATCAGGACAAGAAGGTCATCCCCAAGTCTGCAAGGTTGCAGTGGCTTCTTATGTGGGAGACCAGGTCAAAACTAAAGGTCCCACTGAAAACCAACAAGCAGATGTTTCTTCCCCACTCAACCATGAAAGCAGTGACTCTGACAGCGACGATTCTGTGGACAGGGGAATTGAGGAGGCAATACTGGAATACCTGAAGGAAAAAGACGATCACAAACGCAAATCGGAACCATGCTTCACCTTTCTTCAATCTTCCAAAATTCCCAGGAAAAATCCAGCCATTCCTGAGGACTCCGAACAGACCTCAGACAGAGACACATTCTTGATTGCCAGCAGCCAGACTCCCTCAGCACCGGCTGTTATACCTATAAAAAAGTATATCAAAAACAAGGTTTCTCTTAGTGACAACACATTTAAGAAATTGGATTCAAATAAAAGTTTAGTCTTGCCCAAAGAGCAGGCAAAGAGCCCCTCTAAAACAATCAGCATCTTCAACAGTACAGTAAACTGTCCTGTCACGGTGAAGCTTGAGGACGACTCAAATGACTCCAGTAGTGATGACGGCATCGAGGAGGCCATTCAAAGATACCAGTTAGAGAAAAAGGAGCAGCAGAACAAGAGAGAAGCTTGCAGTCCGTATACATTCAGAGAGGATTCTGACTCCACTAGCGACGATGGAATTGAAGAAGCTATTCGTTGCTACCAACTTGAGCAGCAGGAGAAGAGCATCCTGAAACCATTCTTACAGAAGCAGAAAGCTTTTAGTAAGTCATTAATACATGCTGCTGGAAGTACAAGCACGGACAACGCAAAGAAACCCAAACTGAAAAAGAAAAAGACTAGAATGGAGAAAGAAGTGAAATCTGGTCAGCTTCCTCCTTCATCTGTTGTCAGACCCCAAAATACTCTTTCAGACAGCTCAAAGGAGAAAGGAAATGGATTGCTTTTGTTTAAAGTAGAAGGTTTTAAGGAACAACCCAACCCTGCGCCCTCAAAGGTTAACACAACAGCAGAGCTCATGTGTGCTGAGGCGATACTGGACATTTCAAAAACCGTTATGCCTGAGTCCTTCAATCAAAGTGCCGGCCTTAGCAGTTGTGCCCCCAGTGAATCGTCCCTGCAGTCTTCGCCTCCTGACAACTACCCAGATGAAGAAAGTGATGGCAGCTCCATTGATAGTGAAGATGGAATAGAGCAAGAAATCAGGAAATTTCTTGAGCAGAAGGCCCAAATGCACAAACATCTTCCCAGCTCTGCTACAACTCAAGAACCTCCGAGCATGGACGAACCTGAGGAAGTGAAACCAAAACAACTTACAACCCAAAAGAAACCTCAGAGATTGTCTTTGACACAGAGAAGAAAACACAAAGAAGAGAGCTGCATTGTTCCCAACAACGCAGCAACGGATAACAGTGTTCAAGAAACTTCTCCTAAACCTTTACCTGAGCAAGGAAAAGAATCAAGATCATTGGAGTTTTCCCAGAAAGGTCAGAAGCACCCAATGGCTGAATTATGCAAAACAGAGCAAAGTGGTGACAAAAGCAGCTCACTTGACAGTGATGAAGACCTAGACACTGCTATAAAAGACCTGCTCAAGACAAAGAAGAAGTCAAAGAAAAAAACAAGAGATTTGAAGCGAAAATCAAGGAAGTGCCTCAAGGATGAAGAACTGCAGCAAGGAAATGCTTTACCGATCAAAAAGTTAAAATCTGATCCTTTTTTCAAGCGCAGTGCACTGAAAAAAGTACAAAAGAGTAAGGATGACATGAAAGACAAGTCCGAACTGAGTAAGCCAAGCATTTTACAACATAAACAAACCAGTAAGAGTGAAGAGCATGATGTTCATGAAGGGGAAATGGAGAAATTGATGGCGGGTCAAGACACTCCGCTGCCGCAGAACACTCAGACTGCTCTTCAGATAAGGGAGGATAGCAGTTCAGTGGACAGTGATGATAGCATTGAGCTAGAGATCAGAAGGTTTCTGGCTGAAAAAGCCAAAGGCTCCACTGCAAAGAAAAGAAAAGATGGAGATGTATCAAAGAACGGTACTGTCATGGTTCGTATGCAGGTCCAAGATGAAGATGTTAAACAGGAAAATCAGCTGGCTGAAATTCCCAGAAAAAGTCCTCTCTCTGGACAGTCTCCTCCGAGTAGTCAGCCTCTACCAATGCAGAGTTTGCTGCCAGTCATTTCTACCTTCAATATGCAGACGCATCTACCCTCAGTCCAGTCCTGCAGCCCCAGCCTTTTGGAGCCGGCGGACGGGGCTGGTGCCGCTAGAACCGAGCAAAGGAGGCCTGGCACACAGAGCGGCAACATCCAGGGTACAACCCCACTGACAGAGAGAGTCCGGCCAGTTTTGAGTGCTAACATTGCTCATTCCCGCTTGGAGTCTATTAAGTGGCGCCAGAGCCTCGGACTCCCCACCACTGACACTCGCACTCTCAGTCGAACTCCATTCCATATCACCTCGTCTAAAATCAGCGAGGCCCCATCGGGAAATCCACCATTTCAAAGCGGGGGCATCGATCCCAAATCACAGACTCCAGTCAGTGTTTGGTCTTCTGCAAGGACCAGCAGAACACCTTTCCACTGCTCCTCAGAAACAAGTGTAAATACCACATTCAGATCCCCTGTTTTAAATTTTTTGTCAACTGCCAGGCAGCACCCGAGGATGTCCTTGCAGTGCCCTATAGAAGGAGAGACAAACAGCATGGTGCATATCAGTAAAGACAAGAGTGTGTTTGTCGAGCTGGAATCTAATAGGACCAATCATGTCCAGGTACGAAGCAGGGAGAGGAGTGAGGAAAAGGAGAGGGCGGACTTGCTAAGTGAGGAAAAAAGAGAAGGCGATTGCAAGAAGATAGCCGATAAAGAAGTGCATCTTGACAGAACAGAGGAAGAATTTATAGATGAGTCAGATTGTGAGTCAGGTGACATGAGAAATCCAGAGAAGAAGCAGGGCTTTTCCACATTGTAAGTATTTTCTTTGGTCACTATGTCCCATAGCATCATAATCCAATTTTGTATGAGTTCATTTCTTGATTGTGCCCTGCTAATAGATACAATGTGGGTTATAATCAAGCTCATTCATTTATAGGCTCTAAGGGAATGTTTGTTAATATGATAAAACAAAGCAGGCATTTTTTTATGTGTTTGTACATTTATATGGCTGTGTAATACAATGGCACCATCATGAAGACCTTTTTTCTGTGCTCTGAGTTTAATTCATATCATCAATCCTTTGAAAAAGCAATACAGTGACAATTTGGCACAAGAGGCAGACTGCCCGAGCAGTACCACCATCAAAATGCAGAAAATGACATTGTCCTAAACATCTCATGTAAAAATAAGTGACCAATAAAAAAGGAACCTGTTAGTATCATACAGTAAAGATTTCAAGTCCAAATGTTCAAGATTTGGATGTATCTTTTCAATATATCAGTGAAAATGAATTTAACAGAAATTAATCAGTTAATCAGAAGAATACATGCTATAATTACCTAATCTAACACAATTTACTTGTGATATATAAGTTTACTTTATGAAGAAGTCAAAAGCCTTTTTTATGTGCAAAAGTTAAAAAGTCATTATTTTTTATTATACATCTCCACCATGGGCATCTCTAACGAAAGCGAGTAAACAAAAAATTTATATGATCAGATTCATACAGTAGATCAAATTGGGACATTTTACACATCTTGATACCATTACTGCAGTGGTTGGAGTGAAACAGAAAGGAAACCTGAAATGATTTAAATTAATTAGCAACTTATTTGATTATCAATTAATTGTTTCCGTCTGTTTTCAAACAAAAGTGGAAAACTTCAACTGATTCCAACTGCAAAGTAGGAGGATTTTCAGCTTTCCTTTGTCATATATAATATTAAATTGAGTTTCTTTGAATGTGGACAAACAAAATGAGGAATCTGAAGACGTTACCTTGGGCTCTGAGAGGTTCTGATTACTTTTTTTGTATTGTTGTGTTAATCAGCAACCTTAAATACTAATGTTGAGAAATTCAGGGCCAATATGGCTAAAATATATGAACATTTTCTGTAACATGCAGTAACATTGATCAAAATCTGTGCTAAATTTCCTAAATTCTTATATCTTAGATTCATTGTAAGACCTGTCAGATGCCATGTTTTATAAAAACTTAGATTAGCATGGTAAAACCAAACTATGAAAAGAAAAGTAATCCTAGACTCCTGCAATACTCTTTAACCCCAACAACTACTCTCTCATAATATAGTTTACAATGACTTTACCTGCCTAAACTTGACCAAGTCAGCCATCAACTGTATCTTTCACACTTTTTATCTGTGGCCACTTGTACCACCATCCCACTTGAGCCTGGGAAAGAAGAGCTGCTCTGTATTGTCATCTCTACCTATAAAATGCATCTCTTCACTTCCTCACTTTATCGCTCTCTACTGTACAGCATTACCTCACGCTGATGAAGGTCTAAATCTGGGTGCTTGTGATGACGATAGTTCCCTCACCCACAGACTGAGCATGGCCTTTCTAACTTTTGCACATGAAAGAGATAAAGGCAGGGTACACTTTTAAAACAGATTTTACTCTTAACACTTAATAGGCACCTTTTTTTTGTAGAGTAATTTTTGTGTACTGGAATAATCTTGTTTGCCTTTCTTGGTTCCATGGAGACATTACATCTTCCCCTTATTGTTCTGACAGTGTCTTTAGCTCACTGTATGGCTTAAGTTCATAGAGGGAGACTTTAAAGCTCAGTTACTGATGAAAGCCGCTACAGCAGTCTTGGATTGATTACCTCTATGACTCGAGTGTTGTTCCAGATTCCACTGAAGCCACATAGTTACTCCTCTCTGTCTTGCTGAACTTGATATTTAGTGTGTGTTTATTTCTTCGTCATGTTAAAGTTTTCTTGAATTTCATATGTGGGGAAAAAAAGGCTATTTATTTTTGTTTATCAAAAAAAGTGACTGAACATGCTGTGCATTGCCAGGTTTTGTAAATATTTTGTAAGAAGTGTTTCTTTTTTTTTTTCTTTCACTCTTTCAGAAAAAAATCCTTTTGCTGTGTCTTTTAAGTGCATCTGTGTAATAAAGAGTGGAATCCGAGCGATAATGGGTCTTGTTCATTAATGTTTAATAAAACCATGTTAGTGATACTCCTCACTGCAGGTGAAACACCTATCATCTTAATCTACAGACTACATTCACTGGCTTGAAGATGGATTTTGGTGAAGAGCATTTAATAATTCCTAGGAACTGGTCTGATGTGTGTCCTGCTCTGCCTTGCTCAGGTCTTTGTCCAGTGCCATTGATGCTGGCTTCACCTTCAGACCTTGTATAGCTCTCACCACAGAGGAGAGAGGCACGATGTTCAACAAGAGGTACCTGGCAAAAAGATGCAACAAGGTACAATTATTAAGAAACATTTTTTTATGCAGTCAGTTATATGTCATAGATATTCAGTAACTATATGCAAACATGACAAGGATAACTGAGACTAATTTGTACTTGGGCTTATTTTAAAAAGTCTAGACTCAAAGAAAGTATGAAATATGCATTGCACCATGTTTGCAGGTGATACCTTCCTTCAGTAACACCTTTGTGCGGAACAAGGCCGTGCAGCGTGTCAAAAGAAAGCTTCAGTTCATTCCACTCAACAGGTATGTGAGTGTGACAGTGAGCGATCACAGTCAAATAAACCTTTTCACCTTGGGTGATTTTCATCTTTTTATTTCAGGAGGAATGATGCACCCAGCCTCTACAGCATACCAGAATAAAATGTCATTCTGCATTTCCATGTTTGACTTTGCACTTTATTGAGTATTTGTTTATGTACTGTAAGGTTTGATGTTAGTTTTGATGTTGCAGTTTTATATTTTGACATCCTTTTTGTTTTTACTGTTGATATTTTCTTGAGTTGGATTTTGAGGAAAAAAAAGGTTTTGACCTACTTTGTGTACATTCTAGTAGATTAAGGAGATTCTTCAAAATATTTAATATATGTGAGAAAGTGTAAGTTAATTTGTTTGTTTATGGAGCCAATGAATGGTCTTTATTTTTTTTTTCAGTTTTGAAGTATACAAAAATTAGTCTTGACTACATTTTCATGTTGCTACTGAATAATTTCTGAGGTTTTCTGGGGTTTTTTTTCCATTATCAGACATTTGTTCTATATCAGGAGTTATTTTTTATAATATATATTTTTATATCAACTTTAATCTTTACTACATTCTCATGTTGCTACCGAAAAATCATAGTTTACAGGTAGTTAGTTTTGAAGAAGTGTTCTTGTTATTGCCAAACATTTGCTCTATTTTTTTTACATCAACTTTGATGTATGTTCTTTTATAGCTAAATAACATTAGGCCGGCAATGTTATTAGGTTTCAATAAAGTTTTCGAGGAAAAAAAAAAAGCATCATGGGTGTTGTAGTCTATTGTAGCAAACTCACGACGGCGTTTTACGGCATTTTAAAAACTACAAACTCGACGCAGGCGCAGTAACTCGGCTGACCTTCCGTGGAGCAGGAGCGAGCATGGCAGCCCGGGCATTGACGAACGGTATCACCTCATAAATATTTGTATTTGTCCAACAGAGAAAACTTAGCGCTGACATAATTTGGCTACATATCCTTAAATTGTAATGTTGTTGGGCTGTTTTATGGTTTTGTTTTATGCGCGTAATCCCGACATACAAGTGAGCAGCCTAGCCTGCTGCTAACGTCGGTAGCTAGCATGAGCAGCTCGTTGGCAGTGTCGGATGATTTTACCGATATGTGTTTTATTTTCAGGCCTGTGGGGGCTGCGACACTCACGGACTGTTACAGTCGCATACCCTTGTGTTGGACATCATTATGCCACCGCAGCCTCCGTTAAATCACCTCAACTAGAGACTGACAGTGTTACAGGTGAGCCAACCGACCTGTGCGTAACGACATCAGTAAATCAACGCTGTTTTTTTCCTCTCCAGACCTAAGCTACATCACTTCTTTTCCACATGCAGATAAAATCTTAAACAAGCCTCTTGAGAAGCCAGATTTCTTCCGTGTGTCGGAGCTCTTCTCGATGAAAGACCTGTTCAACGCCAGAGTGCATCTTGGCCATAAAAAAGGCTGCAGACACAGGTCGGTTTGAAGTCCCATGAACTTTACATGCAGCACACACACGTACATGCATTAACCCTTGTAGTGTCTTCACTTTTGGGACCCTCTGGTATCCCTCGGGTCATAATTGATCCCGGGGCACATTTGGGGTTTTAAAAACTATTCTGAAATAAAATTTTACTTCATAAACCATTAACATATATTGTCTTTATCTCTATTTAAAACAATATAGATAACATATGTTTAATGATTTAAATCAGTCTTTAAATCAGTCTCTACTAGAAGACAATTAACAATGGAAGTATGATTCGTTTTTGTCTTCCCTCACTGTGGCTAGAGGAGCTAGGGTCCTGGGCACATGTCTCCTTTAGATGTGCAGGAGAAAAGTCGTCTTGTTTGGAGCTTCTTTTGGTCCCAGTCTGGGTTGATTGCCATCCAGATTGTAAATGTATTATAGGCTGAGCCATCCAGCTTGTAGTAAAAGATCACGAGTGGCGACATAAGTGTTTTCCTTTGACAGTCTACCCCTCCTTTGGTGGTGCTGAGGTAAAGTATGACCTCTGGCTTACGGTCCCCCTGGCTACTTATTGCTCAATTGCTGTGTAGAGTGCTCATGAGCACCACCCCCACCAGGGCAATATTGGCCATGAACATAAAGTTGGAGGGATGGACTGACCTGACAGAGGGTAAAGACTTAAGGAAAGTGAGAGCAAACTGCTTCTCTGTGCTTAATTATAATAGTGTAACATTATCTGTGTGTGTGTTTGTCTGTGTATGTATGTGGGGGCATGTTTCTGTGTGTCTCTGTGTATGCAGGTCAAACTGACCCGAAAACCATATGAAGGATGTAAATGTGTGGGGTATAGTTGCATGTATGCTCAAATATTTTTTTTTGTTTGTACATGTTTATCACAGAAAATAAGCTAAGGCCATTGAGTTTCAGGCAGAAAAAAGTTATAATTCTACCTTTTTTTTTTTCTTGTAAAAATTTGAAATGGGTCAGTTTTACCCGAATACCATACAGGGGTTAATGCAGAGGAACGCTAATGTATAATGTTAAAGAAAGTCAATAGGTGCCATTATTTGAGAGATGTGGCTGCAACGAAGGTTTATTTTTATTAGTAGTCAGCTGATTATTTTCTCAGTGAAACAATGATTGTTTTGGTGTCCAACTAACAGTCTAAAAAAAGAGTCATCCAGTGTTTTATTGCAAAAGATTATGAAAAGCAGCATCATTATTGAGAAAGCAGAACCAGAGTTTTTAACCTTAATTAATATACATACAATTTTAGTTATTACTTAAATGAACATTCATGAATTAATATTCTTACCAGGCTGCACTACATACTATGGTAAAATATATTTTTTGAAATATATATATATATATATATATATATATATATATATATATATATATATATATATATATATATATATATATATATATATATATATTAGTTTGTTATATACATATAAGTAATTTAATTTAACTGTTATTCTCTTTTTCAGACTTATGGAGCCTTACCTCTATGGCTGTCGTTTGGACCACGACATAATTGATCTCGACCAGACTGTGGAGCACCTCCAGCTCGCCCTGAACTTCACTGCCCACATAGCGTATCGCGGTGGGATCATCCTGTTTGTCAGCCGCCGGCGTCAGTTTGGCCACCTGGTGGAAAGCACCGCCAAGGATTGTGGGGAGTATGCCCACACGCGCTACTGGCAGGGCGGCCTCCTCACCAATGCCCCGATCCAGTATGGCCCGGGAGTCCGCTTGCCGGACCTCATCATCTTCCTGTCCACTCTCAATAACGTGTTCCAGCAGCACGTGGGAATCAGAGATGCGGCGAAGATGAACATTCCCACCGTGGGTGTGGTGGACTCGAACTGCAACCCAAGCCTGGTGACGTACCCAGTGCCTGGCAATGACGACACCCCAGCTGCCGTGGAGCTGTACTGTCGCCTGTTCAAGATGACCATCAACCGTGCCAAGGACAAAAGGCGACAGATGGAGCTGCTGCACAACCTGTCAGAACCGTCCACACCAAGCTAATGTGAATATAATCTTCAGTAAGAGACTTTAAAAAATGCATTTTCAAAAGTCAAACGTCTGCTGCTCCGATTCATTCTTCATTTGGAAAATATCTGAGTTGTTTTCAGGACTGAGTTAAATCTGCCCAGTGCTGTCTTGTGTTAAGACTGAAGTTGTGCTCATTAATGAATCTTGTTTATGTGACATCTTTCTCACAATGGACACTCAAAGATGAATCCTGTTGTTGCAGAAGGTTTATCCAAACTCAGCTGTTCTGCACCAGTCACATAACTGACGTCTACGTCGAACTTTGTTTCACAGTTTTATTCATATTCATGCTCACAGGTTGTAAAATATAGCAGGAATTAAAACTAAACTCTTTCAGATAATACCTATGTGTGAGTTTCCCTTTAATTTTCAACTTTGCTTTATCCTGTTGCCACTGAGGTGTAGCCTTGAGGGCATTTTGGTACAAATTTGGCAAAAAATGTTGTTTAAATCCAAGAAACATTTTTATTATTTAAAAGTTTTATTCATAAGTGACCTAAAATGACCTCCTGAAGTTGCTTGTTTTATCTGACAGTCTTGAATCAAAGAGACCACTATGTTTGACAAAAATTGTTCTAACAATTAAACAACTACGTGAAACTACACGATTTTCTGTCATGAAGAATAACAGCCACATAGTTTCCAAGCTTAGTTTTGCAGAGTTCCTGGATGCGTCTAGGGTTATGATTGTTAGTGGATCCTATTGAGACTCAACAATTGAGTCCAGATAGTCTAATAATGCTGTTTGACATTCTCCAGATTACACCAACTACATAAAAAAACAGCTGTCCTGAGGCATTCACTATTAGTTAATGACTGGGAATGTTGAAAAAAGGAAACTGCTGTATCTCTTAACCAAATCACACATGTAAGCTCTTCTATGTAATCTTTTGATAATTAATACAATATTTTTGAACTCAGTCTCTATGAAGTTGTTTGGAGATCCACCTCCCACTTTAATGATTTAAAATCTGTCTAATCTAAGGTAAATGAGATAAACTCATTCAAGCAGTCTGCATCTTGTCTACAGTGTAGTTATTTCTGTTCCTCTGGTAAATGTTAAATTCAGTGGTTTAAATCCTTAGAATGATACTTTCCTTGTTTTTGCTGTCATGTAACTCAGCAAATGTGGCTTCATTTAATTTATTATGAATCCATTAAGCTCCTTTTAACGTGGGCAAACACAGATCACACAGATAATTTTTGTTTAATGTTGGGTTGTTTTTTTATTGGCATTTTCATTGTATTACGATATTTTTTTGAGGGAGTCAGAATTGCAAAGGCAGAAGACAGAGATATGCAGTGGGTGACACAAAGCCTCCGCCGTGGGCTTTTCGCGAAGCGAGTGAGGTTTGGCCTCTCTCACTTCCCGTAGTTGTGCAACAAGTTTTCCTGCATTGAACCACGAGGGGCACCGCGGTGAGGTCAACATGGTGAGTAAGTGTGTGTGTTGCTGAGTAAATAATATTCAACATCACAAACGGCGTATTTTACACTGAAGCACCACATTTCACAGATAAAACTCTGTTTCATGATTTAAGTGTTTACATAGACTTCTGAATCTGGATAACCCTATTAACAATATGTAGCATAATACACACACAAACCGTCGAGATTTAATTTAAGATATATTCCCACATGTGTATGTAAGTGGGGTTTTATTTGGGTGTGGTCGGTAGTTTTCTGCTTTAGCTCAACCTGCCTGTCACATGGTCGCTAGGCAACAGGTTGTTTTGGTAAACCTCGTGTTTGCGGTGGCTTAATAAAAGTTTCATTCACTCTTATTACTATTTTTGGTCATCGGTCTTATCACGATCCTGTCCACATGTCAGCAGACTCACTGCTGTGTGTTTGTGGGTGGGTGGGGTTGTTTACAGAGCACCCAAAGGCCCGAAAGTTACTGTCGAAACCGTAAAAAAAGATAAATGTGAGCGTATGAGTGCTCACAGGCGTCACTGTGTTTCCAAATGGCAGCAGCGTTGAGGAAGTGGCTTAAATATGTGTCCAGTTTTAATATAAATTCATGTTGCCATTCATGGTGGGGAGAAATGACCTTCTCACAGTTAAACAGTATCTGCTTCACCTCCTGTCGCCCCCTGGTGACAGGGAGGTGACAGCTGATCTCATTATGACAGTGAAGCACAATATGGAGGCTTAAATATTTTAGCAGTAAAGACAGACAACTGCTACAGCTAACTATTAGGCTAATCTACGGATGCTGATCTTCATTAGTCAATTAATAGTTTAGTTTTTTAAAGTGTCAGTCACTGTTTTATCCTACACTTAAAAAAAAATAGTAAAAAATAGTACAATTTCTGTCAAATACTAATACTACACCCCAGGGCTAATTATTGGAGAACTAACTAACTATATGATACTAACTAACTATATAACTATATATTTTTTTCTATGTTGCATATGTTCACAAGAAGTAAAAGGGTAAATGTACAGTATTAGGGTCTTTGGCCAAATATCAAAAAACCTGGTAACATATTCAGTTTACTTTCAGATTTGTCGGTTTTACTGTTTCCCTTTTTTATTTGAGATAGATTTTAATTAGTAGGCAATGACTGAGTAGCCTTGAAATAAAAAATAAAAACTGTGGAAGGTGCTGAATCCTGAGTACAGATATGTGACTGATCCACACTGAATCAAATATTGGGCCTGTTTTTCATAAGCAGCACTTTCAGACAAACAAAATCAGGAGAGAATTAATTTGTTTATCCCCAAAGATACAAACTTAGCAGGCTATTTCTGACAGTGTACCTGTAGAATATATTCATAGTAACTACGAATATATTCAGTTAACTATTATAAGAGTAAAAAAAAAAAAAAAAAAAAAAACCAGAAGAACATGTGAGAAGCTGGAACCTGTAAATCTGTACCACGATTGCTTAGAAATAATCTTGCTGATTGTCCAAAGTGTTGTAGATTCATTTCCTGTCAATTTACAATTTTGTTCTGTTAAATTATTGCAGAATGTGCTCTAAATGTATTCCTCTGTGTCATCAGTTCAATTTTCAATCATAAGTAATTAATAAAATTAGCAATGGAGTTGTATGCAGTAGATATAAAAACAGATACAATAAGTGGTTGAATATGCACTGTAAGTATTTCTAAATACAAATTTCAAAGCCGCAGTGTTACTACGTTTCTTTTATTTCACAATTTAAGTTTGCAGGAAATCACTAAAGTGAATTAATTTCTTATTTCTAGATGTTGCCGTCAGCTCTGTCTCATGGTTTCCAAATGTCAAAGGAAAAAAGGCCAGTGATCCTTTTTGGTATGTGAAAACTTTTATTTTATTGGGTGTCATCTTGTGCAAACAGTCTCCTCAGTCTTATGATGTTCTTTGCTCTTGTTCATGCAGACACATGAAGAGACTCGTGGCTTTGTTCCCATGAGGACAGCTGATCTCAGATGTTGAGATGACTGCGTTCTGGAGAATGGTAACTGATTTAGTTGTGAATGTATTCTGGACACATCTAGGATTATTATTGCCCCATGAGACTCAACTCTGGCTGCAGTGCCTCTGTTGCGCAATAAGTGGGCAGAAAGTAAGTAACTGGCTCACGATAGCTCAATTTCCACTGTGCAGTGGGCTTTGAGTATGGAACCGAGCCAGATACTTTGACTCAGTTTATCACAATGCCGATGTATTTCCATAACAGTCAGTAGTCATTTATTTTATTTGTTTGTACAACACACACCCGGTCAGTCCCAGCAGAACACAGGAGTTCTGCCACCTGTTTGAGTCAGGCTTGAATATAAAGCAGTCGCTCTGTTTCACTAATCACAGGTCAGTTAGCCTAATGTGCAAAATGAGCTACCATGTTTGGATACGATTATTTAGGGGACACACATGTGACACCATCAGAAAGGTAAAAAAATGGATTTTGTTAAACTGAAATGCATTTTGTTAAATCTATTTTTTTAGAAAAAAATATATATATATATATTATTTCTAATAGATTCATATTTACTGCAACTCATATAATCCGTAAATGTGCACTATATATTTGAATACCATACCAGGAAGTAAAACAAAAAGGCAGAAAAGATTTTGTTTTGTTTTTAATTTTTTTAAACCTTTCCTATTAATGAAGGTCTCCATTCTAAAGAAGACCACCTTTGATAGACCAGATGACCCTGTGGAGCAACAGCAGAGTTGCTTGGGAAGGTGAGAATTTGTGCTTACATATGAAGACTGTTTGTCGCTGTGTTCTCTTGGTGGTGTCGTGATATACATTTATTTTAACTGTTACCTATCAGGGCTACCAACATATCTACTTAGGGGAACAGTAGTAGAAGCAAGGTAAAGGATCCCGCATCCTATCCTTGCCCAGCTGCTTGTTGTCTCACATCCCCTCTCACAGACACACAGTTCTGTGAGCATCCCTTGCAAGTGTAACAAGAGGAGAGCACTCGTGGAGCAGTGAGCTGCATCGCTTACTTTTTTGCAGTGCATCAGTGCACCTTATGCAAATTGATGTATTTCTGTAATCGATTACGTTGATCATGTGGCCCCAGTCCTATTCACTATGCTGCTTGCATGTGTTGGGGCACATGAAAGAAGTACCTTTGAGAAGGCCCTGCAAAGGGCCACAGGCATTATAAAGGGGGAAAGTCAGCCCGGACAATGCAGGTCATTGGTCTGTCCCCTGACAATAGTGGAGCTTCTGTGATTGGTCTCACCAGAAGAGGCTTCACACAGAAAGATAATTCACTCAGTTCTCAGAGAAGCAGGGTTACCATGGTAACCAAACATTTCCTGTGTTCTCACTGCAGCATGCTCGTTGAAGCATTACAGCCTGACATTGTGTCGAGTGTTATGAGGTGGCAGAGAGTAAAAGGTCTCTATAATCATCTGCATTGAGTGCCTACAGCAGCATGGATTTGGAGTCATGTAGTTTAACCACAGATCACTTTATTGAGAGCTGATAAAAGAGTAGGTGACTGTTGAATTTGGAGTCCAGCATGACTAAACTTTGTAATTCTGATTTTGTCTTCATAGTTTAGTGTCACAGTCACAAGGCAAGACGACTGAGGCCAACTGAAGATGTGTGTCTTAAGGACGTGGTGGAAAGTGAGGATTTTACATCCATACACATTAAAACAAATGCTTGAAGACATGCCTAAAAAGTGACAGCAATCTATTAAGCAGTGTTTTGAATTTTGTGAACAAACACAAAAGATGGACCTTACTTGCTTATGAATCAAACAACACCTAATGGACTGGGGAATTAACTTTATTTATTTGTAATTAGATATTTATTTGTACTATATTTATTTGTAATCGAAGATCTCCACACCATATTCCCCCTGAGATAAATAAAGTATTCTGATTCTGATTCTGATTATGAAAAATAACTGCTTTTTTTTTTATTATTGGCTTTTGGAGACAAAGGGTGTGGTCTGTGTAACTTCATCATTTTTTAATAAACTAAACAAATCAGACTTTATGGTTTATATATGTGAGAACATTTCAATTTTCAAACTCCTTTTAGTTGTAAATTTAAAGAAATATTTCCTGCTTCTTTGTAGATTATCATTTTATGCCTTCCAAATAACAAAGTTAATGACATGAGATTCTGGTTCATGCTATAAAGTATCACACTATCACTGACTCAGCCCGTGAAATTTTAACAATAGAAATTACAATTCAGCACCCAAAAGGAGTCGTGTGACTATATACAGTAGGTCATACAATAAATGGATAACAAATTCATTGCTGTTATGAAAAATACAGTTTCACTATATACATTGTACCATAGTCATAAAAGTAATAAATGTTTCATTCTTCATTAAAATGTGGAAAAATAAAGTGTGTGGTAATAACTAATAATAACTAACAATTTGTAAATGCACACGGTGAGTTAGAATTAAAGCAAGAAAGTAAACTTATGTTAAATTATGTATAGGCTGTAGTGTATGTATTGTATTTAAAAAAAGGAGTAAGTTGTGCATGGCCAATGTGTTGATTACTATGACAAGCTGTTTGAGCGTTAATTAGATATCCTTGATATTACATGGCAGAAATGCCTACATGTTTACTAGAAGAGCATAAAAGCAGCCCCCTAGTTAACTAGTAGGCTATAATTGTCCCTGCTAGTTAACTAGTGACAGCCAGAAATGCACTCTAGTGAACTAGTAAGAGCCAAAATGACCACTTGTAGTACTAGTTGCATGTTTTTCAGCCTTACTAGTTAACTAGTGAGGCTCAAAAACACTCACCAGTTAACTAGTATGAGCCACTAGTGTCCACTAGTCACACTAGTTGGATGTTTTTTGGCACTACCAGTTTACTAGTAAGAGCCAAAATCCTCACTCGTTACACTAGTTGCACAAAATGCTAATGAGGAGGTGGGGAAGAAGAAAGCATTGCGGCTTCCTGTTGACTGTCGAAAATGAGTTTTACCCAGCCAAAATGGAACCCTATGAAGCCTGATGAACATTCACTGTTGTCAAAATAAAAGCTCAGAGCTGTAGTGATGGTTATAACTTTTTAAAATGCAGCATTTGTTGACAAGTAACCACATAGAAATAATAATAATGCTCATCTAACATACTACATAATAATGGTATTCCGCATGAAATTGTAAATTACAAAAATACAAATGAGTTCGAGCTTTGTCTCAGGTGGGATGTGTACCCTGGTCTGGGTAAAATGCAGAGTTGTTATCAGCTCAGCCAATGTAACTTCACAGTACAGGGTTTTTTTATTATTAATATATCTATTCTGAGGTTATCCCTGATATCCGCAGTATCCATCTGCATTCCACTAGTTCCACTAGCATTTTTACATAATATATTAGGGATATCTAATTAATGCTCAAAGGGCTTTCTATACTGGGATGATGGTAAAAACCTTTTATATGTTTTTAAAACTTTGTTGAGTTTACCAGGTTACCAGGTAGAAATAATTGCAGATGCTCCTCTAACATTACAGTGGAAATAAAAAAATATAGGTCAAATGAGACTCAAAAGTGAGATTTCCTAACTTTATGTTGCACGGGATGTGAATCCTGGTCTCCTGTATAAAAAACATATACACTATCCAGTCATCCACCACATCTTTATGATATACTTAAGTAGTAAAACACCTCATCACTCACTTCCCCCCTCTATGAAAGGTGCTATATAAACAAAGCTCTTAAAGAGCAACTTGCAGGTTATTATTTTTTTTTAGATTTATACTTAATCTTGTCTAAAAATATGTATTTGAAAAACTGATGCAGAATTTAAATTGTTTTGCAAAACAAAGGCACAAATTCAGAGGTAAAAGTGGTCGTTTTGAGCAGTGCCCCTAAAAATGCATCTATGTAATGCTCAAATGACTTGCCATAGTAATCAACACATTGGTAGAGCCTAAATGTCCACTATTAGTACTAGTTTTGTGTTTTTTAGCCTTACTAGTTAACTAGTTGCACGCATTTAGTCTGACTAGTAAACTAGTTAACAAGTAAGGCTGGAAAACACGCAACTAGTACTACTCGCAAACATTTTGGTTCTTACTAGTTAATTAGTGAGTCTTTTTCCATCCCACTAGTTAACTAGTATGGTCAAAACTACTTGCCAGTGCAACTAGTACACAATTTGGACCTGACTAGTTTACTAGTAAGCTGCAACATGCGGCCACTAGTGCTACTAGTTGCAATTCTTCAGGCTTACATGTTAACTAGTGCACAGTATGCAAATGAAGATGGTGAAACAATGACAAAACCCTGAGTCCTATCTGGCTGAGAGTGCGGTTTGTGAACTGAAAGCCAATGGGACGCCTCTATAGATTATATCCCACCCCCGCATTAGCATTTTGGTGCTTACTAGTAAACCAGTTGTGTCCAAAACACCTAACTAGTGCAACTAGTGGACACCTTGGTCTTTACTAGTTAACTAGTGAGTGTTTTTGAGCTTCACTAGTTAACTAGTAAGGCCTCAAAACACTCAACCAGTACTACTATTGGTCATTTTGGCTCTTACTAGTTTACTAATGTGCATTTTTGGCTGTCGCTAGTTTACTGGTAGGAAAGATTATAGCCTACTAGTTAACTAGTAGGCTACTTTCATGTGCTACAAGTAAACATGTAAGCTTTTGTGCTGTGTGATATCGAGGATATGTAATTAATGCTCAAACACCCTGTCATAGGATCCAACTAGTTAACTAATGAGGCAGGAAAAGACTCACTAGTTAACTAGTTAGAGCCTAAATGTCCACTAGTAGTACTAGTTTTGTGTTTTTTAGCCTTACAAGTTAACTAGTTACATACATTTTGTCTAACTAGTAGACTAGTTGGCTCCAAAAATGCCAACTAGTAAACTAGTAAGGTTGTCAAGACACCAACTAGTTAACTAGTACTGCGCTAAAACTGCCAACATGTTAAATAGTGACATTTTTCGTGCTTAACTAGTTAACTAGTTGGCGTCTTTTCGACCTCACTAGTTTGCTGTGTGACATCAGGTATATCTAATTAATGCTCGAACAGCTTGCTGTACATTACTGATAAATGTAGCTAGTGATTAAGTGTATGAATGCTACCTCAATTAAACTTAAAGATAGCCATGATTTAGTCTCAGCTGAATGTTTGAAGCTGTTTTATGCTATTAAAATAGCTTTGTTTTGTATTCATTTCACATTACTGTCAGGTGCTCACTGTGAACAGGAGCCGTAGAGTAATTTCGGACACTGGCAATGAGAAATCTGGAAATGTGGATTTGTATAAGTTGAAACTGGGGTATGAAACTCACTGAAATGTTTAATTAATTTAGTTAAAATTTTATAGTTTGAATATTTGAGCAAACTGCTCTAAAAGGTTAATTAGTGGTATAGAAATGAATTGGTCAATGCAAATGAGTATTGTCAACATACGTTGGCTTAGTAAGTATTTTTGATCGTAATTGTAACATTTTAGGTCTTTACACCTCTGACAGCAAATAATAAGAGAAATAAGCCAAAAAAAAAATCTAATTTTTTAAATTCAATTTCACAAAAGGTGGGGAAGACCAGAGCACCCGGAGTAAACCTAACCACTAATCTAGCTAACCCTTAGATGGCTCTGAGAACTCAAGTCCCACCCCACATCCAGGTAACCTCCTTCTCCACTGGCCTCTGTCCCTTGATAGAAGACACAGGCCAGTGGAGGAGAAGGTAACCTGGACTGGAGTTCTTTATTGAATTCATGTTGAAGGAAAAAAAATAGAAAGCCAGAATATTTTTTTCCCCTCAAGATGAATGCAATAAAGACCTCCAGCCCTGCCCCTAGTCCAGGTAACCTCCTGCTCACTGGCCTCTGTCCCTTGATAGGGAATAGATAGTAATTAAAGACATTAAATAAATTTAGTAAAAAGTACAGTATTTCCATCTGAAATTTAGTAAAGTATTTCTTCTGCACTGACACCAGCTTCCCAGTTTAGATGAATAAAATTTTGTTTATCGAGTGTTGAAAATCAATTGTGTTAACCAGCTGAAGTTTATTCATGGATAAGAAGTTCATTCAAGTTTAATCACCTCTGATTGTCCTTTACAACTTCAGTCTGTTCAGGTCCATTTGAACACATTATCAATATCAGCTCAATACCAAGAGGGACAGTTGTACCATATATGCATTATTCCATACATTAACTCATCTCTGCTTCAGATGGGGATTCATTTATACACAGGAAACAAGAATATATTACAATAATACAGTTGTACAAAAACCATCACATCGTGTCACAATTTGATGCTCTGTCTCTACCTGGGACAGACAAAAGAGTATTCTATCAAACTATTTTAAAACTACTTACAGAATTTTACAAATAAAGTTATAGGCAGGGCCCTGAGAATATTATGTCTCAACAGATGAATGTGCTTCTCAAAATAATGCCTTAAAACCAAAGCATGATGGGGCTTAGATGAGATTTTTAGGGAATAAGTTTTTTATCTGCTGTTTCATATTGTATATTCATTATTTCACAGTTTCCTCTTATTCACAGTCAATATAGAGTGAAAGTACATGAATAGCCAGCACCCTCCAAAAGATTTGGCAAAGCTTCATAAGCAAAAACTACTTATGTCCATATTATAATTCACTTATGTAGGGGTACAGATTAGATTATCTCAACCTGTTTTCAAGAGTATTGAGTGTTAGAAATTTTCTTCCACAGTAATGTCTTCAGGTTGTTCAGGACGAGTGAGTGATGCACCTCCATCTGGCTTGCCAGGCCACTGAGTGTCACACAGGTGCGTAGCTGCTTTTCCAGATCCCCACGGAGGTCTGAAGGTGCTCCAAAAAGCAGAAAATCCTGCAACAGCACACACACCTTCGCAAGATTCGGCTGCACAACCTCAGTGTTACACTGTTTTACTAGTCGATCACATGTGGCCGTGCAGTCCCGGCCATAAGTACAGTCTGCATTGGTCTCACATCGCCGCCCCCTCAAAAATCCCCGCACAACTGTCTCTGATGCCACACTTCGCAAGTTGGCCATCTTGCAGTCATACTTTGCATTGTAGCCCACATGGCGAGGACTGGCATCACATATGAGGAAACTCCCGTAGGACCCGTGGAAGACCTCTTCCACAAACTCCAGCAGGCCGATGGTGATACGAGCCCTGCGGGGCCAGGCTGGTGCCAGCCAGTGGTTCAGGCTGGAGCTCAAGGCCTCTGGAACCAGAGCCTGCAGGTAATTAGGTACCTCTAGCCTGTAGAGGGAGCTGTGGCCCACACGCTCTGTCACATACAAGTCTCCACAGAATCCGAGCAGCTTGGGAGTGTGCTCCTTCTCCTGCAGGGCCACCATCAGGAGGAACTCATTGATCTGGAGAAGAGCCCAGATGGACTTGGCCTCTGCTAGAGACACTTTACCATCCTGGTTGACATCAGCCAGGGTAATGACGCGGTCCACCAAGGTGCTCAAAGATGGCTGCTCACCAAGGTTAGCCTGCGAGAGGGAGGTTGACATAATTTGGTCATTATGTGGTAAATTTATAAATAAACTGATGATTATATAAAAAAGAATATTCAAAATTTTTATTTTTAGTTTACAGGAAGTGCTTTCTATGCTTTAGGTTATTCCATACAGTATCTTATATGGTGTTGCGGCTGAGAGAAACAACCTTGAGGAAACTGTGCAGCATCTCTTTAAATTCATCCATAGAGGTTCCACGAGTTGGTTTGTCAAATAAGCTCATCTCCTGTCTGAGCACAGAGTCTGGAGCCCCATCAGTCTTTCCCAGATCCTCAATACCACACTTGATCACAACTGGTCTCTCCTTCCACAGTCCACTGTACACCTGCAAGTATAAAAATGTAAGAATAGTAATACATGAGGGAAAATGTCATCATAGAAGTATTATATTTATTATTTTATGAAATGTGTGGGGATGACCCCACTTGGATTGCATTAGATTATATACTCATATCATGTGTGCTAACCTCTTAAAAGTAAAAAATGTTGTGTTTCTACTTAGAACCTTTCACTTTTAGCCAAAAGGTCTCCTGTTTTATGTACATTTTACCTGATGTGTGGAGGAGGTGGACATGCAGCGCTGCAGAGTTAGAGTTCTCTGATCACACAATGCCTTGCAGGACGAGCCTGATATTATGCCCCTTCTATAGTGATCACACTGCAAAAGGAAACAAAATAGGCACTGCATTAAACACCGGAAACAGGTGATCTTTCAGTGTCTCATCCTCTTGCCAAGCTGAATCTAGTATGTCTACATGAAGCATCTTCGTATATATAAAAAATCAAATGCATCATTTAAAGGTATCAGCACAACATCATCTGAAAATACTGCAAACTGATTCACTCAAGAGTTACAGATAGTAAAGACATCCTATTTGGAATCTCATTTATTACTATAAAAGAACAAGAACAAGAGTCAAATTAAGGTATTAATTGAGTATGCTTTTCTGCAATCAGATATCCTGTTAACAATGCTGGAAAATGTCTCTAAAACCACCATCATACTTTATGTTGATCTTTCAAGCAGTGAGTTTAGTGGCTATAATCTATATTTTTATAATAAGAATGGATCAAGTATGTACTGTGAAACAAGTTGCTCATCGTAACGAATCCACAGAGAATCATAATCATAAGGAGCAATTAGTGTCTCATCGTTTTGGTTGTATAGCCTGAAACTTTAAGGTTTTAGTTCACTCTCATTATTCTCTTTTTTACTAAAAAAAGCTGTAATACCTGTCGAGCATCACACAGCCGACAGACAAAGTTTGCGACTTGCTGCTGGATACAGTGTAGCATTCGGCTGCTTATTACCTCAGGAATGGGTGGTGATTTAAAAAAAATGACTAAAGGAGAGGGAGTACTGAACTTACTGTCATCAGGTAGACAGAATCACAATTACACATGAATGATTATACCGCTCTCTTATTTGCTGAATGTGTAAATGAGCAACTACATCTGAACACGGTCACTATCACTAACAATATAATAATATGTCAGTTACATATATAGCCATTCCACAGCCCCCTAAGCAGCCAGTTAAGTCATTATTCCTGCTTTAAAGATTCTTTATGTGACATTCAGAAAATGTTAATTATTAATGACTTAATAATGACACCTGTGGCCATTAAGTCGCCTTGTCGGGTCTGTCCACAAGACGATAAACAAACAACTTTTAAAATGCTTGCTTTCTGTATGGAATCTGGCTCTCTCAGGGATATGTTAACATTGTAGCTGCTCCATCAATGCTCAAAATAACATAATCTAAATAAGACATAAATATGGCAGCGATGTTATTATTTATAACACTCAATGCATATAACAATGGACGATGCGCCTCCAATTCCTTCCACTGTACAAAAGTGAAAGTATTGCCCATACAGAGAGGAAGCATATAGAAATCAGTCTACACAGTGTACAGTCAAGTGAGAGAGTTGGGGATGGTCTCATTTTTTAAGTTATGTTACAATATGTTCACACATTGGCAATAGAAAAAAAAACTTAATATGTATAGATTGTTGTACACAGTCCCTTTAAATATAAATGACCCACAACAAAATAATAAAGATTACAAATGCAGCCTATGTGCCAAGTAGGTCAATTTCAAGTGAGAAGGGCCGCAAAGGAAAAACTGACTATTCCAAACCATACCATCATTGCATGGACCATAACTCTTTCCTAAGTCACAAGATATAAATTGTTAACTGATACATCTGCTGCATGACCTGCCTGAACAGCTTTTACTGTGACCCTTGGTTGTAGACTACATCAGTCTTGAACCTTGAATGCTGACACTCAAAGAGGTTTGCGTAGTCCGAAGTCTGCTTGGAGAAAACACGGATGTCACACAAGGCCAACAATCTGCCATGGCAATTATCAGAGGTCATATCCATGTTTATCCAAAGCCTCAACTATTCCTTTGCTGCTTACTTCCAACCTTTGGCCAGTATGAACTCTTGCAATCACTGAAAAGACTGGAAACAGCAGGAAACAGCTACCCCGACTCTGTACAAGGGTAGCATAACCTGCCTGCCATCACCTCTGAAGGTGACAACCTTAACACATAGAGGAACAAACACTGGTTTACAGCAGGTTGCGTGCTAGACCATTTCGTGACCAGACTTCAGAGTCGTGTCATCACGGTGAGGCTGCCAGGAGGACTTCAGCTTATCTTAGCTAACCTGTTTATGGTTGTAGCACTATATTAATCTTACAGACCTGAGGGTGATATCGACGTTCTCATCCTAACTCCCTGCTAGAAAGAGAATAACTCCAAAAGTTTCTGAGTATTTCTTTAAGATCTTTAATGGATACGCGATCAGGGTCACCATTGCATTCCCATGTAGGAACTTGGAGCAGTATGGAGTAGCCTGCTGACTTATGTCCAGTATGACTGTGCCGATATAACTCTGTCTTTCACTGTGCACAAATCCTGATAACCCCTCACACCAAAAGCAGCAGTTTACTCCCAGATTTGTAAGAACACATCCACACAGCGCACCTCTCCTCCCACTTAACCATCATACAAAGCAGCAACAGGATAATCATTTGCTGAGTCCAACAAATGAAACCCCCCCTTAGCTGAACTAATTCTTGTGGCATTAAACGTTTCCCGCTAATCATATCTGCCTTTTCTCATTAGTGAAGCACACACAAACTACCACACGCTGTACATCCATGCAGGCACACACGCTGTTATTTGACGATTTGTTATAATAAGGTTGCATCATCGATCCTTCGTTGTGCATTAATTACTCTGAGTAGTTATCCCCTTGGTCGTCACTGTGTTACTCCAGTGTCTCATTAAATGTCTTGGCCTGTTCTGTTCCCGAAAGCTCTGGAAGCAGCTGGGCACAGCAGGAGAGCAGCTAAGCTATACAGGCTGTATTTTCACCCAGCACCAAAAGCCACGTAGGGAGGAAGAGGCCAAGCAGCCCCCAACTGTCCCTGCTCCTCCTACAAAGGCAGTCCTCCTGTGCAGTTTGCCTGCCATGTTCCCCTTTGTTTTGAAAACCTAAACATTTTTTAGGGGTTTTAACATTTCAGTGCAGCAGCTGGGACGTTGGCTCGTTTTTTTGTATTTTTCTGCCTTAGGACTAACTGAATTTCTGCAACACAGCGAGGGCAGCAACAAATAGGCTGGGTCAGATCGTCCCCAAACATGGTTAAAAGTACTGCAAAAATGTGTCAGAATATGGACATTAAAATGGCAGGTTATTTTTCACCAAGTGACTCATGGGCTATATGGCATTGCATCTTCTTTTTCCTGCTTCAAAACAAATCCATTCTGTATTGATTTTCCGCAATTCTGAATTTGTTGCAAGAACATTTCCTTTTACGCATGAAACTGTCATTTTGTCTGCCTAAATCATGCCCATCTTTGCCCGTACTGGCTTTTAATACCCTCGTTATGTGGGTCTAATATGGAACAACATCAGTGTTAGAGGTCCTACGTAAAGTGAAATCTGATCATAATATGAATTTAGTTTCCCACAAAGGAACCATCTAACTGAGTAACATAATATTTAATCAATGTGGATGCATGGCCACTGTCAGAGAGCAGAATGAGAGGACATAATGATGCAGCAGCCCCGATCTCATAAAGTTATGAAAATGGCCGTCATGGCACTGAAAGACTATACTTACAATGACCATATGGCACACATGCCCGCGGCAGAGTTCGGAGTAAGAGGCATACTGCATGTAGATGACCCAGCTGGCGATGAGGATGCCCAGCCACGCCAGGAGAAGGTACTTCACCTTGATGGCTGGGAGACGACTCTTTGGAGCGTGGGAGGAGAGATGAAACACACAGAGTCAAGACGACATGACAAGTGATATACTGGACGACTGGAAATAGACCTACACCACAATGCTGATCAGTTGACCTCTGGGTAAGATATCTGATATGTGGTGGTCAAATAAGCATTTAGATCCTTTATTTAAGAAAAAACACCAATACATTAATGTAGAAATACTATCACCGGTAAAGATCAGTAACATTACATAAGTATTAGCAGCATAATGTACTTAAAAGTATCAAAAGTAAACTGAAAAAAATGGCCGGTGCCTGACAGATTATTACATACAACATTATTAGATATTTAATATTGATACATGAATGCATGAGAAGTATTTCAATGTAGCAGCTGCCTGAGGCTACTTTTAACTACTTTTTATACAAACAGGTAACACAGTCCCAGCATGAGGGTCAGGCCCTCATCCTATGGGTCCCAACACAGCACATAAACTGAATGGCCCTGAGATTATTATCAGGGTAGGAAAGAAGTGTCCTTGAAGCCCTACTTTAAAATTTCAACTGCGGATTGTATTTTACAAGCTTTAATGACTAATCTTTGTCTGGAATGTAATTAGTGACTAAATCTGTGTAGTAAATGTGATGGGGTGAACGATATCCATCTCGATGTGGAGGTATAAGGTGGTATAAAATGGAAGTGCTCGAATAAAGTCTAAGTAACTGAACTGCACAGTAGATGAACGGGCGCACTGAGTTGATTTCCGCCACTGAGGCCTACACGACATGAAAAGGACGGACAGCTGGTCACTTGACCTCAGGATAAAACCGAGACATGCTGCTCTGCGCCATCCGATCCCCTCATTCATCAGAGACTCGCGACATTTTGCCACCGACGCAGATGTGCCCCTGGTATGTATTTATTTATTTATTTATTTATTTATTTCGTTTGTTTGTTGTCTCTCGCGCATGCATGCGTGCGGGCAGGTGATGATGATGATGATGATATTTCATCCCTTGCTGCTGCAGCACAAGCAGACCGTACCTGCCTGCAGACCTTTGGACAGAGGGCAGAACAGCACCAAATGGACCAGTCTCCGCAAAGCCCTGGGCATCATGAGCGGTTCTGTTGGGGAGGCAGCGGAGAGAGAAAGCAGAGGGATTGCCCGTCCGATCACATCCTTGCAGCAAACCTACGCCATGCGTCGCAAACAACCAAAAAAAAAAAAACAGAGTCTAATTATGAAGCGCAGCATGTGACATGATGTGTCCTCCTGTCCGTCTTAATGCAGCACTTAATGCAGATCTCTGCTGGGAGGTTTCTGTAATCCAGTTCTTTTCAGCACAAAATCACCGAAAATGGAAAGAAAGAAAAAAGCAGGAGCGCGTCCTTGGAAATTGAGCAATTTTCAGATTTCAGCTCCACATTTGGATCAGGAAAAAAAAAAAAAGAGAAAAGCTCCGTCACATCCCGGGCCGACCTGATTGATGTATAATAAACATTAAGTCGTTTTCTCATCTGATGGAGCCAGATGAGACAGTTGAAGAGAAATAATAAAGCCAGCGGGGTCTCCCGATGAGCACACAACCTGAGAGAGCCGTCACCGCGCTCATTAAAGGGGAGGACGGCTGCTTTTACCCCCGCCGACACAAATCCGGCCTGTCCTCCCCCCTGTGAGGCTGAGAGCACAACATACACATGTAACACCTCCCCTCCATTAATCTATATATGTAAGCTAAACAATAAACACGTGACACAGCTGTTACTTTTATTATATTATTATTAAATTAATTAATTAATTAATTAATTTTATTTATTTATTTATCTGTGAGTCCTTATTTTAAGGCCAATGGAGTCCAAAAAAACAGACAAGATGTAGTAATGTTTTATCAGATGACTCAAAAATATAATATCATAATATAAACATGAACAATACTGTAGCAGTTCAAATTAAGTATAAAAATAAACATGCTTTATAAAAAAGCACAAAAAGATTCTTTGTTTTTCTTTTACTAGCAATCTGTTGATAATATAAATTATATTATTAATATATAGTGACTGCTATTCATTATTGGTTATCAGTGGTTGCCAATACTGAGTTAGGTAGCACCTTTATATGATTTATTATTATCTAATACAATGTTAAGCATCCATTCATATGCTGTACTGCATACTGCTGTAGTATTGCTGTATAAACCACCTCTATGGTATAAACCCTTTCG
This sequence comes from Scortum barcoo, assembly GCA_023238725.1. Taxonomy (NCBI): domain Eukaryota; kingdom Metazoa; phylum Chordata; class Actinopteri; order Centrarchiformes; family Terapontidae; genus Scortum; species Scortum barcoo. The sequence continues at coordinate 11,588,127 of CM041545.1, forward strand.
AGAATAGCTGAAGGCTCACATCATATACGATTAGGGAGCAGTGTTTAGGTGAATAAACCGATTATGAATGATCAGATAACAGCAGGTTACATTTACATCTTGAAAAAGGAACACTGCTAAATTAATCTGACTTGCATCTATCAGTAGCAATCACAAAATAACTACAGTAATGTGAACTGTAGGAGAAAAGTACAAACTTCAAATCCATATTAGGTCACTTTTGTCATTCTTGGAGGTCTGCAGACACAGATCAAGTCCTTTAATTGATTCTTTTCATGACAGAAACTGAACTGACTTTACACCACCTAGTGAAGTGAGGAATTGCAGGTTCAGATTAAGAGACGTCAATGTTGATTTGACTTCCAAGTACTTTCAAAGTTACAAGAACAGGCTGATGGTGAATGTGTCGGGTCATGTAGTATATTTGTGAGGTCAGTTATGAGGATGGTGGTTTTGTTCACAGAGAGAAATAAAAGAAATGTCATAAGACCTGCTCGTAGATCTTAGGTAGGGAGTCGAACAATGTGTCAGTTCAATTCTTAAAACTGAGGCACAGTTCAATGTAACTTGTACAGATACAGATTAGGAAAAGAACAAAAATCTATGTTTCTCCCTAGGTTTCTCACTATTGTCAGTAATCACATGTACCAGTGAAGTCTCAAATGTAAGAGCAAATATATGAAAATAAGTGTGGTAGAAACGCTTCTGGCAATTACCGAATATTTGCCACTGTAGATATGTAAACATCATTTTACACACCTGCTCTGTTTGCCTGTATCAACAAAACCAGCCCTGAAAACTTGCACAATGCATCTCTCAAAAGTAGACAGAAAAGGTATTCATAAATTAGTTATTTGCAAGAAAATTTGCCACGAAAATATTAATGTAGTTACCACTGTGTGTAATTCATCTTGGATCCAAAAATGTCTTTAGCCTTTAATAAGATACATACAGACCGTCTGGATCAAGATAATTTGCTCATTTTTTAATTATTAATACCACATTTCCCATTCACAATAAAGAACCCAATACTGCCAAACTGTGTGAATTTTATCCTTGCAGGCCTACCTTGGTGTGCCATCTTTGAACACTTGTGCAGACTTGTATGTGACGTAGTATTTGGCCACAGCTCCCTCTACAGGCTAGAGGTGCCTCCTTACCTGTAGGCTCTGGTTCCAGAGGCCTTGAGCTCCAGCCTGAACCACTGGCTGGCACCAGTCTGGCCCCGCAGGGCTCGTATGACCATCAAAGTGCTGGAGTTTGTGGAAGAGGTCTACCACGAGCCCTATGGAAGTTTCTCAAATACCAACACAAATGATTTACAGGACACGTTGAATAAAATTGTATGGGCAGCTGGTGTCAGTGCAGAAGAAGCACTTCACTAAATTTCAGATAGAAATATTGTACATTTTACTCTATAACATTTATTTAACAATATAACTACTAGTTACTTTTTAGACTGAGATTTTACATGAAAATACATGATAAGCTTTTTTAAAAACACTGTTAAATTTGAATTAAACGGTCATGTCTAGATGAGGCCCCTTGTCATATGTTTCAGATGTGTATGAGTTTTTATCAACTGCACCAAAAATAGATTTCCTTTGAATATGAATAACTGCCCAAAGAGGTCAATTAATACAATAACAATAGCAAATAAGTGAATAGACCAAAATATGAGTACAGATTTGTGAAGCAGAACTTGTTTTTCGTTTTTCTTCACCAATAAATCATCACGGTGGCCCTTCAAATTCCTCTTGTGACCTTTTGGGGGTGGCCAGATCCCCCCCCAACCCCCAATATCACTGACTGGGACAATTTTTCTGCAAGATGAGTAGTTACATTTTTGATACTTTATTTTTGATACAATCTCTTACGATTTGTTTGTAAGAGGATGTCTTTAAAACATACACACACGCACACACACCAATGCAGGATTTGTCAGGATTTTTATATTTTTATTTTCATTTTTATTTTGATTTACAGAAGCCTGTTGACGGTGGATGTAATCGTGTGCACATATAATCACCATAAACTTGACTGACACTGTTTCCAGCTGCTCTGTAGGGTCATGAAACACATTGAATGGTTACATCACAGCATTTCCTTTTCATGAATGTCAAGGTGTCAGATTTACATATTGTGTTTGATTTGAATGTTTATTTATATAAGTAACTGGTGATTTGTAGGCCTACCAATTGTAACAAAGATGTATTATTCTGTTGATTAATTAATTGTATGTTTTTCAGTCATTTGCATAAAGGGTAAACTTGTGCATTTTAGAATATATTCATGCATTTCTTGGTCTTATAACTTAATATTTGGTGGTTTGCAGACTTTGTGTTCCTTGGCTTTATGCATGTGAATTTCTTCTTTTCCTATTCCTTTCTGTAAAAGACTTTGTAACGATTGTTTTCTTACTAGACTATTAATTTTTAATTCTGCATTTGGTGCAAGGTTCACATCTGGTTCAAGGCAGTTGAGGGTAGTTTGTAATTTAAGTTGTTGGTGAACATTTACACAATTGAAATGCATGTTCAAACATGTCTTAAACGTATATTAAGCCAGCGAATATGATCTGGTTGCTTTGCAGAAAGAGCACTAAACACAGCTCATGTGAAGGTGAATAATAATATGTAGTTGAGGACATCCCCTTATTGCCTTCAGGTGCTGTTGGAAATACCACCTATCCGCATATACCAGTTAAAAAAAGGTAAGTAGCACGGGATTTAATTTCTAGCTACCCACCTCAAAAATCAACAAATACATGCATACACGTGACTGAAGGAGGCTTTAGGTGGTGTTGGTTATTTCAGTTTCTGGACAAGATGCTGTTGCTTTAGTTTGCTGCGATAGAAAGAAAAAAAAAAAGAAAACACACAGGCGCACAACTAAAAAAAATAAATAATGTATAAACACTGTTTTGCGTTAGAAACCCGTTCTCAGAGGCCTGGTTTGTCTTCATAGTTGACGGTCAACAACAATAAGCGACAGAGCCGACACGCTTCGAGAGAAAGCCGGGGATTACGAGGAGCTCAAAAGGCATCATCTCGCCGGGGCTCAGAGCAGATGGAGGCTGAGCGACGGGCAGCCTCCTGCCGCCGCCGAGCAGCCGCAGCACCGGAGGGCGACAGCAACCGCATACGGAGGAGAGGAGAGGAGAGGAGAGGGGAGGAGGGGGGGGCAGAGCACCGTGGACACCCCCCAACGACACCGACCGGACGAGGAGACACCCGTGAGATAAACCCCTGCCATGAGTTTAAGCCTAGTTTGGGCACAACGGGGACCTAGTTTGAGGTTTAGCTAGCCCCGGTGGTGGCTACAAGTGCTGCCACTAGCCGCTCGGTTAAATCACTTCTTTTTTTTTTTAAACTTGCTGAATTAATTTGACCAGCTGGCAAGAAAACGGCATTAACAAGGCGTCACCTCTTTTAGCCCGAGCTGCCAGATAAAGGCTGGAGGCTGTGGTGAGCATTTCTGACCGCTCACTCCCTCTGTTTTGACACACACACACACACAAAAATGGCTCTTACTCTTTTTTTATTAATTAGCCACCGAAGCTAGCAATGCGTACGCCGTTATTTCAGAATAATAACGTCAGCTCGGATTATTGCGCTCTCGTCGGTGCCCTGCCCCTCTCCTAGCGCAGGATGTGCGATCATCATGCAAAAGTCAAGGTTCAACTCGAGCAGATGAAGTCGTTTGGCGAGGATGGAGGCAAGGAGGGTGTGGACGCCGAGGAGGAGCCGTTAGCAGCCTCCTCTCCCCCCGCCTCAGTCTCCCCCGAGCCGTGCAGCATCACCACAGCCTGCAGAGATGCGTCCAACACCTGCAAACACAGGGGGAAAAGTCGTGGCAAGGTGGGGAAGGAGGACAAGAGCTCCTGTGGCAGGCACACACTGCAGGGGTCAGCGCCTCCTGCTCATGTTGGGAAGAACCTCAACAGGCCGGGGACGCTGCACATCCAAGGAACCGGAAAGATACTGCAGGGCAAGTCTGAGACCAATGGGAACTATGTGAACATCCAACCATCCAAGAACATCCAAGAGGCACGCCGCGAGGACGGGTTCAAGCTTGCGAAGAAGAGGAGGCCGGTGACCGTGGACACCGCCAAGGCCAAGACCTCCTTGGAGGCGCTGAAGCTGAGCATCAAGCAGCTGAAGTGGAAAGAGGTGCGAGAGTTTGGTTCTTGTTCTTCTCGCTGTTTGTCTTGCAGAGATGTGCCGTGCAGGTTTTGCTCCCGTGAGACGCTGAGAAGCTGGATGTGCACGGCTTGATCCAGAGAGAGGATCCCTGACATCATTCGGATGACAACCGGCTGAGATGCTGCTCATGAATGTCCACTGATGTCTTACTGTGCTGTTAAGGAGCATATGTTTGCAGTTTTTCTTTTAGATAAACACAACCGGAGGCACCTTCAATGATTGGGTTCATCCACTTTGGTTGAAGGTGTTTTTAAAATGGCAACATTGAAAGGGTCAGTGGTGCCTCTTGGAAGGAAAACCTACATATTCACAGATGTTAATGGGACAGTCCTTTGTCTTAATATGTGCTAGGACTGAATGTCTGACAATCATGATGATATGCTACACTCACTGTAGGCAGGCTGTAGGCTAGTGTAGCCAGCTGAAACTCAAGATAATTACTGCCCTTCAGGTAAGTGTGTTCTTTTGACTGATTACATTTTCCGGCTGTCTCTTACCATGTATCCTCCCGGTGTTGAGACAGACCTGGGGGGTGTAATGTGCTGGATATGGGTTGGATGGATGAGGTCACACATGAAGCACAGGCTGCCTGGAGTGTCTCTGTGCTTAGGAAGAATAAAAAAAAAAAAGCATTCAAGCATATTAATCTGCTGTAACCTGAGGTAACTTTTACTGGGCAGTTCACAGTCTGTAAAAGACAAATATAATCTTAACTGCTGCATAAACATTACTGTAATGGACAATTAAGGCAGTGTTGAAATCAGTTTAATAATAATCACATCAGCCAGCCTCCCACTGGAAAACTTAAATATCTGAACAGGGCTTTAGACAAGATTATGTAAGACTTTGATCTGAAATTTTATGAGAGGCAGTATCTCTCCCAAAATGTGAATCACAGCTACATTTTCAGTAGTTGGAACTGAAATGTGAGACTGTGTAGGACTCTTTAGTGTTTGAAAAACTGTCTTTATTTAATGCAAAATTTGCACTGAGGAGGATAGTGTGTCATTTAAATTTATTTATGTGTGGCACAGAACTGAGGGGGCCAGACTAATCTGTCAGAAAATGGACAGGAGATTTTATGGTGAAAAGGTTAGGTTGTGGACTCCAAATGACATGTTTCTTTATGTTTAATCATAATATGTTGATGAATATATCTGTCCATTAAAATAGCGTGCACAGCTGTTTGTGGACATCAATTTATAATCTATGGGGACAGTGAAAAGGGATCAGAGTGGTCATATTCTTGTCAGTACCAATGGATGTTTTAAGCTGCTCTCATTTATAGTATAATTACTTGTTATCCTTTTCTAGTGGTTATTTATTTCCAGTATCCTAATTTCAAATTTTGAAGAAGTCTTTCATTGTAACATGGCACATTATTAGACGACAGGATCACCTTTAACCTTGTCCCAACCTGATGATGTCGGTTTGCGTGCATCTCATGTGAAAAATGACAGCATAGGATGTGGAAGAAAATTGTTCTAAATGAGGAGCAGTGACTTTGAAACACTCATGAGAGGCCTAATTGATCCAGTCCTCCTTACTCCGAGCCACAAACGCCTTGTGGTCAGTTTGAATGTGATGCAATTAATACCTGCTATCAGCCATTATTATCATGCCCTCCATTATGCATGAGAAGTAAAGAAGGGCGATGCCATGAGACCGGTGAAGTAAAGACTCTACTTATCACCACTGACCACGCTGTGACACTTAAACCCTTCCAGGTCTGGTATCGGAAACGCTACACAGAAGGCCTATACATTACCACGCTTTGTCCTCACAGGCCACTATAGATCCTGTGCCATTTTGAAAGTGCCTGTCAACATCTTTGAAGGGGCTGAAAGTCCAGGAGCCTTTCTGCGTTTGTCAATTATGAAATTAACATTGGTGAAAATGACTTTGAGTTGTAACGCAGGCAGTAAGTTTTCAAGTAAGCTTTCAACATAGCATGCTGCAGACAGTTTTGGAAAGTTTATGAGAACATTTTGGAGACTCGTGAGTTGTCTTAAAGTGCATTAACGTCTAAATTACCACATCTCTACATCTGCAGTGTTTTCTGTCCTAAGAGACAGCTATCAACCGACTTTCAGCATATGGCATTCTCTTATACAGTTGGAAATGATTAGCCCTAAGCTCCTCTAATCCAATAGACTTTTAGTCCTCTTTGAGACGGAGAGTGAATGGCAGGCCTGTGGTTCTGAGTGACAGCTTTAGAAAATGAGACTAATAACCGTGCATTTAATCATGGGCTTGGTATTTTGATGAAGATCCCACAGACTCAGCTGACATTTTGAATTAAATCACATTCATTTTAAAGGAGCCTGCGAAGTGGAGGCAACTTTTGGCACGTGTTTAGAAAAGCACAACATGTATAACTGAAATTATACAGGTCTTTTACTGGAGGTATGACAGACAGGCTGCAATTTGAAATAATCTGTTTTTGGGTGCATTTTTGCTACAGTAGCTACAATAGAATACAACATCCTGAGGTTGTGTTTTTGTGAGCAAAGTATTTTCGTTCACAAAGTTTTTTGTAAAAATAACTTGTCCCCTAGTCCACACAAATGGGTTGGTCCTATGCCTTTCCATACATACATGTATCCATACATAAACAAGGCTGTTAATGGGCCTCATCCCATCGAAACTACTCAAATTAATTGACCTCCTCCCTAAGGCGATTAGACAGTTATATGCTGGCATCTCTGTGGCAGTATTTATAGCAGGCCCTGGCTGTCGAGCAGGGTTTCCCTGTTTTGCACGCTCACATGCTAACTCATTAATGAGATGCACCTCTGCCAGAGGTCTATCTTGTAGCTGGGCAGTGTCGTGTGAGAGCAGAGTTTAGGAGCGGTGCTGGTGACCTTCCAGAACAGTTTAATATAGAGTCCTGATGTAATAAGGTTAAAGATAGACCACATGACAACTTTCTTCCCAGCTCAGATGTGAGCTGTGTCAAGGTTTAATACACAGCCTTTGTGCTGGCTGGACATCAGAGTGCTTCTCAAACATGACTGTTTCAGCCAGTTAGAAGGATGATGAGTGCCCATGCAGATAATGAAAATGACACACAAATTAAATTAAAAAAAAAAAAAAAAAATCTGTCAATTCCTATTGTTACGATTAATGTCATGTTGTGACAGGGATAATCCTGTAATTAGTATGAGCTGTACTGAAACTGATTTGTATTTAAATGAAACTCAAACCTTGACCAATATAATGTATATAAGAACCAACACATTTTTTAAAAAAAAAAGCTGAAGCTTATTTGATGGATATTTGTAAAGAGCACAGGCAGAAAACATCAGTAAGTGTGTGAGAAACAGTGGAGGCTGTTGTATAAGTTGTTCGTGCACTTGTCTCTTGAACTCACTTTTTTAAGGTGGGTACTTCTGTCTGCTTTGGCACGAATGAAAGGGAAATTGAAAGGGTGACTCTTCTCACAGCTGTAATATTTTATCCTTTTGACTTCATCAGAACAACATGTTTGGTGTGTAACATGGTTTAATGAGTAAGTGGGCAGGAGCGGGACAAAAGCTGCGCCTTATGCCAGTAGGATTTCCTGCCGCTCCAAATCCTTTTATAGTATCACCTCCTCTTTTCTTTCCCAACTCATCACAACAGGACACGCACTACCTACCATCTTTAGGCAAGATTATCCCTACAATATGAGATTACCAGAAGGGCAAACACCTTACCAGTGTCCTGATTCATACCAAGAGATTAAGCCTTCCTTCTCATTTTCAGATGCATAAAAAATTAATGTTTGCTTCATTCTTCATTTTTGTTAATAACTTTTTATTGCACTCTTTTCGCTATGCCTTTCTCCAGTTTCCTCTGGGAAGACGAACGGCCTGTGATATCTACTGGCACGGCGTCTCCTTCCATGACAATGAAAATATTGTCTCAGGGCAGGTGAACAAGTTCCCAGGTATTTCACTGCTTCCGCCTCGCTCCTTTCTTTATATAAGCCCCCTGCTGATGTAAAACACCACTTACTGTTTGAGCTGTACGTGGAGAGATGGCTTTATGTCAGTGCTTGATGTGTATTCAGTATTCTGTAATCACAACAGGAGGGATTTACTCAAAGCCTTGCTGATCCTCATTACTCCAATGCTAACCTTTTCACGCCACGGCAATAATCATTGTCTTCAAAACTCAAGAGAAAAAAATGTACATCCACCACCTCATCACTGTACTTCCCTTGCCTGCATTTGTCTTACACTATTGAGTTATATCTCCTTACAATCTTACGCCTCTTTGCCTTTTCAAAATGAAAATGGCTTTTTGATATTGAGAAGTCCTTCTATTGATTACATTTGTTTTTCCAGAGAAATGTAATTTCCTTTGTAGACTTTATTGATATCTTACATGTCAGTCTCTTATTTATAGTGTTTCTGATACAGTGCTTTGTGCATTTCAGGAATGATTGAAATGCTGAGGAAGATCAACCTGAGTCGGGCAGTGCGGACTATGCAGGAGTTGTTTCCAGAGGAGTACGACTTCTATCCCCGTTCCTGGATCCTGCCCGAGGAGTACCAGCAATTTTGCACACAGGTATAGTTGCATAACTTAATAATAAAGGCACTGGTACCGAACTTTATATGTGGAAATTTACTTTGGATTAAATGAAAGAAAATGCTGCACATCTGTATTTCTGTGCAGTGAAATCATGAATACTTTGATACTTAGTTAATGAAAAAATCAAGCAGACATGGACTGTTTTTAAAAAATGTTGCTTTGACTGTAGATAATAAGATGAGTGTATATGTAACGACCTTAAAAAAAAATCTGTACTTAAAAATATTTTTTAAATTAATTAAAATTGTTAAGGTGCAATATCTGTTTTTGCAGATAGCAACTTAAAACGTTTCAGACAAAAAAATTGAAAAAATCATGGAACGGATAAAATGATACACAGAAATAAATATTAATACATACATAGCAAAAATATGTCAAAACAGTGATTTAATATAGAACTTAGTGTTCTTAGTTGAAATATACCTTTTTCCCAGTGGATAGTTTGACTAGACTGACTAATTACATTAATGATGGCTACATTTACATCTGAGGGCCCAATAGTCCATGCCAGTAAGTCAATAACAGTGTGGCGCTGGGCCTGGAATACCTAAATGGGATACAGTCATGCTATTGTTAATGTTCCTGCTATCGCTCCTGCTATAAAAAGTCAAAGACAGGACTTTATTTTTTTGCAGACCACTTCGAGTGGCTAGACCTGAAAACATAAGGCTCTTATATGTGGAACAGACAGCACAGTATGTCTTGTATTCTAAGATAAAGATTGCTTTGACAAATTCTCAAAAGGCCTTTTATAAATATACACCAGTGACTCAGTCAGTGTATAGACCAAGTTGACCAGACAGCTCTAGAAAGTAATATAAAAGTGTTTCTTTTTGCATTCTTGTTTCTTAGTTTTCAGCATTTGTCATATCAAGCATTAACAGAGATGTTGAAGTTGCACAGTCTTTATTACTGATGTTCCTCTCTCTCTGTCCACCATTATAACTACTCACTGTGCTACATTGCAACAATAGTGTTGTAATAATATGAGCTCTCAAAGTCCTGGGTCATTGGCTTCCCTTTTTTGATCTTTTTCCTTGAGGGGAGAAAACAGCCTTTTTTTAACACATTTATGAATAATACCCTTTTATAGTCATGTGGTCCTCTTGAACACATGATTGAATTAGTAGGATGATCTTGTAAAGGAAACACAGCGTAGAGTGAATATGGACATAAAGGGGAGTAAGAGCCATGAAGAGAACAAGAGACAAAAAGTGTTCGTCAAGCTGCTTATCCCTGGTGTTCAAGCATGTCACAACCAGTCACTAAGTGTGTCGTTCACTAACTGGCCATAAATGAACTGACAGGGAAAGCATGTAGTCAGATTTGTGTATTTATGTTCATCAGTTTGGGAGGAAAGTTGATGAGACAAGGAAAGAACTGTTTAAATTATGCATTATGTAGTTGTAAATTTTTGTTTTTCTTGTAATTTTGATAAGTTGATTAGTCAGCTGCATTTGTTTATTTAGCAACATTCAGATTTGTAATCATATGTAATTACAGAAATTAATTGCATTTTTATTTAGAGAGATGTTACAGTATTTGCTGATGTTCTCCACAACAGTGAGCAGTTTAACTTATTTTGGCAGGAGTCAGTTCAATCTCCCTTCCTGTTATCCATAGTAATATGAGTTAGGGGGTTTCAGTTTGATTTTAATTAATGATGTAATTGCATGGGCAGATGGTGGATAGTTTTGATTTGAGGGAGTCCTGTATAGCAAAACAAAAACATATCATGACCAGCAGAGGGCAATAGATTATCGCTATTTTCATTCCAATTCAGTTTACAGCAAACAAAACTGCTTCCTTTTAGAAATAGCTTTAAACATATTGTCTGTGCCACAGTTTATATGATTAGGCACGAGACGATATGATGGTTTCCTTATATAATATGTGGCATTTGTTTATTCAGAATTGTGGCTGAAGAACTCTGAAGATAACACTTGACTCAGAGGAATAATAATAATAATTGAAAGAAGCCCAAGTTAATGTATGCACTCTATTATCAGTCTTGTACCAATCTGTTTCTGAACTACTTAAAGAAGACAACAATTTGAATAGAAAATGCTTGCAAAAAAAAATTCTTATTTGACATGATTTCTTTATCTAAGTGAGTTCAAGTATAGCATGGTTACTAGCTTCTTTACATCATTAATTTGTAAGCTCACTAGATGAACAGTGACTTTCTTTGAATTTTGAATTAAGTTGCCATTAACTGCATTGTAAGTTTGTTACCTTTTAAAGTTTAACTATGTTCAGTTAAGTATTATGAGGAAGTTTGAAGGACCTATGACGAGCAACCGTCAACCTCTCAAAGCATCATAAAATTTCACCTTGGTTTAAAGTTTTCCACTTTGTATGAAACCTGTGTGAAATGTTTTTGGTTAACCTCTGCTACAGATTCGCATGGTGAAGGAAAACGATGCCACAGTGAATCTCACCTTCATTGTGAAGCCGGATGGGGGCTCTCAGGGGGACGGCATCTACCTCATCCGTGACCCTAGTGAACTAAAGGTCATGCCGAGTTCACAGGCCAAACAGGCCGTAGTCCAGGAGTACATCCAGAGGCCGCTACTCATTGACAAGCTCAAGTTTGATATTCGCCTCTACGTGCTCATCAAGTCCCTGGAGCCATTGGAGATCTACATTGCCAAGGAAGGCCTGACACGTTTTTGCACCGAGCCCTACCAGGTAGCCACAACTGTGCTAATGATGCCAGCTGGTTTACTCTGAAGCTGTTAATTGGCTTTGATGCCATGAAACGTTTGCTTTTATAGCATACAGATAATTAAGGTCGCTCTGCTTCTGATTGATAGGAACCAAGCCAGAAGAATCTGAGCCGCGTCTTCATGCACTTGACAAACTACTCCCTCAATGTCCACAGCGGCAACTTTGTCCATTCAGACAGCCAGAGCACAGGCAGCAAGCGCACTCTCTCCAGTGTGCTGTACAGGCTGGCAGCTAAAGGCGTAGACATCAAGAAGGTGTGGTCGGACATCATCGCTCTTGTCATCAAGACTGTCATCGCCGTGGTGCCTGAACTTAAAGTCTACTATCAATCTGATATACCGCCTGGCAAACCAGGACCAACTTGCTTCCAGGTGGGTAGAGGAAAACTGTGTCTTAGTAGCAGGGCGTATAAAGTAAGTGTGTAAGCAAATAAGTGTCATAACTCATTTAAATCTGAACCCTGGGACATCATAGGGTTGCGTCTGCCAGAATGAAAACAAAGATGCTATAGACTAAAAACATGGAGGCTCAAGTTCGTTTTAGATTTTTCACCATTAGTCATTCAGAGACTTGTCAATAGATATGAAGCTAATGAGTTGAAGTTGGGAATTATCACAAAAGTGCATGCATTTAAGCCATGCATAGACATTTCAAACATACTTCATTTTACTTACTTAATATTACTTTAATATTTACTTTTTTTATCATTTGTTGAAAAAAGGAAAAATGACCCAATGAGGGTTTATAATTTTTAATCATCATTTAGTATAATCTGGGCTTTCACATTTTATATACATAACTACAAGTTTTTAAGTCATGCAATATGGCGGAATGCATTTTTGACTTTGATTTTTTTTTTCTTCTAACCCCTTGTTTTGTTTTCACTATTGAGTTCCAGCACTGTGCTGAACAAGTGTAGAAACAAGTGTAGTGTATAAACCAACTTTAATGTTATACCAAGGTGTTTCATATTGTGGCCTTCATAAGGGTCATCATGATTGACTCACAGATTTCCAGCCAGACCAAGAACAGTCAGACAGCTTCCTTTTTTACTTTTTCTGAAGCAGCTCATATATAAGTTGCATTTTATTATTTTATTAATTAAGGTACATGCAGAAAATAAAGCATACTAGATCATTTCCAACAGTATATAAGCTAACTTTACGGGCATATGTCACAACAACATCCTCTATAAATCTGTTATGTATATACACTACAGGCCAAAAGTTTGGAAGCAAGATCAAATTTGTACAAAAAAAGATTATAGTTTCATTGGTATACTTTGCAACAAAATAAAATAAACATGATTATTTAAAAAGTAACTTTTTAACATTTTTACTATCATTATCAGGTATTTGAGTTTTTCTTGCTTAGACTTTGCTTGCTTTCTTCAAAGTAACCTCCTCTGGCTTTAACAACAGCATGGCATATTATGAGACATTCGTTCCACAAGTTTTTTAAGGTATGTGCCAGGAATTGCATTCCAAGCTTTCTTAAGTTCATCAATAAGAGACTGCTGATTTGTGGGACGCGCTTTTCTGACTTTTTCTGACTTTTCTGACCGATCTGACTGATCCAATTCATCCCACACAAGCTCAATTGGAGAGAAGTCTGGAGACTGAGGGGGCCAAACCATCTTTTGAAGAACACCTTCCTCTTCTTTTTTGTCTTAGGTAACATCAATGTATACCTAAAGGTAAATTGAGGAAAATGGTGCATATCAATGAAAGCAAAAGTCTGATCATGCAGTAAATACATCCCAAAATACATATAACTCATGCTGGTTTTTAAGAAAGGATAAGATAAGATCCTTTATTAATCCCACGGTGGGGAAATTTAACCGTTACAGCAGCTCAAACACAATTTAAAGGATAAATTAAATAATAGTGACAAAATAAACACAAAAAAACAATATGTACAATAAATAGTAAATAGTAATAATAAGAGAAAAAGAAAGAAACAGTATTTATATACATCAGCCTTCACCCAGTTAGATGTGCAGTGGTGAGGTGTTATTGCACAGGTGAATATGGATATATAGCAGATATGAATTAATCGTATAAGTAAATGAATGGAATGAAAAGAAGACCATAAAGTGCATAGCTAGGACATCAGTAAACATCAGTGCAATTGATGAAACATCAGTAAACATCAGTCCTACTGTGGTATGAAAATTTTTTGTTGCCATGACAGAATTACAGTGCAGCATTAAACAGTCTGACAGCATTTGGGATGAAGGACCTGCGGAAGTGCTCCTTCCTACAACTTGGGTGTCTGAGTCTGTTGCTGAAGGAGCTGCTTAAGGCCCCCACAGTCTGATGCAGAGGGTGGGAGGTGTTGTCCATGATAGGTGGACAGTTTGGTCCAGAGCCCTCCTCTCCCCCATCACCTCGATGGAGTCCAGGGGGCAGCCACAGACTGAGCTGGCTCTTTTAATCAGTCTGTTGAGCCTCTTCTTGTCCCGCTCAGAACACCCCCCTCCCCAGCAGACCACTGCATAGGAGACCACAGATGCCACCACGCAGGCTCATAAAAAGTCCTCAGCAGTGGCCTGCACACACCAAAAGATCCCAGCCTCCTCAGCATGTTAAAGACGACTCTGACCCTTCTTATAGAGCAAGTCAGTGTTGTCAGTCCAGTCCAGTTTGTTATTTAAGTGAACACCCAGGTACTTGTACGATGTCAAGTCCCTGGATGTTCACTGGTGCAATGTCAGATGAGGGTTTCCTGCTGAAGTCGATCACCATCTCCTTTGTCTTGCTGGCATTGACTTGAAGGTGATTCAGCTCACACCAGTCGACAAAGTCCATGATGACCTTCCTGTACTCACAGTCGTTCCCCTCTGACACACATCCCACAATGGCAGTGTCATCTGAGAACTTCTGGAGGTGGCAACTGTCCGTGGAGTATGTGAAGTCCGATGTGTACAGGGTGAAGAGGAAAGGTGAGAGGACTGAACAGATTTAGCTTGTTGGCCCAGTCTCTATCTCCAGGTTCAGGGTTCCTCTTCTCGCCATTACCCTGTCCTGAGATAGCTTGGAGTCCTCTCCAAACCTCCCTCGCGTTCTTTTGCTGCAGGTGATCCTCCATTTTCCTCCTGTAGCTGGCCTTGCATTCTTTGATCTTCCATTTAAGATCCCTCTGCAACCTCCTCAGTTCATCTCTGTCGCCAGATTGGAATGCCCTCTTTTTCTCCAGCAGCAAGGCTCTAAGATCAGGAGTCACCCAGGGCTTGTTGTTTGAGAAACACCGTACCCTCCTGGTGGGCACGGTGGTTTCTACACAGAAGTTTATGTAATCTGTGATGCAGTCCGTTAAACTGTCAGTGTCCTGTTCATGTGGCCCACAGAGCACCTCCCAGGTCTGTGGTGTCAAAACAGTCCCTCAGTGCATCACTGGCCTCCTCAGACCACTGCTTCACACGCCTTTTTTGTTGGGGGGCTGTCTCTTCACCACACAGGTGTGTAAACAGGGAACAGTTGTACCAGGTTGTGATCTGAGCGGCCCAGCGGGGGGAGGGGTGATGAGCTGTAGGCGCCTGCTGTGTTTGCATACAGCAGGTCCAGAGTTTTATTGTCCCTGGTGCAGCAGTTCACGTACTGGTGGAAGTTGGGGAGAGTGGCAGACAGGGAAGCGTGGTTGAAATCCCCGGTGATGAGGAGAAAGGCTTGAGGATGCTCTGTCTGAAGCTGTGCTACAACAGTGTGGAGAAGCTTACAGGCTGCATCGGCGTTGGCTGAGGGAGGGATGTACGTCGTTATTGTGATGACATGTGAAAACTTGGCAGGTAGTACGGCCGGATGGTAACGGTCCCTGGTACATCGTTGCTCCTTCACATGAATGTGTCCAGGGTTACACCACTTGTCGTTCACAAACAGTGCAATTCCCCCGCCCTTCTTCTTACCACTCTCCCTTGTATTCCTGTCCGCTTCTGACGAGATGAAATCCGTCCAGCTGCACCAGTGCAGTCCGGGGTGAGGTGGTTCAGCTAGGGTCTCTGTGAAGTGCATCAGGCTGCACTCTCGGTACTCCTGCTGTAGCCTCGTCGGCGCCGCTAGCTGTTCCATCTTGTTCAGCAGAGACCTCACGTTTCCCGTGATAACTGATGGAAGGCAGGGTTTGTACCGTTGTCTCCATTTGCGGCGCTTAACTCCAGCACTGCTTCTTCCCCTTCTCCTCCGAAGTTCGGCGGGGATCTCCGGTCTCTCCCCGAGGGGTTGTCCTAGCCTGGCTAAGCGCCAGCAGCTGCAAAGCTCTCCGAGTGTAAACAACCGGACCGTGGCTGAATGTGTTGGCTGACACGGAGTTTAAAAGTCTGCAAAAAAGTAAAAAACCAGCCAAGTCTCACCAGCTTCACATCTAAGTGTGGACGTGATGAGCAGGAGCAGACAGGAGCGACTAGTGTAGGCTGAAAAACAGTAAAGAAAAGTTAAAAGTACAAAAAAGTCAATATAAACAAAGAAAGAAGTCAGAGCTACTGTAACTGGCTGCCACTCACTTGGCGCCATCTTGTTCATTCGAAAGGCATTGTGAACAGAAACTTGAAGTTGCTTCCAAATGTTTGGCCTGCATTGGCCTTGCTTCCAAACTTTTGGCCTGTAGTGTACATGCAAACACATGTCATTTTGTGACTGAAAGATACAGCTAGTAACTTTTTGTTAGACACATAGTTTACAATCTGTAATAAAGGATACGTTTGTGTCTCAGATTTTAGGTTTTGACATCCTGCTGATGAAGAACCTGAAACCAGTATTACTGGAGGTCAATTCCAACCCCAGTATGAGAATAGAACATGAACAGGAGGTAAGACTGAATATCAACATCTGTATTATAAGAGTATTATTATCATTAATATCCACTTTTGCTGTAATAGATATTTGTGTTTATTTAAGGTGGCACCAGGAGTTTTTGAATATGTTCCTAGCCCAGTTGATGAGGAGGTCAAAGTGGGTGTGATCAGGGACACACTGCGCCTTATGGACCCTGGCCACAAGAAACCTTCAATGTAAATACATACACTTGCACACACACACTTAAACACACAGTTTGAAATTGGAGCTCTTACATCCTCTACTCTTTGTCTGCTGGTCTTAAGTGTCCACTTTTAAAGGACATAATATCTTAACTCTGCCCATCCCTCCTCAGAGCTCAGCTCTGCTCCACTCAACGGCTCTCCGTAAGCCTGTTAAATGGAAAAATTAAATTCAGCTGAGCCGTGCTGGAAATTCACACATTACTGTACAAGTCTGGTGGCTCTCTCTGGCTGACTGGCCCTGTGTGGTGCCTGGCCATAAATCTCCTCCATCATTAGTGTTTTTTCCCCTTCTCAATATGTTTTTCTTCTATGACAAGAAGATTTACTGTTTCTAATCTACCACCATATCCATTTCTTGCGTCTCTCCCTTTTTCCCTCTGTCCCTCACTTCTCTCTCACCTCCTCCATAGATTATCTTTTGCATCAGATATTTGATCTCTTTCATTCTGCAAGTCAGAGGGATATCTTCTTGGGCGTAATACCCACTTAACTATTATATTCATGGCTAGTAACGTATTGCTATAATGCGCCTATATGTTAAATCCTGTTAAATCCATCAGCAGAATCACATCTTGTGCTTGTCAGTGGATGAATTATACTACAGTATAATGTAGCATACACATTGAGAATTATGTTCCTTTCAACTAATTCCTGTCTGCGTACCTTTAGGGACCCCAAATCCTTTAATCAAATGTCCCTCATACTTTTATGTCAACTTCAAGTTCAGTAAACCCCCAGTAACTCAAAACCTTTGCATTTCTATCTTTACATTACACAGTTTTTGCGCTTCAACAATGAAGACGGTGCTACATTAGTCGACTGAGAGCAACTATTTTTATGATCAGTTAACCATTTGCATAATTTTTCAAGTAAAAATATCATACAGTCTCTGCTTTCATCTTCTCAATTTTGAGAATTTGCTATTCTTCTTATTATTCTTATTCAGTACATAACTATGAACAAAATAAAACAAAATCAAAGGATCCTTATCAAAAATGTTTGGTTCTGTTATGTGTTTATGTAAAAGAAAACAACTATAGGCTGATATAAGATCTTTACATCTCTCAAATATTTATTTCCATTTCAGCCAGAAATATCTACTCAAGCTATATTAAAAGTACTAAATTAGCCTTTTTCATGCAATCTTCGATTAATTCAAGGAAGTTTCTCTTGTACACAACAACCTTCTAATGGTTTATAACAGTGAAATGAGCCAAGAGATTTAAAACCATCAGTTTTCATGTGTGCATATACCTGTTCTAGACGCACACTGGCACTTCTCAAAATCTTCTCAAAATCTCAAAACATTAAGCCTCCTAAAGCCAATTAAGTTGTGAAAGAATATCTTTATAAAATATCTGTGTGAGTGAGTAATAACACTCTGCAGTCATGTGGCAAAAAGAGGCTTAAGACTGGAGTAAGGTGCATCACGGAGGAACCGAGTTCAGTGATTTTTGATATGATACAGTTCATCGTGTCCGTAGAAGTGTAGCACTGCTGATAGCGAGCTGTAGAAGAAACACAGACACAGATGAGGACGGGGTTTATGATGTGAGGGAAGTTATAGTGATTAGCATTTTAAAACTTTATTAGTGATATTTTCAGAGAACAATATTAACAACATAAAATAGAAAATAACAGTACTCTTATCATGTAATACAGTTCAGGTGTATGAGACATGTGGTTAGAGATTTGGGATGCTAGTGATATTTAGTATTCATGTCAGGTTGTGATTGCAGGGAAGTGTGCTGACAGCTTTGCAGATAGTGACTGAGTTTTGTGGTTAAGGGGGAGATATGCTAATTATGCCCCAACTAGCTAGTGCTAATATTTATTAAATTAGCCATTAGATTGGATATGCTCCGAAAAATGTAATCATCACTGCAGCCAACGAGGCGGGAGCAAAATAGGAACCCATTAATCATTCACTTCCACAGTGTGGTCTTTGTATGTTTACATGGGCACAAAGGCAGATAAATTGTACATACAAGTTTGTCAGATGGAAAATGCATGTTTTCTTACACTGAATGTTTTCCATTTGAAATTAAGCCATATGTTTTTAAAGATGTGGCAGTAGACAGCAGTTGAAGAAGTACTCAGACCCTTAAATTAAAATATTTATATCACAGTGTAAAAATGCTCTCTTATAGTCCTTTATATTCAAAATCTAATGTAAGTAAAAGTGCAGAAGTATCACCAGCAAATACCTAAAGGATCAAAAGCAAAATTACATGCAGAAAACTAATCTGATTTATTATTACATGTCATATTATTAGATTTTTACTGTACTGATGTTTCATACTGTGCTATATTAATGCATCAGCGTCTAAGAAGTATTTCACTGTTGTAGTTGGTTGGATTGAACCAAGTTTGTGTTTAGGAACCACTGATTTAATCTTCGACTAATCACATTTTATTTAAAAACATTATCATGATTTGTATGTGAGTTTTTAATGTCTTAGTCTTCTCAATCAAATTAGTAGAAAAAAAGTTCAATATTTCCCTCTGAAAAACAGTAAAGTGACATAGAATCAAAACACTCATGTAAAGTACAAATACCAAAAACAGTTCTTAAGTATTGTACTAGAGTACAGTACAGTAAAAAAAGTGAATAAAGCTAAAACAGTAAAGCAGATTTTATTGAAAATTTGAGACAAACAAATTCTTTGCTGATTATAGGAAAAAAGTAAAGGAGATGAGAACCATTTTGTATTAGAACCGACAGTTTTGATGCCACACTATCACAGCGTAAAATAAATCATGTAGATGATGGATTCAAACTTTTAGTAAGAAGATGGGATTGAAGCTGCCATTCACATACATGTAAACCCACTTTAGCTGTATTTCAATGGGGAAGAATTAATTTGATTTCTTCTTTTGCAAACTTTTGTGACTCATGAACAAGCAGTCTTTTACAGCCCAAACAAAATGTTCCCAGCATCGTTACAGGAGGTTAAGTTATTTGTTTTCTGCACAGATGGTGTACCAGTAAGTAAGTGTATTTGTGTTGTGGTCTCTGACAACTGTTCTGCAGCGGGATGGATGAGATTCAGTCATTCAGAGAGCAGTTTAGACTGAAGTCACCTCCATAAAAACTTTATTTGTCAAGATGAAGTGAAAGAGTTGAGAACTGACCAGGCACACTATACAAAGATACAGCTGTGTAGAAACAGGTGCTATTTAAAGGTGACAGAGTGGGAGCTTATGTAAGAGGAATAAGTAAATGTAAAATGGCAAAACAAAGGAGGGAATAAAAAGTGGGGAGAGATAAATGGGGAATTATGGGAGGAGGGTGTGATGGTATCAGTGACTCTCAGACATGTACTGCTCGCATCCAGCTCATTAATCCTTTGTGTGATGTCTCAGAGAGTGATTTATGAGCCATTATGGGAGATGTGCGTGTGCGAGTGTGGGTGTGAACAAAAAGCTGAAATCCATAAGCATACATACCTATTTTAAAAATGAGATGCACCAGACACGATTACAAAAGCATCATCTGCACAAAATGAGACAGTACGTGCTGAAATGGATTTGAGTGCAGTCCAAGGTAACTAAGGTTGTTGCCACGTGTCCAAAGTGCAACGCTTTTAAAGCTGAGACCGTTACTTGTTATGTCATTGTGAAAGCTTTATTGTGAAAATGCTCATTTTTAACCTGCAATTACTTTTTTTTTTCTAGGTCACTTGGGAGCAGCAAATATCAATTGTGAACACAGAGTTGACACATCATCTCCTTTTAAGCTGATATGGTGTACTTTTGTGTCGCTTATTTACATATCCAGCAGTTACAAAGCAACGTTATCATTCATATAATCGTGTTTCTGGTCAACTGATGAATGTCCACTAATATTCACTCTTTTATAGCTCTTTGTTATGTCCCTTTATTTGCTTACATTGCTGTTTGCTTAACATGTTTGTCCACTGTTAGTTTCTGAATCGGTAGTGTACAATGGGTCTTTAAAGCGTCTTTTGCTGGAAACAGCTGCCTGCTAAATCTGAAAAAAGCTCCATGAGAGCAGTGACAGTGAACCAAAACAGTAAAGTTGCAGTAATGAGCTGAAACTGTCCATAAAGCTAAATACATCCAGAGGGAGCTTCAGAGTCAAGTGGTAATTTTCTGGAGGTTCATCAATATGAGCAACCTGTTACACTTTACCCATTTTCATGTGATTTCAATCAGAATATTGATTATAGCAGCTTTAAGTTTTTTCATTGTTGTGGTTGTGTGGATAGAAAGAAGCCAGAAAACATTGGGTTTAAACCATTTACCCACACACAAGGTTTATTGTTACCTGTGGGAGACTTTTTGTTCTCACTGTTTTGGTATGACTCATGCTCTAACAAAAGCTCAGGCAATGAATTCACATTTCTGAAATGGACTTGAGCGTATAGACACTTTTGATTTCTTCTCATTGACACATCTGGCTCTTTTTTTGAGATTTTGACAGTGCCAAAGCCTCGATAATGTATTCACTAAGAGGCCAGAAATAGCATTTATGCCTGCTAATGACAGCTGAATTAAGCCTAGTCCACCTCGCTTACACTCGGCTAACGTTTGGCACCAGGCCTCTGTATGTGTTTTTAATAATCTGCCATCCCTCACCTTTTACCCTTTTTCTTCGCCTCCGTCATTTTCTTCTCTCCATCTGCTGGGAATGTTTGGAGACGCTCCCTTCACTGTCTGTCTGGCTGTCAGCTCCTGTTGGAGATGTGTCCGTTTTTAGCCGAGCCTGTCCTGTCTAAATAGACGTGGGTGGCGTCCCTCTGGCTGCTGAGGGATGATTGATTCTATTAAACATTCAGCAGTGCTCTCTCAGTGCCATTCACACTGCTTACTAATTCATGGAGAAAGAAACGGCCTCATAAAAGTCAACAGTACTGTATCCCCTGGATGTGAATGTGTCTTTGTGCGTTTGGACACGTGCATGGACACGTGTTGACCACAGGTGTTGTCCTTAAAGACCTCGCACACCCACGCTCAGTGTTTTGCTGAGACCTCTGCTCAGGTTGCTGTGATGGGAATTATTTGAGGTTGCTGGATTAATAAGCATGATAAAAGTGTAATTGGTGCTGCCCTTCAGTAACAGGTGCAGCGAAGTTAACAGGAGAGGGAGGGAGACATCAGTCGAGCGCACTGTGTACACGCCCACGCATTCATGAGGATAAAAATGCACTTAAAGCCTGGCTCCCATTCATTTTCTATGAGAAGTAGCGCATTTAACTTGGGAATGCACAATGAGAGCGAAGCAGTGAGCGACAGGCAGGCAGTATGTTAAATATAATAAATAAACTGGACAATAGTGAGGTGGTAAGCAGTCACATATGCCTCTGATCATTTTTTTAATGCATTTTTTTAACGCATTTTATGCATTTGGATGGACTCTTCAGTGGATTTGATTTGGAAATTTTAAATTGCGGATCTTTTAAGCAGTAGTGGCATTGTGAAGCAATGTTTTGATGGACGGGGTCAATTTTGTTTGTATGTTGTGCACAAGGACACGTTAATGAGCATGCTGGTACCGCAATACTTTGTTTTACTGCAAGTAAATAGAAGAAGGCTCCAAGCTAGCAAACATGGAGGTGAACGATGAGAGTTTCAGATCTTCATATTCAGCACATTCACTGGGCCATGACGACACACACACAATGCCCTTTGGTGAGAAATACTGAATCTAAGCAGGACTTTATTGAGAGGGACTCTTCATGGTACCTTTTCTGAAATTTTTATTGGATGTAGTGGATCAAATTCTGATATTACACAAAGTCTCCTGAGTATTTGTGATGCTCAGAAAAATATATTAATGTTTTTACAGCTGTTTATTTTCTAATGATTGTGCGTGGGGAAAAAATCATTTGGGGCCAGCAGGCGTGCACAGCCTTTTAAAGGTACCCTGTGGAATATTAATGATTACAAACAAAAAATACATGTTTGTTTACTTTCAACTTTATCAGCAAAACCATGTCGCCTACATGTTGAACCTTTTTATGCAATAATTACTGTGTAAAAACACAATTTGTTCAAGTTTTAGTTTATGTGTCCCATATAATCATACAAGGTAATAAACATAGTGAATATATGGCTGTTAGCTGCTTTAATTGTGTGATTTAAAAAATAAGTGTGAAATAGAATAGCAATAAATAATAAGGTCAAAGTAGCTGCAGTATGGGTTCTGTCTAAGTGCAGCCTTTTGTTGATTAATGTCAAATATATAGAATAAAAAAAGATCCACTGATTTTAAACACACTTAGGTAAACAGTGCTTTTTGAGTCAAACTCCCGTCAAAAGACCCCGTCCTTTTTAAAAAGATTTAGAAAGTCGAAATGCAAAACCTGTAACATGCAGCCGTGTCTTGCTACTGGTGCAGTTGAATGTTGTGGATGTAAGCACAGGAGGTAGAAAAAAATGTACAGAGGCTGGAAGATGAGGAGGCGAAAAGACAGTTATTTATCCTTCATACAACATTACTCCTCCTGTTTCCCCTGCCAAGCCAGACTGTAAGTGCAGACTCAAGTGAAAAGCTCGGTGCATTTATCTACCTCAGGTGGTTGGCTGTCTGTAACCCGGCCGACAAAAGCTCTCCGGGTTGGCCTTACGGTCTCGGGTCCTGCAGGGCTCGAAGGCCATTACTCGGCCTTGCCACCAGACAGCACAAAAAGCAGTAAATGTAGGGACTTTTGTGGTCTTTAAATCTCAGACACTGCTGGGAAAATGCTCAGTCAACTTGCCTGTTTGTAAATAAAATAATGTCTTTCATCGATTTACAGTGCATTATGATTCCTAATGATTTTTTCTTTCTGTCCCATTATTTCATGGTTAAAGTTCCCAACCGAGGGCCGGTGGCTTTGAACATGGGGAAGAGATTCCCATGGATGCAGAGACACAAGAGAAGAGCTTGGATGAAGGATCTCTGCCCTCGCTGTGTCTGAAGCAGGTTTACCCCAAATACACCAAACAGTTCAACTACCTGCGGCTGGTGGAGCGAATCGGGGCTCTCTTCATACGCTTCCTCGGGGTCAAGGGCAACATGCGTCTGGGCCCCACTGCCTTCCGAACCTTCATCAGGTACGATTTTTTTTTTTTTAATGTTATGGCATCTACGTCAGCATTTTCTAATCTTCCTGAGGTCTGCCTGTTAAAGAAATGTCATACAATAGTGAAAACAAGGTCCAAAAGAAGAAGAATCTATATTAAATCAAAGCAGCTGATCTCAATACAACACAGCCAGAGTGAACAACACAAAACTATCAATAATATGAATAAGTTATTACAACATTCATAGTATGAACTAAAGGCAGACACAAATGACAACTAATAAGTACAACAGTACAAGTACAGTACGTATAAGCACACAACCTCCTTAAAATTCATGAAAACTAGAAAAATCATGTTGGTCAAGTGTTGATCTTAACGTGATCCAGCTTGAAGCTTTGTATAGAAAGCTGGAGCCAAGGACTATGAGCCATCCTCTTCCTTTTTCCAGTCATCATTTGTTTAGATTTAGATAAAATCATATTGTCTTATTGACCCAGTATTTCAGATGAAAATGAAAATCAAACCTAAGTTGCATTTTTGTCTCTCAAGTTCACAGAGAACTTGTTTCCATACAGACAATTAAATAAAGCTGTGACATCTCACCGCTCTCATAGGCACATGGTTACACTTAAAACTGGACACAACACAAAATCCACAGACTCTGAATAACAACTCTTGTTTGTTTCCCTGCAAAGTCTCCTTCTTATCTCACCCACAAACATGAACCCCCGTCTTGTCCTGTACCTCTGTTTGTCGGGGTGAGCGGCCAAACAAACACTCAGCTTGCAGACTAGATGTCTAATTAGCTGCTCGGCTGCAGCACATTAAACAGCAGGTGAACGCACCTGCAAAAATCACTTCATCCAGCTAGAAGCTGGCGCGGTCGTCACTGTTTGATACCGCTAACAACAGGCTGCCTGCCCACGACATGCAAGCTTCAGTACAAATTTGTTTACTTTGTCAGACAGTCTTTTGTCTTTTGAGCTCAGCCTGCCAGCTGCTGTCAATCACACTCAGATGCCGACACGCCCCTGCAGCCAGCCGAGAACAAACGGAGCATTTCTGATATTTCCCCAAAGATCTTTTCCACCCTTTAGTAATAAAAACAATTAACAATACACACGTTGACACTGACTTTGACTTCAAAAAGAAAAGGACAAAATGTGATTTCTGTAAAAGTGTGAACGTAGGTTTAACATTTCCTGATTGTTCGTAGGACCTGCAAACTGAGCAACAGTAATTTCACCATGGCTTCAGTGGACATCCTCTACATAGACATCACACGTCGCTGGTCGGGAGCGATGCCCGATTCCAGAGAAGCGGGTAACACACACACACAAAAAAACAAGCCCCCCACAAAAGAAACAACATGTAGAGGACAGAGAGCCGGGTCTCCTTGAGGCTCGGAGCAAATAATGTGCTAGGAGATAATTGCGTGTCATTCTTTGTCAGATTCCCTCTGACACCGTGCTACCATAATTGAAATGAGCCGAGATCACAATGTGACAGCGGAGAGAGTATCCGGCATGAATTATTCAGACATTGCACCTTGCGAGGAGTGTTTGTGAGGCGAAGCGGATGGATGAAGATCACATGGACCAGGATGGAAGGGCCTGTACGGAGGAGATTGCAGGCTGAATTTAGAATGAGTTCATACGTATTCAGGGAGACTGAAGTCAGAGTCTGTTATTTCTGTGTATGTGTGTTGGAGGATTTGTTGTGTTGTGTGTGTGAGGGGGTGGGGGGGGGTGCAAGAAGAGGCACACAATATGCGTATTTACAAATTATAAAGTTTTTTGTTTAGTTTGGGAGATGCGGCAAAGTTTTCAAAGGACACATAAAGGGATTTATGGAAATGCTGTCTTGCACCAGGCTCCTCTTGTGATCTGTAACAATTTTTAATAATAGCATAGCAAACAACCTACCAACTCTAACCCTGTGAGTCCGGTGTGAAGTTTCCACAAAGTTTCTGCACGTTTGTCTTTGTCCTCCGGGTCGAGAACAACAGAGGCTGCAGAAGGAAATATTAGGGAGACAACGGGGTGGAAATCCTGCTGCAGAGTGTTTTCTCGTTCATTCTTTGACCCTCGGTTGTTGACCTTGGTCCTTAGGCAAGACCTGAATTGTAAAAGTAAAACCATAAAACGATTATATTGGTTCTGTCCATTGTATAAAAAGTCAGTTACTATAAGATCAGTCCTCTCAACTCTTGAAGAATCTCCACAGAGAGTGAATAAGTATGATTCCCTTTTAATCTGGGATGACCACAGTTTAGATTGATTCGATAAATGTTAAACTGGTGAAAAACTTCTTTATAAACAAAATCATTTTCATTTCACTTTTCATATAGTATGTATTTCTCGGGGCTCACCTCAGCCGCTCTGTGTTTTTCAGGTATGGGACTACAAGCCTTTGTGGAGGCCTTTTTCTACCTGGCAGGTCGCAGATTCAAATCCCTGCCGCTGAGGCAGCAGGTGGCGTCCCTGCTGGAGCTGTGTGAGGCCCAGCTCGAGTCCCAGTCCAGCGTCGAAGACAGACGCTCGGTGAGCTGCAGCAGGGCGATGCCGCGAGCCG
The DNA here is from genome assembly GCA_023238725.1 of Scortum barcoo. NCBI lineage: Eukaryota > Metazoa > Chordata > Actinopteri > Centrarchiformes > Terapontidae > Scortum > Scortum barcoo. The sequence goes on from CM041545.1 coordinate 11,614,284, forward strand.
TCAAGACGCTGGGCCTCACCAACCCTCAGCTCAACTCTCCGGCCCCCCTGCGACGGGCGGCCAGCCAGGACTACCGGCTGCATCAGAGACTGAGGCCTCGCACACTCAGGGCCAACGTGGAGAACTGACGACAGAGGGCTTCAGCGGGTCATCCAACTCCCAAACACTGCCTTTAGCCTTCTCCACAGGAGCAGAGAAATTAGGTATCCAGTTCTCCTCTGCAGCTCCAAAAGGGTTGGGCAGGGGGGTGATGGGAGCTGAGAGAAGGACTAGCTCGACCCCTGCTGGCTGACTTGCAGGAGGACTGTGCTCAGCCTGATTACTTTTTTTTTTTCTATTTATTTTTTTTTTTAAAGGAGGAAGATGTCCGCATGGGGGTGTTGGAGTGGAAATAGAACGAGAGGTAGGAGGAGGTCGGTGCGCCCTTCCAACCGTGATCGTATATGAACAGTGTGTGGTCCAATCAGGGGGGAGGATAAGGCTGCTGTTAATATTCTTACTGATTCTACAGGGCAGCTATTTGCTTCCCTTCACCTTTTGTCCGGCAACACGTACAGCGAAACCAACTTTCTTTTCAGGGATAACATTTGAGGCTCCAGCTTTACGTTCAACACATTCACACACATCACACCGAACTAAATGGGTGCAAGGGAGTGTCCTTAGTATGTGTATTATATTCTTAAATTTGCACAACAACTCTTTGACCTATTAACATTTGCACAGAAAATGGATGTGAGGGTGACTGAGCATTTGTGTGGGCATAATTGTGTATGTTTGAGTGTGTGAGTGTGTGTGTGTTTGCTGTACTGTATTTATTTGTGTTCAGCTCAATGGCGAAAAGCCTATTTTGCAGCCAGTGGCTCAGCTGTGCGCCCCAGCTCCGTGAGCCCATTAGTGATGAGTTAAGTGAATAACTATTCAAAGGGAAAAGGCTGCGGCGCCACTTATCCTCTTTCAGTTCAGCAGCTATTCCAGTCAAGGCAGCCTCAGACGTACAGCAAACACTTTTTTGGGATGATTACACAACTGCCATCGGGAATTAATTATATCAAAGGTAACCGCATGGCACAAAATTTTACAGATGCATTGTTTCTTAAAAGTGATTTGGATGGCTATCGCTGTCGTTTCAGAATATTTACACTACAGTTGAACATTGTTTGGATTGTATGTTTTTTTTTTTTCTTTTACACTAAGATTATTAAATGAATTTGTCACCTGCAGACCAAGGATTAAGTGTGATATATTATATTATATATTAAACACCTGCAACGTGGGCAGCTGTTAAACGCGTACACTGAATGAAACATAAAGGTAAAGGTTTGTGCTACACACACTATAGGACTGACAGACTTACTGCAGTATGTATCTGATAACGTGAAGTAGAGTCATGAGATTAACAGTCATCAATCATATTGATGAAATGAACTGAGAACATTGCAAAAAAATAAATAAAATTAATTTGAAGTGAATGTATGTGTGTGTGTGTGCTGATGTGGCCCCTGCCGCTGTGATATTTTTACATCCCAAATATAAAAATACGTTTGAGCACATCATGTGAAGGCTGGATGTGCATGTTGCTGCAAATGTGCTGTATTGTCCCACCTGGGTGATTTCCCCTATGGCCTCATTAAAGGCCACCATTTGTCACATTATTAGGGGATGATATGTCGCATGATGGCAGCACTGTTGGCAGTTAGGTGCTATTTACACCTCCGTCTTGAACGAGGCTGATAGATGAGCCTGAAATAGCTCTCTCTTTTTTGTGTATGTTTTAAGACCTCAGATATGTTTCACAGCACAACCATCTGCCAATGTTTCCTCGACCTTCTGTCGCAGAAGCTGGCAACGCCGGTTGATGCTGCATCTCTGGTGTGTTTTAGTCTTCATAGTTTTTTTGCTTCTTTTTTGGAGCTGGCAAAGTGGTTCAGCAGCCATGGTGGTCTTTCACCAGTCAGACAGATATAATTTTCCTTTTAGCTTCCACTGAAAACGTGCTTTTGTACATGTCAGATACGTATCAAATGCTTTGTTTTGTTCTTGACTTTGGTAATGAAAGTATTGGCACGGTAAACCTTAATTATTGTAGTTTATATTGCACTCACAGGATGCATAGTCCTAAATAAAGTTCTAACTTTACTTACTCTGCACAGTAAAAAGTAAAATATTTGCCTCTAAAATGTAGTGAGGTAGATGTATAAAATAGCACCAAATGAAAATACTCAGACGTATGACTATCTCAAAGTTGTACTTAATTATAAAGCTTTGTGTTTTAATTACATTTGATCATTGTCAATCTATGTGTAATGAGTTTGGTCTGTTCTCACCAATTGTCCATGTAAGTGAACTATCCTACCTTTATTCTTTTTACATAATTTCCTCGGGTTCTAGGACAGCTTTTAAGAGATCGATTTGTTTCTATAAAATCTTAAGTTATGCATAAAAGAGATATCCAGCGCACATTTAATCTTTTGGCCTTTCATGTTGGAGATGTTTTGGAGTGGGCTTAATGAATGCACTCCACCTCCGCTGCTGCACTGCAGGAAATCATCTCACCATCAACAAGTGGCTTAATACGTGGCTGTGTTTTCTAGCCTTTGATACTTTTGAGCCATGGGTGGGAGCATTGGGGAAGGCTAGTGCACTAATACATCCCTTTCGCCCCAAGGAGACTGTTCCACTTGGCCGAACGAATAAGTGTGCCTCGCAGGGAGCAATTAACAACACAGGGGCTTTCCTTTAAAGTACACATTATGAGAATCTGCCGTTAATGACGTCCACTCCCCCCTTTCGATCACATGCTGTATAATAATAATAATACTGAAAGCTTTCATACTGTGTTTGCCTTTGAGCCATACTCGCGATGCAAAGTGTGAGGGATTTTTTATATAACACCGAGCTATTCGAGAGAGACATTTTGCTGCACAATCCCCCTCCATTTTTTTTGTTGTTAAGGCCATTTCAGGCTTTCTCCTACCGACTGTGGGGAATAACAATCAGGCAGTATGTAGGTCAGGCTCGCTGAGAAGTAGGCACTGCTCAAACCAGTCTGTCACATCCCTCCATCATACCCTCCGCTCTGCCTTTGGACCTCGAGTCGGAGCATATGTTCTCTCTAGCTGCTTGTCATCTATCTGGGCCTGCTTGAGTATTTAATGAACATGTGAGTCATCTCGCACGCTCTCAAATTAAGCCCCATTTACATTTCATAATAACAAAGCGTCACAGGGAACAATGCAAAAGCGAGGCCACGGGCAGACAGACACAAGAGGACGAGATTTTAAAATAGCTAAATAAAACTTTAATAGGTCTAGTTGCAAATGTACATAAATTGCACAGCCACATTTTGTCAACACAAATTCCTCTGTACATTATTGTTTTGTCACTGTCGTCAAAGGAAGCAGAATCCAGCAAATACTTTATACTTTCAACATACTTACAAAAGTATTTTCTACAAGATAATAGAAAACATACAACATCTTTTACTTTATTTATAGCTTTATATTTTGATTGATCTTTTGTCGGACTGGCTGAACTGTGTGAAGAGTGAGCTCATGGTTTTCTGAATTACAAGCGAGGTGGGAACATGGATGTGACAAATGAACCGCTAAGAAGTCAGATTAGAAACCAAACAGAGTGCTTCTTCTAATTTACTTTTTTTTTTTAGGTGTACTAAAGTGGCATACATGATGGCTTTTTAATCCGTATCAATTATTATTATACACCAAGTTTAAAGCAAGACCATGTACTTATATAGCAAAATGTATCTAGAATGAGCTAACGTTGGCTAACCTTAGCCACCAAAAACTACTTGTCATAACAGACCAAAGTTAACATCACACTTTTGGACTATTTAGCCAGTGTAAATATTAAATAGTAGTTTATCATTTAGCTAAACAATGGCTTAGCATTTAGCTAAATGCTAATCTACTGCAAAAGTCATAAAGTCAGTGAGGTGAATCCGTAACATGCCTTATATGGCAAAATGTATCAACTATGCATCAATTATCTAACGTTAGCAAATGAACGCTACTTGTCATAACAGACCCAGTAAGGCTACGTTAATGTTAGCATCACAGTTTGTGACTGTTTAACTAGTGTTGATGTTAGTTTTGCTAATGCTGCCTGACATTAGCCACCAAAAAGCCACTGCTTAAAACGGACCGACCATCAACGTCGTCACTTGCAGTTAAAGTTTATTCAGTTGTAAAAGAGAATATGTATTAATTCTTCTGTCAAAAGTAACATAGTCTTGCTTTAATCTCTACAGTTGTGGAGTTTTGTTTCAGGACTGTAAAATATAACGAGGAGGACAGTCCTTAATCTCAGATTTACAACCAGAGGGTTTTTTGGGACGAGGCTATTTCTATTCAACTAGGAAAAAGCTTAATAGTTCTATTTATCTGCTATGACGGCGAATAAGCTATACCGATAAATCCCTTTCCTCGGTTTTGAACTTTGCCACGATTTTAAGCACCCGAAACAGGTGCTGTGCTGAAAAAAACAAAAACAAAAAAGAAAGCAAATTATAAACACCAGCCACTGAACGTAAAAGTGCATAGAGCTAGACTGATGAGAAATACAGGATTGTGCTTGTGAATCTCATCGAGGCTGGACTCGGCTTGGCCTGAAACCAACGAGGCATCCTCCGCGACTTCCCAAGAGCTGAACTCCTACTTAATCAGTTTTTTTGGCTGATATTACACTCTAAATACAAAAACAATAGCTTTAACAGGGAGAACACTGACAGGTTAATTTAATTGTATAGTTCTACCCAATGAGGACAGATGACCGACTGAGCTAATTTGTATTTACAATATCCATAATGATACAGCAGAGTTTGAGCACAAGATACATTTACAAAAAGCTCAGTTAACATTAGGTAAAAATAGTGTGAGCATTTTATTTACACGTTCCCAGGCTGACCAGCCTCTTGATACACTCATTTATCATATATTCAACTGTATATGTCCGCAGCAAGCCATTCATCATCATCGTCGTCACCTTCCAATTGGCAACAAAAGAAAAACGCGTGGTGATACTGACGCTACCATCAGCTCTAGAGCGAGGATGAAGCATGCAGAGCCTCACACTTGATGTATACAGTCTGTTACAGGTAAGAAAAATGAATACAAAAATATACAAAATACAGATGCCGGGGCGGTATGGAGCAATGACAGCGATGCCGGGAGAGATTAGGAGGACCAAACCCCGCGTTAGGACCAACTGTGAGTTAGCATCTTCACATTCAGAAGAACGAGCGGATGGAGGGAAGGAGGGAGGGAGGGAGGGTGGAGGCGAGTAAGAAAACCAGGTGAAAAGGGGGGGAGGAGGGGAGAGATGATGCCACGAGGATTAATAGAGTCACAGTTTGGATGCAGCATACTTCATTACCACTGACGAACAAAGCAGTTAGAGAGAAAATGTTGCAACTAAGGAAGCCATTATTACAACGGCTCACCAGTCCAGTGTATAGTATGAGCGAGTGTGTCTGAAACACGTCTCTCAATAGCTGTTGTGCTACTAGAGCGAGAAGACCACACGCGCGACTCGAGATCAAAACCCAGAAATCTGGGTTTGACTGAACCGTGTCTTTTAAGAGCGAACGACGAGCACCAGGAGAACGAGCCGATCACTTGACCGTGCGAGTTGTAAGCGAGCGCGAAGCTGCGCCGGAGCCGATCTGAACGCTGAACGCCTATACGGACGTTTCTCTCGGATGCAGTGCGTACGGTGGGTATCTAAAGGGGCCGAGGGGCGACGGTGTTGATCGCTGCTCCGGTGTGGTCTCCTCCTCCAGGGCTCTAAAGCAAGCTACACACCACAGTCTTTCATCGCGAGAGAAGAAAAATAAAACTAGATTTCACTTCTAAATAAAGGGCTGCTTTTATATTTGAGATTATCAAATATAGATATAGATATGTGTGTATACTCTATAGAAGAAAAGAAAAAAAAAAAGGAAATGCATACATCTATATTAAATTTCATTAATATAGTTTCACATAGATTCATTTACTTTAGTGTTCATAATACATTTATGTGTGTACAATTCATTTTTGTATCTTTTACAAATCCACAGTATAAGTTGTGCCTTTTTTTTGTTTTTGCAGAAATAAGGGAGTTGTGGGATAAAGTCGAGGTGTGTTCCTTACTTAAGGCGTTTCATGTACCAATAGCTTTCAGAAAGTGCACTACATAGGGATGGGGGGGGGGTCTGCAGGACGCTCAGGAACACACCTGAGGAGTGAAAAGGGACATAAAGAAGATCGTTTTGAACTAAAAATATCTATTTTCTTTTTGCTCTCATATTTGGTTCTTTATAAACAATGACTTTGAAATAAAGCACTGGAGAGTAATCCCCTCGAGACAACTAAAGTGATAATCCTCGACGCGTGTTATTGTTTTTAAGTGGGTCCACTTGGTCGTCGAGAGGGAGAAGAATAAAAGAGAGAGAGGACCGTGTGTGGCGGCCGTCGCTATGTGTGTTTATATAGTGGTTCATCCCGGGCGTAGGCAGGGTTTTCAGTTGTCCCAGCGGCTGCGTACGTCCACCGGCAGTGGACTGTTGGACTGATGGACAGCTTTGAGTTTCATATGTACAAGCTCCGCCCCGCCTCCTCTGGCCGTCACCCTCGTCACGAAGGCCGTCTGGTGATGTTGTTCTCTTGGTGATTTGTCTGTCTTTGCTGAAGTCCCGCCCTCTACCCGGCTGGCCCTTCAGAGCGATGTCCTCACCCCCCACACCGGTGTCCAAAAAGAGGGATATGCCGCTTTTTGAAAAACACACGCACGCCCCTCGCAGTCTCTCGCACAGACATGCATCCATGCATGCATGTAGACGTCCTCTCTGTGAATAACTGTACACACACAGGCACTCAGCACTCAGCACTCATTCAGGGAGGGTGGGGGTGGGGGGGTGGGGGGGCAGATGACAGACTGTCTAGCAGTTGCTGCTGTTCCTGAACTCTCCGTTTTCAGTAATCTGCAGTTTGGTGGGGTTGGTGGGGGAGATGCCGTTGCGGGTCTGCATGCTGTATCGCTCCTTCAGCTGGGTCAGGGCGCTCATCAGGCGGGCATTGGCCGCATCCAGCGATGCTATACGCTTCTCCTGCACACACACACACACACACGAGACAGTTAAAGGAGTGTCAACAAAAAGAGCGCATCTATGAATACAGAGCAGCTACAGTGTGATCCTCCTCCCTCAGGTGGAGGTAATGCGAGAGCCTCATGTGTGTTTGTATTTCTGCACCTTAAACTTAAATGGGTATGTGACAGTGTCGGAGATGGACGAGAGAATATTACAGTGCAGTGGGTGATGGTACACTGTCAGGTCTTATAATGACCTGGACAGCCACTTGGATAAAGACCCCGAGGCTGCTGTTATTGTGAGAATTATCGCCAAAATACTCATGGCAAATGACAATCTAGGGGATAAAATGGGGATAAAACCTCTCAGTGACATGTTTGAGTTTATTCTAGTTATTCATTTTTAATTCTGTCTCATGCATTTCCATTCGTACCTGTGAAATAAGTACAAGAACTCAGCATGTGAATGTGTCAAATTCCGTGCCTCTTTGTATGAGTGGTTTTTGCATGAGGCCCACTATGTTGATTGTATAACATGGGCCCGGCTGGGCCGCAGAATCGAGCCTCCCTCTCTGTCTTTACACTGAGCTTTTTATTTCCATTCTCTCGGTCTGTTTACTGAGGGAGACAACTCATTGCCTCACTGTGCCACGTTTGTTTGCAGATGCAAAGTCTCATTACTTTAGGCTTGAGGGATATTAATCACCTGTGTGTGTCTGCATCTGGGTTTGCGTAAATGTCATGTTGCATACTCTAAGTGTTTATTTTTTCCTCACATTCTGTTGTAAAATCACTTTGACATTAATCTCTAAAGATGCACAATTGTGCTTAATTTGTCTGTGTGTCTGTGTGCGTAAAATGTACATTTTTTTTCCAGTGATAAGAGGAAATGGTATCCGCAGACGATGGTCACAAACACTCTAATGGTGCTTAATCCTTTACGGCCACACAAGTTTGATTTATAATTATATTCCCAACAATCATACTCTGTATTCCTTGCAGTAAAGCACTCTAAAGTGACACTTTTTCGTTTTCTGAGCAGGATTTTAAACACCGTTTTATATGAATAGGAACCATGTGGATCAGAGAAGAGCTACGTATTGACAGAAAACGAAACAAGACGTTTGTAAATGTATGTTTTATGAGAGAGAAGGAAAGTGAGGAGGGGGCTGAGAAGTTCTGCTCAGCCATTCAAGCTTGTCAGTGCCAGAGCAGAGACAGCCATGAATTAAACATCTCCCTGTATTTTGGTGACCCTTTGCTTCCTCAAGCAGAGGACACAAGTGACAGCACATACAAATGTGAAACACACCGGCAGAAAGAATCTACAAAACGGGATGCAACCTGCAGAGCCGGCACGACACATTTCCTGTCAGTCACAGTGTGTTTGAGAAAGAGCGAACTCACCTGTGCATCGATAATCTTCTGTTTGGAGTCCACCACTGCCTGCATGTCTGAATGATCCTTCTTCAACTCCTCTTCAACCGACATTAACCTGGAAAAAGTAAAAACAAATGTAAAGCAAATCTACAGAACAGGGATGCATTTTGACACCACAGCTTCTTCTTGTTCGTGTCCTACCTGCTGATGATGCCCTTCATCTGGAGGTCCTTGTCGTCCTGCTGTCTGCGCAGGCGCTCCTCTGACTCCTCCAGCCGGGCCTGGTACTCCATCAGCACCTTCTGGGCCTGTTCGTCCTGACCCTTCAGACGGGCTTCGTACTCCTCCAGCTTCTGCACTGACGCCCGCAACTTCTCCTGCAGCACCGCAATCTCCTGCTGGTACTGAGCAGAGAGATGAGGAGATCTTCGTCATCGCTGTCATGTCATTATCGTCACGATAATCATCATCATCGCCATCATCATCATCATCACCATCAACCCCACCAGTGGGAACTCCTTCTTCATTACCATAAATGACAAGAATCAAACAAGTAATCTCTCAGTCAGAACTGAGATTATGTCCTGTGTTCCTCAGTATAATTCCTGTCTAGGAGAGAGACGACCTTTCTCGGAAAATCACTTCACTTCAATTATGAGCCATTTCCATTATTGCACTTTAATACAAGACTTTTATAGCTGCCGTCAAATCTTTTGGCATTTTACACCAATGATCTTTTTCATTCCGATCAAACACTCCTAGAAACCAGGAGAAGTTGTCACCAATACTGTCAAAGCTTTTGTGGCAGAAAAATAAATCAAAAACAGTGTCAAACACAGCTGTTTCCACAGTTAGACCTCTGCTTTCGCTCTGAAACCAATGACCTGCTGAGGGGTTAAACTGAGAAAAAAAAAAAAAAAGTTTGGGATGGATAAAAACAAAGAGGGAGTGAAGAAGAGAGGGGTGCAACTGGTGAATCAGGAGTCTAGTCTGTGAAATAAGCTCTGAAAATCTCTCCCTGACCTCTTGCTGGACCTCAGAGAGGCTTTTAAAAGAGTTTTCTTCAAGCGAGGGGGGACAAACGGAGGAATCAAATCTCTTCTGGATAGAAAAACACATCTCTTGTAACAGTGAGGAATACTGTGGTCAGTCAGTGTGTCACTAGAGGACTGGCGAGAGTGAAACTACACAAACGGAAACGGGACTTAGTCTACAGCCATGTTAGTGGCTCCATGAGGCTTTACTGAGGCGCAGCAGTGCTTTGAGATAAACGCCAGTGCTAACGTGCTCTCAGTGTTGCTGATGTTTAGCAGTTCTGTTGCTAATATGCTAATATGTGTGAATTAGGATTAAAAGCAGCTTATGAGTGCACCATTAGTTTTGCAGGTATTTCGTCATAAAACAAAGGGTTGGATCAATTAATATGTTGTATTATTTGTATGTTTTATTATCAGATATTCCTTTGCTGTAATCAAAGAGTCTGAAGAAAGTCAACTGGACGTCTTCAAGAACCTCAAGCAAGGCCAGTTGAATTTGTTCAAACTTTTAGAAATTACCATGACCTGGATGACTGAGAATCTTCACAGACTTTTTGGTATAATTGGTTTACTTCACTCTACTTTAAATTGTTGGATTTTCAGACAAGGATCTTGGTCTCTCTGGCTGATAATATCAAACTGTCCCTTCAATAAAGCTGAAAGTGACACATTCATTCATTCAATAACATTCATATAATATTTTAGATTAAAAAAAACAACAGCCTAAACTGAAAATAAAAAACAAAAATGACCAATTTATCTGCATATTATATCTGAATATCATCCAGCTTATTATTCAGCAATAACTGATGGAGAACACCATGAAAGATCGAAGCGGCCTGAATGATCACATTCAGTTACACACAGCGAGGATGTGGCTGGGATCATTTATCTTTCCTTGTCACTTTCCACTTATTTCCCAACGTCACTCCCCTGCCTACCACTGGGACATTTTTTTTTCGTTACCATCACCTCCCTCCTACTCTCTTCCCAGGAAGAAGAGTGACCTCAAATAGATTTCTCTTATCAGCTCCTCTACCCTTTCTCCACTGCTCTCTCTATCTCTAATATCCGTCCGCACTTGTCACTCGATCCCCTGAGAATGAATGACATCTAGTGTATCTGTAACTGCCTTTGTCCTGCCCCTCAGTCGCACAATACATCTACCCTATTCTGCTGATGTCTTTGACTGCGATGGTGGTGGGCAAACTGTGGCCTGTGGGCCAAATCCGTCCCTCAAACAGAAGTATAAGGCACCCTGACAGTTTTTCCTTTTACAGTGTACATGAAATTTTTTACACAATTTCTAAATGCAATTTATTGTAGATAACAATGTATATACAAGGCTAATTCAAAACTCCAATAAGTCTGACCTCATAACATCTAATGCTGCACTGGTGTGGTGCCAAAATGAAGCCCTTGGATCCAATCCTAAAACAAACTGTTTTAAAACCTAACCTAACATTTGTTTTTACATCAAATAAAAGTATTTTCACTCTACAAACATTGCCCCTCCCAAATGGACAATGCTGAGAAAAACAGGTCTGTGGTTTAACCTTACTGCTGACCGCTACACTGGGCTCTCTCAGCTAACCCCCTATCTGCCTTTGTCTGTGTGAAACACAGGACAGAGGTCAACTCACAGGAAATCAAACTTCTGTGGAAGCTGTCAAACCTCTTCTCTTGTCTGTTGTTTGAAAAAAAAAAAAAAAAAAAAAAAAAACAGAATTAATCAGATGTTCTCTTGTCTTCTTCTTTTTCCTCTTTATTTATCTGCCACACTGAAACCTGACAATAAATTTCAACCTAACATTAACATTTTAATGTGCTGTTTTGACTGCGTTTGTAATAAAAGTTTTGCTGAGATGTAAACTTGTGCTTTTGCATAAACATATTTGTGTATTTTGGCCGCTGAAGCAAAAGAGATGCGTATTTTAACGTCATATGGCTTGAATGGCTGTCACACATACAGTGACAGACAGGATATCATCTCAGTGTTTTCATTTTTTACAATCTTTGATGTTGTAAATTTGGATATTCAGCTAACTAAAGAATATAATTAACACACCTGAATATTGATAACACACAACATCACAAAGAGAGCTGGAAAACAAAGGCGGTTTGAGCAGGTGCATCTCTGCACCTGCTACATCTGATCACGTTCAAGGTAGACTATATTTCCATTCCGACACTGAACTCGCATATTTCACAGGACACAACTGAGTCAAAATGAAACTGAGAGCTAGAGGGACCGATGAAAGAGGATGATTGGAATCTGCAAAAAAAGAGAAAGTCCAAATACTGGAGGGAGTTTTCATGGTAATTATGTACAAGATTCTTCATTGGCTCAAAAACAACAAGTGATTTTACTGCTAGTTAAAAACGCTTACTGTAATTATACAGTTATAAAGTTGATCAATGAATCATTTCAAATAAAAAAAACAAATGTTTTACTTTTGGCAAGACAGCACCTAAACTAACTCTAGAAAATGACCAATTTATCTATGAGGGATTCTCATTTGGAGAGAGTACACTAAAGAGTTAAAAATCAGGAATCCAAACACAGCAGATGGTGGAGTAAATTGTTTAATTATGAGGCTCACAATTAAATATTAAAGAAGGGCCTTTCTGTCATCGAATAGAGGATGATTACATGGATGATCAGTGAAATCAACGAGTTGGTAATTTATTGTAGTTTCTGTAATTAAGCTATTTAATTAATGATTTTATGTCTGTTTTTTGGAAATGGCATCTGTACTTTATGCTTCCTTTTTCATTTCTTTAACTTCTTTTTTCTTTTTGCAATATAAGTAATTAGTAACATTTTATTTTTTCTAGCACCGAAGTATGAAAAAAATAATAACCCATTTTTCCTAACAGTAACATTCAACCTCAACTTCACAGAAAAAAACGTCAGTTTTCCAGTCTTTCAAATATGCTATGCAGTGAAACATTTCCTGTTACATATTTATTGGCATTCAAGTGGAAAATTAAATTTAAAATTGCTTTTATTTTGAAATGAAATGAATTCAAACAGTATCTTATTATTGAATTTACGTGTGTTCATCTAAATGAGCACATTTCTGATTTATTAGAATCTCTATTTTATGCCTTACTGTCCCAACAAGACAAATGAGTGGGCTAATTTGCTGAAGATCACTGAATGCATACAGTATATGTAAATGGGTGTGGAAGCTTAAAATGGCTACTGTAGGGCCTGTATTGTTAAGGCTGTATGGACCATTAGCTGCAGCCTGTGTCTAAGCCGCTGTGGAAGATGTTCTGTTTCCAATCCTTTTCTTGTTGCTGCTCTGCTATTTTAAGGCGGCTACGGCTTCTTTGTTAAGACTGAAGTTATTGCCTTCTTTGGTTGCTCTGCCTGCCTGGGCTGCTGGCTTCCATAAAGTATGAGCTATGTTAGGATGACAGGTTTGTATTCATTATGGATGTTAAAAAAAAAAAGGGTGGTGAGGGGGGGATGTGGCAGCCAATCAAAGCATGGAAGCGGAGCTGAGGGTGAATGGTTGTAAAGGTTGCTGAGAAGAGAAGCAGGAACGTAGGCAGAGGAAGCAGCAAAAAGCCTCTTTCTGTCTCAGTCTCTCACACAGATGCAAGCGCACACGAGCTCCAACATGTCTGAGTGGATGTACTGCATGTGCGTTCACACACACACACACACCTGCTTTGGGCTGTTAAGTTCATTCCAGAGATGGTTAAGAAAGAGGGGGGAAAGTTGTGAGGGTATGTGGAGTTTTTCGAGGTGGAGGGACAAGAGGGTTCACACATATATATCTAACGTGGCTGAAGTCTGTGGGTTCACTGTGCATAGAGCAGAAAATCTACAATATATATATATAAAGTACTTTTAGCTATGTCCTCTAGATGCAATGATTGGCTGATTAATCAATCAGCAGAAAATTAAACCTGTTTCTATAATGAATTTTTCAGACAAAATGCCAAATATTCCTCCTTTTCAAATATTACGATTTGATGCCTTTCATATCATATATGATAGCAAACTGAATACCATTGCCTTTTGGACTGTTTGTGTAATTAAACAAGTCATCTGAATACATCTCCTTGGACTGTGGCAGATAATGACAGGTATTTTCAGCAGATGAATCCATGAGGAAAATAAATCCTTGTTGATATTCAGTACTGGCACCTGCTGACAACTAGCTGTTATTCTTGCCTGCTATATTTAGCCTCACAATTATTTCAACTGTAATAACTGACTTCTGCTGTCATCACTGTGACTATCCAGCGGCTGATGGCCATGAACGAGCTCGCTGCTGGCTGTGAAAATGGCAAAAAAAGAAAAGAAAAAAAAAACACATCCCTGCAAAAACAGCCTGAACATCACTGAAAAGCCAATTTTTAGGAAAATGGGAGATTGAGCTATTATGGGGTCATAAGCAGAGCCAGACTGATGCACAATATATCCTATTTATGTGAGTTTGATGTTGTAAATGAGCATATTATGACTTCTAGAGACAATTTGGGTATGTCTGAGGGACCACAGTCTTCAAGGAAACACGAGGGCAACGTGGTAATAAATACAGCAAGAAGGGTGTTTTAAGAAGGGGTGGAGAATGTGGGAGCTAATGAGAGGTAAAGAAAGGAAGGATAGTTAAGTGGGGGTTTGAGGGCTGAAGGGCTGAAGGTTGAGGTGGTTTGTGAAAGGAAGGGTTGGTAAAGGTCAAAGGTTGGATGAGGAGGCAGGTTACCTTCTCCACCTGAGTCAGATCCTCTCTGTTTCTCAGTGACTCGGGCTCCATCCCCTCATGGTCTAAATACTGCACATTCATATTCAATAGCCAGGCTGCTGTGCGGTCCAGCGCACTGGGGTTCACTGGGGAGGGGGCCTAGTGAAACCAACACAACACACACACACATGAGCTGAGTGCAAGTGACAGGAAGGGGAAGGGGAGGGGGAGGGGGAGGGTCAGGTTGCAATAACAGCACAGAAACAACAGAAATAAGCTTGAAATGCACCAACTCATCTGGATTGAAAGCAGCAGGTGGAATGGATACACACTCCTGTTCTTCACACATACAGCAGAGCACACACTTCAAAGCACAAATTTAAATGTGTGTGAGTGTGTGCATCTATAGTGTCATACTAGCTGCGAGGAAGGTAAATACTGTAAGATTAAAATTAGTGGAACTGAAATCAGCCCGGAGGCGGGTACCAGCAGTAAAGGTGTGTGTTCATGTGTGTTTGTGTGTATGTGTATTTCTATCTGCCAGATATCTGATGGACAGATGAGTAGGGAGAGTGGCCGTGGGCTGTTACAGTACATGAGAGGAAACGTAGGATGTTTTTATAGTCCAACAACCTCATTAGCATTGAGGGCTTTTGAAAAGGCTGAAATATCTGAATGTGAAAAGCTGCAAGCGGATAGAATCTAAATAAAACAAGAAAGGAAGTTTTGTGTCAGCCCACGGATAAAATGTATGAACTACTTTCTCGGCTTTTAGTACCCTCATTACTCACTGATGTCAATTAACTGACAACCTGTTAGCAAAAGTTCATTTTAATCCAGGGAGATCGGATTAAGATATAAATCTACATTAATTTATAATCAAGATCCAGCTGTTTTAATCAAAAACATGAAACTACTCTGAAAAGGAAACTCAACTTAAAGCCACTATGCAGATTTTCTTTTAGGTATGTCCCAGTGGTAGTATTAAAATACTACACTACCACTTTGAAAAATACTACCACTACCAAATAATATTGAGGTAAATGGTCTGAAACCAACACAAAGGCTGCTACTCTCATTCTTTTACCAACAAGAGTTTATAGCCATGCTAGCTTCTCTGCATGAACCTTTCACCTGATGATGGTGCTAGTAAATCACCAGAGATCTTAGAGTTTATCCTGAGGCAAACACAAATTTCACAACAGTCCGTCCCGCAGTTGACGAAGCATTTTGCTCAATTGTGAATCTCATGGAGGAAAGTCAGAGGATCACCATAGCCAGCAGGATTCATCAACTAGGGACTTGTGAATGCTAAGATATTTAAGTGAAGACTGATGGTTTTGCTGGATGAAAGGTATTGAGGTATTGAGATATTTCAGTCTGCCCCAAGGTGATGATGTGAACACTAGTACTATTTCTGCGGCAGAGCCTATAGTATGGCTACAGAAGAATAATCTAAAAGATACTATAATCACATTAACAATCGACACATAGTGGCTTTAAGGTCACAGAGAATGAATGTGCGTGCTGAGTTCCCCTAACATACAAATTTAATTAGGTGCTATCAGTAAGTCAGTCAATCTAAAGGCAATCATGTGGGTGATTCCATAGAGAGGAGAGCAGGGCATTATGGTTAATATGCAGATGCCCTCCCCTTCAGCCAGTCGCCAACGGCAACCGCTGACCAGCGTTTTTTAATTACAGCCTACATTCCTGACCTTCCAATAACGAACACAGACTTACCAGCGAAGGCATTGAAGAAATTGCCGATTTTGAATGGGAACCTCCCACTGTGACCACACACACACAGACACACACACACTGACTCAGCAATATACTGTATCTGTTTGTGTTCACAAGGTCTGTTTTCTGTCACCTTGTGTGTGCCATATGAGCACATATATCGCTGGTTAATAAGATGCTAATTGTACCTCCAACGCCCTCATTCTTAGCCCATTAAATTTGACCAGTAAAACAGTGGTGAAGTGATGAGCTGCCTGTATACAAATTACTGTTATTACACGCACAATGACTACAGTTCATTAGGGCACAATGTGCAGTGTCTGTGCTGAGTCCACCCACGAAGCCTTTTTTCATCACAGTATAAGACAAATGGGCGTTTTGTAATAGGAACCTTTTCTATCACTGTAATTTCAAATGATTACAAAGTCTGGGACAGCTACAGTAGGCTGTCTTGAATAAAATGAACTCTAATGAATATGGTCCTCAGTTAAGTTAAACTTGTGTATTCTACATTTGAGATTTCCGTACCTGTTTGTGCTGAGCCCTCTGCTTGGTCTCAGGACTGTCGCCTTTGGAGGAAGAGGACTGCTGTCGTAACCGGGCGCCACTGCCGGGCCAGTCGGGTGATGATGTCATCATGTTGCCAGAGGAGGGTCGGGGGTAGGGACCACTGTTGAGCAGATTTGGGGGTGTGCGCCCCCGTGTGATGCTCTGAGGCGGGGGCTGGTCTATCCTCCGCTGTGGGCCAGCACTGTTCTGTCTGGGGACGGTGGGCTGGTGCTGTGTTTCTGTGAGGGACAGCTGTCTGCGGTTGAACTCCCCTGAACGCCTCGTGTACTCGTCCCCGCTGCTCCCCCCACCCCCACCTCCTCCTCCACCTCCGCCGTGGTTTAAGAAGGTGTGCTTACCTCCCGCTGGTCCATCCTCATTGTTGCTATGGGAACTAACAGAACTGTGGCACTCTGAGCCTGAGTCGGTCATTCCACGCGGGGACACGGGCAGGCACGCTGCCATCTGGTAGACCGGGTTCTGAAAGGACAGAGGGGCTAAGAGCTGGGCGGGTCGGCCTGGGGTACTTTCTGTGCCTACGTTTGCGGGGGCCTGGCCTGGCCTCCTCAGGGTGGGACCTCCAGGGATGTTTCCTTGCGGTGCTCCACCTGACCAGCCTCTCCCAGAAGCTGGGCCTTCACCCAGGGAGTCTGAGGAGCTGGGACCCGGGCCACCCTCCAGACTGCGGGGGTCCTGGAGGTCCACCATGGACAGACTCTTGCTGCCATTGGACATACCCAGGTCAGGTTCATTGGTCTCAGAATAGCTTGAACTGCGTGCTGGGGAAGGCTGGATCCCTGAGCTCCTTGTCACAAAGAATAGGTCCTTGTTTTCTGGGGTAGGTGAGGGTAACCTGGTGAAGTCAACTAATCTGAAAGACATAAACCGAAAAATAAAATAAATCTGGGGGGCATTTTAAACCTCAGCCAATAAAGATTGATTGACTGACTGAAATTGAGTGATGATCTTTAGTGGCATTTTTCACTGTATGTTAATGAAAATGGATATTTAAATCTTGATTTTTTTTTTTTTTGTTGTTGTTGTTGTCAGATTAAAAAAGCCCACGTACGCAGAATAACAGTGTGTAAAGACATGGGCATAATATGTCACAGGATCAGAATTAAACACATACAGTTACCAATATTAGAGTTCTCATACCTAGAAACAACCAGAAGAGAAACTCAGACAGACTTTGCAACTTTTAAACAGCAGACTAATATAAATTAAAACTAAATTCTCATTTTCAAAAAGCCCCCCCAATTTTAAGAATTTAGGTTTCTAATCTACCAAAATACGTGTGGCCTCTGCGATCATTTGCTTTGTCCCTCATCCCCCGCACCTTCCCTCTCTTCCCTTCCTTCAGCCAGCAGATGGAGGCTTTATTGCCAGAAGACGATTACCTTGACAGACGTGATTTATCTACCAATAATCTCTATCATTCACATCACGCTCGTCTCCTCCCTCTTTCTGTGTCCTTCTCCCTCTGTTCCATTACCCTTCCCTCCTAACTTTCTTTCTCCTCGTCATTCTGCTCAATTTCTTCCCTTCCTCAATCTTTACACTGTCTCCTTTCCTTTCTCCTACTTTTCATGTCACTGGTCGGTGGACGAGAAGCAATTAGGGGAGGATTGTGAGCTCATTTGAATGCTGTTTCAGCCTCACAGCTTGCTGATGAGGAGGTGCCACACACTCACAAACACACACACATAGATGTCAATATATGAGCTAACAGTGAATGTGATAAAGTAAAGAGGGTAGACTCTGACATAAGGTCATATAGGGACATCACTTAATTAGTTCTATTGATCCTGGGCCCTTGATTAGCATAATGATACCATCTGTCTGGCTTTCTTCCTGTTTCTGTTGTTGTCTCATCTTCCTGTTATGTACAGTATGATCTCATCTGCCTGCCTGTGTTCTGGTGTTGTGTTTACTGGCGTTTATGAGGCACAGTTTCTCTGGCTATTAATCATTCATCGCTCTCTCCTCCTGTTGGTCCCTGTGCCTTCATGTTAATCTTTCTAAGTGTCACCTTGCCATTGTTCTGCCAGGGGAGCAAGAGGACAGGAGATAAGCGAGATAAGGTGCCGTCCAAACGTGTATTCATCTGCAGGAGAGTAAACGAGGTTTCATCCGGCTGATGTAAACAAGCAGGGGTGACGCTCTCGCCGCGACCATGGCCCCAGCTGACAAACATTAACAGTCAGCAGACCTGGTAGTTTGAGAACGTCCGCTTGATGACTTTGAAAAACAACAGCATCAGTGTTGGCTTTACAGTTACGCTGTCTCGTGTCCACTTTTGTGTTGAAATCTGCTCCTCAATTAGCCAATCTCTAGAGCACTGGCTGCTGGTGTGGGCAGTAATAAATGCAAGTACGTGTGCATATTGAGGAGGAAAAAGCACCCTCTGTGTTTTCAATAGACACTAGGATTTAAAGGGAACTGACCTACAAACTGCTGAGCTGTTCAATGTTTATACCGTTTGAGGCCTCCTCCTTATATGTGATATAAGGATTTTTTTTATTTACACTGAATAAATAAAGACTGATGTTTTGAACATTCAAATGCTTAAATGCTTTTGAAATATGCGGAGGAGGAGCAGAACAACAGTTTAAAAGTATTTATTATCCTATATTTACATTTGCACAACTATAAAGGTCAGTGTGCATATTCATGACAGCAGCTGCAGCACCAATTTACATTAGCTGCCTGCTCATTGTTGCATTTTTCTGTGCTGCTCATTTAAACAGTTCCACATGTGAATAAACATAACAATATAGAAGAATAGAAAAGAATCCAGAAAACTAAAAAATTAAAACTAAACAATTAGAATATGAAGTTAACATAATGAATTCTCATTCTTTACTGATGATTAAAAACTAGTGTCATCTGCATAAATGAATAAATGGCATGTGCCAGATGAAATCTTAAACATTTCTTACCCTGAAAGATCATTATCTATGACCATCTTTTGCAGGCCGGTGGAGATACTACAGCTTGCCTCAGCGGGAGGTGAGCCCATTTGCTCTGAGGACTGTCCGGGTGTCATCTGGACACAGGACGGGTTGGACAGAGCTGTGTTCACCTCCCGCAGGATCCTGGGCAGAGGACCCAGCTTGGAGGCAGCACTCTGCGAAAAAGGAGACACAATTATTTTTTAAGCCAAATTAAATATGACTCTGGACCAATTCAGTTTGGGCATTAATTGGATTTGACTGTTATTTGCATATTTTTTTAGAACAAGTTATTTTCCCTATGCCATGCAATCTACTCTCTTATTCAGACAACATATTAAATAATGAAACATGCCAGCCAGTCTGATGGACTGGCGGATGAACCAGACTCACTGATTTCTGAATAATTGAAAATTTCAGAGAACGGGATGCTCAACTAAAAAAAAAAGCAAAAAAACAAAACATGAATCTGCCCTTTATCTAATTATTACCAGCTTCCCATCTGCTACCAGAGCTAATGTAAACGTCCTTGTAAATCCATTAATATGCCTCACCCATCCTCTGAGGCTTCAGTGTTCCCCCCCGTGCACTGTTTATGTAATGCTATCATAAATTATTGATTGATGTACGGTAAACATCCTAATGTAGTCTGAGCATGATTCAAACCCTGAAGCTTGTGATGAAGCACTGAAGACCTTTAGACCCTCTGTGAATCGTTGAGGCCTGTCCTCTATTCAGTCTACAGGATATCTATGTATCTATATCTTGATATTATTTTCATGGAAACTAATTACAATTGTCAGTAATATTAGTCAATTTTTTTTTCTCTTGTTTTCTACAGAAAGTGGAATACTCTATCCAACAAAGCATGCCTTTTAAAATTTTGGAAAAACTCCCATTATTCCATCATTTCCATTTTGTTACAGATATGTGCAAAAACATTTCATACAAAATTTTAGCTTTATGTCCACAAACGTGTGCGGATCTAAGAGAGTAAAGTGGGACTAAATTGACATTTACACATTTGTGAGGTAGTTAAACTTTAAAAACAGACATCCTGATGACAGCTAATGCAGTGTGCAATCCTCAATACCTGGTCCATCTGGGACACCACCTCAGAGAGGAGGGAGTGCAGGGTGGAAAGTTCCCTGCCGAGGTCAATGTACCCCTCAAAGCCTGCTGTGTTGGAGATTGTCTCTGGGTTCGAGATTTCGAGCAGGAAGCGCTGCATGTTGGTCCACTCGTGCTCCAGGAACTGGTTCATGAAGGACATGTACTCTTCCTTGTTACCAAATCTGATGACAAACAGGGAGAGGAAAGGGAAGTTGGGACAAAGAATTAAGATGAATTGTGATTTTAGAAAATTCAATAATTCTCTGCAGAAATGCAACAAAAGGGTACGTGTTCCCTTGATTCAAACACACAAATAAAAGAGACACACTTACTTGGTGAAGTTTGCCAGGTTTTGGGTGACTTTAGCAATAAGTGTGAGCGTACGTGCTGTGCGGTCATCGGGATACTCCTGCATCAAATTGAAAAGTGAGGGGGACATGATGGCTGGACAGAGAAACCGCAGGAACAAGGACGCGCTGATCAAGCGCTCGCTGATGTCAGGTCGACCCCGGTTGCTGCACTCCTGTCGCCACGATGCAAAGACCTCTTTCAGTTCTCGTGGAAACACACTGTCGAGAACACGAGATGGGACAGAAGTTGCTTTTAAGAGAGGACCAGAAATTATCTTTACCTCACAGCAGTGAGTGAAGAGTGTGTAATAGAGGGAGAAGGCATAAAACTGTTTGGTGAAGCGATATGTATAATTCAGAACAGGGTAATTTTAGAATGTTATTTTCATTTGATTTGAACATTTGAGGGGATGTTTACTCCACATTTCCATTTTTTTTGCAGCTATCGGGTGCAAACACCAAAGATAGAGCTGGCATGGTTTGATTGCAATCACTTTCTATACATCTTTTTTTCTGTCACTATTCAGATTTTCCTTGCAAGTCCAGTTTGGTTTCTTTGATTTCCATTTCAACTCCATTTTATCCCTTTTATATAATCCCTATTCATATAGCATAAATATATTAGATTGTCATTCGTTTCACATGCTACTGGAGATATTAAAGACTTACCCAAATAAAATTAACATTTCGAAATGAAATCCTCTGCCATTCCTGCAGAGTGTATAAGTGATTAATCATGCCTTCCCCTGATAGTGCTCTTAAAGGTTACTCCTACACTTTGCTTTAACCAGGAGTGAGTTGCCAGATAAAAGTGTCTTATTTTTTACTTTTAGTGAAGTTTTACTCAAGTTGGCTCTTCAGAGTATTCCTGATTTCTTGAGTCGCTTTAAAAACTCACATAACCAAATCATGAACAACAGATGTCTTTCATAAATGACAACTGCTGCTACCTGGCACGCAACCCAATTAAAAAGCTCCTTCAGTCGTATTGTTTTAATTGTGATTAAGATCCTTTGGAAGGAAATCTGTTTCCAGGAGACAATACAAAATATGAGGTTTTAATGAAATACATTGTTCCCTCTTGTCTGTTTGTGATAAAGCAGAATGGACATTAATCATGGTGAAGTCTGGACATTGTTAAGAGGTGAAGTATGTGGCATTAGACACTCCTGGCCTTGAAGATTGCAGCAAATGGTCATGAACCCCTACTTGATGTGTGCACTTGTACACAGAACAAAGCATTGTTTCAGTATTCACCAGTATGAGTTGATGATTTTGCAGAAGGCCAGCTCGCAGCACATCTTCAGATTACTCTGGTGTTCGGGCAGATCACCTGAGGAACATTTGGACGGATCCACCTCACAGTTCTCGTCTGACTCATACAGAGCTTTGATGAACTCACCTGAAAAAAAAACAAAAAACAGAACAATAAGTAGGAAATTAAGAAATATATGGGGTTTTTATAGATGATTTTTCTCATGTATCTCTGGGACAAATACAGAAGGAAAAGGAAACTGTGATTTGAAGTGGTCCTGCTGATCTGACCTACTGTAGGACAGATAGAATATGATGCCAGTGTGACAGGTAACAGTGTTTCATATTGTCCTTGAGATTCTAGTGAAATAAAAAAAACACTTTTCAAGACAGTTGACTCTCTAGTTTGGCTTGTGACAAAAAAAAAACTCTCTAGTTTGGCCTGTGAAAAAAAAAAAACTAGTATAAACAGAAGATTCCTCTAAGCCAAATTACCTTTGTTCAGATAAAAGATACACCACTACTGCTACAATCTCAGTGAGTCAGCAACCTTTAAAAGAGGGACCATGGCTGTCCTTGTGTTGTTCGACCTCAGCCTTGCAGTTTCAGGGATTTTCAACATGAAAAATGAAAAAAAAAAAAAAAGAAAAAAAGAAAAAAGAAATTAATAAAAAACCCAAAACAAAACAAAAAAACAACAAAAAAAAATCTCCACCAAAAGTAGTTACATAATTCACCAGCCCTCAATATTTTTCTGAATAAACCCTGAGAGCGACAGGAAACAGGCGACATCTCCTGTTGCAAAGAAAGACAAAAACACACACGTCCAGCGTTCATATTAGCAGCATACAGAGAGAGATGTGATGAGTGCCAGGAAGGATGTGTGCCCTGTGTAGATTAAACTACAGCTGTGTACATTTCTGAATCAGGGAGGGAGAAAAGCACACAGCGCATACAGAGTGCTTATTGTTTGGACTGCAGATGGACAAACACACTCGATTTAACCTTGGACTAACATTGTAGAAGTGGAAGTCACCTTATAATGTTTTTACAAAGCAGATCCTGAAAGTGGTTTAGAATTCCAACAATGGCTGTCAAAGCCAAAAACAAAAACATATTTCCTGTCACAGTCAGAATTACGTTGTCCACGGCGAGCCTTCAAAACAAAAACTGAGATGACCAAAGAGTTGCTTTGGCGGTTTCGCTGTCAAAATGATTGCTGTTGGTGTTTCCTTGATTGTGCTGTGACCACTACATTTATTTCCCGATGCTGCAGTTAATTAAACGCTTTTCAAGGTGATTGTGAGGAGAGCAGAAACAAACAGAAATGAGTGGAGAGCTTAACACGCTGCAAATGAAATGGAGAAACAGATTTTTTTTTTTTTTTGCTTTCAAAACTATTGTAGCCTTTTTCTCAGATGGACAGCAGCAGATTCCTCCCCGATCACTGCTCCACTCACCGAGGGCATCCTGCAGGTACTTCTGTCCCACCAGTTTGAGGTATTCCTCAATGGCCTTTGTCGCTAGTGTGTTCTCTCTGAAGATGAGGTGCTCGTTCTCCCCACAGCGATCCACCTCCGACATCATCAAGTCCGTGAGGAAGTCCTGCAGAAAAACAAAACAAGCCCGGGGTAAATAACTGTCAGTCATACAGTCCTTATTATTATCAACGTTTATGAAATGACTCCATTTGTAGTAAATGCTGCCTTGGAGGTGAAAGTTTTGCAAAAGTGATGAAAAACATGTAAAAGAGGAATGACCATTAAAATACAAATTGGTTATAACCTGCCGATCAAACAAACGAGAGGGTCATCTTCATCCACTTTACTTAAATCTGTGATATTTTATATTACTAACATGTTGTTTAAGACACTGTTATTGCACGATTCACCTGTTTGCCATTTTTGCTTTTAGTTGTCAAAACTGCCACAACTTGTCTGCCTGCTTTAGTTTTGATGAGTATGTAGCAGGTACTTCTCTGCTACATACACAAATTATTAGCCGGTTTGTTAAGACTGTTAACTTGCCTGGGCCTGCCCTCTTGAAGTCCTACAAGTCTCACTGCAGGGTGATGTAAAAGGGTAGCAACTGAATGACTGTAAATCAAAGCTAAATAACAGTGTGCACTAAAAGAATGCACATGTGCGTAAAGTAAGCCCACCTGATGAAAACACACAGGAGATTCCTTACAGACACATGACGAACACAAACCAGCACAAGCCTGAATACAGATGTAAACAGAAGTTTGAACCTGCGTTACCTTTGTTTCTGGGAAGCAGAAACAAGCTGTTGACACTTTAAGTTGATACTGCACACACTCTATCAAACAGCTGGTTAATTACACATCAAGAAGATAGAGGGACAGCATTTATATACACTTGGAGTTGTTTTTCTGTCCACCTGATGAATGTAAATGCAGTACTTTCTCCTTCTTCCTATGCTTTTCTCTCCACCAACACCACCAAGTATTTTGCTGAAACTGGCCTGCCTGCATATGGAAACAACGTTGATCAGAGTGCTAAACTCTCGAAACAGCTGAAAGGAGCAGCAGTGTCTTTCGATAGGAGAGACTCCTTTTACATTTAAGGAGCCAGTTGATGATTTGGTATATTGATTGATATAAAAAATATAGCTCAAACTGCCACTACAAAATATCTATGTTCTTTTCCCTATCTTGCAGAGACTATCTTCGTCTTAGTAAAAGTCAGTGTGGCTCACAAACTCACATCTTTATGACCACTGAATGTGAACAAAGCATAATTCTGGCAATACAATAAATGGAGGGAAATACAATGGCTCTATTGATATCATGCTTAGAAACTGACATATCCCACAGCTGAAACTCAGCATGCAGACAGAAACAACAATTTTTTATCTGTTCGGTGATAAACATGTTGTTTACAACTGAACAGACAAAAAATCGTGACAGAACTCATATTTTCACATAATAGCAGCAAACACTTTCTCCTATTTCATTCAAATGGTCAAAGAGTGATTTTGACACCTGTTCTGCTTTGCGGTGAATGAAAACATAAAAGTGCTTGTCTCCGTTTCCCACTCATTCAAATGTAAAGTAGGAAATGATTAAAGCGGCTGACAAAACATGGATGTATGTTACAGCCAGGAAGTTGCGCGACCCAAGTTTCTACCAAAGTTATCACTTTGGCAACACATGTCAAATTTAAAATGTGTTTGAACCTTCTTTTTAATTGGCATTTCAATTTAAATTCCATATTTATTTCTCTCCGTCAAATATAATTTAAAACTGAGCTCCATAAGGACCATATAGTATTCATCAGGTGAAGAAAAATAACAGGTGGAGATGGGCATTAAAGCTCCCAAAATTCAAAGTCTGAAAGGGAGAAATGGAAATGGAGCCATCTGGGGATGAATCATCCCTTGTTTAGATCCCTTCAACAAATTTCTGGGTGTACTCTCATGTAAGTCCCCTGGCAGCTTGTTAAACTAGGGGAACCAGCGTAGCAGCGAGGGAGAGAAGAGGCAAGTGACAGATGTACAGAGGGAAATAGAGAAGGAGAGGAAGAAGAGACAGAGCGGTGGTCTTTAAAGAACAGAGGAGGAGGCGGAAAGAGAGCGACAGAGCCTCTCAGATGGTTTCTATAGCTGCTGCAGAAGCCTGTTATCCGGCTAATCAAAGATACACCACAGGGAGCCAATCACCCACTGATGTGCAGCGAAAGGAGCCTTTTTGGTGAACGCATTTGCACATTCCACACATGCACCAGCAGCCATGCCCGCGCACACACACACACACACACACACAGACCTGCAGAGAAGAAAATCTAAACTTAAGTTTAACTGATGTGCATATCAATAAATATTTAAATGAGACCCAGACTGTAGGATTAAAGGTGTGTATGTCTGTGTGTGTGTGTTTGTACCTGCTGTGCTGTTTAGATAAACAGGTAACACAAGCGCACACACAAATAATACAGTACAGTGTCTATACAAAGTCGTAAGTTTTCTTGTTTTACTGTGACACAGTGTTAAATTAAAGGAGATTTAAGTCACCTTTTTTCACATCAATCAACAGAAAAATTTCCTTTTTAAGACCACAATATGATCTAAATTGATTACAAATGTGTACAAAATGTACTGTGCAAATATTCACTGGGACGCACCTCAATCATCCTGCAGCCAGTTGGATTAAGAAGTCACATAATTAGTCAGTGTAGCTGAGGTGTTTCAACAGTTACTGGTTCAAGTTTTGTTGAATCAGTCTTAGCAAAACCGACAATATGAGGAACTCCACAAAAAAAGTAAAAGTCAGGGCACAAAAGCACAATTCACCGAAAATCTCTTGAAGTTAAATCAATCCCTAAGAAATGTTTCACAAACTGAGTGACTGTTCAAGAAGAGGAGTAATGTGACCTGTGACCATTCTGAAGGAGCTTTAGGCTTTGCCAGAGGCCATGTGGGAGACTCTTAAGTCAGCTGGAAGAAGTTCCCAAGGTCTGATGAGAATAAAAATGGCACCTTTCGGCCGTCAGACTGAACGCTGTATTATCATAAACAAAGCATCGCCACTGTGAAGAGTGGTGGTGGCAGCATTGCCCTGTGGGGATGTTTCTTTGCAGATGGCCTCAGAAGACCTCAGAAAACCTCAGGAGGGTAGAGGGTGAAATTAATGCAGACGTTCACAGAGAGAAATCCTGAAGGAAAAGCCTGATGTAGACTGAGAGAAACCTGCGACTTGGGTTTTGTTTTTTCCAAAAAGACAATGACCCCAAGCAAAAGGCAAAGCTACACTGGCTTAAAAACACTGTTTGTCATGGAGAGGCTCAGGGTTGTAATTGCTGCCAAAGGTGCATCTACTTATTTGAATGGAGGCAAATACTTATCCAATGTCTCTCCAATCTTATGTCTCATTAATTTAGATCACACTGTCAGGGTCTTTTTTTATGTTGATCAGTGTTAAGAAAGCCATATTAAATACACCCTGATTCTCTGTCAAAACATGAGCTTTACTTCATTGTGAATTTCAATTAAGTGAAAGCTTTGCTGTTTAATGATGCAAAGTGTAATTTAATTGTGAAGGAATATTTTTAACAATGTACTTATCTTTGAGTCATACTTTGTCAACAGTTTGTGGCTATTACAAATAAGACACGCAGCAGAGAACAGCACACAGATGCCTGAGGAAACTTGACCTTTTGTGGTGTATGGACACCCATCCCATCATTAGAGCGGGGGTCTTGTGTCTTTTTTTTTTTTTTTTAAATAGGAAGAAAATGTCATCCCAATTATGATTTTTTCCTCTAACCTCCACCCCTGTGTGGCTCTCTCTCTGCCTCCATCCTCTGCTCCGCACTCCTTATGTGGCCACTGAGGCGAGGCAAATCCGGGCCTGATTATAGGGGATGGTCAGATGAAATGGAGGTGGAGAGAGACAGAGAGGGAGAAGGAAACTGACAGGGAGACATCAAAAGAGAGACAGAATAATAACAGAATCATTTCTGGTGGTACCCTTAAAAAAAAAACTAAATTGGATCCAGCCACCTCTGACAGTCTCTTAGAGAGACATCCCACACATGAGTAGACATCTGTTGAGCGGACCAACTTTTAGGTGGAGGATGCCGTCCATGTGAATGTCACTATTTATGCAAGTAAGCTCAGAAGTTAATTATAGCACAGGGGCATAGCAGTGGATTTGCACACTGTGTGTTTAATCTCTGCCCTAAGTACAAACTGCATACATTACGTCAACCATTTTTCAGTGCATACCATATGTTAAGACTGAATTCTTGCCTTTCAGGTGGCAGCTGGTTCCCTGGTTTTCATTTCAGTACGCTACTAAAATAGACTTGCGGCAACCTGACCATTTTCTTGACATTTTCTCCGTTAAACAAGTCTTAAAAGTCAGCCATGCTAGCTCTGCGAGGTTGGACTTACTCTGACTTAAATGCTAATGTCAGCATTTTAGTGTGCTCACACTGACAAAGCTAACATGTTGTCACGTTCGACAGTGCTAGAATGCTAACATTTGCTAACAGAGGACTACCATGGAAATAAGTCTGAGAATAAGTTGACTAGTTGACCTGACATCTTAATAAATACATAAGTGTGTTGCCAATAAACCAAATTAAATAAACTAAAACAGATGGCATGAAATACAATGTGCAGCTGAGGCTGATGGGAGTGTCATTAGTTTTGCTGAGTCATTAACCGAGAATTGGACCAACTAAATCGCTCATTATGTTTAATCCTCTGGGGACCATGAATATCTGTAGAAAATCTCATAGCCATCCATCTCACACAGTAGTCCTGTTAAGTCTGGATCAAGTAACTTTCAGGTCTCCTCAAGTGGTATTTACATCACGGTGAAGCCTGCGGAAACAGATGGCCCGAAACGTCAAAAATCAATGTAAAAATCTTTAGTACGCTTTGGAAAATGCCCGGCAGAAATGCTAGGGATGCTGTGTGTGATTTGTTGCAATGGGTTAAATCGTGGCAGAGCTCTTGCATTATAAAAGTCTGAGTAACAATGTCCTAAAAAGAGCCTGAAGCGCCGTCCTTTCCCCCCCTCCTGTCATCCCTCAGCCTTTCCTCTGACGCCCTCAATCCTGCAGCCTGCCCCCCTCCCTTCCCTCTGCTTCAGTGCTAATAAGGAGAAGTAGAACACTCTCTGTATCGCTGCCACATCTCATCAGCCAAACCATGCCTCAAAAAAAACCCAACACTCCAGCAACACAGTGCACGGGGAAACGAGGATGATATGAAGATAGGGACTGCGTGGAGGGTAGATGGTGCGGCACGGATGATCAGATCTAATAAATAGTGGGGAACAGAGTCTCGTTGGAGAAGTCGAGAAGCTCCCTGTAGATGGGGGGTTACTTGCCAGTAAAAAACTCATAAAGTCTTGCCCATCGCGCTGCTGTACACACAACAATCTAATCACCACTCAGCACAGCCCAGTGTGTGCGCAGTGCTTCCTTCTCTATGCTGCAATATTTCACTGCACTACTCTGCTTGACGCTGAAATACACATGCACAGGTCCCTACTGAAGTCCAAAAAGACAACATGATCTGCAAGATCCAGATCAGGACTCTCACAAACTGACACACCGTCAGACAAACCCGATCACAGAGGAGGACATTGATGTTTTAAATGTCATGCTTTGTCATGCTAGGACACCGAGTGTGGGTGAGAAAAGAGTTAAAAAGAGAAAGAAAAAAAAAAGGGTAATGTTTATGCTTTGTATCCGCTCAGATGTTTTTTTTGGGGAGCGTTTCTATGGTAATATAAAGCAGAGAAATACAAGCGTGAGAGCAATAAAATGCATTAAAAGGATAACACTGGAGCAGGAAGAAAAACGACAGAGAACGGGGGGTGAAGTAACAGAACATTTTCTTCTTTAAAAGTCTCTACCTGGAGAGTACGTGGTGAATAGATCACCCTGCCGTGTTCTGCGACGCATAACGTGCACGAGAATAAATGCACCTTCTGTTACGCTGAATGTTTAAAACAATGAAGCTGATATCATGGATAAATGATTATGCTCTTGTGTGATGTAAAACAAAATATTGAAATATATTCTCACTGGCGCTTACTTTTCTTCCAGGGTGTCCAGCAGTTCAAGGAGTAGTTTAATGTAAGAAAATGTTTTTTTTATTATATTCCAACGAGGTCCAACAGAGCATGACTACAGATTTCATTTGGGCATAAATGCTTATACTTTGTTCATAGATTATTTTTATCTTGCAAATGGCTAAAAAACAACATTATTGGGGAAGACATGGGCTGTGGAACTAATGGGATTCATTACAAAACAAATAAAATGGAAAACCTGTTGATGCTTTGAGTGCTGATATTCAGGTAAGTGCGTATATACACACACCACATGACAGGAAATACACAATTTTGTGACAAAGTTTGGGCTCTATAATTATAGAGTATTGTAACAGATGGGTAAGAAAAAGGAATTTAATAGAAACCGTATTACATTAACAATTTGACTGATCGATGAACCTGGTTTTCCAGCCTGGGGCAAGGGCTGAAGAAAGACTCGGGGTGGGAGGGGGAACAGGAACCACTCCAGCCACTCCATCGTTCGCTCTCCTCGTCTTTCTATCTCTTTCTGCCTCCCCTGGTCTCTCTCCCTGGAGACTGGCGGCTAGTGTTACGGCGCTATAGCCTGCAGCTCTTCCTGTGAGGGTCACATTGGGTTGATGGAGAGGACTGGAGGCCGAGTGGAAATGGAAGCGATTCCTCCCGTAGGCACGGCGGCTTATCATTCGACACAAAAACAGGAAAGGCTGCAGCTCTCCTGATTTGGCTGCTCGAGCACATGATCATTATGAAGATAGGTTTGACTGGAGGGGGTCTTACAGAAAGTGTCATCAGCATCCAAACATCATCTTTCCTGACTTCATGTGCATGAATCCCTGTGTGTGTGTCTGTGTTTGTGTGTGTGTGTGTGGGTGTGGTGTATGGCTGTGTGACTGGTGTTTCTAATAAGTTTAGAGGAGAAGCTGTGTGATGCTTATTTGATTAACAAATTGAAATTTGTTCCACTTTAACCAGACATTTAGTCTCACATTGAATCTTAAAATCATATTTGAAAAACACTGCTAGTTGGTTACGATATTTCTTCTTTCTATGGCAGACAGAAAAAACCTGTAAGATAAAACTGATATTATTTCACCTAAATTTATAATGAGTATAATGTTTCAATGACATGGTCAAACATTCAACCAGACTTTTTTGAGGCTTTACCTGAGGGCATTGCTAACATCGAATGCTTAAATTTCTGCCATGACGACACAAACATGAGAATATTCTTAGTGTTGCAGGTTGTTTGACCTCAAGACGGAATGAATGAATGTGTGAACCAAATGTCATGCTAAATCATTCAGTAGTCAATAAAGCCACAAAGCTTGTGTGGCTTACGAGAGTGGTACATCTAGCTAGAGTAGAAAGAAAGAGACAAAAAGAACTGCACATCTATTGAGTCGATCATGATCAGCCCTTAGCGACAGCAAGTGAGGCAAACGGCATGTGTCACAAATGGACGCGTATCGCACTGCACTGGTTTTGTTGAGATTTATTCCTCAGAGCAACAGGAAACGAGAACAATCAGAAGTGACCAGGTATAAAACAGTGAGCCAACGTGAACTTAACTGAGGGTGAAACTCAGCATGTTGCCGAGGATGTGAAACAATGGAGGGAACTTGATGGAGTTAGTTTTGATCACCATCTCTTATTCACAAATTGCATTTCACTCATGTGACGAGTGTATCAATTTATTATGATACATACTCCTTTTTTTTTTTACAGTTTCAACATTATATTTATCTACCTTGATGTGCACATACAGGCATGTTATACTAAATAAATTAAAATTAATTTCATGAAAGTCAAGTGATAAAGAGACATAGATAGTAAGAAGAGAGACAGGGAGGGGGAGAAACAGGGTCTATGTAATCTCAGTGCCAACAGAGACGTCAAGAGACTTCCAGGTCAATGTGCTGAGCATCAGTGTGGAGCTGTGCCAGACACTGTGTTGCTGCAAGCTCAAACTAGATTTCTCTAAATGCCCTTTCGCCTTCTTCTTCTTCTCGGAGCCCTTTCCTTTCCCTTCACCTTTCTCTGCTTCACCTTTCCATCACTCCACGCCATCAGGGGGATGGTCAATAAAAATCATGCTGGAATTATTAAACAGTCTGAGGAAATGATGCACTGACTTTGTAGTGTAAATCCTACAGGAGAGACTATGAGGAGATCAAGTGCATTGATGTGCTTTGTACTTATTTCCTGGTTAGAGCCTGTACAGTAGATCTATGGCTTCATAACTAGCTACTGTTCTCAATGTGCCCTCCTTCTCTTGCCCTAACCCACTTCACACGCTCACACACTGTCCGTCTGTCTCTGCCAACATCCATCCTAGTTCATGCTAAGTAAAAGATAAGATTACAGCTATTAAAAAGTCTGGGTCACCAGACATAGCAGTGCCATAATTATATGAAAGAAAAGGAAAAGAGAAACAGCAGCATGTATTGGAGAAGTAACTACATAAAAAAAACATTATCAGGTGACTGTCAAAATAAAAAATAATACTGACAACCTCCTGTTAATGGAAGGGGTATTGACAAGCAGC
The DNA here is from genome assembly GCA_023238725.1 of Scortum barcoo. Taxonomy (NCBI): domain Eukaryota; kingdom Metazoa; phylum Chordata; class Actinopteri; order Centrarchiformes; family Terapontidae; genus Scortum; species Scortum barcoo. The sequence goes on from CM041545.1 coordinate 11,646,574, forward strand.
TAGCCTGGCTTTCTCAGGGGAGAACTGATTAATTCAAAGCCACACCAAAAAAAAAAAAGCCCAGAGGAATACACAACTATCAGAGCCCTTCATGACACGTTAGTCATGTTAATAAATCATTTGTCACACAATATTATGCACGTACCACACACTGTGCCAGTGTGCCACAGCTGTAGTGATGAGCATCACTGCCCACTGGTGACACTGCTGAACGCATTAATAAGATGCTTGTGCTCGACATAACCGGAACTGCGCTACAGCAATTTACCACAGAGGATGTAGAGAGTGAGGCACCTGCATATTTCGCCCTCTTAAGCAGGGCTGTTAGTTTACCTTGAGGAGCAGTAACATAAAAAGGCAATGGCATAATAACCAGAACACCACCCCCTTCTAGCCAGTTATCATAAGGATAAATCCTCCTTATCGTCACTTCCAACAGTCAGGCGCGGCTGAGAGGAGCAGCAACAAAATTAGAACATAATCTTCCCGAGGGCTGAGGCATCAAGAAGACTAGATCAATAACGCAGAGGATGCATGCCAGGAGTGGCAGGAGTCATCTTCAGATGAAAGAAAGGTGAACTTCTCCAGGCAAAACCAATGCAGGAGAGGGCTTGTTATTGTTACTGTGGAGTTTCTGGTAGTACTGTTTGGGTGAGTTGATACAACGTGGTGTCCCGCCGGGAAGGAGACGGACTGGGGTCGTGGCCTTACAGCAGAAATGTAGACTATTCATTTTGTGTATTTACTTCAACCCACGGTGTACACCTCTGACATGATCATGAGCCATCTGAGGCCACATACATCTGCAGCTAACGCTACTTGCTCATGCTTAAAATTGAATAAAGTACCTGCAACCACCTGCTAAATGTTTTGTGATTATATGTAGGTGGGTGTGTGTATAAAGTTTAGCATCTGACAGCGATGCAGGGCGTGGTCGCTGTGCTCACCAATGCATCCAGACATCAATACAGCATCAGTAATGACATCTCTCCGGAGAGCTTTGGCCTCAGGACGCAATGAAGCATGAAAGAGAGATGAAGGAAGACAAAGGCGGAATGTCGGGAGAGAACAAGAGAGCGGGAGATAGTGTGCAATGGAGCAGAATGTTCGGAGTGTAATTATTCTGCGATGGGTGATAAAATGACACAGGAAGAAACAGAAGTCTAGGGGTGTTGCATGCTAATGGCCGTTACAACCTGCAATCTGCATCTCTTAGCAAAAGTCAGCTGCAATTAGACACTGTTCCCCACCTGTGCGCAGCTGATTAGACGCGGCGCGCATCAGCCGAACTTCACGGCCTCAAAGAGTCACGGCTGCATCCCCGGAAAGAGGCGCTCACCTCCCGTTCACCCCTGTCCGGGATGTAAGAGATGGTGCATCGTGCTCCTTTGTGACTGTCTAATGCAGGAGCAGTGCAGAGTCTCCGTCTCTCTGTTTGAACTAGTGGAATCCACTGTGGTGCTGACAGAATTAGACACTGACTCATGGATTTGACTTGAGACCGGATAGCTGGAAGATGATGCAGCGAAAACCAAGGAGGGAGGTTAAATAAGCAAAGGCTTGATTAAACATTTGCTGAAAAACAATAAAACCAGGCTTACAGGATTTTCCAGAGTTTATCTTTGCTCAAGTAAATTGCCTGATTCTCGAATATGAGCAAATGTGAGCAAAGACCGCACCCAACTTGGCAGCGACATAAGAAACGAACTTCATCAATGGATTGTAAATGAACAAACCATGCAACACTGGCCAAGATATGTGTATATAAAGCATCTATGCAGCAGTAGAGGATATTCTAATTAGGCCTCAAGAATATTTTAGGAAGAGTGGTTTGCCGGTGTTGCTGTGTGCTGTGTTTGGCATGACATGACTGCTCTATCCATCAAGGCTTAAGGAAAAACATGTAGTCGAGGTGTGTGTGCACTGCCTAAATATGTCAGAACACATCAGAATGTCCTGAATGATGAAAGCCTTTTCAGAGAGGAAACTGCAGTAGCAAACTGTACTCACCCTCGACATCTTTGACATCAGATTTCTTTAATTCTTCCTGTTTATGTCAGTGCAAAAGCTTCCTTTTGCTTATTATTCTAAAGGCAAAGTAGCTTTTCTCTGTATTGACAGCCCTACAAAGATTAAATGAAAAGAAATTTTTCATGTTGATTTTTTTTTCTGGAATGCTGATGTGGGGAGGACATTATTTGAGGGTCCCTGTTTTTATGAGCAACCTTGAAAGTGCCATCCCTTGTGCCATTTTATGAGCAGAAAAAAAAAAAACACAACTGGGAAGACCGGGTGACGAGAGAGAAGTAAGTAAGTTTAGTGCTTTGCTCGGAAGGTGGGGATTAATTGAAAGTAATTAAGGATGTGACCATCTCTCCGGGGACCAGTAGAGGCCTTCTCCCCCCCATCAATCAGCAGCTATCAGTCCCGAGCCTAAACCAGCAGACTGGCGGTACAGTGTGGATAGACATCACTTCTTAAGCACTGATCGTTCATCATTCCACTGAGCCGTGATAAAGTCAAAGAAAGTTTCAAAGCTCCTCTGATGAAATACTGTCAGGAAAACTAAATTGAGGCACAAATTGTCGCTGACAACTGACGAGGTAGAGAGGAAGGAGAAGCTGACGCTACAGTGAGGAAAGTAGCTTGAAGCAGACAGTTATTTTGGACATCACAAGTGCAACAACATGCCTTTTTTCTTTCACACATTACAGATGTTTTATAACTGACTTAAATAAATCAGTGTAATTATATACTATGTCAGGGCTGCAACTGATAATTATTTTCACTATTGATCAATCTGCAGATTATTTTCTCAATTCATCAGTTAATCGTTGGACAAAGAATTCTGAGAATACCTTCCCAGAACACAATTTGACATCTTTAAATGTCGTGTTTTGTCCAACCAATGGACCAAAAGCCAAATGTATTCAATTTGCAGTGCTAAAAAACTGAGAAAAGTAGAAAATCTTTACCTTTTAGTTGAACCTGTAATTGTCTTGTCAATTTTCCTGTAAAAACCACCTAAATGACTAAAATGTTGTCAAATGTTTGCCAATTCATTTTGTTTACTTGACTGTCAGTTCAGCTCTTTTTTCTGTTCATCAGCTGCAACTAAGGCTGCTGTTTACCCTCGTATAAACTCTGATGTTGTGCAGGGTCAAGATGCCAACGTTTGTTTCACTGAAAAGACAAATGCTGTGGTGTCAGAGAAAAGTAAAATACAGCTATTTTGGATGGATGGGAGATTATCCGAGTCCAACGGCCTGCTGTCATGGGAGACTTAGCTCCTCCTGTGGTAGACTAATCTCCCAGCGCTTGCAGTGCTACAGACAGCAGTGGATATATTGTGCTTCTGTCCTGCATCGGTATGCCGTGAAGCACTGCAGGGGATACATGTAAGGGATTAGCTTGAGTTAAAAATGTAATACAGGCTGGTGCAGCAAGAGGAAATCACCTGTCTGTCTGGTCTTTGTCTGCTCTATGTTACAGCTGTGGGGTTCAATAGTTCATAAGATGAGCAGGCAGCAGAGGAATAGTTAACCTCTATGTGCTTCATAAAGTCTTGTCAGTACCTTGTGGCTAGATAATGGTGCGATATTCTGGATTTGTTATCCATTATCTCCCGTGGAGGGTAGAAGCGTGGTAAAAGTGGAAATAAATCGCCATCATTGGTACTAACCTTGGCCTTGCCAGTGCTCTGAAGAATGTGGACCAGTGCACACGCCATCTCCTCCTTGTTCTTGACGCTAATCCCAGGCTCGAGCACCGAGCACAGCAACATGTAGTTATTGGTGGTGTACTCTGCAAACTCCTTGTACATCTCCATGGGAAGGATGTTCATACTTTGATAGCGCGCCTTGATCCTAATCATAGGCCCAGATGTCTTGCCCTTAGGAGGGTTGGGCGTGCTGACTGGGTACCACTTCTCCACAAACTGTCGTCCGGTAACCGCTGCGACGGGGATACTGACGAGTCCGATGTAACTGTTTTTATCTTTCTTTTTCTTCTTATCTGTGTCTTTATAGAGGTGGGCTGTGATGCTCTTGACAGCGGGCAGGTTATTGAACTCAAAGTGCTCTCCCCAAAAGACATTGTCAGTCTTGAGTTTACAGGTGGTGCGGGCGTAGAGTGAGTCATCCAGGCAGAGCTCACAGAAGTATTTCTTTTTGGCCGGCAGGTCCTTGGCCTCGATGATCCACAACCTCAGCAGGTTCTCTACCCGGCAACTGTTGTCCTGGAGACAAGGAAAATGACAGGAAATGTTTTAGTCAGGTATCTGTGCTGCTGGAAACCTTCAGAAAGTAGGAGGACATGGATGTAAGCAACCGACCTAAAAAAAGAATCTAGTTAAACAATAAAATAAATAAATAAATGACTAAAGAAATAAACTGATACGATTCAAGTGAGAATCAGCCTCAAAATCTTATTTTGAAGTTCACAAAAAACATTTTAGTCAGGACTTCAATCATTTCATTGTGGCAATTTAAAATCCTTTCTCCCCTGCTATTGCAGTCTTTAAAGAGCAAAGAAATCTCATTCCTACGTTATTTCACAGAGTCATCAGTTGATTTTGCCAAGAGCAGGGCATATTTTTTGGCCCATTATTCAGATTGCCTTGAAAACTACCTCTGAAGATGAAGAGAGGAAAAGAGGAGCTAATAATTACATTATTAGAGGGAAATATTGGAGCCTCTCATAATCACAAGGACGCCACTGGATTTCTTTCATTAACTATGCTTAAGGAAGCTCAACGGTGTCTTAGCGCTATTCACACGTCAGACAAAAACACTCTTCTGTGCAATTTAATGTACTTATTTTATATATCTCTGCGGCTTACATCATTGCAGTCAATGTGTTAATGTGTCTGTGTCTCACTCAAGGTGTCTCTACATTAGATGGGTGTTAAAAGGATAGAGGAGAATCTGTCAAACATTTGGAGATGTGTGAGTCAAGAGGATCATCTCCTACAACCACGACTGAATCAACTGAGTTGACTGAATCCTGTACGTAATGTCTATCTTCACATTTCTTTTGCAGCATGATGCCTCAAGGCAGTGTCAATGTTCAATAACGCCTTGTCAGCAGTGTTATTGATTTCCCTATGTTTCCCTACTGCAAATGAAGGTGCTCTATTTCCTCAATTAGGAATTAAACTTTGTGTACCTTTTCATGCACAAGGAAATGTATTTGCTATCAAACACCAGCGCACAGAGATGATACCTCTGTAAATGGCCTATTATCATAATTACCCCCAATTATCTTCTTATACAGGAGCTGAACTGTGCAGCTTTAGGATTCAGATCTGAGAGAAAGGTACTGAAAATGCTTGAATGCATTTTTACTTTATTTCTCCATATTATATGAGCATCTCGTTCCGCCTACCAAAAACACCAACAACAGAAAGGTCACAGGAACAAATATTGACCCGTGAACCACAAAGTCAAACATGTTGAGTCTTGTGTCGAGTGTGTATCTCGCATAATGCCCTGTTAGATTATTACCTCTGTTGACCAATGACGATGGTATGTCGAAGTTATTTTGGAGCCAAATATGTTTTCGGTAAAATTAATGACTTGTTAAAATGTTATTTACTTAAATGTATCTTGCTGCCTATGCTTGTTCTCTATAAGCTGGATAAATGTCCTTGGTATAAACAAGTGTTTTTATATTTAGTTCACACCGATGCATTAACTTAATGATGGGTCTAGTCTGCTCTAATAGTACTGTTAGTAAATTGTAGCAGTAGAGTGGCAGTGGTGGTAGTACTGACAGTCAAAATGAAACCTGTTTAATTTGTTAAATACACCAGGGACTTTCTTACTTGATTCTAAAGAATCTGTTTCCATTTTTTTTGTACATACCAAAAAAACATTGCACTGCATCTTGTCTCTAAAATTCATGAAATAATTAAAAAGGAGAGACAGAAATAACACACCCTTGCCAAAGGAGCTGAAGAGAAGGAGGACTTCAGCGCTATTAGGAAACTTTCTTCTCCAAAAGTTCTAATTAGTGAGTAATTAACTAAATAATGACAGATGAAGGAGCAAAGACGCTGAGAGATTAAGACTATTTTCTTGGCTTGATATGTTTGCTGCTCTCGCTCTCCCACAGCTGTGTTTGTGGAGAATACAGATGGTTGTCGATAATCAAGAAGCAGAAGCACTTTGGGAGTCTTGGTGTCGCTCCCTGCGACCTTCATCTCCTCTGCTCTTGAGGTTTACAGTGCAGGGAGAGCGCGGCTGGATGTAAACACATCAGACTGCATTGCTGCACAAGTTGCATACAATGCTAACACAATGTCAACACCGTACAGATAGCTGTCTTCACGCTTATCAATGTTGCAAAGTGTGGTTTGGAGTTGCAACATGTACATGAACTTATCGGAGTTGATTACAACATACCGTTTTGTCCCACCTACTGTGTATTTACATACTTACCTTGTTGGGTTGCACTGCTCTCCTCAGATTCTCCATCCATTTGTCTCTCTCAGCTGATGAACGGCAGGAAAAACATTTGCTTCCCGTGGAGGTGGTGACCTACCGCCGCGCCGCAGAGAGAAGAGGAAAACGAATGCTTTAATGATCGAACCTCATGCATAACAATGATGGAGAATAAGTTGCACAGCATTTTTTTTTTGGACTAAACTTAGCTCATAAATATCACTTTGACTCTGCGGGCATAGAAGCTTATCAACAATACACACAAGCACAATAGTAGAGATGAGGAGACTGAAGATGACTTGGCAGTGCTGAAGAATGACTGAATGGTGTGAATGGACAGAGACAGAGAAAGATGACTGCTTGGCAGGCTGGGTGATAACTGGATGATTAAAAAATGCACAGTGGGACAGTGACAGAACCAAGAGAGCAGGATAGAGCGGGCAAAAAAAAGAAACAGAATGATGTAATGAGCAGGATAATAAAGATTAGCAGAGATTTCTGGTCTCTACGGTAGACACGGCAGGATTCATTAATTTTTTCACACTTAGGCTCCCAAAGGCTCCCTAGCTAACACTACAGCACGTTTGTGTACACACATCGTGCACATGTGAATCTTACAATAATTAGAGGCAAGGTCTTTCATAATTTGTTGGAAGTTATTTCAGTCCAGTGATGATTAGTAACCACTGTCACCTTTGTGGGGGTTTTTTTGTATTACAGCTGGTTCCAACAGCATTGTTCCTGCCAGTTAATTTAAATTTCAGTTTGCTTTTGATAACTGTAATGGGCCCTTTTCACTCTTCACCGACAAATTAATTGAGAAAAAAAAAAACAGAATGAAAACATTATTCAGTTGCAGCCCTGGTTGCTGTGAAGGAAGCAGAGGTCAGAGGTGTAGATCAGAGTTGCAAAACACTCAAAATGATGCAACTGGGAAAAAAAAACAGCATCAGCAAAAGCAGCCGCCTGCTGCAATGAGCTTAAAGATGTTAAATCACTCAGTAGAGCTAAGGGAAAGTGCAGTAACCCACTGTGAATAAAATAATATTGATTGGTGCAGCTTTAAGATCTAAAAACTAAACTAAAAAATAAAGGAACTAAAAATGCACCTTGGGTGGCACATTTGCTCAAAAGAACTAGAAATATTTTTATTTTTTGCACTGATGGTTTCGACGTGCTCCAACTGCCACCCATGAAACATTATCTTAGTAGAAAATGAACTGTTTATATATTTATGGAGCCTCGGAGGCCTGAAAGAACTCCTCCCACTTGTGCGAGGACGCTTTAATGATGCAAAGCCCGTAGTGGGAATGTTCTGCATGACTGTAGAAACACAGCTTGAGTATTTGTGTGTTCATGTACTATATGTGTGTATGTGTGTGAGTGTCCCTCACCTCAAAGCAGTAGTCCTGCCCGAGGATGCTGCTGTGAACAGGCTTGATGATAACCTCGTCCTCCATGCTTAGGTCCAGGGCTTCCACAGCGCTACTGGGGCTGAGCAATGACTCATGGGAGCGAGACTCCTTCAGCCTTGGCATCAGATGAGATCTAAGAGAGGCGAAAAAAAAAGAGGAAGAGACTGAGTCACCCTGCAGAGCCTGAGTAGAGGAAGTGAGAGAGAAGGAGCATATGCATGGCGCGTATTAGCGAGCGTTCGTGGTGAGTGTGAAGGGAGAGAGTGCGAGGATGACGAGCAGAGGATGCTCCACTTGCCTCAAAGTCAGCGAGTCCTCAGCATGACAGGCCTGCACATGTTCGCCACTTCTGAGCTCACTTGCAAATTGAGGATTTGTGGCCTCTCATTTACTACTTGAAGCATCAATGAATGAGTGAAAAAGCACGGAAAGATTTGAGTCATGCTGCGCTGTGAACTGATGCAGTGGAACCCTCCTATAAATAGGAAGCAATTCATATCATTGATTATCATTAATGGTCAGGGTGATAATGCTTCACAGTGATAAACTGCTTGCTGTCTGTTTTGCGGGGCTTCGCTTAACAAACATACCCCACACAAACTCATAACCCCCGTCAACTCTTCCCCACTGCGCTATGTCGGGAGCTCAGAGTGCACTTTCGAAAGTTCAATAAGCTGACAAAGACAGGCCCGAAGCTCTATTCATGGACATTTATATCCAGAGAAGATTAAGGGATAGAGTAAAGAGCTTTCCACTGTTTGTTGTGTTTGTGTCATGATGCTTTCTGTGTTTTTAGAGGGTCAGTGAGTTGCTGTCACCAGGGAAGAAAATATGCACCTCCATGCAGCGCTTTATGCTTTAGGCGGCCATATATGATCCACATTATTGAGAATTGTTGAGCCCAACATGTAGCTCTTCTAATGTTCAATAATAACCACTTACTTTAAAGTTATGTTATCGCCAACGTGTCCTGAACTGAAGTAAAAGTAATTGTTTTTAGTCTTGACTCACATACGTGGAGTCAAATGTCAGGCCCTGTGTTTCTATTAACCGTCAACCCATGTACCCATGTTCCAGTCGGCCTCGCAGCGATAAGAGGATGAGAAGCCAAACACGCTAGCGAGGGATATAAGCAGCCACAGGCGCGCTACACAAACATTAGCCCCCTGACACTCAGACGCTGGCAGGCCCGGAAAGACAGAGGGTCAATTGCTGGTGTAATGAGTGTGAACAGTCTGTTAATAGTGCCCACTGTTGATGTCTTACGCGCTAATCCCATGTATGTGAGCTGGCCTGTGAGTGTGTGTGTACTATACATCTAATCTGTGGATGACAAGAAGAGCATTCTAGGGAAAATGCAGCCGCCGAAATGACAGATTGCCAACTGCATGCAGCCCTTGCGGCCAGTTTTGTTGTCAAATCCACTGTTCAATGTGAAGGATGATGATCGGGGCTCAGTCTCCTGTGTATTTTTCACACACACACATATAAAGACTTCTCTGCCATGCAAGAACACAAAATACAAGTGCAAACACCTCAAGGGCAGCTTTGCATGTGAGAAACCAGTTTTAGGAGCTCCTAGCCTTTTTCAAAGCACAGCTGCAGGGGAAGTGTGTTTGCACCTCGCTCTGCTTTGTGATTGGCTGGCTGGGTACTGGGCAGAACAGAGAGCGAGTCAAGTAAGCAGAGAGGAGGGGAAAAAAAGGGGGTTTTCTGGTGGGATGTGCCGTTGGAGGCAGGAAGGGATGGGAAGTTAATGTCTGAAACGTAATCCACGGTCCTGAAAAATCTGCATGATGATGTTTCTGCATCTCACAAACTGATGGAAAGGAGGGGGAAAAAAACTGGCAGTGCTACAAAGACTATCAAACATTTTAATGAACTGGCTGCATACACATACACACAACATTCAGCCACAACTAATAGGAAGCAAGCAAGTATTTTTCTTTTGAAAATGGGCTGGAACACGCAGCCAGTGTAGCCTGCCAAAAGCAGGATCCTCGGGAGTAATAATCAGCAGCAGGGAGAGGAATGCATCTTCATAAAGGAATATATTTTATTCACATGTTATGATTTTCTTTTCTCTCAGCATATCACATTAGAACATTAGTGTCAGTGGAAATGGTGGGAGACTGAACATTTGAAGTGATGAATAATAATGCTGCCTGTCATCTGCATAGCACTGTATTAAATTGTACTGTAACGTGTAATTTACAGCCTATTGTGGACCACTTTGTAACAATGACAATGAAAGACTGTCTGGCGTGTGAAATCTGTTCGTAACTTCTGTATCACCCAGTCTGACACACTGTTCGTGTCAGCCTCTGCAAATAACAACTGGTATTAAAAGCAGGGCCTGCTGTCCTCATCTCATTTCTCTGTCTCTGGTTCCCATCCACCCCCACATCGTCTATTCTCAGCAAACGTCCTTCTTTGTCCTTGACAATCCGCTGTTACTCCTGCCTCCATTTCTCTCCTATTCTGTCTCTCTTTCATTTGGTGTTTACCTGAGGTGTTTGGGGGGGTGTAGTTTATGCTTGAAGGATTCTTTCAGACACATCTCTCCATCTCTCCTACTCTCCTCTTCTTCAACTGTTTCTCTCTTTCTCTCACTGTGTTTATCCCACTTGTCCTCTCTTGGCCACCGATCAGTCTAGCCCTCCTCGTCTCCTGGGCTTCATTCAGGCCACCTAAATATTTCAGAATCTGTGCAGGACACAAGCCTCCGATATGTCAGAAACTTCCAGTGGCTCTGACACACAGACAGAAGTATATAAAGCACTCTAGTAAAATACATAATCGGAAAGGTCATCCCAGAGGAGAACAGCCTTTGTAAAGACCTTGTCAGAATCACAGGAGCTGTTCATACTGTATCTATAATATCTCTTATTTGGACAAATAACTGGATGACATCCTTGTAGCCACACAGCTTTGCATTTCTGTATGAAAGTATTTTCAATTAAACTGTTAATTTGACAGGATTACATAATGCACGTCAAGTAATTTCTTTGCTGTTTCCCACCTTAATGGCATTTGTGTTATTGTTCCTTATGATCTTCGTGTTCTATGATAGAGAGGACGGAGGACATGAAACAAAGTGCGCTGTGTAGATTCAGACAGTCTGTGTTGCTTATCTGTACACCAGTGTTATCGTTTTATTTTTTTGGCCTTCTGTTTAGTGGACGCATTAAAACACTGAGTTGCAGACAGGCATGGATGGTTTGTCTGCAGCAGAAGAGGCAGAAACACAACATTAAGGTGTATTCACAATATCTGTTTCTGCCTGCCTGTACTGACCTTTTTCTTATTTGATATGACAACTTTTCAACCTCAGTCGGATGTAGATGCTTGCAATATTTATACATATAAAGCAATTTTCTGGTATTTGTCATCAGGTTTTTTATACAAACGTTGAAAGAAAAGACTGAAATGAGGGGAGATGACAAATGAAAATGTCCTTAAGTGTTGCTGAGTTACCTGATACATTTAGGTTTTTATCATTCGAACACCTAATCGGCGAGCAATGTAGATATGCGTTCACTATTTAGGAATTTATGCCACTGCATCAGGCCAAATCCCATCAGCACAGTCTGAGATCTCGACGCACCGTGCCCTACTAAGGTTCAATAGAAACTCAGTTAGGAGTAAGTACTAGGGAGAGCGGAGCAGAGTAATGGATTCAGAGTGTGTCTGGGCTGCACCCAGTGTGCTTTGTCTCTGCATCCTGTAAAAAAAAAAAGAGTTCATCTGATAGCCTGTCTGGGATCTGATATAGTCTGAAACCTCGGGCCCATATAGGCGTCAGAGCACTTAGACTTCTAACACACTGGCTCGCTGGCTAGCTGGCTGTAACCACAAGAGACTATGTTTGTACTGATAGCTCAAAATAGGCTGAATTAATGTACTGAAACTCTAAATAACAGCACTTTGAAAGTCTGCATCCTACTGGGTCGCTACAAAAGCACGCATTGTTTAACTCTGATTACATGTACAACAACAACAGCACGTTATAGGGCATGTGAAGTGGTGTTAATCTTCACATGGCAATTTAAACCCTCTCTGTGTCGTGCTTCAGCTTGCGTTACTGTAATAACCAATGTGCATAATGACCCTGATGACCACAGCTAAAGCTTCTGACATAACCCAAAACAACATATTTTCTCAATAGAGCCCTTCAGTTAATGCTAGCACTAAGCGGCCTGATGTCAAGTCTTCTTGCTAACAGTGTTTACTGTGGTTACCGCCCTGCACAGTGTTTATACAGCATTTTTGCCTTGCTGTTAGGCCAGCATTTACGGCAATCAATACGCTTTCCACTTGCAGACTGGCACAGCAATTACTTGTAAATAATGCTCTCTGCCAAACAAACACATGGGACCTGTGTGCCAGCAGGCATGCATATCAACAAGTCGAGCCAGGCAAACACATAAAGAGTGACAAATTATTGCCCTTGCCATTTTGACAACATTTAGCTCTTGTTTCTATGGAGACTACATTAACTTATTGTTATTATAAATAAAGGGTGTGTAATGTGTGATTAAAGGACACACCTGACTAAATAAGGAGAGAAACAAATGCTTCTATAGAGAGCATTAGGGTTTCCTGAATGCGTTTAAAAATGATGAGAATCATTATCCCCGGTTGGTGCCTCTCATGTGTAACAATTATACCCTTGTCACAGAGCTGAGCATCAATTTTTGCAAGAAAATAATTTAGCATGAAATATAAAATTATACAAATAACATGAATACAGCTACATAAGTATAAATGGTAATTAATCTTTTTTTTATTTGGCTAACGTACAAACTGAGCAAGGGCACATTATTTTAGGCTATTTGGGAAACAGAGTTGAGAACAGGACTCAGAGCAGGTTAAAAATCTTTTTTTTTTTTGTCATACACAGGAAGGTATATTTCTTCATCCAGATGGTTAGAAGAGTCTTTCAGGATTCTGGAAATATCTAGACAACAGCGGTAAGTGTTCAAGACATTTTTACGATAGGCCAGTTTTTATCTTTTAGAAAATGTTTTGCTCTGCTGTGAGACAGCACCTTGCTAATACACTTTATGTTGTTTTTTTTCCTGTAATTTGTCATCCATCTTTACGTTTCAATTCTCTAACATGTTATCTGTAATGCAAGCCGAAGTATTTAAACAGCCTGAAAACACTGGAGACAAATTTGGCCTCAGCTCTCAGATAAAACTCTGAGAGAAAGAGAGCAAAGGTGTTGCCTGCTGGACATCAACATTTAGTTGTGAAACCAGATGAGATGATTTAGTAAGAACTGCGGCACAGTGGTTAGACAAGTAGATTGTAATAGTGCACTCAAGGCGAGGTTGCAATACACAGGGTTTTTATCATATTTACATCCCTGTGAAGCCTTCATGTACTGTTGCTCACAACTGGCTTGGTAGATGGGGCTCCAACCAAAATGTTAAAAAACACCAACCACTCTGCAAGCACCTGGGCCCCAACTCAAACATCAAAGCGGAACACACCACGGTTAGCAGCGAAACATGAACGGCGTGCACGCGATCACACGGCAATTGTTGAAGCCTGATTATGAAACACATGCACTGCATAGATGGGCAACCGGACAAATAAGCCATTATTCCTACATCAAGCCTCACACAATACAGTGTCCATTATCCTCACTGCTTTGCCGCTGACTCAGAGGAAAGGACCACAGGCTGTGATGAAACAATTACGTGTCTGTCACATTGCAGAGTACCCTGTCACGGGCCTGATCGCTCATTTGATCCAAGCAGATGTGGTTAGTCTTTTCTCAGTGCTTGGCAGGAACAATGAGGCGCTATAAGCTCAAAGAGGGAAGTTAAACTCTTACCACATTCAGCCGATTCATGTCTCCGTTTCAGCAATGAACCCACGAAAATGTATGTTTTTTTTAATGCACGTCGGCCTGCCATCTGTCGATTGTCATCCGCACTGGAGTGAACAGTTGGCGTGATGGGTAGCAGAAGGGTATAGACAACAATACAAACGCCTGGCCCACAGCAAGAGACAGAAAGAAGTGCAGTCAGGAGGAGGCGAGGGGAAAGAGACGAGGGGGATCCTGTCAGATGCTGCTGTTGCAGAACCGTGGATGTGTGAGCTGATCTGCTGACATGTGGCTAAAGGCCTTGGAGCCCAAACACCAATCAGACCTGCGAGAAGATCCAGTCAACAGTACAGCGGAGAAAAAGTCATTCCCTGTCGAAGTTGGGCATGCGACGGAGAACGAGGGATCTCCAGAGACGAAGACGGGTTGAGGTTATGAGTGAGTGAAGTGAGCTGGAGATGTGGCGGCTCGTTCCCTCTGCCAATAACCCTTAGGGGGAAATTTCCACACATCACATACAGACTGACTCTCAATCAAAAACACCCTCTCTGCTCATCCATCCGTGACCTGTTTGAGTCCTGATTGGCGGCATCGCGAGCCTATGAAAGCGCTAACAATGGGGGTGAGAGGAAAAACACGGACACGTACATTTAAACAAATGGGTAACCTAGATGAGTGGGCACAGTCAAGCCTAAAGTGTGTTTTGGTCCATATCCAGTGCATTAGTGCTTTGCAGCACCTGTGCTGGTTGACGGCGTGGGTGCTCTTTAGGCTCTCACGCTGCTAGCGGTCTAATGCACACAAGACAAAAGAGAGATTATGCTCGGAAGAGAGAGACGGTGCCGAAGGCGTTGCTGCACCCAACAAGAGGGAATAAAAACTGAAGCTATGGTGTGACCACTCTTTGTGAAGAAAAATAAGAGCTGGTTAGAGCTATAGATGGGAGCGCACATTATCCACAAGTACAGAAGGAATAGCTCCGCATAAAGACGGCCTTTCATTTACAGGGAGGAAGGAAGCTTTTAAAGGCAAGAATGAGACACATGCAAACACATGCACACCCATTCCCGCTAAACACACACACACACACACACACACACACACACACAGGAAAGGAGGGAGTTAGCTTTAGCATTTAGTATCTCCTAAATGATCAGTTCCTCTACATGCAGGCCCCTTTGTAGGCATTTGCAGGGATGCCTGACTCAAAGCACTGGCAGACGCACTAATGTGGGAAAGGTTGGCTCGAAACTGAAATCAGGTGGCTGGAGGAACAACTGTTGGGAGAGCTAACGCAGCCACCGAGCCAGGCTGTCTGGTAACACGCACAGTCACAGACACACACATGCATTGCACAGCTTGATGACAGCGAGAGCGCAGCCTCCCTGCTAGGCTGCGAGGTAATTCGGTGTAACATCTGCGAGGCCGCTCACTGCAGGAGACCAATACAGAGCGATGAAGAGCTGCTCCAGGCCGGGCCAGGCTGGGATTCTGTTTTTTTTTTTTTTTGGCTCTGAGGTCATGTGCTGGGTGAAGGAGAACAGAACAGCTGGCAGCGAACGCAACCGCTGGATCACAACCACGAGGGATCACGCAAGCAGCTGCAAACACAGCGTGCCAATTACCTGCGATGATCTGTGAGGACTTTAGTTTTTTAACATTTTCGTGGTGATTTCACGAGAGTCTTCATTTGTGCCAAGCTCTGCAGGATGTGACACACAAATTCATTTTTTCTTACACATCTCATCTCTCATCCAGGACGAGTTTTAAGGGTAATCAGAGCATATTATGTTACTTCTACAGTACAGTGGGCTTTGTTACACAGAGAGGACTGTGTAGGTGTGCAGGTATCTGTCCTTAAGTCTCATAATGATAACATCAGGCATTGAGGCGATCCAAATTGGACAGCCAAGACACAGCAAGAAGAGAGAATTTATAATGAGGTCAAAGGTCGCACTAATGAGTAACTTCTTAAGTAGCCGCTATGGTCAAAGGGCAGAGGACAAACATCACACTGATGACTAATAGCCTTCTGGGAACTCACCAACGTGCTATGAGTGCTATATTGATTGAAACAAAGCATTTCATGGTACATGTAGGGGGGAAAAAACTCATCATTGACTTGAATATGACTTTACTAGAATACACACATTTGTTTTTGTCATGTAGTCTGGTGGAACGCTTGTTCCCATGACTTCATGTCCCTGGCCTAGCGTGACTAGTCACCCACACACACATTCGCACACATGTGGTATCCCCCGAGCGGTACACTTACACATAAACGACTCTGCCAGAAATGAGAGGAAGAGAGGAGTAAAGCTGATTGTGACTGATTGAACAGCGCAGTTAAATAGCTTTTCAATAATGTGTCACATGACAGGTTAACAATTTATTGCACTAAAATGCCATATATGGTATTTAGTAAGCAAGCAAATAGAGAAGTAGTTGAGCAATAACAAAAGATATTCAGGGATTCCTCTTTCTTGGTTGGAACACTGAGTCATATATACTATTTATGGTATATTTTCTAACAGAAAAACAGACAGTGTTTGCACAAGCTGCAAAACCAACAGCATTATAAACATTTGTGTTTAACTTGCACTATCAATAACAATTTGTGGGTGAGGACGGGAGAAGTTGTGGGCCAAGATTTTATTCTTTCATGAGCAGGTAAAATTAAAGGACAAATGAGCCTAAATCAATAGAATCAATAGAATTAGTCCTTTTTATATTTTATATATTCTGTATTATATATTATTAAAATGGGTGCCCCAGTATGCATTTTGCACCTTTGCATAGTGCACAGGTACAAAATGAATGCTTGCTGTACTCACAACTAACTATTACAAACATTTCTTTAAGTACAACCAGCACTCCAGGGCATCTTTGCATCTATCTGAACAGCGAGCTCTGAATGAATCAGATGCCTGATCTACCAAAATATGTGTGAAATTATGGCTGGTTCCTGTTGAGTAAGTGTTTGTGATAATTATAGGTGCTTTTAAAAAACAGCCAACTCAGTCCACTTTGAAACTGTCAACAAATAACCTTGACGGGTCAGGGCTGACTCATTATTTTAAACCTAAGAAAACAGCGTTCGCAACAAAAAGAAACGTCTTTTTTTACTTTTCGCTTTGTAATTCAAAGTACCTATGTCCACCACTTCCGCTTAACACACTCATTAATTCTGCACTAAAATACCAAAGTGGAGAGACGAGCGGGGCAGTGGTACTGTAGAAGACGGAGGCGAAGATAATATAGTTATCGCCAGACTAGGACGGGACAGTGAAGACGCTGACCTAATTGGGCCAATGTCTGCCCAATTAACTGACTTATCATCTGGCTTCGGGCCATCCAGCAATCCTTTTTGTTAAACCTCGAAGAGCAGCGAGGTGTCAGAATGGGTTGAGAGACTGTCCTTCAACATTAGAACTCGACTTTACTGGAAAATAGCAGGAGAGACGAAGAGATCCTGACACGAATTAGGGAGGTACTGCACTATAAAATGCTATTATAGGTTATACTGTAGATGTTTTAATACTAGCCCCTGCCCATAGCATACACACACACACACATTTTACACTTCAAATTTAATATTTCCCACTTGTTCCTTCTCATTAGCCATTATCGATGGCCATGATGCTGAGAATATTTAAGACACATCAAGTGGAAAACGGTGTGTGCATCGGTGCTCATGTGCTTAAGTGTCTGCGTGTACAGGCGTGCATGATACTGCTAAGGCAGAGACCGACCGAACCGCATACGAAAAAAAAAAGCATGATTGTCATTCTATTGCTAAGCACGAACTGAGGAAAACATAAATTAGTTACAAGTAAGAAAGCTTTTTCTCTTGAACTCTTGCATAACTGTTAAGTGCTTGGGGAACTGATAACACCATGTGCAAAGGAGTAGAGATGAGGAAGTGTGTTTTTCACTTCTTGACCTGAATATTCAAACATCCCTGTGGCATTGGACAAAGAAACAGGCAAACACTCAAGTTCACAAGGAGAAAAAGAGGGCAGAGACTTTCTTCCCACGCAGCATGGCAAAACTATATCAAGCCTATGATCTCTGCAAACACTACTTTTCCCACTTTATTCCAGCTTTCATTGTTGCATTTATATTAATAGCAGATTTAGACAGGTGAGGTAGCTTTAGCACATAATTGGCTCTAAATGGTAAAGTGCTGTCAATACAGAGATCTTATTTGCACTCCAAAGCCAAGATTTGCCTCTGGCACTGAATAGTTTTCATGTTCAAGTCTAAACGTGCCCTCGTTCTTTTCTCCGAGCACCTTCCTCTCCGACTATTCAGATGTGCTGCACTTTTCCTCTTTTACTATTAACTATCCAACCTTTTGTTACAGTCAGACTTCATACAGAAAGTACTTTATCACATTTATGGAACAAAAAATAGTTAGATGAAGCCACAATGGAGAGTCCTGAGTGAACCGTGGGTGGATGCAGAGACAGAGGTTTCCAAAAACCACAGTGTGCAGCTGTGCTGTAAGCATCCACAGCAACAACAGCCACGGATAAAGCATTAGAAGAAAAAAGAAAAAAGACACTTACGATCTACTGAATATGTGAAACATTGTCCAGCAGAACCTCTACGAGCTGGATCCCCAAAAGGCACAGCTTCAGTTTGGGTCGCATTCCTCACTAGCGGCTGGTCTCAGCGTTTTCCCGACTATTTTTGAGTCTCTGGGAACGTGGCTGGAGCCTCTGCCCTCTGAGTTACACCACACCGCTCCCAAAGGATGTCTGTTGCTACTAACACACCCCTCTCCACATCCCATTTAAAAAGACAGTGCTGTTTTTTGGGATGAGCCTACCCACAGTACACTGTAACATTATACTGTGATGAAGTAATGCAGAAAAGGCATGTTTCAGACACGGTAACTTTTTATATACTATTTATCATTTTCAAAGCACAATGTAATATAAAGCTGAAAAATAATAGCATCTTTGTTGTACTTTTTGGTAGGTCATTTTTTCCATCTCCTTTGACACAACTGTAGCTTTTCTTCATGATTTTTCTTATCTAGCTTGTACTGTTTGCTGTGGTATTTGCATAATAATAATCTGAAATGTGTTTCCAGATGAAAACATTGCTAAAATAAATCCTCACTATGCATCTAAAGTAATTGGACTTCTACCATATTTGTTCTTTATAGAGGGACAATAACAAATTCAACCAAAAAAGGGGTGAACAAGGGAATGAGCTGTCAGCCTGTTATGAAGTTATTTAGGAGCCGCTGTCTGAGAAATATAGCAAAATTTATATTTTTCTAGCTGAAGTCAGTCCCTGGGATACACAGTTTCTCTGTCATCATCAGATCTGTCTTCCCTGCTTTTTCTCACACTGACACAGAAATCGAGTTGGCAGCCAGGAAGTCAGCTTGCCTCCTCCCTCCCTCCCAGTTTCCCTGTAGCAGGAAACAATGGCTCAGCCTTCAGCACTGGACTCTGTGGGAAAATGCTGGGTCCTTGGCCAGAGAGAGGGACTCCGGGAAAAAGGGAAAAAAACAGAAGGGGAAAAGGTGCAAAAAAAAAAAGAGGGAGCAAGAGAGAGGAGGAGAAAATGAAGCCAGCCAGGTTTAGGGAGGAGACACACTGCCAGATGTATTGTGTGGTTGTTTTCACATAGCTGGAGACCCAGTGAGGGAAGACTGATGTCACGGCTAAGACATGCTGTCGAGAGACGTTTCGATTCAAAGTGATGTTTGAGTTTTAGCCTTAAAAAAGAGGCACAAAGCCCCAGAAATGCCAGTCATATCCAGTGAAATAATTAGACACTGGTCCAGTTTGGCATGGACCACTTCATTCAACACAGACGTCATCATGTAAAAAGACTTAAGTGAAACTCTACAGGAGTCAGAAGCAGTTTTCTGCCTCGACAATGGAATTCATTGTGAACTATACAGCCAAAAGGTCTTTGCACCCCATTATAGGTGGACCAGTTCCCCAGCTCCAAAACAATTTAAGTATCATTTGGGAGGTGAAACTGGAGGAGGTCTAATGTACTTGTTCCTCCCGATGCAATGGATTAGAATTGTTTTCTCTTATCATGAGTAAACAGACCTACATGCCTGGCTGTTTTGGAGAATGGCTGGGTAAAGGTTAACTACAAAGCCAAGGCAAAGCCTGAAGACTAAACACTCTGGGGGATTTCCTCATTCCTCTGGTCTGGGTCATGATAATATCATGCCTCATAACACTGTTTGGAGTGTGAGTGCTCTCAAATATAATATGGGACAGAGCAAAAGCTACTCTGTGGAGGTTTGTTTGTAATCAGTGTAGCAGGAGAGCGATGCAGAGAACTATCTTAAAATCTTCATTATTCATGGGGAAAAAAGCATTTTTAACAATACCCTTCTGTGCTCAGTGAGTCATGTGGCTGCACAACTTTTATATTTTGCATGTGTATTAATGTGTGTAGACGAGATTTCTGTGCACAAATGTATTTGTACGCCATGTGATTTTGTTAGAAAAATCCATGTCCAAATCGTGCCAAGGAGTGTGTGGGTGGATACGGGCGAGGTCATGAGCCAAGTGTACAGCAGTAGACAGCAGCAGGATGGGGTCACGAGAGAGGGTGGGAGGGACGGGGCTCTCTCAGGCTAACTGCCTGTCTGTAGGCAGCCCCTGAGAGGCCTCGCCTCTGAGTAGTTATTCCCCTGCTGAACACTAACCTGTTTAGTAGAGCACCACCTGCCTGCACAGAGGTAAAGAGAAGAAGGGAGGGAGACAGAGGAAAAATAATCGTTCGTTCCAGGCAAGCTTCCACAGGTCTGCGTCGCGGAGAGGTGGGTGGCGGATGGAGAGAGGGTGAGACATATTGGACAAGTATTTGTTGATAGAGGGCAGGGAAGAGGAGGGCAGAGGGAGAGAGAGGGAGATGAAGAGGCTGACAAAATGAAGAGAAGAGCAAAGTGAACTCACATCAGCATTCCAGTGACTCAAGTAGAGAGAATATTAAAATGACTGCAATAAGGAGGACTACAAGACCAAGAATAATAACTGCTGGAGCTAGAGCACAAAATCTGGGCTGCAAGTGTTTAATTAGACCCTTCTGCTGTTAAATTTAAAATGTAATCTCATGTAGGAACTGAGCAGTACCAATATCATTTAAACTGAGGTAACTAACCCTTTAATAGGGCTGGTGTATTTAGTTGCATTATTGTTGGCAACGTTGCAAAGTGCTGTTAAAAGATCAGCCTAATCCATACACAGCGTCTCTGTGTCTTTTCCACCAGAAGTGGGTGCAGGAAGTGAGAGCAAATGGTGAGCAATGGAGGCATTAGAGATCCCTCCCTGAATCCCTTCATTCAACCCTCTATAGCCTGCCCTCCATTTCATTTTGGTAAAGCTGCTTACTGTAAAGAGACGGGGCAGTGACATCAGCTCTCCTGCGTGTTTGTTTGTGGAAAAGGAAGACATAATGAGGGACATAAAGGAGGATGAGAGTGGGAGGAAGAGACCTGCACCGTCGGACTGATGCTTGAGAGCTCTCCTCTCCTGTTGTTCCTATTGACTCCGCGCTACGGCCTTCAGGGCAGGAGAGAAAGCGAATGAGTGACTCAATTATTGACAACGTGCAGCGCCGCGCCATCACGAGCATATGCTCCGCTTTCATCCTCTCCCATGCAGGGTTGAGGAGATCGGGAATGATGTTACTGAATGTCTTCCTGACGCAGACTACTTCAACCGTCTCTCATTCACAGCGGCAAGCCAGACTGAGGACGATATTCTAACCTCCAATTTGCTGACACCGATCGCACATTTCCAAGCACTACATTCGCTGAATACAAGCCCTTGGAAATTAAGACATTTTTGTGTGAGGCTTGTCATTTCTTCTCTTCCCTTCATGCTTGAAATCCTTTTCAGATTGATCGTTTTGACTAAAACAAGTCTCAATGCCTCAGCGGATTCAAATAAAATATTTAACATGTGTTCGAAAATAAATAAATAAGGAACAGGAAGAAGAGTGCACTTCTAATGGGAAAACAAAGATTTAATACAAAAAAGAAAGTTTCATCTATTTAAAGTTAATTTGAAGATCTGTCCAGATTTTCTGGACAGCGACGCAGATTGAAAAATGGGTGATTACGTGAAATAAATAAGTATTTATAGACAAAACACACCAGTCCTGAACAAACAACCGTGCTTGCTTGGATGTTCACACTTGTGTTGTGTCCTGATTAAGTGTTGTTGATTAAGCGTTAAACTGCGGTTGTCGTTCCCACTCGCCCCTCCCTTTCAAAACCACCAGCGGTTGAGCCCTTCTGACCCCCCGGTCGAGTGGCCCGTGGGTGCGGCGCTGACCTGCCCTCCCCCTCCCTGTGCATGTGTCTGATCAAATGCTCTGCTCCACTTCATCAGCTCTCAGTAAATCAATGAACATCACAGAGATGATCTATGACAGAGTAATTACACAGAGACGGGACGCTCAGAATGACGCGAAGCGATGGGAGGGAAGGAGGAGTGGAGCAGATACTGTACAAAGCTAAAGCTCTGCATTTAAAGCACTGCCTTTCCCTGCCACACGGATCCATCAAGGAAGCGATGACATTATGTTTTACATCACGACACATCCATATTTCATTTCATGATATGGATTTTGTACATTACATAACCGCAGTCCAAGAGCAGGAATTAAGAGCGACATCCTGGAAAGCGAATGAACATTGCATAAGAGGTTAAAGGATCAACTAGTATACGAAATACGAAACATAAACGTTATTTGCTTCTCTTTTCTCACGTCGTTTGTATTATCTCCATCTCACATTTGCGTAAACCATATCTCTCTTTCTCCAACTGCATGTTTACAGTTGTGAAAATGACTAACAGCTCTATCTCTCAATCTGCCATCCCTTGTCTGGGTTAGCGGTTGGCAATCTCTGACCTGATATAGCTGGTCAGAGAGAGCTATAGTTTGCTGTAACATACTAAAAACACACATGCTCAAAACATTATGCATATCGGCAAACAAACAGTATGTGTGCGCATATTAATGTGCACAGAGACATTTGTCATGCCTGCAAGCAGACACAACACCCCAGGCTGAGGGAAATGGTATCACACTGTTACTGCATACAAACACAGACTGACACAAATGCTTGCAGCACATTATGCAGGAGTCAAGCTCGGTTTTGTTCTGGAGGGCTCAACAGCAGGCTACGATCAAGAAGACCACCAGCTGAGCTCTCATACTGAAACATTTCTGCGTACTGCAGTAAACAAGCAGCAAAAACCATCAAACTATCATTTATGTGTTTACCAAACCAAAGATGGCTCTCTCCCGTGAAGCCACCTCGGAGGAAAGTAAATGTTTGGTTGGATGCTTTTCCTCAGCAGATACTAAACTCTTCCTCCATGATGTGGCAGAGAAGTTTGCGTGCGTTTAACAGTGGCCGTTATTCGTCTTCTTGATGAGACAAATGGAAATGAAGTAAATGGAATTACTTAATTATATTTGACATGTGGCTGCTGACTAATTTCATGCATGTACGAAGTAGCGTGTACAATATGTTTTGCGCTCATGTGATTCCTGTTGCCAGTGTAAAACTGTGGAGCATTAATTGGACAAGACAGCTGACGTGATATTTCCCACTGACTGATTTAGTTCCATTTTATGAGAATACTTGAATCTAACAGAAGAATATAAGAATAAATTAGAATGCAAACTGCCCGAGGCCTGGGCGAAATGATGATTAACCACCAAGAAGAGTCTCTTGTGCAGACACTAAAATGTTTTTCCAACGACATGAGCTGTTGCTCTCAGAGAGTCCTCAACTCTCTATCCTTCGGACACACGGCTTTCTTTTGACTGCTAATTGCCTGAAACGTCAGCTCGGACTGAGGATGCCGGCCAAAATCGTCGGCTGACCTCACAGCGTGGCCCAGTCATCTGATCTGTGTTAGCTGGCTGCCCTCCATCACACAGGCCAGCTTTTGTGTGATGTTGCTACATTTAGGATATAGTCTCCGCTCACAATCGAAAACTCACATCTCTGCATTATCATCGCTGGCTTTGAAAAGAGAATTGCACGCAATAAATGAACTGCTCTGAATGAAAGCCTTTTGGGAGTTAAAAGCAATTATATAATTCTGACTGAGTATCCTGAATGTACGCAGGATGTAGTAGTGTGTGTGTGTGTGTGTGTGTGTGTGTGTATGTATGCTCAGGAGAGCAGCCTCCCTTGCATTGTCACTGAGAGGGAAGCAGGAGAACAGAAGAGGACGGCACAGTTGCTGGAGTACAAACAGCGCACAGAGGCAGAGGAGCGTAAACAGTCTCAATGAAGCATCCTCTCCACGCGAGTCCACATTTCTATTCGTGGCTGCACATTCACACAAAACATAATAATGAACCCGAGTGAGCCGACGCACAAAAGGACGGCGAGTGACATGTGAAAAGCAGGATAACACTCACCAGGCATTGTCAGAATTCCACAGAGCAATCAAAGGCAAGCGGAGAGAGAGACCGGGACTGAGCCAGAACAAGAGAGGAGGAGAAAAAAAAAAAAAAAGAAAGGCAGGGATGGATGAGGGTAGAGGCGATTTCAAAGCTCCATTTTTTTCTCCCCCTTGCTGCTGATGCAGACTGCTGCTCGCCTCTTTGCTTCCTTACTTGTGGTTCTCTTCCTCTTTCTGTCCCTGACTCCTTGTCTCTCTCCTCCTGCTGCTGCTTTAAGACAAGGGGTGGAGAATGAGCGCTACAATGCTCTCCCTCTCTTGCTGCTCCCTCTCCTCCTTTCTTTCTCCCACCCTCTCTTGCTCACCCTGTACAGAGCATGTCCTACTTCCTGGGTTGTCTGTGAAATGGGACACACTCTCTCCTCTCTTCTCTCTTCTATTTGTTTTCTTTCACTCCGCATGAATGAATTTAAGGGTACCCCGACACTTGACTGATTTGGGAATGATGACGATTTGTCCCCTTCTCTGCTGTGCTGCCTCTCCCCCTCTTCCTAACTCCAGCTAAACCCCCTCTCTCTCTTTCATTCACTGTCAGTGATTGACTGCACCTCCCATTTCTGTCTCCTTGCGCAGGGAGGAGCCTGCATATGGTGTGCAGGAGGGAGGGAGTGGGGGGGGTCACATGTATGTGTGTGTGGTGCAGCTTAGCTTGGCCCTACCCCCCTTTGTGTTGGTCCAGTGGGAGTGTGTGTGCTCTTTGTCCTGTCAACTCTGGTGCGAGGTGTGCTGCTTTCCCTGTCAGCCACTGCTGCTGCTGCCACCACTGTTGTTGGGACTGGGGGGGGAGGCTGCATGTGCCGCCAACCTGCCCTGAGCTTGGACTCGGTTCAGTTGGGGGACCAGGACTCATGCTGGGGCTCAGGCAGAAAAAAAAACCCCGTACATATGAAGCTGGAGCTCAGCTTTGGCAGAGTGACTTGGCCGTTGGGGCCAGCCAAAGGGTTGGTAGTAGTGGGACTGGAATGTGGGTGGGAGGGTTTTGCCATGCTCAATTTGAGCCGGGATTGGTAGACTGGCAGAGGAGATAAGGGCGAGTTTGAGGCTATTTCTAGAGCTTACACACTGGCAGAGCTGGCACGGGGGGATAAAGGGCTGGGGCGGGACACACCGATAAGGCAGGGCAGCTGTGGAGAGCTGGTTCAGAGGAGCCACGGCCGCTAATCTGCACTCCCTGCACGTCTGCAATGATGTCATCAAACATGACATCACCCTTACCCCTTCTTCTCCTGGACACATGACACGCATAGACATACACATGAACACACACACACACACTGGAGTACACGTGTAAACCAATGACCATAAATAGGGCGTGGAGGAGGGTACAAATACTGAGCTTTGAGTTCACACCCATTCTAAACAAAAGCTCTGGACACAGACACATTGTTCAGTTTAAAATGGCCAAATCAGGAAAAGCAGTAGGTTGCTGCTGGCCACCTGTTTCCTCCTGAGCTGTTATATTTCTGCCTTGAATATTTGTAATAAAATCCTGGTATCAGTCTGTTTTAGTTGAAATCTCCTTCATCAACTTCTTTGTTCTCTACTTTTTCTTCCTCTATAAAGGAAACATTTGATGAATATGATTTATAAACTACATAGATACAAGTAATGATTACAGTTTGTTAAAACTTGTCTAAGTTCCTAGAAATAATACAAAACTAACACAGCATTTGTAGTGATCAAAAGGCTGATTGTAACTTAATCTGAAGATGGTATGTTGTGGATTACAGATTAATTACTTATTCTTACAGGAAGAGTGATGTCAGGTGGAGACTATAACTGAGTTGAGACAATAATTTGCACATATTACATTGCATTATATTGTAATCTTTCTTTGAGTCGTTTACTCATTTGTTGTTTTGTTAAATATATAATTTGTTGTGAGACTACAACCCTGTCATGAAAGAACACAGTTGTGCTGGCTCAGACTAGCTGTGGACTTTTTTGTGTACCTTTGCCAGCAAATTCAAATAAAAACACACCTCTGCAGTAAATTCCTCCGTCTAGACGGGCTTATTTAAGTGTAACAAGCCGCTGCCCTCAGATCATACATAAACACTGCAGCCTCAAAATGAAAATGATGAAGGCTTCTAATTATTGAATGAAAGTGAAATTATGGACATAAATAAGCCTACATAAGCCTTAAAGAGAAAATGCCGCAGATCGACTTGTAAAACTTATATATTATTTCTTGTGCAGTGCCACAAAATGCAGACTGGTAAACACTGACATGCTCAAAATTCTGTGAGTGTGTGAAAAATATACTGCGTTTTCTGAAAGAGAGGACAAGAGTGCAGTCTGAGTGCAGGGAGCTATTTGAGAGGGTTTGTAAATGCACAATGAAAAGCTGAACGTCTGACCCAGACATAATCCAGCTCACAATGACAGCACTCAGAGAACATTGTCCTTTTTTTTTTAAAAAGGAATACTGAGAACTGTCTGGCACCACTGCATCTGTCCTTCGTTTCAGTGTTTGTCCCTTCAATGAAATGACAGGTAAAGTTTCATAGATAGTGATCGTGCGATTTTACTGTTGTTGTCTTGTAAATGTAAATGGGAGTGAGAGGAGGGCTTTCGGTGAAATGTAACACACCCTTGACTTTGGTGGTAGGCCATCCTTGCGCTCAAAGGAGGAGCTCTGAGCAGGCAGAGAGGTAAACAGGCAGCTCGGCACCTTGGTACTTAAATGTTTGTTTCTAACTAGGTCAGGCTGCACCAGTGGAGCTGTGCTGCTGTTGCACCACATATGCCAGTCTCTCTCTTCTCTTTTTCACAGTTTAATTCAGTTTGCGCAATGTGAGATAAATATTACAGTGATAGTATTTTATTTTATATATGTAACAAAGCATTAAAATGGGTATTTATCAAAAAGAATGATAAATAAAGAACATAAAATAGCGATGACTAGCAGATGCTAAATATAGAGCTGTTTTAGCAGAGTTTATCCCTGCCTTTGCTTTGCCTTTCTATCAAGGCATTTATTTTGATAAAGACACAGGGTCACAGTGGCTGAGCCTTAATACAGACAGACCTGTACACCACGACAGTCTGACCTTGATGAGGCAATGTCTGGAGGAGGCACATTGAGTGGTGGATGGTGAAGCACACAAGCCCATTAAGCTTCATCACCACTGAATCCAAGATAGAAGTGGTCTATAACAACAAGCTTTCTGAGCACTCTTTATAACA
This sequence comes from Scortum barcoo, assembly GCA_023238725.1. Taxonomy (NCBI): domain Eukaryota; kingdom Metazoa; phylum Chordata; class Actinopteri; order Centrarchiformes; family Terapontidae; genus Scortum; species Scortum barcoo. The sequence continues at coordinate 11,673,941 of CM041545.1, forward strand.
CTTATTCAATTAGTTTAAATTAATAATAAAGTCTTAAAACACACAAAGTTTTGAATGGGAGAGATTGATGTAAGAAAGCAGGTTATTTGAGGAGACATAGGTTTTTACACCTCCAGCGATGCAGCATTTTTTTTTTTTTTTTTTTTTTTTTTTATTTTTTTTACACACACAGGAGGGCCATTCAAAATGAATGAAACATGTTTTGGACAGAGTAACTGTAACTGTCTTGTGAGCAAGGATTGTGTACTGGCTTGTGTGAGGTAATATGGTCTGACAGGTAGTCAGGTGATTCCTTTATCTTCGCAGGCCGGTTTGCGCACACATTTGACAACTCTGTACATTTAAGGGATTTAGAAAGGCAGGCCAGTCTATATAAAGAGACAGAGCAATAAGCGTCACACTACATTTGTTCTCTGTATAAAATTTGTGCTCTACTGTACTCTCAGTGGTACAAAAAGAAAAAAAAATGTTGTCAAAGGTATGTAAACTACTTTCTGCTGACAATCCAACAATGCAATGCACCACATTTTATGGATGCAAAAATGAGCAGTCAAGCAACACTGTACCTGTCAGCAATGACGCAAAATGACAAAATGACTCAATTTGCTGCTCACTATGGAGCAAACGACTGAGTCTCTTTTAGAGATTGAGTGAACGAGGCAGTCATTTTAGAAATGGACTGATTTTAGATGCCAGCAATTTTAGCCAAAGTCAGAAGTCGTTAGGACCAATCAAAAATTTGAATGGAAAGCCAACTCGCCAGATCATGGCTGGCTCGCATCAGAAACAGAGACAGAAGCAAGCATCGTGCTGATCAGTCTGCTGAAAACTTGAAAAGAGGACAGCTTTTGCAAATCATCTAAACACGCTGGTTAGACAGATGAGAACTGGCGATGTGAAAACTTTAAGTTAGGATGCAGTGCACATCTCGCCTTACTCTTGCTCCCCATAGCTCCTGCTACCACATATGTAGTCATCAGAGTACAAGTGAAAATCTATATCTCCTGTAGGCTGAAATATAATCGAGAGGTGACATCAGTATCTCTGCATTGAACCATATCTGCTCTCCTGCACTTTTTAATCATCAAAAAAGCTAACAAGAAGTCAGCCTTACTTACATTTCCTGGAGCTTAGTTTTTGCCAAATGCATAATGTCAAGGCACTGTGGCTCATTATCATCGCATAATTGTAACAATGGTGATCTGAATGGTGAAGCTTTTTAGTCTGTTTAGATAAAGCGCATGGAAATTCATACTGCAGGTCGAAAGGGTCTGAATTTTGCAATATGTGGGCTTTTATTAGTCCATGGCAGAATAAAAACCCTGGCGGACACACGCACACCTGCACACACACACGAACTACAAAAATGAATAAAGGGGGGGTGAGGAGTAAAGTGGCTGAGAGGCCTGTTAGTGAAGTCAAAGTGGTAAAAAAAAAAGCATCTAGAGTCATCACCATAGTAATTTAGAGGGTCTGTAAGAGTCACAGAGTACCATCTGGACGGTCGGTGCCACTGAGCTTTTTCACGTGTGTGTGTGTAGTGTGTGTCAGTATATAGAATTTATTATCCAAACTGATTTTTCTCTGGACAAACATTTTTTAATTATTTAAAACTCTTTAAATTTGAGCGTAGATTATTTCGAATGAAAAGTGGAGGTTGAGAGTCTGATTATACACAACAGGAAAATTATACTATTCTATAATCTAATGCTACTCTCAAGGTGTGTCAGATAAATAAAACCTCAACCTGTTGAAAACACTTATTTGTTGTTCTTTACTCTTTTTGCCATACATTTTACCCCTTTTACTTTTTGAGTAAAAACACATATTCTTTAAATTCAGACACAACCATGCTTCAAGACAGCGACAAAGCTATAACGTCTATAATACTGAAGCGTGATGAATAACTGAAAAACCTGTGACAGCAGGAGATTAAAGAGAGGAATGAATGAGTAAAAGAGTGTTTGCATGCGTACTGAGCAGTCCTTTAAAGGGATGCGCCGGGCGCTGCTTTGATGGGGCCCTCGGTATTCCTGTCACGCCCAAGGCCCTATCCATTACAGCTCATTACCCAGGGAGAGAATGAAAGAGAGGAGACCCTTGGCCATGCTCGCCCCGGCTCACAGAAGGCCCAGCAGGGTTAAACATCAACTGAGCCAGCAAAACCTACCAGCTGGGCAGGTGTCAACACCGCTAGGATTGCTCTGGGGATGATGCTGCAACAAATTATGCACCACAGTAAAGTGATCAGAGAAGCAACATACAGCACGGCTCCCATTGAATACACTGAACCTAAAGTATCTCATACATTTGCTCCATTTACTGTAGGGATGAGGGATGCATGCTTTCCTTAAAGTAAGTAAATAACATGCAAAAGGTAGTTATGGAGCAAAGGCAGTATGAAATCTAAGTGCACATTAGCATATGGTAATCTTTCTTGAATTAGTCTGAGGCCTGTGCTTAGGAGAGGGAGGATATTTTGGAGGGTGCAGTTTGTGCATCACTGAATTTGCCCTGTCTAAAACAAGACTTATCAAAGTACATAGTCACATTAATAAGCTATCAGTGCATGACCTGGTCTCTCAGTCGTGCCAGGTGTCCACTTTTCAGTCTCTGCTTTATATAAGTACACTCTGTTCCTTTTCTGGAGAAAAAAAAAACAAACTTTAGATGCTTAAGATACATTTTTTTAAATAATTTTAGTATTTTTTCCCCCTGTTAAAGAGTTTTTTTTCTTATCTAACGATAGGGTTTAAGGACAGAGGGTGCTGTGCCTTTGTTGTGACTTTATGGGTTTATGAATAAAATTGAGTGAGACCATCTTCAGTGATTTGGTGCCATTGTTCTTTGTCTGTGAGAGTGTTTGAACTACTGACAAAAGCAGTAACCTAAACATAACTAGTCCTGTTTGACTCTAGCAGCACAATGAAACTGAAAAACACACACACTTAGCCCGGGTGCTACAACTTCACAACTGAATAGGTGTCTCTGTCCTTGATGCAAATGAAGAGCACTCTGTTTATGAAAGCAGGACAAATCAACCTTTACAAAAACACCCACCTCCGCCTGAGAACCTAAATAACACCGCGTTACTCTGGAATTAATAAAATCCTCATTATAATCTTGAATAGAGAGAGATAACGCTGCAAAACCTGATAATCATCACCAAATTAGAGGCATTAAGTTCTGAGATGCTACTGATGGGTTCTTTGAATCCACCCTGGTCTGTATGGGATAGGGCTTAATAAAGCACAGTGGTAGGTGAAACCTGCTCTGTACAGCACATTATTACCCTGAGAGCTCTGTTTCATCTACACCAAATCATGCTGATGCATTGCAAATGTGATGGCGAGAAGGGAAAGATGCCAAAGAGAGAAGGAGAAGGAGAAAGATGCACTCTTCCTCTGTCTAATTATACTGCTGCAATGAACATAATGAAAGCACTGCTGTTGTTTTTCTTCAGACTGGCAAAAAATCTGTAACTGGGCATTTGATTATTATCACCGCTAAGTGCATTACTTCTCTACACAGCGTCCAGGCCCACATCCAAACTGTGTGTGTGCATAGTGAGTTTGAAATCATCAACGCTAAACACTGAATCAACATTTGAGAAGATCATGTGGTGAATGAATAAGTGAATGAATAAACTGGATGATGTCGCCTCGCTTCTCTCACTGACATGTGACAGAGAAAGAGAGTGTGCATCTGTGTGTGTGTGTGTCTGATTGTGTTTTAAGTGCACATGTGATCAATAAGCATGTGACCTTCTACATCAGGGGAGTGGGGCTGATGGAATGAGGGGAAAAAAAGAGTTGGTAAAAGAGACATTTTCATCACAAACGAGTACAGATATCAAGCCTGGGAGGAAGCAAACTATGACAAATACGAACAAGAGACGAGAGGCAAGGAGGAGAGTGCTGGTGCAGTGGCATGAAATGGAGAAGAGACGGCAGAGAAAGGAGAGAGGAGAGGATCTAGGGACAAGTCTGTGGGCGCGGGATTGGGTTTAATGTAGCAGAAATCCACCAACGAAGTACTGCTCCGAACAACAGCTCCAAACATAACTATTAGCATGAACGGAGCATATGAGAGGGGACCAAAGTGACAAATGATAGCCAGGGAGCCAGCGGAAATTAGCGCAAGAGCAGGAGGAGAGAGTCAAGGCGGGAAAAGAGGCAGGGCCTTATAATAAGAAGGATTAATAGATGCTGGGATGCTGGTCGAGCGAAAAGTGAATGTCAGTAAAGTAAGTGAGTGAGATGTGGAGGGAGATGGGAGGAGGAAGAAGGGAGGGAGCAATAGAAAGAGGTTTGATATTACAGTTGGACCACCTGGGGAATGTTTACAGAATTTAATAACTCTAAATGTCATCACTTTATTGGATTTATGGATGGATGTCTCTCACTTCCTCACTACGCTGCTCTTCCCCTGTTCCCCCTTTCTTGCACACACACACCAACACCAACACACACACACACACACGTGCTCCCTAACCCCCACCTGCAACAATTACCATGGTACCCATTGGTACAGCTTTATGGAAAATGACAGGGGGTTTGTATCAAGGGCTCTTGAATCCCGTTACAGGCAGCCGTTCAGAGTTACAGGCTAAAGCTTCTTACAGCACACACGCTGACACAGCTGCCTCGCTACCTTATATGGTCGCTGACATTATAACAGAAAGCCTGTCAGTCCAAGGCGAGATGAACTGAGGAGGAAGCAGACATGTAGCCCCTGAATTAATCCTGACCCTCACCCTGGTGATGAGTTTTTACAGATACATCGCTTTCAATCAAACAAAAAATGATTACAAGATGAGGCTCCTGTTATCTCACTGCACCGCGCAAAAGTTTGCCATTTGTTATTTTCAAATTTAAAAGAAGAATAGTTCCCGCGCTGTAGCTAGCATTAAGCACACAGAGGTCATGTCCTCAGTGTTGTTTCCACAAATGTACGTTGGTGTTTCAGTGACCCGAGGAGGGAGAGTTTATTGTGCCGTGTTCATTACACACAAATTAGACATGACATTGCTATCTTTCAATGTGAATTTTCAGTGTTACAAGAGGAGTTTCTCCAGAGTTATATTACTGGCAATGAGAAGAAGATTGTGAAACATAATCTAGACCATTGCAAAGGTAAGTAATATTCCTAGTGAATACAGAAAATATTTACAGCTCTTTATTTCTGGTGGGACGTCCAAATCTGTGGTAATCTGGACTCCTGACCTGTGTTTTTATCTACTGCTTCAAGATCAGGAGAACTGTGCAAACACTGACATTATAGTATGTGCTAACAAAACTTGTTTACCTCCTTTATGTTGGTGTGATTATGTTTATGATCCGTTAGGTAGCTGCCGATCTGTAATTTTTATTTGCACCTCTGTATTTTCTTCAGAAGCCTCTTCCAGCATGCATCTATAAGATCACTCGACGTGCAGTAGAGCGTTCTATACAATGCAAACACAATTAAACCATATGCTGAGCAGATTGCCTGAGACAAGCGAGACGGGAGAGAAACAGGAAGAGAAATACGGATGTAATAAAATCGGTTCAGCCACTTTATCCATCTGCTAATATTCGGAGCTGGAGTCTGTGACTGACGGCAAGAAAAAAGCCTTCCTGCTGCGTTACAGAGGCAGTCTTTCCATAAAAACGCATGAGTCATTGGTGCCCACAGTGCTGAGAACTGCAGTTACCCAAACACACACACACACACACACACACACACACACACAGATATGCACAGATATGCATAAGATTACAGACACCAAATCACAAACACATAATCACAATTAGTCAGTTCCATCCAACCACTACTGTGTCCACAAAATCCACACAGACAAATATGCCCATTACATGGTAAAAGGCTGACATAGACAGGAAGATGAGGTGGGGGTGGGGGTGGGGTACTGTCGACAGCAATGATGTCACCAATGATTTGAGTGCACTCAGGGAAGCTTAACTAGAGAGAGATGCTACAGTAGGTAAAATGTGTGTGGTTAGGGCGAGATTTTGTAAGCATGGCAGAATGTTATGAGCCCAGTAGAAGCGGCACGCTGTCGACGTCAGTCAAGATCCGACAAACACACAAACACACGCACACACACTGAGGTACTCCTTGCATGTGGTTAATGATACAATACGTAAATGACCCTGAATTACAATGGCCAGCAACATCTGGCATGATGCAATGGGGAGGAAAGCAGCAGCAGAGAGAGGGCGGAATGAAAACATGCTACTTTTAGCTAGTTCATTCTAGTTTTAAAATGTTTAAATACATGTACTGCCTTGGAATAAACCTATGTCCTCTACAGATGTAGGCAAAGATGAGCACGACTTTGCTGCAATTGAAAGATCTAAAAGCCGCCACGCTGCAATCACGATGACACCCATCAGCGTGTCTACGGAGTCCTGGTGTGGATCAAACGAGGGGGCAGAAGATCCATCTACAATACAATCAGACTTCTATCTCTGTGTTTCTGTGTGTAACTGCATAAATCTAATTGTGAAATAACACCATAAATTGTCAGCTATATTAACCCATTAAATCAAATGTTTTAAATGTATGGTCATATCATATGTATGACAGCAATGATGTATTGCAATTTACCCCTTTAACCTTAAAGTTAGCAGTCACGCCACATACCACAGATTCCCTGAAAGTTTTGCCTCTTTATTTCCTCAGTACCTTCTGTTCCATCAGTGGCTCCTGAACAGCGTAATATATAACTATTTGTGATACTGTAACTTTTATTATAGTCTAGGTTTCCCACTCTGTTGCCCTGATAATTACCTAGACTGTCACAGTGAAAGCTAAAGTGGATACCGTGCACCTGTCACTATTTCCAGATGATAGAGTACATCTTAAGAAAAAAAATAACCTCAACATATTTTAAAGACAGGGTTAAGCATACTGGAGCATAAAAAGATGTGTTTACTTAAGGCAAAAATAATGCAGTAAATTTGTCTGTGTGTGTGTGCGTGCAGTGTCGGTGCGCCCACACATCGCCGTGTATCCGCTTTTTGCTAAAGATAGGAGTGCTCAGCGAGTGTGTCCGGCCTCTGATTAACGCAGATGAATATTTCATTTTAGAAGTCCAGCTGCTCCTCATCTGCGGGTCACTCTCCTGAGACTGCCTCAGGCTATGAGGCCTAACAATGTCATCACAGCTAACGCACACACACACAAACACAGAATATGTGTGTGAGTTTGTATAGGGCTGCATCTCCGCTCTCACTAAAAAAAAAAAAACAAAACAAAAAAAAAAACATGTTTTTTTTAATGGAATGGAATATATATTCTGATAATTCTAAGTAAAGTAATCAACCTCTAAATAAATGACTGATACAGTGCATAACTACAAGTATAATGTACGTTATATCAATGTCTGAGATGTACAGTGAATACTAAACACTCCCTGCATACGCTGCATCTCACATTCGAGCCTGCACATCTGCACACCAGGGAGTTTTCAGGGTATTGGATTCCCTCCCTCCTCCTTCCTCCCTCCATCTCTCCGCCGTCTCATCATCTCTCTTCCCTCTTCTGCCAGTTCCCAAGCCTGTCTTCTTCTGCAGTGTTTTCTGCCCTGTGGGGACGTTGCTCCCAGGCTGACAGGGAGTGTCACCGACTCCTCTCACAGCACATTACTCTCTGTATTTCGCCCCCAAACACACAAACACCAAGGCACACACATATACATGTGTTAATATATCCATCCCTTGGCCTTATAACTTCCTAGAGGACTGAAAGCACCGGAGTGCCATTTCTCTCTTCTTGTGCTACATGAGGATTTGTGTGTGGAGACCTGTCATAATGTAGGAGTCGGTGTGTGCATTTGCAAGTGAGGTGTATGTACTGTGTGTGTGTTCCTGAGTTAAACCAGCTGAGATAAGGCACCTCCTGGACATTCCAATTTCCTATCCGATATTTGCCTTCTTCGCTGAGCGCTTTATCAGAGGGAAACACATAAATGCTGATAGGTTGAGAAACCTTACTACTGTTTGAAAAATAGAAGAAAAAAAAAGGAGAGAGGGGGCAACAAGGATGAAATTGGAGAGTGATGAGTTTGAAATGGATAGAAGGGAACAAGGTTGGAAAGATAGACGCTATAAAGAAATGGGCAGAAGTGGGAAAGAGAATGAGAAAAGACAGCGGGACAAAGGAGAGGAGGTATGAGCTCATTTTGTCCAACTGCACCGTGTTCCACGCTGAACAATTGCTAGTGTTCCCTTGTGATAGTTTGACAGTGATGTTAATGCCTCATTAAAAGTATGGAGAGTGGCAGCGACTCGGCTCAGAGTTTTGAAACCTGAAAGCCGAAACATCTCTTCAAAAGAAGCACCTCCATTAATTAAACTCCACAGATGGACACCTTGGCTCTTTTCCAGACACGGCGACGGAGATAGGCGCTGGGAATTATAGCAGCGCATGCATGGGAAGACCATCAAAAATCCAGAGTGAGCAGAGATGTAGCCTGGTCTGGAATCCTAATTGACATCGTTATTTGAGGGCAAACGTTTGCCAAGGGGTTGAACTCCTGAGGAAATTAGAAGGAGTTATCAGAAACTGGCAATTATCACAGCCTGAAGCAAAAAACCGTCATATGGGCAGAGCTGTGGACTTAATATAGAGCTGTAAAGTTTGGCAGGGATAGATTTAAAGATACATATGAAGAGGGGGCTTGCGGGGTGGAGTGAGACGATACAGCAAGAAAAACGCTCAAAGAATTTTTTCACATCAGTTGTAATCAATATACTGTATATCACAACATAAATGAAAGCACTACTTCTGACTGCAAAGATTTTATAATGCTTAAAATTCCCTTGAAGAAAATTCAGAACCTGAAAAGTGAAACTGAAAAGAGTTGTGTGAGCTGCAAACAGAAAATCCATTCTTATAAATTCTTTATACAAGAATGAACATAAACTTACTAACAAGACGTATCAATCCTTAAACGTGTGATAACAAAATATGAAAAGCTGACTTATTTGCAGCGTTTCCACAGATAATGTTTTTGTCGTGATGGGCCACCATGATTGCACAGTCCCCTTTCCAGACGCTGAACTGTAGGTGGGAGACTTCTGGTTTTAGAGTCTTTCAGTTGACTTTAGCCTGGTTTGTAGCTTGTAATTAGCTTTTCACACCACTCTGCTGGGAAGGAGATGCCGTGGTGACGGTGCACCAACAGGGGCTTTTTATTTCTCCTCTGTGGCAGCAAAGACAACACACTATCCCTCAGTAGCTATTACACTATATGCTATTAGACCACTAATAGCATGCACTTCTCTGTGGCTGTGGCAACGTACCTCTGTCGTGGACCTGGAGAGACTCATTGCTGACAACACACCTGCTAGAGTACATTACATAGTTACATACATCCTCTAAGGGGTGTGGGGGCTTGGTCGGTACCACATAAGTACAGTTAGGCTTTGTAACCTGGCTTAGAAAAAATGTTCAGTTATTTCTGAAACATAACGATATTAATACATACAATAAAATTAAGTGTTGCTTTACCTTGACAGACAGAGGGGGCGTAGATTGAATTATGTGTCTATGGTCTATGTGTTTCCCCTCCCCTCAGCTCAATTATATTTATTGACAGTACTTATTGATTGAGGTCATTTGCTATTAAAACAACAGTAGGTGGGATATGTCTATTAACAAAGGGGAGAGCACCAGCAATGTTAATGTTTGTTGCTGTGCTTACACTCCAACAGAGACCAGAGAAATCACCATTTAATAAAGCATGCAAAGGTTTTCCACTTAGTTAACGGTTTCTATCACTGATCAGTTTGATGTTTTAATTAAAGTGGCCTTGCCCTGTCTGGCACTGTCTCATCCACTGTGTGACCCTTCTCCATTTACGGTTGTTGTGTTGATGCTTTCTGCACAGACACGAAAAATGTGCTCAGTGGGTGTGCTGGTCTCTTGTAACTATCTGTTACTGAAACAGCAGCATTTGGCGTGTTAAGCTAACTCAACCAACTCCATTGAGACAGTTTCTTAAAGACTGCCATGTGATTGGTAAGAAATGGCTTTGTGTCTGTGATGTGATTGGTTATTGGTTCAGAGTCAGGCTATATTACTGAAAAATATGTTGAAGTTTACAATTTTCTTACTGAGAAAATGTTCTGTGTGATCAGTGTTCTTATGCTTTTTCCATAATGGCGAGACAAAGAAAAGTATGTGGTCTTTTGGCATGAGCACAACCTTTCTGCGAAGACAGCTGAATGCCACAACTCTACTAAAAGCCAAACATGCTATGGGATGACATGATGCAGGACAGGGAGACTCATCATGTATTACAGTGAGACAGAGCGAGGCATATTAGAAGTGACAGATTGGAGAGTCAGGATTCGCTGGTTTTCACAATACACTGACAACACAACACGGAAATGTCAACAGTGACCTGAATACCCAGCCATCAGGCGGAAGAGAGAGAGAGAGCCACCAGAATAGTACAGACATACAGACGAACACACACCGGCATCGCCGCGACGAGCGTGCACCTACCTGTCATTGTCAACACTCCTGAAGCCAGGTAGGATGTGCCTGAAGCTGGAGTTGCGGTCAAGTTTGGGTTGACTCTTGGTGCGTTTTATCGAGCCCTTCAGCCGCCGACTTAGAAAGCCCTGAGAGACAGAGAGAGAGAAAAGAAAGACAGAGGCAGTCAATAAAACAGTGTCGCTGCTAGCTTGTGAGGAAAGTCTCTGCGATGCCAATCATTAAGATCAACTTGGCAGCGGAACAGAGCGTATTAATACCGACATTTGTGCGACGCGTTCCTGCATTCTGCGAGGCCGGGTGTCATGAATAGTTAAGGGGTAATAAACGAGTATAGATTTTCATATCAGAGTGGGAGCGCTGTTCACAAATGTGAGGAGAAGGTCAAGCGCAAAATATTTCTTCGACACAAAGAGACACAGACCTACCAACACATTCACAGACAGGACCTTGGCAAGAAATGATTCTCAAATAGCAAAATTCTCAAATATGAATGGCTGGTAGATATATCATGATTTATTTATTTTATCATTATTTTCCTGCACAGTAAGTCTGTTTCACAACATACCAGCGCTGCGTGTTTTATAATCATTTTCACAAGCTAATTCAATGCACACACCCCTTTATTAGTTTTCTCATTCTTCTCTTTGTCTGAGTCTGTGTGTTTACTCCTTCTAACATCTGCAATCACACTCCCCCAAGCACCTCGCCGTCTCCATGGCAACTGCTGGCTGGCATTAAGAGTGAGAGAATATGAACAAATGAGATGTGGTGCAGAAATGGCAGGCGGTTGCAAGTTTTAAGAGACAAAAAAAAAAAAGCTTCATCTTGTTTCTGCTTTTTTTAGATTTCACTGCAGGGAAGAAGATCTAGAAGGAAAGGAAGAAAAAGAAGGACTTTGAATAAAGAGGGTGTACAGGAGAGTTGATAGAGCGATTTAGGATGGCGGCACGAAGGAGAGGGAACTTAACAAGTGAGCCAGTATGAAGGGGAAAGTACTCAACCAGGTTGTGTACAGGCTGAGCTGAAGCTTTTTTATTCCAAACAACACAGCAGCTGATTCATTACCTGCCAGCTGATCAGAGAGGAGCTCCAGCATCCTGATGAACAATACCTGTCATCAGCAAACCACTCTGGGCTAGGAACAAAGACTTAATGTCAGAATATTTGAGCTCAGGCAATCATGGGAGTCGACCCTGTTCCATTAGTGCGTGACCAAAAACAATAGGTGTGTTTATTTTAAGCAGTGTTAAAGTTGGAAAACTGACTTGAATATCCTGATGATCCTGACAAAGGCCACAAGGAGTTTTTCCGCTCTCTGTGAACCTTGGGAGTGAGGTTGTGCCAGAAACCCCTATTCTGCAAAATTTAATAAAAAAAAAACACAAAACAAAAAACTTTTGAGTGTGCTGTCAATGTACACTGCTGTTCCACAATACAATCCTCACAGCAAATGTAGTAGTTACTCACAGCTACAGTGGTGAGAGATTAAAGGGGTGCTCCACCATTTTTACAGAGTTTTACTTTATATCAGGAGCAAAAACAGTGAAAACAGTTGCATAATGTCTTTGTGTGTCTGGACAGAGCTTTCTAAAGGTTTTTAAAGTCTAAGGAAAGAGCTACAAAGTTTTGGGTAATGTAGGATCCAGTGTTTTTGGAGCTCGACCCATACTCAGGCGTAGAAGTCAGGATTTTCTTGCCTCTATAGCTTTCATCCTTCTTTGTTTTTTAAGGGGTGTCTTGCTAGCTTCCCAACTTTGTGGAGGCCCACTTGAAGTACCCTTTTAGAAAGTATAGAAAATAGGCACACATAGTGTATGACATTAGTAGATATTGTAGTATGAAAATGGGACACGACTGATCAATGGATGGGCTGTTATTGCAGATTCATTTAATACTGTGGGATGATTTAATGCATTTGAATCCCCACTGTTACTTGAAACATGACAAAACAAATCAGCTGTTTATCATTTCTCATCATCAGCGATGGCTCATGTATGCATAATCAATAAAGATCAGACTTTGTTAGCTACTCTTAACTTGGTCTGATCCGACATGCTATAAGTGTGCAGCAAATGGCTTACTATTGCTACCTGCCACCAGTCAACTCTGTTTGGGGGCCATTAGCTAAATGAACAGGGGCTGAGTCACCACTGTTGGTATTACTGCGGCACCTGGGGCTGTCGCCGGCGTTGGTCTCTGAATCAAATTCTCACTCCCTCTCACCAGCATTATTCATATAAATACATCATTCACTCCATATGTGTGTGTGTGTGTGTGTGTGTGTGTTTGAGTGTGTGGGCATGTGGTTAGATTAGCATAGGCACCGTTCTAAACAATAACAAATGTGAGTCAGGCTCTGTGCGGAAGGAATATTGTTTTCTTCGACTGTATTTAGCATCACTGTCGGCTGGGCTCCTTTCGACAACGTGACGAGGCAAAGATGGCAGCAAAGTAGAAAATTGATAACACCCACCCATATTTGCAAACACTGACACACGCCTCTCTTCACTTCCAGATATTATTCACTATCACCTCCAAATTCAGAGCAATTCCATTCCTGTTCCCTGTAGCCCCTCGAGAGTGTCTTTTTCCCATCCGCAAAAATAAGTCAGTGAATAGAAACGTGTCCCTGTAGGCGAGGTGGACTGATTAGTGGCTGCTCGTTCTGTTTTTACTTCTCTCCTTCCTCTTATGGATAGACCCTGAAGAACACAAAGATACACAAACCTTTAATGTCCCTGAATATTCTTTGCTCATGATTCTCCCTTCGCTCCCTCCAGTGCATGTGGACAGGATTGCGATGTTTAAAAAAAAAAAAAACCTGTCAAAGCTCTTGCAGAGATACTGTTAAGGTTAAAGGTCAGCAGATATGAATGGCCTATTTCGCCACTTCAACTCAGTCAGCGAGGATGACTGATGCCTGCATTAACACCAGATTAAACCCTGTGGGAGGAAAGACACACCGGGGAGCACTGCAAAAATGTTAGCATTTAATTTGCCTTCAGTGTCTGCTCATACGTGATGAGTCAGAGAGAGAGAAATAAAGACATATGGTGAAAAAGAGAGAGGACAGGAATAGAGGTGAGACTGGTCAAAAAAAAAAGAAAAGAAAATGACAGTGAGCGCTTGCCAGGGAGGGATGCGCAATAGGAGCAGGAGAAATGGGAAAAGTGGAGCACAGTGTGGAGGTGGCAGACAATGAGTTGATAGAAAAGGCAATAGAATGAAACTAAATGAGGGGGAAAGTGAGGAGAAAAGTACAGCAAATGAGTGACAAGGTCGCCGGCGGATCAGGGCTCAGCGGAGCACAGCGTCGGCTGCCGAGACAATCAAGCCGAAAGAAAAGATGGTCAGAAGCGGTAGAATTAAGTTTGTTCCTCCCCGCGGTTTATACTCCGATCCGTGCTCGTCTTAGTGTGTTTCCACATGACATAGACGATTCCATATCAAGGAACTCATGCCTGACATTTTCTGAGAACTGAAAATGTAAAAACTTTTCACGTTACGTCCTGCTGTATGTGATCAGTTCTAAAAACACTGCGTGGCCGGCAACAACAACATACACAATGAACAGTGACACGTAGTGACATGTCATACATCATGTCATTGTTCTATTGTGTGGTACAGAAATGTGTAAATTGACCCGTGGGAATATCATTTCCCTGTGTACTGAACAATATCCACAGATAATGCATGAATGAAAAAAAGATTGAACACAGGGCCGTTGAGATCCCTGCTTTAGTTAACTCCTGTTTCGTCTTTCATAGATATCTCTGCTTTTGCTCTAATGACTGACCCTTTACGTTTCACTTTGCAAACACCTACTCATACACAGAGGCATGATCAGGCCATTACAGCCGGCACAACCTGACAGGGGGCACTACAGTGTCACATGTTAGCGTGAATTCCAATGAGCTCTTTAATTATTCCACATTTCCTCGGTTGACAGCTAATTAGTGGAAAGAGGGGACGGGATAATCTGATCCAACCTGTGTCCTCGTGGGAGAGGGGAGGCTGGTTTTCGTCGACCCCTCTCGCCCTGGCTTATTGTACGAGCTCTGAATGGAATCTGATGGAAAGAAGGCGCCCGTACTTACTACGCTGCCTTGTTTTTACGCCGCAATTGTGTGTGAGCTCACCTCTGCGCATGCCCGGCCTGTGTGTTAGTGTGTAACAGTCTTGCATACTTGATTGTAATCTCAGCCTGTCCAAGCCCATTAAATCAGCACTAAGAGGACAGCTCAATTTTATCATTGTGCCTTTTTTTAGTTTCTTTTTTTTCCCATGAAATAAAAGCAAATGCTTGGAACAAGTTAATTCTATTCCCTTGGCTTGGCAATTCCAAGCTTCCCTAATGGGTCCTGATAGAATCAGTGCCTGGACAATCAGCAGGGTGTTCCCTGTTTTCACATCAACCTCTCTTGTACTCCTCTAGCACAACCTGATGAAAACAAGCAACATACCTGTCCAATTAGACCCCCTGCTATTATCTGAGAGGAGAGGGAGAGGTAGGGAGAATGGAGTCAGGGAGAGATTGGATAAGGAGCTAAGTCACAATTGAGAATCAATCCAGCTGGCTAGTGCAATCAGCGGGACGTGTACGTGACAGACTTAGATAAGGTTTGTTTGTCTGCTCTTTAAACAAGCAGCGAGTGAGAGAAACTACCAAGTTGTAACTTTTATATTTAAAAGTATGCTGTTTTTTTTGTATTTCTGAATTGGCTGTGGAAGATTAGGCTTTGGAGAGATTTTAGTTTTTTCCCATGCCTACGGTGAGAAATTGTTTTTGAGAAGTGCTGGAGGATGTGCTTATGCGTGGTGTGTGTGTGTGCAGCATCCATTTGTGTGTGCAGACATTGAACCCAGTCTCTGCAAAGAACATGAGAGAAAAACATTTTGACAGATTTAGCTCAAGGCCTAGGAGGGGTACTTTAGATGTCACCACAAGTCTTTTCACTGGAGGGAGAAAAGTGAGGGGAGGTTTGTCATTGCTAAAAGTGGGAGATGCAGGAGAGGAGGAGGGGAATATGACCACCCGCCTGCATGTCTTCCTGTTTGCATCCCCATATTTTTGCATGTATCCAGTCCATCTGTCCATCTACAGGCTGTATATATGCTCTGCTGTACGTGTATCCATCAGTATTTGATCAATCTGCAAAATCTCCTCAAACTTAATTCATTCAAGCAAACTATCAACAAAATTTTAGTCTAATCAGCTTGCATCCAACAAAAGTTGATGATATAAAGTGGGCATTAAAACGTATTTGGCTGTGATGCCATCAGAGGCCAGAAGGGGGCAGTAGGAGGAAAAGTGCAAGACAGGGTGAAACTTTGTCTAAAGAATCTCTCTTTTTGCAAGCAGTCTGCTGCTTAGCAATAAGCCCACAGAAGTAAGTTAAGTGGTCATGTGATTGAGACAGGATGACTTTGCTGCAGTGCTCTCCCCTCTCACTCTTCCCCGGAGAGTACAAGGAGCTGCTTAAGAGACACTTAATCAATATTTAGCCCTTCTATCTGACCCTTTCTGTCTCCTACAAGCTTTCTTATTCTTCTTTTCTCTTTTATATCTCTCCATATCCACTCGGTGATTCAATTCCCAATGACTCAACAGGAAGAACTGGTCAGGAAGGCACATAGATGCATGCGCAAACACACACACACACACACACACACAGCAGGTAGCAATTCATATTCCCCAGAAAGATCACTTCTGCTGTTTCATGCAAACGCGTGAGGGTTCTGCAATCTCTGGCTCATCACGCTGTGGTGTAATTTTACATCTGCAGCTCCTAAAATAAAGTTCATGAAACACTTAATTCTCACTCCGCCGGTGGTCCAAAACCGGTGACTCGGGTTTATTTGCTGTATTATTTACTGTGGGCTTTTAGCCTTAGAGGCATCCCACATTTTGTTTTTGTTTTTTTTGCAGAGACAGAACACTATCTTTTGTTAGATTTTAGAGAGCTAAAGGTGGCTGAAAAAAGGAAAATCAGAAAGGAGAAAATGAAAGACGTGAATAAAGCTTTTCTATTTCCAGAGAAAATACAATGCCTTTTAGCTCTTATCTTGGTCCATTAGCGCGCCTGCTACGCCTCTCCGGGCTGAAAGTCAACATCAACTTGGAGGGTTGTTTATGAGAGTGCTGAGTGCTCGTGGCCCTGCTGTCCTAACATCTCCTGTTTACTGTTCACCTCCAGGTCGTCATCTCCCCGCTCATTATTTATTAATGGAATTATGCGCTGCTAATTGCTAATTAGCTTTAAATTGATGACTCATAGCGGAATTTTTTGCTTCATTAACTGGCTGTTTATCTATTGAATTAAACATGGCAGAAAGCATACTGGATTCGAATTAGAGCAAGATGATAGACAAAGTACCGCTGTGTGTGTGTGTGTGTGTGATAGAGAGGAAGCGCGACACTTTGCCTGTAAGCAAATGAGTGACTGTGTGTGCGTGCACAGGTGTGGGAGATTGTGCATATCGGCTTAAGTGAAGCATGTTGAAATTACTCAGCAAAGTGCAATGAAAAAAAAAAAAAATCACACAGGATGTACAAAACGAAATGGAGGATGGTGAGCTGAACATAAACTCAAGATGTGTGGATGTGTGATGTGCAGACGGCAAAAACATCAAAGGCCCCCGTTCCAACATTTGATGTAAATGACTTTCAGACTGGCACGGGTCCATCTGGACGCCAGACCGACCTGCTGAAGACGCTGATCTACAGCTAACGGCTTCCCAAGGCAAACCGAGGAGGAGACAGAGACAAAGTCAAAGAGTAAAACAACGAGGGAAGACGGCGACAATACGTAAAAACAAACTCACAGTACTCACGGTGACTCTGAACGGCGTGGCGGCAGTGGACGTGGCCTCCATGGTGGGTGTGGTCTTGTCTGAGGAGCTGCCCGGCATGCTGCGTCGGCGTCCTGTCCTCTCTGGAGGAGACTCTGTAAACAAGAGAGATCTTTAAATCTAAATGGAAGTGGCCTTTAAATGGTAAAAAATGCATGTTTAAACAGAGACATTTGCTTTATGCAGAGAGTTCAAGAAGGTCGACAAAACTCAACTCAAAACTGTTTCTGTCTGTTAACTGTGGAGCTAAAGCCGGGAGACAATTAGCTTAGCTCAGCTTAGCTTAAAGAGTGCAAGCAATGAGGAACAACTAGCTTGGCTCTCTCCAAATCAAAAGAAAAGAAAAATGAGCAATTAGTACCTCACCAATGGCTCGCTAATTACCCTGTTGTATGTCGTTTATTTAAATTGATTTAGAGCTTTGGACAGAGCTGGGCTAGCTGTTTGCTCCTTCATAAATTTCAAACTATTCCTTCTACTGTGCCGGAGCGGCGCTCTTTGCATTTCCAGTCTTGCAAAGCACCATCCTGAGTGATTGGCTGTCAGTGTGTTACCATTCAATTCCCTTGAGCAACCTGCTTCAGTACTGTCTACAGAATCAAGAGCACCAAAAGGAAATTCACAAAAACACCAAAGAGAAAAACACCTCGCTCGACCAAAGGCAGAGCTCTGGCACTGACAGTTTTTTAGAAATAAGCGTGTGGAGTTTGAGGTGCCGAAAGGGCTTGGATTCTGGCTTGACCTGGGTTTGATTGCTGTTTTTTCTGCAGCAAGAGAAAGTTTTGATATGAAAGAAACATTAAACCCCCATGTTAACACTTGGACTGTATTATATGACACATTCCTTCATGAATCAATGAGTCATTTCGGGGAGGCTGTTGCGTTCCATTCCTGATTTCCCCGCCTTTTCTCTGGTTACTGAACGTATCGGTATCTTTTAATCTTGCGTGTGTCTATCTAATCCTCTCCCTTAACTTGGACACAGCGCAGCGTTGTATCAGATCAATATCAAAGAGCCGTGATGGGGTTTTAGAGTCAAAGACTGTGCATGTGTGTGGAAGCAGCAAATCTGGACATGTCCAGGAGGAATGTGGGTGATGACTGCTAGCTCATAGCTACAGTGTGAAAATATCAACATGTCGGCCGGTTGGTGAACTTACATAACTCAAAATGATGACTGGGAAGTTGTTTAGACCACTATGATGTGTATGTTAGCTGCAACTGGAAGGAAAAGACATGTGTTTAACTAGGTCAGATAAACTGATATAATCTTTTGAAACACACAGGGTCACTGCTTTACTGAGACCGTGTTAGATTATTTAAATGAGATCTATGACTGTCTGCAACACTAGAAATTAGTGGTAAGTGTGCGTGGCAGTGTGACTCTAATAAGGATGAAACTGCATTATGAGGCAAATCCCCCTCCTCTCTCTCACACTGCACACTCACAACCACACACACGCGCACTGTGGTATATAAGTATATCATTTGTATTAGGAGTCTTCACCATTTTATTGGGAACTCCCCAGTGACTGCCGATTCAATCACCTCCAGATTTAGTATGCAGCATCTCCAAAATCTCAACACTTAAAGTTATCAAACCTTGTGTGTAAGCCTCATGGAAAAAGAAAAAGAAAAAAAAAATATATATATATCTATATATGACTTGCAATCAGCAAACACTTAATAAAATTTGCACAATTTTCGGGATGTAATTATTGCTAATATTTCAGCTGTTTTCTTAATTAAAAACCAAAACTAATGTGTAAAATCAAAATGTGATGAGATCTGAGCAATATCTGATGATCCAAAACTGAGTTTTACAGCGCTTGGGCGCCACCAGCTGCTGATTTTCTGGGTTAATGATTTCCATTTTAAACTTTTCACTCTATAACATTCAACTAAACAAAGTACAGAGGCACAAATTAGCATATTCTGGTATATAAACTGACAATGATATTAAAAGAATTTGGTGGACCAAATGTTGTGCCAAAAGTATTTGTGCCTAATATGATATTTGCATATGGGGCATCTCTAATAAAATACACACACTTTGTTTGTCAGCACTATCCTTTGTATTCGTTTGTCAAGCTGAGCTGTGCTAAATTAGCTGTCTGCCGTTTAACAGGCTGGTTGACTGAATTAGTGCACACTGTAATTGTAGCACCAACGGAGGAGCAGCACTTCCCGCTGTGCAGAGGCCTGGCTTGCATTCCAACCCAAATAATTCTCAGCCTAACATTAACATAAACACAGTCCGCAACAACAAACAGCAGACAAACACAACATGCTCTGACGCAGAGCAGACGTCCTCTGTTGCTAAATCAAATCTCTATAATTGAAAACTGGAACCATCTGGATCCTCTGTGCAGTGCTCGGTGGAAGTAAGGAGGATTTGATTTGAAACTAGCTTAGTCTTGATGTCAGTGAGACATGCTAAGCCTGTCTTTTTGTATTCCAGGGGTGAGAAATCTGGAGGGAAAGCATCTGCATTAGCCTCTTTTGAGATCAGTATATCAATGTGCAGAAGGACACAGTAGTAGGCCTGTAACATTTAGTTAATTCAATGATTAGTCAATTGAAAACTAATTTTCATTATTGACTACTCATTTAAGTTATTTTTCAAGAAAAAGTTAAAATAAAAATCTTCCAGGATCTCAAACTTGAGACCACTTTTCTTGATCTTGCATTAAAATAAATACAACATTTTTGGGATTGGGCTATTGATCAGGCAAACCTAGACATTTGACAAGGTCATCACACATCGTGATTGGCATTTTCGGCTGATTCCTAATGTTTTATAGACCAAGTGAGTAATCGATCAATTATTAAAATAACTGGCAGACTCATCTATAACAGAAATGATCATTGGATGTAGCCCAACTCAGCAGGTGGTCAAAGTCAAATCTCAAATCTGAGCAAGTCTCAGGTCCTTGATGGAGAGTCCATGTCATGGACATCATGGACAACACCTCCCACCCTCTGCATCAGACTGTGGGGGCCTTAAGCAGCTCCTTCAGCAACAGACTCAGACACCCAAGGTGTAGGAAGGAGCGCTTCCACAGGTCCTTCATCCCAAACACCATCAGACTGTTCAATGCTGCTCTATGAATCTTTGTCATTGTAATAAACACTTCCATACCACAGTAGGACTGATGTTTACTGATGTTTCATCATTGCACTGATGTTTACTGATGTCCTAGCTATGCACTTTATGGTCTTTTTTCATTCCACTCATTTACTATACTGTTAATTCATATCTGCTACATATCCATATTCACCTGTGCAATAACACCTCACCACTGCACATCTAACTGGGTGAGGCTGTGTATATAAATACTGTATTTCTTTCTTTTTCTGTTATTATTATTATTTACTATTTATTGGACATACTGTTTTTTGTGTCTTTGTGTGTTTTTTGTCTATTATTATAATGTCTCTTTTACTTGTTTTGAGCTGCTGTAACAGTGGAATTTCCCCACCGTGGGATCAATAAAAGATCTTATCTTATCTTATCTTATCTTATCTTATATGTTATGTCGAGTTACATGTTTTCATAAGTGAATTACAAGTCATGTCAAAATGCAAGACTTTCAGGTCTACGAATCCTCACCAATGACAACATTTAAAAGTTCTAACAAATACATATGTTACGTTTCAAGTGTCAAGTCAAGTTTTAAAATCAGCAGATTAAGTCTTCAGTTTCTGCAATTGAAGTGGGGTGACAGAACTATATAAAAAATTAAAGGGACCATCAGTACCTTGAGATATATTACTTAAATATTAGTTTATCTGGACACTTTCAGACTGTCTAGTGGAGTTTTTCCAACATCTGACTCTTCATCTATGTAACTTCATTCATCTCAATGAGTGGCAGCTCTGAATACAACACAGAAACCCACAAAAAAATGCAATATGTAATATGAAAATGCAATAAATGAATCTGTAGGGAAGTGAGCACATAAAAATCTGCTCAATACATCATTATGGTGCAACATTAAATAAGAACTAGTATACCGACAGAAAATCAACATTACTTGTCTTCCTCACTTCTGAGTTTGTAACTAACAAATATAGTAGCATTGAAATATCTGTTGCTATGACAACAAGTGTATTTAATCCGTTTAAATCTGAAAATCATTCATGAGAAAATAGGGCAGATAAATTAATCATGAACACTGGCTGACTTAAATTAACGGTGTGAATCTGCTTCTCTCGTCACAAATTATTTCTGTGTTCAACTTCACTGGATTTACCCCTCTAGTCCTCTTAATTTCTTTAGCGGAAATCTCCCCCCTTTGTACGCAGCTGGCTGCTACGAGCACTCAGAGGAAGGCTCACACACACAAAAACACATCATTTAGTTGTGAACTAATTGCTGTGTGAAATTGCAGTGTGTGCTTTCACATGTTTTCGCCATCTGCGTGTAATGCATCTCTACAAATGCACGGAAAATTTCCCCTGCTATATAACTTGCTCCTGTGTCTGATCCCAACTACCGAACTGAGAGCAAACAGTAAACAGACTCTCGCTCAATAAAACCTCAATTAAAAAAAACATCTAGTCTGAAGTAAATCATCAAAGAGCTGATTTGTACTGCATGTCGTGGCTGGTTTCAGACTGCTAACACTTCCTGTTTAGAGGCTGTCTAACAGTTGTTGAAGAAGCGTGTGTTTGGGAGCATCCCTAGGCTAAGATAGGTAAGAGGGTCGGTCCAAAGACAACAGCTGTTGTGTCAAAAGGTGAGGCATTTTGCATTTAACAAGTCTGGAGGCCTTTGTTCCAATCTATAATCTATTTCCCTGTATACCATTTTCTTCTTATCCTTGTCCTCCACCTTCATGATCATATCATTGTTCTCCTTCACCAATCCACTTTCCTCCCTCTGATTACTGCTCTCTTTACACCCCTATCTCTGAATTTTTACCCTGTATCATCACAATCCAATTCTTATCTCTTTTATCCCTTTGTTTTGTTCTCCATCCTTTCACACAGCCTCCACCTCTCCATCCTCCGACATCATATACCCACAAATAGAGCCATCTCTGCCGTGATTCCTCCCACCTCCAGGCCTCAGTGCAATTGGTTAATGGGACCCTGAAAATTCCAGTGAGAGCCCTCGGGGGCCTAAGGCAGCAAAGACTAGGGGATAGTCACCTGCACTTCCTGTGTGCACGGGACTGTATGTGTGTTCTGGCCATAAGAGACAGCGGGAGGTAAGGGAACATTTGAACAAACTAATAAACACAATGAATGACTGGCTGTTGAGGGAACAGTTCGACTTCCTGGAAACATATTTGCAGGTGGTTAGCGTAGCTTAGTAGACAGACTGGAAACAGGGGAAAGAGCTAGCCTGACTCAAAGTAAAAAAGTAAAAAAAATAAACCTACTAACACCTCTTAAGCTCACTAATTAAGATTAATTAACACTCTGTAAGTGTAAGAGCCACGTGTTGTGGTTTCATGGGGGATCTCGTCAGCACCTTAAGGCTGCCAGGCAACCAGCGGAAGAAACACTTTAGAAAAACAACAAAATATCATTTTCACATTTCGTTTTTTGTGCAGATTAAACAAACAAGATACAACATGTTCGTTATTTTAATAATCTTTATGCTAATCTAAACAAAGGTCTGTCTGTCTGTCTGTCTGTCTGTCTGCTTTCTTACATTAACTTTCAGTTATACAAGTCAGACTGCATGTTTCCTTAGTGTTTCCCAAGCAGGCGTGCTCCATCCAGTAAGCAGTGCCAGCTCACCTTCCTTTCCTCTCAGACCTCACTAGCACAGGATATTCCAGCTTGCAAAATGAGTGCAGACGAATGTGGGGGAGGAAAAGTCCGAAGCCTCTCCTATTTCCGAAATCTAACTCTGATGTACCGTATTCTTGAACGTTTTGTGCGTTGCTATTGAGGCGAGACAAACAGGATGAATCTAGTATGATACAGCACACCGGGCAGGCAGGTGGTCATGTTTCACAAGAACCGCTAGAAGACAGACCAGCAACCGAAAGCATCTAGTTGATTGCCTAATGGGGAAAACAGGAATGATGATGAACATTTTGCACAATGACTTATTTCTGGTGCTGTGCTGATATAATAATAACGGTTGACATTTTAAGAACACATCGTTCTTCTGCCTGTAGCGATGTACAATCCTTTATGGCTCAGGGAGCTGGCTGTGCTAAGTGGCTCTGTGATTAAAGAGAAAATTCATAAAGGTTGTTGTAGGCAAGTTGTTGTTGCGTGGCACATTTCATCTGTCTACAAATAATGACGACCCGAAAAGACCATTCAGTACCCACACTCTGTACTGCTGGTGTTAACAGCAATAATCACTCTGCTGACAGCGAGTTCTTGGAGTTTTTGTCGTTTTCTTCTTTCACAAATGACCAAAAGCAGAATTCCTCAGCGCCACCGAAAAGAAGCTTCATTTATCACATGTACAGTGTTGCCGCTGTTTCTGTGTAGGGAACGCTCAGTATCATCTGACTTCTGCATGATTTGAACATGACACGCTAATTGACACAGGTGCAGACATGTGAGTTTTCTATGGGACAGAAAAGACCAGATGTTCATATAAAGCGATCACTAATACAATACAATACACAATACACTAATAATCTTGTAGAGATGCAGAGAGAATCTTGTTCATCGCTACATCCGACAACTTTCACAGCCACATAGTCATCTGAACCATTAGTAATCTAAAAATATGTGTTATAGTCGCCTTACAGTGTGAAAGGCTGTAAAGTAATCCAACCTGAGCTCACTGAGCTAATGAACAGAGAGCTAGTGTGCAGGGTCCTGTGCGTGTGTCTGCATTTTAAAGAAGTCTACACCCTCAGGGTTGAAAAAATAGCCCCCCGAAGAGAACGCAGAGCTCTTCTGTTATGACAGGAGGGAAAAGCAGAGGAGAATTCAAACACACTCACACACATACGTCCTCTGTGGGCCGCCAAAATGTGGAGCAAAAATCACAGGCTGTCAAGCTGTGTTTACTGTGTTCTCTTTACCTGGAGGACTATCTTCTCTTGGTCCTCCCCACCTCTCATCCTCCCTCCTTCACAAATACATCTCTTTTCTGTTCCCCCCCCCTCAAACACAAGACAACTAGAACTTGTCTTGACTGGCTGATAGTGCTGTGGGAAAAAAAAAAAAAGAAAACTGTTTGTGTCTGTTTCTGGAATATAAAGTGTGAATTTATGTCGATCAAAGAGCAATCTGTCAGAAAAGAGATTTTTTTTATTTATTTTGTCAGAAGGCATAGTCTCATTAGTGGTATATCGGACTCCCAGCTGGACAGTGAACCATGTAATGGAGGTCACGGCGGAGGCCCACCCAGGCACACACTGTATTACAGGCACAGCTTTGAATTGCCAAGATTTATGGCTCCGTTTAAAAAAACGTATGCTGGTGTGAGACAGGCAGAGCTCGAGATGGGGAGGGAGTGTTTCCTCGTGTGTGTGCACAGAGACTTTAATGTGTTAACACTGAACTGAGAGGACAGCGCTGGACTTTTGACCCCTGAGAATGCGTTATTTACTCAGCGCAGGGATGATGGGGTGATAAAGAGGTGCTGCTCCGTCTCCTTCTTGGAGCGACTCTGCAGACCCGAGGGAGTAAAGAAGTGCCATTTCGACCAACAACAACCACTGGCGCAAATACAGTCAACAGTCACTTAACTCTGTGCTAACACTGAACCTCCATCTAAAGTGAACTGTGGGCTGATAGCAAACAGAGGCCTGAATTTATACCAGAATTCAGGATTAACACAGTTTTTAAGTTTTTCAAATATGGAACTAACCTCTCAAGTTTTGTAAGGTATAGTAAACAGCGTAAACATATAGATAGTTTGCAGCACTACAACCCACAGTTGCCTTGAACACAAAAAAACAAGAATTCTATATTTGACCCTGTTCAAGTGAGGGGCAGAGGGGCTCTGCTTCATGTTTAGTTTGGCACATGCATGCCTTTGTCTGCAGTGTGTTAAGGGAAAGCAGAGGAGGAGGAGGAGGAGGAGAAGAGCGGGGTGCAGAAGGAGGAAGTTTGTGTTTGTGCAGAGGGCGACACAGCAGCAACATTCCTGAGATCCTGAGACACACAGATGTGCAGCAGACACCCTGAGCAGGCTCGGTGTCAGTCGATAACGTTTCTAATGCGACAAGCTCTTTGAGAGGGCTTCGCCCCGAAAAAATACAGATTGCACAAGGCGCACGTTGAATAACGGGATCAGTTTATTGGCAAAGTTGTCGCTGACTGAATAATTTCTGCATGTTTTTCAGATCTGAGGGCTACAGGTGCGTCTCCTCAGATCTGTTCAGTACATTATTTATTCTCATTCCTTGTGCTTTATTGCTTGTGCTATATAACTGTTGTTATATCATATCCAGACTCTGGAATTCCAAAGTGCGATGCTAGGCTGCTTTCAAATATTTTTGTCAAACTCTGGGTAGAACAAAAGTTACAATAGCAAAACAAACCAAATGCATGCTAGAGAAACATGGTAACATTACGACACAATTCACTTTCTAACCATGACAATATGCGCTCTTTCAGTTCTATTCTAACTATGCTTCCTTGCACATACTGTCTGCTGTGTGTTGACAGGCTGTTTTTAAGGGTGAGTGGTGGCAGTGATCTATAGTTCCTCAGCTATTTCCCCCCAAAAAACGTTCCTTGGCTCTGGCTTGTAATCTGAGTTGATATCTATGGATTTAGGGGGATTAGCCTGCACCTGTCCCCCTGTTATTGGACTCTTGGGTGCTCAGAGGCACCATGTCATCTGGCCCGTCTCCATGATTCACCGGGCTACGGGGAGAAACAGAGGGTAGACAAGGACACAGGCTTCCAGGCACGCGGCTAAGATCAGAAAGTAATCCTGGGTTAAACACTGAGATGATGTGGAGAGATCCGGCGCTTTCACTTCGCTGCTTGATTGCTATATTAACTGTCTCTACCCTCCATCTCATGTCTTTGATCCTCATTATATGATCTCAGAGGCAAACTGATTACATTTTCACTTCTCATCCGCGAATACAGAACTATGCCGTAAAGAACGGCACAGAAATACTTCTACTTTGAGTTAATTCCTAGTTTTATCTCAAATGTACTCCTGCACCTTGGCCTGATTGTGTATGCTGAAAATTAAGGCAACAGATCAAAGCATAAAGGTTCCCTGTGTCGATTAGTGGGGCTTTTGTTTTACTAAAACATGACCTTAATCTCAGCGAGGATGCGCAAGCACAAACTACAAAAACAGATCAAAGGGGCTAATCTGTTTGAGAGAAAACAGGAAAAGTACTGCTTAGCTCTAAATCTCTCCGTTTCTCTCCGTCGTGTTAATATTTAAAGTAGATTAACACCTTGAGACAAAATAATTAATGTGCTGAGGTGTAAATGTGGCTTAGGCATCGGAAAACTGAGTCACTGTGACCGTCTCTGTTGTTCTGGCTGGGTTTCCCATCTATCAGCCACATTTCTGCCCTCACTTCCCATCAGCGCACGCAGATGAAACTCTGGCTACATCATAAACAGCCTGACAAGGGAAAAAAAACAACAAAAAAAAAAAACGGTGCGTGACGCGATAGCACGGATCAAAAGTGTTTCTTGGTAATGACCCATTGAGAATAATGATTACGTGCAATAACTGTCAGCGGTAATGCATTATTGAGTTGTTATTGAGTGGTTCAAACACTTTCTTGCAAGCTGCTGGCAGTAACTGTTTCTTCACCGTTTGAGCAGCTGCTACTTTTGCTTTTGTTGCTGCATGCTTCTCACTGGAACATATAGGCAGGGAAAGTACCTCTTACTTCTTTGGACACAACGTGCTGAATGTATTAAAACTATTGATGCTGTTAACTATTTATATTATTGCTCGAATTTCTTTTTCTGTAATTGTCTCTGGTTCTTTTCGCCACTTAACTTCCTCTGCCAAGGTTTTTCTTCCTTTTCCTGTAATCTTTCCCTTTTTGTTTTGTTGAGTTCTTCCTTGTTTTAAGAGACTCAATCCATTGTTGATGTGGACCTATAAAGCCCACTGAGAGACCGTATGTGATATTGAGCTGTACAAAGACTTTACCCGACTAGTCTCCCCAACTGCAGCTGCTATCCTCATCCGCCTACATTTTTATCTTGATGTTTTATTTATGTAAGAAATCTTTAGCAGCAGAGTATTTCACTTGTAGAGGAATGGTTAGATATTCTGGGAAACACACGCTTTCTCAAAGAAAGTTAAATGAGGAGGTTGGTGCCACGCTTGTGTCAGTCTATTCAATATGAAGCTGAAGCCAGGAGAGGGTTGGTTTAGTTTAACATAAAGAGAGAAAAGTCTGGCTTCATCTGAAGGTCACAAAATCGACCACAATCACCTCCAAAGCTCACTGCTTAACGCTTTGCATGTCATTTGTTTAATTCATGCAGGTTGGTGAGTATTCAGAGACCCCAGAAAGTCACTGTGCCCAGTGATGAAAAAAGTCGGCCACTGCTTACAGCTCTTTTTAAACTTCTGTTTTGGTGCCATTGCTTACAGCTCTTTTTAAACTTCTGTTTTGGTGCATTAAGAATAAATGACCAGAAATACAAATAAATTATAGTTTAAGGTAATGGTTTAGAGTAGTATAAATACAGGTGACAGTTAATGCTATGGCTGAGTTAAAAGGTTAAAAAGTCTTTAGGACTGAGATATGAAACTGAAAAAATGGGCAAAAAATGGAAGACTGTATAAAGTCTTCAAAGTACAGAAGGAAAATTGTCTGTGTGTGTGTGTATGTTTATGCATTTGTAACACTGTAGCCAGCTGGTGTTTAGGTTGGTGTTGCCAGCTTTTAAGTGAAAGTATGGGTCAGCAAATAGTAAATTGAGATCAATGGAAAGAAAGGAAGAATGGCAAGTTATTTCTGCCAGGGAACAACCCTCGTGGGTTTGTGTTGTACACCTGGAGGAGGAAAAAACACAAACTGTGCATAAACACCACAGACAGCGGTCTACAAAGCGATATGATAGCCAGCAATAACAGATCAACCGAGCCAAGTTTTAATGTGCCTGACATGAGTCAAGACATAAGAGACAGAAACTGAACTTTGATAAAATCTATTTTCACAGACCTCATTTTTCCATCAAAATGTTTCTCTACGGGAAAGCAGAAAAGTTTACTAAAGCTAAGACAAGTTTTCTACGAGAAATGCAATTATATCTCTTATGTGTTATACAAAGACTGCCAACCTAGATAAAAATGAGACAAGATGATGAATTCTGTTCTGGTAAGCCACAGTGATGCATTCACAGGACAATTCAGAACAAAGAGTTTGATTGCATCAAGAGTTTGAAAAAAACACACCAGCATAACAAGTCAAATCAGACAATACCACTCTCTCTGTCTGCCATACTCTCTTTCAGATAAGGACTCATTTTACATGTTGCCAACCCCGGCGAAAGAAGGGGAAACATATCCAGAGTGAAGCGAGGGTGAACGGAACTGATATTAGATTTTCCATTCGCAGATAGTGACGAGCTGACATGCAAACACACGCATGCTGAAAAAACACATGAGCTCATGCAACTGCCGCCTGATCCTTCCCGGTATAGTAACTTCCTCAAGATAAACTCGTGGCTATGGTGTGAATAAAAATAACAATTTTAATACTGTGCTGCTGGGCTTCTCGAGTGAGACACACTTTAGCAATATCACATCACCTAGCTGCAGGCATGTGGAGCTGTTTACTCGAGAAAGTTTATTTTTCTCCTTATGAATCTTATTTCAATGGACTATAGAAAAACATGCACACACACTGAGGAGTTGACAATATGGCTCAAATCTTCGATCACTGCCTATGTAATACTACCGCAACACTAATGTGTACCGTGGTATAGTGCATTTCATGTGCCTGTGCATGACACAGACATGCAATAACTTTTTGTAAGTTTTTGTTATTGAATTGAGGGCAACAGAAACAAATTGCAAACAACATGCTAACAACATGCTAACATATTATCATCAGATTATGTCCGTTAGATCTGGAGCGACGTTAACATTCACTTGGAGACCTGCGTCTGGCCACCTGAGTAATGTAAATCTCTAGTTTCAGCTCTGTTTTGGTCACCACCACTAAAGAAAAATGTGTCTCTTTAGCCGCCAAATACTCACTAGCTGGTTGATAACCCGCTGCTGTCTGGTGCTGGACAGATCTGGTACAGTGGGTAAAAAAGCATGCATAAAAGATGCTAGTGAAGATCTTGATTGAGGGGAAATGCAGAGCCTGGTTGGTTCGTCACTACGAGTGATTCCTTTCACAAGTAAAGAACCATGTAATCAACTCTTAATGTACAAGTATTGATTATATCTTCTTAAATAGATGAGAAATACAACTCTGGAATATCAGCCACTTGTTGAATAGTATTACTTTTTACATTAAATTATTATAACAAAACTGCACATGAAGTAAACACAAAGACAGCTCCTATGCAGCTTCAATAATCACTTGTTGTCTTTTTATTCAATTACAACAATTCCTCTCCAGTCACGGGATTGGGTCAAATGACCATCTAATGAATGGACAAACCTTACAGTCTGCAGGAGGCACTCATATACAATGACGCACAGTTACCAGTTTAGAACAACCACAACTTCTTTTAACTATTTCATTACTAAAACTTCAAAATCAGAGCGTGTATTGGCCTTAAGAGCCACTTGTGGTCTTTTGCCTCATCTGGCATCAACCTCTCACTCCGCCTGTGTTTCACTGCGTTAATGTGTAGTGTGTGAAACTTTTTTGCTGTACTGAGTCTGCACTTAGCCACAAAGATCAAGGCTGAGTGTGTTTGCCTGTGTGCCTTTGTATATAACCCTGAATGCATGTGTGCGCGTGCTCTTTTGAGAAGTGAATGATACAGAAGGGAGACTTCAAAGCGCCTCTTTCATCAGCTGGAGAAGCAAAGTGAAGACATGAAAAAACAGGCACCTGCACGCTCCGATTGTCTCTCTCTGGACTGTGCCGGGCTTTGTCTGCCTCTTATCATAGACGAGTAACTGCACTTATATTGCAAGTCATTATTAAAAGAACACGAGCGAGGTTCAGTTCAGGTGAAAGTGAGTTTGATGGTTTTTCGGAGTTATTTGTCTCCAGAAAGTTCGCATCACATCCACAGCAACAGAGCAACAGATGTTGATTGTCTGCTGTTTAATATCTTGGTTGGCAAGTTACAGTGGTGTTGTTTGGGGAAAAAAAAAATCAATAGGCTGGAGATTTCAGGGATACTTCTTTTCTCTCAATTGAAGTAACTTGAGCTTAGCCTTGGGGGCAGACTTATCACTATAACCTTGCAGTTCAAATACTGCCTCCAGCAGTAAGTACAGGAGTACTGGGAGGCAAAAAAGCAGCAAAGTGAAGAAACAGAGTGCTTGAGGACACGGAATAACAGAAGAAGAAGTAGTTATGCAGTGCAGAAAACCAACTAACTGGCTTGAAGCGTTCGTTGGTTGCTAACAACAAAAATATACGCAGGCAAATTCGCCCTAACAGGGAGGAACTGAGACGAGATGGCGCTGGGCTGTGAGCTGTCAAGTGTTGGGTGAGGCAATCTGAGAGCAGCATCACCTTGTGAAGAATGACGCCAAACTGTCAAACTCACTCCGTCTCTCATGGACACACACACACACAACACTGTTGTCACGGGTCCTAAAAATAATATTACAGTAAAAGTAGCCCTCTTATTAACACCAAAACAGAAAAAAAACATTTGAAAAAGGGGACCCGCGTCTTCTCTTTCACAGTATGTAGCCTGCATGTGTGAAGAGAAATACTTTTTAAAACACAGTCGCTGACACAAATATGCACTTGCTAATGAGAATCAGAAACACAGTCCAAATTATTGTTGGCCTATTTGAGAGCTGTTTTATCAGTTACAGTATGTTGTAGAGACAGTTACTAGATCTGACTTGAGCCCTGTGGTGTATACAAGGCTGAAACTGCTGCATGCTGAACTTTTTAGCAGTAGTTGTAGTATTTATTACCCCTGCTGGCAGACGGCCTGGTGCGGCTGCGGGACCGGCTTCGCTGACGCTGCAGTCGGGACTTGCCCAGGAATCTGTAGTAGTATGAGGGTCTCCCGGATCCCTTCCTGGTGACCCCGGCCATGGTGCTAGTTTCCACTCGGAGGCCCGCTGAGAACAAGATATCTCAGCAGCACTGAAAGCAAGTCCGCTTGAGTGGCAGTGGTATCAGTGCAGACAAACTCCAGGCAAAGACCTCATGCGGTGCAACTCTATTTCTCACAAACTTACAAGTCCTCTTGCAGCCAATCGCGTCCACTTAAGTTAAAGTCCTCATGGATCGTGTTGTGATCGGATCCACTCCGCTGTTAGGGCATTTCCCATCCAAACCGATTGGAGAAAGAGAAGATTAAACCCCCAGACATCCACTTCTGCTAAACGCTCGTGCTCTGTCCCACAAGTTCAGGCTTCTGCTCCACCTTTGAAAACTCCCCTCCTCAAAGTTTCTCACAGCGAGATCCCAGAGGCATGATGTCCGGAATACTGTGTGAGTGTTGTATCCTGAATGACAGGAAAGCTGTTCCTGTTCCCAGTGGCAGAGTGCACTAAAGGAATTTTATGGACAAGTCAGGGCCGTCAGTCCCTCACTTTCATAAGACAGTAAAGGAGTCTCTTGTAACAGTTATATACATCCAAAACCAACATCTTCAACTCCTGTGTGAGTGTGTGTAACAAGCAGAGAGTATGCTATGTGGTTGAGAACAACAGGAGAAAAGTTTGGGCTGCATAGAAAACATGCGTAGATAAGCACTTCAGTGGAATGGAGTTAATAAGACAGCTATCAGACGACAGAACGTTTTACTTCCCTCCATCAACCAAACTAATCTGTTACAGGCTCGTAGATAAGACAGCATCTGATTAAGTAAACGAGTCTGGCAATGAAAAAAAAAAAAAAAAAGTCACCACCTCCCCAATCGTTGTTGACTCCTGATCCAGCCCGAGTCTGACTCATGTTCCATGTTTTGCAACGTCACCACTTTAATTTGCCTCCCTGGGCAAGAAAGGCATGGCAGGGAGTGACAGCCTATCAGAAGCAGATGTAAATAGGCAGTAAAGCATGTTCAAGAGCCAATCAGTGTGCCCTTAGGAGAGGGTCAGGCAGGCGGACCATAGTCCACAACGAGACATAAATGACACAGATGGACGACTGAGGGGACGAGTGTATGTGTGCACACTAGAGCTGAGTGATGTCAGTATTCTCATAAGGTGATTTTAACCTTACAAAACACTTAAAATAAGCAGAATACACTGTAAAAGGATAATAAGAAGCAATCTGATAAATCCAGACGTGAGAAAAATCTTAATATTCAAACTGCATTTATCAAGAGCACATAACTGTTTTCTCTTTTCTTTATGGTATAATGAGAATTTAAATGCAGCAGCAACATCTCAGGGCAGAATTTCTCAGTATAGGTGTCAGAGGAAGTCACAGTCAACAGTCAGCCAGCGCCACACACTTCTTCTATTTTGTCTCATGGTTACTAAGTAACGGAAATCCACTCTGAATCAAAGCAAAACCAGTGGGTGACTTTACATCAATTTGTCATCTAGTTTGCGAAAACAATTAATTGTGATTTTATTAATTAATGTTGAACAAATAATCAGCATTTGTGATATGATGTCACCTGATTGTCATTTGACACACTGATTCCTACTTACGTCCCACGTTTTCGTGTCTGATACAATAACCAACAACATCCTAGTGTTACCAAGAACCTTATTTTCAACTTGCAGGACATCCAGGATGGAGCTTAATGACAATATGTATGTTTATTCCTAAAAAACAATAAGGATTATATAATATGTAAATGTATGAAAAATAACTGAATCATAACTTCATTCACTGAGGAAGGCTATTCTATGTACATGAAAGCTCTGTAAAACTTTGAGTTTAGTGAAAGTTTTTTCAAAGGTTTACACTACAAAACTCCAAATGTACCAACAGCCCGACTGATGAGTGAAGTACAGAAATAAAACAACAATGACCACAAAGACTTTTCTAGGTAAAGATGCTCATACGTCAGCAAAAACACACAAACCATAAACAGCCTGAATAAAAAGCACACATTTGTATGTCTCCCGAGGCCCCAAGATAAATGAATTGATCCATCTTTCTTTCATACTCTCCCTCTGCATTGCGTTTCCTTTCCTCTATGGCTGCTCGCTTGTTCACTGTGCAGCCGCTTGTTACCAGTGAGAGTAGAGGGGACCATAACACTATATGCTCTGAGGGGTTTTTATCATTACCTCAGCCCATAAACTCACCACAGAATGAAGCAGTGTGTACATGCGTCTGTACGTCTCTAACATAGGCTGTTGACTGTTACCCTGGTCCCACAGAGGGTATTTAGAAGGACCATTAGTAGGTATACATCACTCGAGAGCGAGTCAGAGCCTCGTGCCAGGTAGCAGAGGGAAAGTAAAGGCCTTCGGGCTTCACACTGCTGCCGCGGGGCTTGTGAAACGCCCCAAAGACACTGTTAACATGTATTCTCTCTCTCGTGGAGAAATCATACAGATAATACACACAGTGCGTCTCAGTTTTAAGACCCTGCCTGTAATGTCAGATAAATACACACAGATTAGGGTTACAACTGAATTAGCCATTAGCCAACAGCAGCTCCAATTCATGTGCACAAAAGAGACACGTGTGAGGCCAGACTACTTTTTCAATTACAAAGCCGACAGATCTGTCTCGCCTCCATCATGGTCACCATGGGAATAGTTACCTACAAAGAGTGTTTTGTAAGACATGCCAGGAGCCTATAGAGAGGCACACTAGAGAATCGGGGTCGTGCAGAGTTCGCGTGCTGCTGCTGGCCTCATCTGGTTTGATGACAAAGACGCCAGTGAGCAGTGACTGGGCCAATAAAAGGTCAAGACAAAAAGGTGAGGTAAAACCACTGGCTTTTGTTTTAATGCGAATGCCAGCTGTGAACTCATGCAGGATGGGACAGGACCCGAACGAGCATCATCAGTGATTCCCACAATTGTCCATGGTCTGTAGTGTTGAATACCAGCTAAGACATTGGGCACAAGCAAAATTTATTTTATTTGTCCTATTTAAACACTAAGAATGAATTAGATTTATATACGAACAGTAAAATGCTTAATATTGTTTTGTCACTGTTGTTAACATGTACAACAGGTTAAAGGAAAAGTCTTGTCAAACATTTCCTTCATCACTACGAACATGGTAAGCTACTAATTGTAATTTATTTTGATTTAAATACACACACACACACACACACACACACAACACTATCCTGCTACCACTCATACTCACTCGAGGACCAAATGTATATCAATCCACCATCGAAAATAGTTGCCAAAAAACGCAACATTTACTTTTATTGAATAATAATAATTTGCTAATATCTGCAGTGCCCATATGTTTTATTATTCAGTGTTTTTAAAACACATAACATCTTCAGTAGAAAGCAGTGGGCTTGGAGCTGACTGTCTGACACATTGTTGGTTTTGGTATTTTTGTTCACAATGACAAAAGTTTTGAATATGTACGGCCCTATGCTTTGTCTAACATGGTGTTGTGTCTTTTTTACTTGAAAGCCCTTTGTACCTAAATACTCGAATGGGCTGTAATAAAGATAATACTGATTTGCGAGTTTATTTACACACTTTGATGGCACTGCTTCAGAACCAGGCATTCCCACTAGGTATTTAATAGCCCACTTTCCAGTCAGTCAGCACACTGAATTGCTATTTCACAGAGAGCAGAGTGGAAAAGGTTTTTGGAAACAACAAAGTCTTGCAGGCAGACACACTAATGATTTGAATATAAATATATCAAGATGAATGCATTTAGTTTACTGTTGTGATCAGCACAAGCCATCAACTGTGCAAAGAGAGTACAGAACCATCAGACAGGAGCCAAACACTGAGTGCCGTGTTTGCAAGCGAACTTGTGCACAGCCTAAGGGATGATATTACTTCCTGTTCCTCTGTATGGCCAAAAAAACAACAACAAAGGTTTAATGTAAAAATGTATTGCAGCATATGGAGCAAAATGATTCTGTTACTCAAACACAATAAAATCCTTCAAAGATTAGAGGAAAGAACACGACTGCTGGCGGTCATTTAAGACCAGGAAGAAAAAAAAATACCCTGGGATGTGGAGGATGTGAACAGAATTACTCGTCACACCAGGAATTGGAAGTAAAAGCAAAGATGTCTTACCTGTTGAGTAGACCAGTGGAAAGGGATTGTTGAATCCGCATGGCAGCAAACATAAAAGAAAAAAAAAAAGGGCAAGTTAGAGCAGCTGGTGCTTCCTTTCTGAGTTTAATTCGTTTCTCTGTAGCATGTATCTAAGGCTGACATGAAAAGAGTACTGGCACTTGAAAGAGCTTTGATGAAGTACGCACCTTTACATTACAAGAAAATGACATAATTGCAGACGCTATATATAGTATGTTCCTTTAACACGTGCTCAACGTGTTACTTATACCTACAACATACACCCACAGCCACACTAAAACTAAAATTAGATTATTACAAAATTCAGAAATGACAAAATACATCATTACAAATATACGACTGTAAACTGAAATGTCCCTTGACCAAGGACCAGGATCTAAAACATTGCTCAGAGGTGGCGGTGAGGTATCCAGCTGAGGGAAAAAATAGACCTAATTCCACTCTCAGAGCAAATAAAAAGACAGAGAGAGATGCATCGATTCTTAACACAGCTCACTCCATTGTCTCCAATGCGGATAGTGGGCCTCACATGGAAAGTGGCACATGCTGGCTATTACACCTGAAATATGGCCGGCCATTAGAGCAAAACACCTCGGAGGGGAGCCGCAGGGATTAGGCGGCTTTGAAATCACAGAGCAGACCAGCGTGTGATAAGAAAGGCATAAAGATTCAAGGATTGAGAGTCTGGACCAAAGTTGTTCGTCCGGAAATGACAAAATATATTAGTATGGATTACGAGCAGCAGATAAGACAAAATTGATAGCTACTGCTGGCTTGAAACTCCTTGGGCAGATAATAGTTTACCCTCTAAGAGACAACTTGACTTTATTATATATAATAAAGTGATGGCCGCTTTGGTGTAAACAGCGGCAAACTCACACAGATGTCAGACAGAGAACAGAGTGAGCAGTCATTTTCACTCGTTGGTGGTGCCGTTGAGCTGTATTTCATTAAACACAGAGGTGCTTCTAATATTTAGCCTAACCTCACTGAAATCAATGGGGTGGCATAACTCCCCTTCCTCCTGTCAGTTTATCGTTATTCAGCTCAACAACATCATAAACTGCAGCCTCCAAAATAACCATACAGTTTTATCAACACCTTTAAAACACTTTCAACGAAAAATGAACATTATAACCGTCATGGGGGGAGGATTTATTGTAGGTCTGTTTGTTATGAAACTGCATTAGTTTTAGCTAGTTGTGTCAAATAAACTGGCAGCTGAGTATATGTGGTACATGAAGATATACTCTAGATAGGGTTGCAACTATGGACAATAGCACTGCAGATTATTTTCTCAATCTTTTAGTCCTTATATATCAGAAGTAAGACAAAGAAAAGCAGATATTACTTTCTTCATGTTGGTCAATTAATAGACTAATAAGCTGTTTCAGCTCAACATTTAGAAACTATTCATAATGTACCTGAGCCATTAACTTACAACACAAGAACAGGTTGATTATGTGGAGCCCACGCATCTACATTTACATGCTGTGGAG
Organism: Scortum barcoo; assembly: GCA_023238725.1. Classification (NCBI taxonomy): domain Eukaryota; kingdom Metazoa; phylum Chordata; class Actinopteri; order Centrarchiformes; family Terapontidae; genus Scortum; species Scortum barcoo. The sequence goes on from CM041545.1 coordinate 11,711,063, forward strand.
CCTAATCCAGATCAAAGCTACATCAATACTGACCCCTTCTGGATCACATGGTAATGTGCAAGTGATGGTAACTGCACTGAGTTATGGCACTTCAGACTGCGCTGGAGCTGCTTGATGACTTTAACAGACGCAGACACACAACAGCGGGAACGATTGGGGATCATTGCACAACAGAACCAGCAGTTACTGAAACATGTTGCACCACACTGTGAAAACACTTCTAAAACCGAAATGACTACAGCTGCTCTACACTAGAATATTACCTTCAGTTCAGTTTTGTTGTTGTGGCTGGCTTTGATTATGCAGCAACGCAGTGAGAGAGTCAGACAACGGATAATCACGTGGTTTCACAGAAGATGTATTATCCACTTTTTCACCATGTTTTGGTGGAGAAAGGACAAACAGATAGGCAGAGAAATCCGCGACTCCCTTTTCTAATAGCAGATAAAAGATGTTTTCATCACAGAGAAACTTTGAGTGTTTGAGCGGATAAAAGGGATGCCCGTGAGAAGATCAAAGCCCATCTCAAATCTCTGGCTAGCTGAAGTGACATTTAACAAAAACAAAGACACTGCACAGAAAAATGCACTTACGTCAAGTATCATTATTAAAAAAAAAGATATACTAATCTGACTTTTAGACAAAACACTGCACTAAGTTTAGACCTTTAAATCAACTCAGGATGTTATCGCTGATTTTTTTCCCTAAATTGAAAGTAACCAAATATCTAAAAACAGAACTCCTTGCCGATAAATGGACGAAGAACATAAGATATCCTCTGCTCCACTGTGTCTGACTTTAAAGGTGGGCATACTTTAAAAGGGAATAAAGGAGACCAAGGTGCTTCACTTCATCATTGACCCATTTTGGTCCACTGAACCACTGAGAATCATCAAATTTTGATCAATGTCATACGAAAGGTTTAAGAAACTATTAAAGCACTTTTATGATATCACCTCAACCAGGAAGAGTTAACGGTGACGTGGTGGGCTGCAGACATTGTGTTTCACAGTAACATGTAAGATATTAATATCAAAATGTGTACGTTTCCTTATTATCAGCGTCCGTATGTGCGGCAAGGGTTACTTATCAAGACGGCTCTGAAAGGCCAGCCATCAAAGTCTGCCGGTATCAAATACTTTTCTCTCTGAGCACAGAGTTCGAAGATACCAACTAATACTCCTGCTGCTATAGTGACAGACGGGTGCCATCCATCCACGCCGTCTTTTCTTCCTCCTCTTATTCATGCCTCCCACTCCCTCTTGGCCCCAGAGTAAAGGCCAAATTGCAGAATGTCCCATCCCAAGCACAACTCATTATACAGGACTAGAGACTGACGGAGAACAGAGGAGTCTGTGTGACACTGTTGGCTGGAGAGGAACAGATACGCGAGATGGAGGAGGAGGGCGGACTCTTTCTCTTCTTCTTCGTTTTTTTTCTTTTGCTATGATTAAAAGGAATAAAGAGCGCAAATGAGGAGAGAGAGAGAGGGACGGAGAGATGAGAAAAAGGTCTCGCTAATGAAGCAACCACTCGAGGCGAGCACAGAAAGATCGCTTGCAATGTTTTCAAATCTAATATTAAATGTGCAACAAAGGCGGCCCGTTCGAAGGCTAGGTTAGGTTAAATGAATATATGTTAACTACATGCACCCTACACCGCATGAGACTGTCACCTGATAGTGTACACACGCTACATCACAACGACACCCAACAAGGGGATTTCCATTCTGTGATAAATATATTAAAAAATCATCTTCAAAATATTCAATATACAAAATGTTTCGTTATTGAGAATCCCAGATCAGACTGTTGATAACGCTTCTGCCACTTACGACCTGCCAGGAAAAAAAAAGAAAGAAAAGAAAAAAAAAGAAAAATCAGATAACAGCTAACATTCAGGCAGTCATCGTTTTCTGCAGGTGACTCACACTTATCCACGTTGGCTCATCTCTCTCACCCTTTCTCTATCACTCCCTGGCTTTCTGTCTATAAATAAAGTTCATCGTTATCTTCACTGCTAATCAGAGTTTCACATGAAAAGTGATGTGAAAAGCAACAAATATGAAAGCAAAGCACACCTGTAGGTGTGAAGTCAACTGCAGTCAGCATCCTGTTGCTCCAACTCCCTAGATGGAGCCCCCATCAGCCAAAACAGTGATGTGACACACAAGACTGAACACGATTGACAGGCATCATGTTTGTAGCTCACTGGCCCGCTTTATCAATCGCCATTTGTCTAGCTTTCACTGAGAGGCTCAACAATATGAGCAATGTGATGAAAACGCTAACAGCGAGTGAACTAGACAGAATATAACTAAGATGTGTTGCCTTTGTAGAGCTGTGAGTCTGTGTTGTGTTGTGTGCCGGTGGTGGCGTTAGTTTAGTGAACTCCACTGATTACAGCGATATGATCTCAAAGTAAACAGATTTTGCTGCGATTTCATTGCAATTAACGGATCAAAGAAATGACGACATCATTATGCTGATTTATGAAAAGGCTGAACTGATGCTTCGTCATGTCTGTCCGAAAGCCGACAGTCAATTTTTAAAATGCTTGTTTTCTGAATGGAGTTTGGATTGATCAGAACTTTGTAGCTGCTGCATCACCACTCAAAATAACTTCATCTACATTCTGTATAAATATGGAGTAGTATCACAAAGCTAAACAACTAGTGATGCACTGCTGATGAGAGTGAAGGAAAACTCAACCATCCTTAATATAGAAATATGTTACAAAAAATGCTTAATACAAGTAAATTATTACATACAGCTTCTTTAAGTTGACATCATTTGCTAGCTCACAGTTGCTGTAGTGTTATGTCACACAGAGCTTACTGGCGGTCTGGCTGTGTGGATTTAAGCTTAGTTTGTGGTCTCTCCTGAGGCTGTATACCTCCTTTCTTATCTCCCTCCTCCACTGGTGGAGGCTGCAGATCTTATAGGCCCCCATAGAAGCCCAAGACTGAAGCGCCCACCAGAGAGAAGATCCTGTAAGCTCGACGCCAACCAACACCATCTCTGTTTACTGAGGACCAGCTCATATTATACGATGCTCAACAACTCAAACAACACCAAGCCAATTCCAATTGATTTATACTTCATTTGCAAAATAAACATTACATACAGTAGCTGAATAATAAAGTGCCTAGAAATAGAGATATAACAATGTTAAGATCATTTTAACACTACTTAAAAAAAAACTAACCAAGGCTGACCTTAATATTATTTTGATACTTGATTAACTGTTTCCTGCTCTTTTTGATCAGCTCATTAATCACTTTGTGTTCAGGGAGTCTAACATCTTCAAATAGCGTTTTTTTGTTTGATCAAGTGTCCAAAGTCCAAAGATATTTCTGTATTATCACATTTAAAAAGCTGGAAGCAAAAATCTTTTGGCACTTCCTCTTGATTAATCACTGATAATCACAAAAGTAGGCGTTTAATTACTTCGTATTTCAGCACTAAACCTACTTATTATGTTTACCCTGTCTCACACTGACACACACGCACACGCAGTGAGGCCATGCCCGTCGCTCATCAAACAGACAATGTCAGGATTACAGAGTGAATAGCCGACGTTCTGTTGTTAACATTAAAGCGAGTGCTTACATGCGGAAAATCTGTTCCAATCAATTCTCTGGATATCAAATGAACAAGAGTCTGCCTCGCAAATACGCTGGGACTGGGCAAAACAGCAGGCACGGGAAAAGAACGAGACAGCACGGCTGGTCGCGCTCTATACAGTGGCCGCACACGCATCAGCATACTGACCTATAGATTGAGGATTCATTGATCCCGCTGGGGTGAGGGTATCACACATACAGTGTAATCTCCCCACTGGTTTTCACTGTCCATCTCCTTCGAGTAATCCCGTTCTTATTTAATCTACGTGCCAGCTCCCCTTTAAATCCCAGTTCAAATAACACGCTGTGGGAGAAGGATGGAAGGGAAAAAACAGCAGAAAGTGGGTGCTGTACTGTGTTAAGGGGCTTTTCAGAAACTTGCCAATGTTCCAAATCACCTAAACAGTCTGCTGTTACAAGATCGGGGGTAGTTTCTGGCTACAAAACAAGGACAAAACTCACATCTGCTATCTTAAACAATCCCATAAACTGAACATTTATTTGAACACTATGTACTGAAAAACTTGGTGGCTCTGTGAGCGTCAATATTCATTTTTGGTTGTTTTTCTGACATCCAGCCTGCTTCACAGCAGCTGCCTGTAAACTGAGTTTATACAAGGTGCTGAAATACTTCGCCCAGAATCGATGCTGATTCATCTTCACGTAAGGCATGTGTAATGGTCTGTGCTCTGACAGGATAGGCTGTAAAGATGCAGAAAAAAGAATTAGAGGACAGAGAGAGCCAGGAAGCTGGTTTTATAGGTAACGAAACATGTCATTACAGAAGTGGGACTGTAGTGCTTCAATTATCCTCCTCTTAGTTCATTCCTAAGCGTTTTATTGCTGCTCTTTATAATGTCCCCCTCTCTTTGTACATGTAAGGAAGAATCACCATTTCTTTTCCTTTAATTGCTCACTTTCCTTTCTTTGCTCAGGCTCCCACTCGCACCAAACTCTGGCGTAACAAAGTGAATGTGGGACAAAACAAAACACGCCTGTGCTCGACACGTTGACGTGGCATTGAACTGAGTGGATTACTTAAATACCTGCATGTCTCATAATATCTGATCTTGTTTCCCCCTGTTAAATTTAGTAATACTTCATGTTCTTGAAACTGGGATTTGTGGAATTCAGTCGCAGCCCACTTAAGGGTCGTTACTTCCCATTCAGCCACAGAGACTCCATTGTCACATGAACAATAGGCATAATTTGTTAAATGGCCATGTGAAATTTAAGTGGCCCACAGAGTGAGGCTAAGGAGGGGTGACTAGGGATTTGGCAGCAATACAGGCAATACCGAGGCTGGTAATTGATGGTACTGTAAAATGTCTCTATGCATCAACGGCTGACCTTTGATACGTGCAAATGTGCTGACACTTAATTGAGCTCTCACCTGCTTGTACACACTCTGGCATGTGAGCACCCGCTTGCATCTCTCTAACTGTAGTGACCAAAGTGAGTCGGTGTACTGCAAAGATTACTACACACGAACGCACAAATGAACAAACACATACAGAGGCTGGATCTCACAAAGGCAAACATACAATCATGTTGTGCCGTACAATGGAGATGAGTCAACGGATTAAATGGGAGATTTGTGAGGAAGGGGAGCTCTTGCTCATTGAGGTTGGAGGGTTGCGTTCAGGTCGATCGACAGTTTGGACTATTATTCAGTAGAAAGTAGCTCCAATTATAGTTGCAGACATTGTGCTCTGTGGATGTCCGGAGCAACATTGGCACTGTTTCAGGAGAAAGGTTTCCATTCACAGCCAGTGAAAATTCAGAGACAAACATCTCACATTTCAAATCAAACTAACTTTATAGCCAGACACAGACATGTGTGGGGGGGGGAAGGTTCAGTGAAGTCCCATTAGACAATAATACAACACTCCAAATATAATGTATATGTCTCTAGACAAATACACTGCCCATGCTGAGCGATTTAATTTATGGTTCAGGAAACAGTGAAATTCCTGTCCATGCATAAAATAGACATACCTTTGCACTGAGGCAACTGCAGTATTTACAGTAACTTAGAAGCTTGGTGTAATAAATAGTCTTTTTAATATTAGGCCAACAATCTGTTGCATTTTTTTTTTAGTTTACTTACTTACAAGTCCCATGCTTGCAGTCAAGGCGAACTACAGCAAATGTTACAGCATTTAAGAAGCAACACTGCAAACTCTCTGTAATAATCCACTTGATACAGCAGCCCTGATATACTCCGACGCTCGGTTCCGATTTTTTACAATATGAACGTGTAATCTGACCATAACAGCTTACATGTTTGCCGTACAGAAAAGCATTTCAGTTACTAAAGCCACCCTAAGATCACAATGCCACAGCAGAAGATTTTAATTATTCATGAAGTTGCCATTGCTGTAAAACGGAGGCACCAAAATCAACGCTGTTGCTGTGCAAAGGCTACATCTATTTACTGATGTCAAAGAAAAAGAGCTCACATTGTGCATTTGTTTGGTTGCAATATAAAAGTTACTCTATTTTTAGGTGCTTGTTTTGTATAAGTATGAAAGACCAGTTCAGCAAACAGCATCACTCCTTTCCTCTTCTCCTGTATTTGTTAAGATTAAGGCAGTACAGACAAACACTTTAGACAAAGAAGTGAAGACAAAGAGGTGCTTCTGTCAGTTTGGGAAAACCTTAAAGCTTTAAACAGCTGATGGAGGTGAGCTGCACCTTTTCAGTGCCCGATTCTGTGGAAACATTTTTGGCGTTCTGACTTCAGTTGCTAACAAGTCCACACACACACAGAAAAAGACACACACAAACGGGCTGAAACCTGAAGTGAAACAAACAGGCGGCTAAAGTAAATTCAGTTTTTCTGCTGAACACCACCTGTCGGTGAAGACATCTATCGCCGATCAGCAACACTTTATCCGGTGTGGGAACCCACATCTGAGCTATAAACAGCAATCTTACTGTCTCTCTCTCTCTCCGATGCACAGGCAGAGACACATTGTGGGTGTGTTTGTGTGCGTGTGTCCTTCCACAGATGAAATAACAGTCTGAGAGTGAGGCCAGAGGGAGGAAACGGACAGATCTGGACACCTTCAGACACTTCACTCTGGCACTGTACCTTTTCCACAAATTGTTGCAGCCCCAATGACAAAAGGTGCAACTTCTGCCTGTCTCTGTGTGTGTGTGTGTGTGTGTGTGTGTTTGTATACGCATGCGCCATTACTATATGTGAGTAGTAGCTGTTCAGAGAGATCGAGGGCAGGACACAGGAGGAGTAAACTATCTGGGACAGTGCAGTCTTCACCAGTTGGTTGTACAAAGACAATGACAAGCAGCTCGACTGTGGCTTAGTGTGAAAATCAGGTTACATAACCTCAGTTTTAAACTCTGTACTACAATATCTGCAGACTTTGCTATAAACTTCAACACTAATTGTTGTTTAATCACTGATTTGTCATCAAAAAACACAGTTGTGTTTTGTTGAGAGTGTGTGTGTGTGTGACGGGTCAAAGTGGGAGGTGGAGAGTTATGCGACAGGACGTGAGGTAAGTTGGAGGGAAGGGGGAACCTTTGGGAGTGGAGCTCATTTTCCCCTCTTTCCTGTTTTCTGTTTTGTCTCAGGCCACTTTCTTACATCATCACCCTTTCTCTCACTCCCACGGCGTGTGTGTGCGTGTTTAACTGAGAGACCGCTGTAAGATAAACTGACAGAGAGGACTGATAAACAGAGAACTTGAATATTTTCCTTCATAAGTACAATCATCCATCACGAAAGGTGTGTTCAGAAAGTGTCACGTGTGTATCTTAAATAATGCTATCTGGACGCAGTTTCTCATGCGTAAAGAAAACAAAACCATCCTTACAGTCTGGGACTGCAAGAGGAAATAAAATAATGTACCGCTATAGTAAGTCCAGGAAACGTGTTCAGTCTACATATTAATCAGTCTCTATCAGGAAGCAGCATGAGTCTTTTTGTTGGTTTCAGACTGAAGAACATCGACCACTCCACTTGGTGGTTGCCATAGAAACAATAAAAGCCTTGTGATGGGTTGCCTATAAGAAGCACTAGTTAAAAGGTTCAGGTCATTGAACAGGTGGGCCTTTTTTGCAGAGCGATTGGATAAGAAAGGTCAGGATGTCAGGAGGGTGTTTTGCCCCCAGAGTTAGTCCCAATCACCCCAAAGTCCTTATGTCTGTATGTAAAATCTATATTGGAGCGCTACACTTTTTTGTTTTCTTTAATAATTAATTGCTCTGTGAAAGCGCTGCAGGCCTCAGATCTTTTCAGATGAACCCTCACTGCCCCACCAGCCTAGGATGAATATTTATTAGTTTGATGGTTGTTTCTTTGGCATCTCTGAAAGCTCAGTGACAAGTTAGCGAGACTTGAATCTCAAGTTCAAGGAGCTTTTCATCCCCGGTGCCTCATAAATTAGAAAACAGTCAAAGGTGCACGTGGATTGCAATAGAACGGCAGCACTGAAGCTGAACAACTTTGTCAAGCCTTTTTCTTCGAGGGCCGTGTAAATATGTTGTCCACGCTGGGTCTTTCAGGGGTCAAGCTGCGTATTCTTGGGGCTGCGGTGGAAGAACCAAAGCATGCAAACTGCGTGCTCTTTTCTGCACTCCACTTTCATTTTGTTTTGACAGCCAGGGGCCTGGTCCACTGCTGGGCTTTTGTCTCCACAGATTTTATTGGTTACCAGTGTGTCTGGAAGTCTGTGATGAAAGGCTGTTTATCTGCACATCGATGTCAAGGCAGATTTGAAAGGAGGGAGGGGAAAAATATAAAAAGGCAAGAAACTAGAACAGTACAGAATCCTCATTTGCATTGCTGTGGAATGATTTCACAGAGAATATTTCAAGTTTACTACTAAAGAGGACCTGAGGTTTACTATGACTTATTTTACTCTTTTGGCTCCTTTTGGTAATAACAATATTGCACATTGCATATTCCTGGTGCTACTTTGACTTTACATAGCTGTTAGCGCACAATGTTTTCCTGCTTGTATAATCTGGCAATATTGGTAGGTTATTTACAACTGTCTGGCTCATGGTTCGCTGTCACTGTGTTTCCAGATCTTTGCAAAATAAAATGATGGCCAAAACTACGAAAGAAAGATCCAAGTTCCAATAAACCTGAATTATGCTTTAAAATGTTACCTACTAAAACCTGAAATAAATCTTACCCTAAAAAAGGAGAGAGAGACATGCAGTATAATCAACATCGTATAAGTAGCACACAGACCTACTAAACTTTTTAAACTAGACGCTGAAGCACTGCTGGAGGGCCACAGGCAAGACACCTGAAATATTTGCTCTGTTATCTCTCAGCTCACTGAAAAACTCAATGGGTGGTCCAGATCCTTGTGATGGCGTACACAAAAAACGTCACACCTTTACATGCACACACCACAAATGAATGCTACCATCACAAATGTACACAATGTCACAGAATATCAACTCCTTGTGAGATATTTATGCCTCTGAATTGTCTAGTTAATATTACTGGCGCAGCAATGCTGCTATTAAGCCCACACATGATGTGGAAATGGATATGACTCATTGCCTTAGCAATTCATTTAAATATTGTTTTATTGAAACTTTACCACATTATTATACCATCATTAGTTTGGCAACAATATTTAACATTTTAAATCCCCCTTCTTGCATAATTTCTGCAGTTTTGCACAGCTCAGATTTATTAATATGTGAACTTGAACAAGACTTTGAATTAAAAAAACAGAAAAGAGACAGACAGAAATGATTTCATCCAGAGAAAAAAAACTCTGCTGAACAGACAGTGAATAATGGAACAACTTCTGGGACATTAATGAAAGCCACCATTGTAACTGTACTGAGATATGAGAGCATTTTCTGAATCGCAGTTCCAAGTGTGATTTAAATAAAAGTCATTTGGATGAAGTATGTCAAACAAAGACAGAATTAAATTAAATCAACAAACTTCCAAAAGGCTCAGTTGTCACAGCTTTAGACCATTTGTGTATACTGATTTTATAGAGCGAGTCTTCAATACCACCATAAACGCACTGACAATATAGGGGCATCTGCTTGTAACTACATCTGCATGCAGCTCGGTGGCATACAACATACGTGCTGACACTGCAATGTGCACAGTCAAATTTTAAGCCTATGTGAATACAACCAGACACGCAGTGAGCCCATACATCCGTTTCTCTGGCGGCTGTGCACGTCAAAGAGCTCAGTCGGGGTTAGAGCAGTCGTTGAGGGCCACATCTGCTGAGAGGGGCCTCAGAATTCAATTATTAACAACTACATATGGACTCCAGCTGGATTAATAATGAGAGTCAATATATCAACCAAAATTATTATAGCGCCTCAAGGTCCTCTTCACTCATTCATGTACACACCTACATACGAATCACACAGCTTACAGAGAGCTAATATGTGCAGTGTTATATTGTGTGTCTATAACAAACAGGTGGAAAGATACACTCGTGAAAGCTGAAAGTTTGCCTCAGTGAAGGTACTAGCACCAAAGTCCAACATGAAAAGAGTTCCTCCTCTTAGGAGTGAAAATCTCGCACAACACAACACAACACAACAATAAAATCAAGAATCGTCCACACAAACCACCACACCTTTGCAGAAAAAAGACTTATTTCTTCAAATGTGTCATTTAATTCAATACAGATCTCCACGTTTATTGTACAACTCTGTTCCCCAGGTAGTGAGCAGTGGGAGTAATTTGTTGTGTGTTTTGGGGAAGCAAAACAAAGAATTAAGATCCACAAAAAGCCTGTGTTTTCGTGGCCCTGAATTCAGATTTTAAGCACTTAATTGCTACAACAAAGACACAATGAATGATTCTCCACAGTCGTCATTAGTGGTCCACGGGAGAAAAAACAATGAAATGAGTAGGTGATTTTGATCTTAATGAGCAATGAGCACCCTTTTGCACACATACGCACATTCACACACTCACACACACACACACACGCTACAGCTGCAATAGCCACATGCCCAAACCTGCAATCTAAGTGAAATTGAGACACACTCTTAACAGATCATTTATCTCAAACATGACGACACAGAGAGGGTATGCGTCTATAGATGCACAAAATGAACGCTGCGAAACACATGTACATAATTGTACAGTATGCCAACAAACACCCCCTAGACCTCCTCTACTCCCCAAACCCAAAATCCACACACACACACACAGACATACACAGTGAAACGACCCCTGTATATTGCTGTCAAACACATATCAAAATCCCTTCTGTTGTCAGTGATTTATGACTAACTAATTACATAGCTGTTCTTCAGAGAGCGAAGGGAGGGGAAGAAAGCTGGAGGGAGAGTGGGGGAAATGAGGGCAGGTCCTGTGCTACTAAAACTATGAAAGCCACGGTAAAGTGTTTGTGAGGAGGAGACACAACGGGCAGAATTAAAAAGATTTTGATCTTGAAATACAAAGAACTGTCACCAACCTTGTATACATAGACATAAACAACATGTTAAATAATTAACCATCGCTACTGAGTTAGTTTGAAAATCACAAAAGTCCTGTGTGCTGTTCTCTCAATCGTACCTTGTAATGTGGTTAGTGTTGGGGTAATGTAATGTAATTTGGCCACAAATCCTAATAAACAACAGTTTTAAGGTCTTGTATTTAGGTCACATATATCGAGTGTTAGTAAAGGGCAAACGTCTAATCAAATCAGTCTCTATCATCAGTTTGCCCGTCAGAGAAAATGCAGCTGGAGTGTGATCTTGGATTTCACAATCATCGAAACAACTAAACAAGTATGTTCAAGACAAGAGATGCTAATCTTGAATCTTACATTAAATGTGTTTTTTGATGACAGTTTCATAACAGCTCTGTTGTTGTTCACTAAAAAAAGGTCACTCTTCATTCAACACACCGAAGCCTACATTCAACACCACTGGAATAGAGATTTACGGAAGAGGGGGGAGAGAGCGGCAGAGATAGCAGAGATATGTGAGCAATACTGGGATACTATTATCTCTTTAGCCAGTGTGGCAGCAGTTTATCACAGCAGTCAATCACCAAGTATTCACTATCTGTGAAGAACTCCTTCCACTTTCACTGCCTAAGAACACTTGGTCAGCTTCCACTGCCTGGACCGCCAGTGATAAAGATGTTACAAGGAGTGAGTGAGGAGACTTAACGGCAGATTATAATAGGTTGCATTTAATTTATCACTCTTTTCACCTCTATTAATCACCTTTTATTCAAACCAAAACTGTCATCCACTGAACTCAGCTGTAGTGGGTAACACAATATTGCAATTCTGGTGAGATGTTTCATTTAAAAGATCTATTCTTAAAATAATTGGTTAATTGGTAACAAATTAATAAGCCATTTCGATTATTACTAAATCTTAAAATGAGTTATTATTTTAAATGTAAAATATTCACTGGTTCCAGCTTCTCAAATGGGAAGATTTGATGTTTTTCTCTGTTGTATATCACTGCAAACTGAACAGCCATTAATCACCACAGGCACTGGCATTTTTCACTATTTTCACACATTTTATATACTAAAAACCTAAAACAACCAACAGATTAATTCAATTAAAAAAGAAACTATTTCTTGCAGCCCTTAACAAATCTACATCAATAAATGGACCACCAAGTTATCCAGCTGTACAACAGCTGTAATCTACAATTCCAGCAGAGTGTATTAATGCAGATCACTGATGACTCTGCCCCAACCTCGATGTCTTCTCTTATGATCCACACTGATCCTTGACTGGTGCTCTGGCTAACTCATCTTCCCCTCCAGTGACTCTGCCACCTTAGGAATGCCATTCCAGCCAGTCCATAATTCCCGCTCAGTGTTCCCAGTAATCCCTTTTCTCCGGCTGTTCTGAGCCTACTTCCTTCCCCACAGCTGCTGGCCGGCCCAGCTTGCTCTAATAATAGGACAACAATGCCCGCCCCACGCCCGGACACACTGCACTACTACTGAAGAGAGAAAAAAAAAGAAAAACCTACATCTTAAAAACTCTTTGAATGGAATCACAAATATTTTAAATGGTTTGCCCACACAACCTTACTCGAACAAACACGTTACTTTACACAGAAAGGTCATGAAATGTTTAATTAACGTAAATGTTTTAATGTCACTACGCTCACTGAGTCCAACTCTGAGAGAGTTTAGTGCTTGTGTGTGTGGGTAATAGTCTGCAGCATGTAAACACATGTTGGTGGAGGAATGGTGATGAGGCTGCACACTCGAGTGAGCTACTAGCTGTGGTAGAGGAGTCAGAGAAGACACTGTAATCACGCAGGAGCTGATAAATGAAGGCTGCACGCTCCCAAAGTAGCTAAACACCACCTTGTGCCTTTGCCAGTGTGTTGGAATAAGACAACTCCTCTAACACACACACACACAGAATAGGTTATGAATAAATGTCACATTTGTGTTGCATGGTCCTGTCAGAAAAGTAGCCCCAAGCTGGACACACAAAACACCATAGAAAAGGAGGCATTAATCAGAAAAAAAAAACTCTAGAGAGACTGAGAGCTGGACTGAGTTTTCTTTTCTCATCTTCTCTGCTGTCCCACTTGCAGAAGCGGAGCTCTGAATCACGTTATAGCCCTTTGTGTCTTTGAGCCTGACATTTTTCCAACAAGTCTTTTATCCTCTCATGTGTTTCTTCCTTAAAAAAAAAAAAAAAAAAAAGATAGTTTGCTTCTTTCTACCCCCTACTTTGCCTCTTTCTCTGACAGATCGGTGTGATTATGTTGCTTCCATGGCACGTGAAAAAACTCCCCCCACACCACACACCTCCTCCACTCTTTCAACCCCCCCCACACCCCTCCGTTTATTCCAACAACCCCGCAGAAAAGCTCACAAAACGTGTAACTCAGACCCCCTTTGACTCCCGCGGACTGGCTGGCCGGTGAAAGGAGAGGAATGCTAGTGCTCACCTCAGACAAGGTCCCACCGCCTCAGGGAAAGCAGAAGGAATATCATCCTCAGTCCGCACAGAAAACCAAGAGCAACAAGTTGTAACTACAGCGATTTCTCCTCCCCTCTCTCGCACTCCTGCTTCCTTACTCTGTTTCTCCCTCTGCTTTGCAGTCATTCAGGCTGCAGTGGACTGAGCAAGTATGTGGTGTGTGTCTGTGGGTGTGAAGTGTGTGTATGGTCCTGTGGACTCCTGCAGGGGTATTGACTCTTAGCAGGGTTCAGGTCCTCCCCTTTCTTAGGCTCACAGAGAGAGAGAGAAAGAAAAAAGGCTCACCCACACACACAAACAGAGGGCAGGAGAGTACCCCCTTTGTCTTTTGTTGCTTTCTCTCACTTCCCTTCTCTGGTGTCTGCAAATGTCTGTAACTCACTGCTCCACAACCCCTTTCATATAAGAAAGAGAATGGGAGTGAGTGTGTGTGTGTGTGTGTGTGTGTGTGTGTGTACAGAGGAAGCCGTCGTGCCTCAGTGCCCGGGGCCGGGAGGAGGAGGAGATGGAGGCGGGATTTAGACCTCAGAGAGCTGAATTCCTACATCACATCCAACCAATCAGAGGCCTTGTTGCGGTTGACCAAAATCCGGGGGCCAGGCCGGGCCTCACTACCACACTCCAGCTTTAAAGCATTAGTTTGCAATGCACTTTCTGCAGCAGTGTTGGGGGTGATTATTTGTGTTTTTATGTTGTATGCAACATTTCAGTATCAACATTCGGGAGAGAAATATTAAACCTGAAATAAAAAACCATGGGAACTACATCTATATGTTAGTCACGAAGGCAGTGTAAAGTGTTTGATCAGTGTTTGCTTTCTCTATGAGATAAAGTAATTAAGTAGCTAAATCAATCCATACAAACCTCTGGTAAAACTACAAAGGTAAAGGGTGTATGATCATAGACAGAAGCTGTGTAGAGATGTTTCCTTGTCTTTTCCCACATCCCTCCCTCCTTCCTGGACTCTCAGGTTTCGGCTGCTGTCCTTGGCCAGACATTTGTCAAGCGAGGCATTTGTCCACAGAAGTGACAGCAGCTCTCCCCCTCCTCCTGCTATTCACACCAGCTTACTTCTGGCCACTTCAACTTCAGCTCTTCCCTTTACATCTCTTGTTTCCTCACCACATTAAGTCACATTAAAGCCTAAGGGCCGGGTACTAAAAAAAGTCATGTGATGACCTTTTAGTAAACTGATAAATTGTTTTATGTATATTCAAATACAGTCTGCTGTCATTTGTCACCACAATGTTGTTACCGTAAATTGTCCTTGTGCCTTTGTGTCTGAAAATACACATTTTCACCATCAATACACATCTAAAACCATGCTAACAACACTGGAAGTCTGAGCTTAGCCACAGCAGTTCTTTACACAACATGCTAACATCAGGAAGCTCACATGATGATGTTTAACAGGTACAATGTGGACCATGTTCATCAGTTAGTTTTAGCATGTTGGCATGATAGTTATCACTAAACATAAAGTACAGCTGTGGCTGATATTATAGATATTTGGTTATAAACCAAAGAACTTAAACTGAAAATGAATGATGAATTGAAATTCTGCCCTAATGGTACAAAATGAAAAGTGAAGAGCTCACCGTTGTTAGAATTAATCTTGAGCTGGAAGTGAGTGCGTTTACAAAATTTCATGGGAACCCATGCAACATTTACAAAGACATTTCACTAAAAACCACAAATGTTAACCTCATGGTGGCACAGGATGAAAAGACAGAGGATCATCAGAGTCATCAGAAATCTGGGAACCACGAATGGTTTGTACCATATTTCATGGCAATCCATCCAACAGCTGATTAGATATTTTGGTCTGGTCTAAAGAGAGGGGCTGACAGACTGTTCTTAGTGTATTTACATTTATTTAGCCTTTAATAGACCATTCAGTTCTTTAATGAGCATGTTTGTGTTTAATGTAAACTCATTTCAACTGACTGATCTTACACTTAGTGTGATGACAAGATGTTTCCTTCATTTAACTTCTACTACATTAATATTGAAGCTAATTGTGATTGTAGTCACAGAGCATTAAGAGAGCCGACAGGTTAGAGTAAACTGATGACAGACAACTCCATGTTTCCTCCACATTTAATCCTGGCTTCCAAAACCAAAATGGAAACAGCCCTGTTTCCACACATATCCAGTAAATGTGAGATGATACAAATTGTTCTGGTGCTAAGGCAGCCTGAGACACTGTTGAGGATCAGATAAATATGTTGATGTATTACTTTCATATGTTTCTGGCTTGTGAGGCATTCAGCTATAAACTATAAACTCAACTATAAAATTCTCCAGTTCAACTTCGTCATGTGAGTTTGTCTTTGTTTGGCACCAGGAGACTGGCTTGATCATTTCCAAATTTCCAAAACAGTTTATGACAATTAGTGAGGCCTTTGTTCAAATGTTTTTTACTGAAAAGTGCCTTACTGCTTTAAATGCTGTGTTTTCTTTGCACTGATGAGACTAATTATTGCCATGTAAAATCCCATTCCCTTATGCTAAAATACTGGATGTGAAATGGGTTTAAGAATCTCTGCTGGTTACTAAACATGTTGCAACACACTGGTATACCAAGGAAACTGTTCTGTATTATGTTATGACATACAACCTACACTTTTGATGTAATATTCTGGCTGTGGTATGTCTTTTTATTATGACCAGTGAACTCCACTGTTTTGTGTGTGTTTCTCACCATGCCTGACAGCATTGAGTTACTACTGTAAATATAAGCTCTCTTATTTTATTTTCACACATCAGCTTTTTTTTTTTTGTCTGTTTTTTTTGTTGTTGAGAAGTAGTCCAATTAACAGGCCGGAGATTACAGAGGAGATTACTGAGCCCTCGGACTACAATTGGGAGACTTCAGCAGAGATTCCAGAGGAGACCTTTTTCCTTTTCCCACAGGGTACGGAGCCTGTTGCCTGCAGAAAGAAGGCTGCAAACCAAGGAGCGCTCACGTACTCACAGCTACTTCAAGTGCAGTAGGATTGATTTGTGCACCTACTTACAGCCTGGGGGTGGGGGGTACATACGGTTAACTTTTCTCATTCCAGTCCACCAGATAAGTTGAAGAACTTACTGAAGCTGCAGTTGCATTTATATTGAAACGTACACTCGAGTTTTTAGGTGCTCGGTCCCATCTTGTTATGTTTAATATATGACTTTGATTCCACAGCACTATGATGTGCTTCTATTTCACTGTGGTTACTCCAAAGTCTTCTTATTCTGGTCTGGTCTTCTTACTCTTGCATATTGCTCATTACTCACACTGTTCTCAGCAGTGACACATACTGTTTACATTAGCACGTGGTGGCCTGGTGGTTTAGAGCAGGCTGAGGTTAAACCAGTAAGACTACAATACTTGTTTAGGGTCTAATTCCACCTTCAACAAACAATTACCAGGAAAAAACACAGAAAAAGAGGGAGTGAGAGTTAAAAAAAGTGAACTGAAGTGAGTGAGTGAGTAGTTTGGTATGTGGGCTATAGAGTTACACTGGGACAAAAAGCAAAGCAGTGACGTCCACTCCTATAGACAACTCTGACACGCCTCTCCTTTTATCTTCCTCTCTGTTTGTCTCCCTCTCTGTCTCACTAATCCCCGCCCACCCCCACCCACTCCCCAACCACGTTCAACCTGTTGTTTGTCTATGGATAGATTTTTTTGTCTGAGCATGTAAAAGTCAGGTACTTGAGAAAGAAATTCTAATACATTTTTCAGATCCATGTCCCTTGAGAAGCAGCAGTTGTGTTACTGATGAAGCAAAGTTGAGAGCATGGTAGGAAAAACAGAGGATAAAACAGGATATACAGCAGAGATGAAGAAAAGACAGAGCAGTATACCAGCGACAGATTGGAAAGTGCCAGTGTGACAAAAGATCTGAACCATTAGTGACAAGCAGAGGAAACAAACAGGCTGTCTAATCTATATCTACAGCATCATGATGATATTCATATGCAAGTCATTCCATACTCAACAAAATGTTTGTGCTGAGGCCCAACTTAATGCACAACAAAATGACACTGCACTCCTCAAAAAGCTGAGTCAGAGAAAAATGAACTCAGTTAAAAAACAGCCAAACTACTTCAATTCAAATCAGAGTGTCTGGCTTGTGATTTATCTCTTGTGTCCTCTCTCCAGTAAAGGCAGAAAAATAAAGGAATGTGTATTTCAGTTGCAGGAGGAGCTGGACGCGGGACAGTCAGGAATGCCAACGACTGCCATTTTGGAGACAAAGGCACTTGTGTGCGGCACGTGGGGTCAGGCTGCTACCATGCCTACCATGCAGGCAAGTGCTTTTTGTGGAGGGATTCCAAGGAGAATTCAGCATATAAAAAGGCGTGAACGGGGGCATCCTGGGGCCCAGCGGGCTAACATGCATACCACAGACCTGCCAAGGACCCTGCTTCAGTCTGACCTTAAGTACAAATCATTCACTGACTCTGTCTCCATGTGTTTTCTGTCATTCTTTAGTATCAGCTATCTAATAATGAGAAAAATCAAAAGCCCCCAAAAAAGTGTGAGCGAGTACGTGGTCATAAACAGATCACTGTGTCATTTTCGGACACTAAATATCTCATTTTTGCTCTACTAATTTCCCCCATGCAACTGTTTTTTTCTGCTGCGCCGTAGCTCCCTCCATCACCAAAGCCTCCTCTGTATGTGCGATGAACGATTGTTATGTAACAGTTATGATTAGTTCTTCTAGCAGAATCCTTGATGATGCAGAGCCTTTTCTGATATATCTAGCAGCATTACATTTCAATGGTGAGTGAGTTCTTTGATGAAAGTGTCTCTGAACAATCGCCATTTCTTTTAATAAATTCAGAACGTGGAGTCACAATAATTGCTTGGATTATGACAGACAGCGATACTGTCTGTTGTAACTTTCTGCCCTATAGACTATTTCTTTAGATGTTCACATGTGGGAGTATACACAAACCGTGTGTGACACAGTGCCAAGTTTTGGCAGTTAACCTCTTGATCATAGATTCATTTAATTGTGATGGAGAAAAACAAGGCAGATTTACACCGAGATTTTAAATCAAAGATCTAAAAGTTTTATGTTGCTGCTTCTTCAAAGCTCTCATTTCAGGCTCAAATTACTGCATTTTCCCACCAGCGCTGGTGCTGAAATAAATACTCTGGTGCATCACACACAGATGTGTAACTGGGTAAACCACACACACAATGAGGAAGGATAAACAAAACACTGATTAAGATCAGTTTATCTTGCGAGTCTCCCATCCTACCATGATTAGTATCTCCCTGGAAAAAGGCTTAAGTCTGCTGATGTTCATGCTCCTCCTGACTTTACAGTTTCCTTTCAAATAGCCAAATGTCTTCCAGCTCCCTTCTCAGCTCATTCCCTCTCTGGCACTCTTTGCTCAGTGTGGGACCGGCACATTTACATAAGATTTACAGAGACATGAAAAGCACATTCTCAACATAAATTTGTTGTGAGCGTGTAACAAGCTCATGGTTGTGTTTGGCTCAGTTGCTGCCCCTTGCAGTCACTTCAACTTAGACACACATCACATACCTAGACAGCAAAACATACCATGGACACACAATGACACACTAACACGCACTCTAGCACCCCCCACACACTACATAACATACAGCAGAGGCACAATTTACATTTGTATACATGCTCCAATTTCCCTCAACTGTCTATTGTCTCATATATGTGTGTGTGTGTGTGTGTGTGTGTGTGTGTGTGTGTGTGTGTGTGTATATATATATATATATATATATATATATATATATATATATGCATGCATGGCTTTTCTCCGTCTCTTATCCCGCCCTATGCCCCTCCTCCCCTCTTCCCCGGCAGTGTGTTGACTGACAGTCTCTCATCAGGGAGGCTTTCTGACAAATGGGGCCAAATGGAGCCGTGCCACTGTTGCTGCTGGCCGCAACTCAGCTCTCCGAGGTTATTGCTTAGCTCTGCTCTTACACTGTTATTTATACCCACCATCACCAGCGGAGTTTTAAGTGTTTGATGAACTTTTCATGTGCCATCTCCTGTGTGGATCTCGCAGGAGAGGATCTTTTAGTTGACGATCTGTTATGATTTCTTGTAATCGGGTGTGAAAACTCTATTTCTGTGTCATAGAAATACACTTAGGAATTGTTATAATTCTGAATTCTGAGCAACTTGACAAGACTTCACATTTTCATAATAAAACTGCCAAAGTGGGGCAGATTGAGAAAAAACGGTGAAGAGATTCTTGCACTTTTAGAACAGATCACTTTTACTACTTCTTTTACAACAGAAACTATGCGTGAGAGCACTGAAGTCAGTAATGCCATTTTTTGACAGCACAATCCTTTTTAGAATCTCAAGAACTTTTAGTCTCAATCCTCTGAGTCTGATAGTGCTTTTTTCAGTGGGATAATAACCATCAAGGCAGGGTGCGTGATGTGAACGTCACAGATTGATCACACAAAACCAGCAATTATTTAGATTACAAACCATATGAGGTTGTAGTATCACTTTTAGTATCAATTTACTTTGATCTCACCAACACTTAAATGAGAGTTGTAAAGCTAAAGAGAAAATAGAGCGAGATAAAGAGAGGCAGGGCAAACTAATTTGAATTTATTTGCCAATTTCTTCACAGTGGTTACGCATCATAAACAAACAAATTACGCATTACAACACATGAAGAAACAGAACATGACAGGCAGTAGGCTGCTACTGTGGAGACAGACATCTTGGTGTGTCGTCCTCTGACTCCGGTCTCCTTTACAACACCCATCGCAAATCACACAATCGTAAATTACAAAGACTGACGAGATGACTTCAAACTCATCTATGCTTACTTTGTTAGTTCTCCCCAGGCAAAAATGATGTCTCAAACCAAGAAGTCACAGAGTTCTTCCTGAGTTTAGTTTTTGAGGCATCCACATTTCCTGAGGTAATTCGGCCAAAAACCAATTGAGGCAAAGAGGCACAAAAGCTTCCTGAATAGTTTCATCATACCAATTATGTGCTTCCAATTATGTTAGTTCTTCTCTGACAATTTCTAGCAGCAGGCTTTTCAAACTTGCAGCATAAATATGCTGATCACAGCAGACAGCTCTAGCTAGAGGAGTGAAAGCATCCCAAAATGCACTGAGGACGAATCAGGACCTGATTGTTCCAGCTACATTTGGACATTGTTAGGTCAGGGACTCATTTATCTAAATATGTAGTGTAGTGTCAACACAAATGCGTCCTTGACCTCACTGAAGGACCACCTAGTGAAGTTTGTGGTAAATATATATATATATATATATATAGCTCAACAAAGCTAGCAAACACAGACCACTGAGGTCTTCTCTCTCGCTGTGTGTCCTTCTGCATTTTCATGGCTCCTTTATTTGCTTTTCCTTTGTCATTTTGAGTTTTTCGGTATGGTGCTATCCATTATGCACGTAGCCGCAGCAATCCTCCTGTGTGGCTGTGTGTGATTTGTGTTTTTTTTTTTTTTTCTCTCTGTCCTCAGAAAGCAGCCACAGTTTTCCCCACAGATAAAGTCAAATATAGGCATGGAGGCAAAATCCCATTACAAGCAGCCACTTGAGATACATTTGAGAAGAATTTTAAAGCCAAGTGTGAAATGAAATCAGTCCTGACTGGATTAAGACACAATCTGAAGAGTTATAAAGTATTCTCTAATAAGCTTGTGGTTCAGTATTGATGAGAGGTGGAAAACCAGTTTATTTCAGTATAAGATGTGTATGTAAAGGTAATGTTTGGTTTCCATTTCAAAATAACATCCAACCCACAAATCAGAGGTCATCAGAGCTAGTTTAGTTAAAGCCGGTGCCACAACACACAGTCTGTTATTTAAGACTACTGACATTTTTTTCCCCACTAACTAATCCAGCACTTACCTTGACCTCTGAGGGGCATGACAAGCAGCACGCCTTTATCACTTGTTCATATATACTTGCTCTAAATTCTTCTGATAAGTAAGTAAGAAAAGTGTTTTAGTGTAGCACTTCTCAAAGAGCAAGGTCAGAGGTGTAGCACCTCTCACGAGGGTGGCTGGACAGCATGAGGTAGTACAAGGAATCAGAACTGACATTAGTACGCAGTCAGTACACAGTCTGACCAATATGCTTTTTTCCTGACTGATGAACAGAGAGGCATTGAAAGAATCAGCCGGTGGTGTAAGCCCCTCTTCGTGATCTCAGTTGATAATATGATATGATAATATAATACTAATGTGTATTTTAACATGTTGAAACAAACATACAGAGCAAAGCATTTAAATGTGCTTTTACTGTTACACAATTTGGACTCACTGAGTATGGTGTTTGATTTCTTTAAAGCAGCTATAATCAACATTTTTGGGATAACAAAGTATCAAATGACAAAGTGATAATAATGTGACTTTGTAAAAGGGGCCGCACTTAGTCATGAACCTACAGAGAATCATCAAATGACTGTGCAGATCCCCACTTTGGCTCTTGTAACATTATTTTTGGCCTCAAAAAAGCTGTAAAAAGCCCACAGTGCACTACCTGCTCAGCGTCAAGTATTTAACAGCGATGTCAGATATAAACAGAGCAAACAAAAAGTGAATAATGGACAAATATTCATCAGCCAGAAATGTGACTCCCAAGTTCTCCATAACAAGTTCACAACTTGCTGCTGCCCCCCAGAGACCATAAGTTTGACAGCTGCAATAAACTATTAATTAAACTTTTAATAGCAAAACTGGATCTAAAAACATTTAACGTGATAGGGGTCAGTCACTATGATTAAGCCAGGGAAGGGGGAAAAAAATTAAACTGGAACTTTAGTATATTTTTAACTTATTTGAGCTCAGTGTGTTTTTCATTTACTGAACAGAAAAAGCAGACTAAGTTAGCAACTAGCAAGTGAAGAAAACGAAAAACGAAAACAAAAAAACAACAAATTATTCTCAGAGGTTTGCAGCTAGTAACCCCTAAACCTTTCACTCGAGTCCCTGAAACCCTGAAACAACCTTTTAAAGAAGTGGAACAAGCCAGAATGAATTAGTGCCAAAATGTCTTTGGACTGAAGGTTTAAAATCTACATTTTCTCCACCAAAGATGCAAATACACACAACACACAGGCCTACACACACAAACTTGTTTACAGCAGGGAACGAGACAGACTAAACACCGTGTTTTTATCATTCTCTAAACCGTTTAGACAACTCTCATCTGCAGCAAGCCACAAGCTCAAAGAGTGAAGAAAGTCTCTTGTACACAGTACAGTATGAACTTGACTTGACCACAAGGCCGGGCACAAGATAGTGTTTCCTCTCTTAAAACTACATTAAAACTTATAAGCTGACAGCCCAGTGCCTAAATTTACACACTCTGTGCCACCCAGCTCCAAAGTCTGGCAAGATTTTAGCACATGACAACAGAAGCAAGAATAAATCTTTTATTAAAAGCTGAACATTCTTCGAGACAAAGCCCTGCAGCGCTTTCACCCACAAGACCACACTTTCATCTGGATGAAATCTGGGAATTTTAGTAGTGCAGTCAGAAACCCTAATTCACCTCAAAATGGAAAATAAGGGAAAAGCCCCTTGTTTTTCACAGAAATGCTTTATAGCGAAAGAGAAGAAATCTCAACTGGTTTAATCCCCCGGTCTCATAAAGTTCTGCACAAACACACACACACACACACACACACTACAAACCTAAACGCACACATTTTACATTCGGACAAAAAAATTTGTCCCTGTGTTTTCTCCTCCAGTACATGAGCAGGCATTCAACCTTTCTCAACTAGGACAAAAACATGGAGACCTATTTACATGTCAATGAAGGCCATGGATAAGGACTTTTCTCTGCCTCTCCCTTTTTTACCCTCGTCCCTCAAACTTCCTCTCATCTTTGTGTGTTCCCGTAAGCTGGTAGATGTGCTCATTTTGATGCTTGATAAAGGTCGCTTGTAAAGAGAAATACTGTGTCGTGGAATTCCTCGGCTTAATCCTGAGAAGACTGTTGTTGCACCACAACTCGAGACTTGTGTAATCAAACTAAAAGTGCTGATTGGGCTCACACTGTGTATCTACTACTGTTTGAGCTTATAGAGTGACCACTTTCATATCAGCTTGGTGGGTAGCAATAACACTCAGTCTATGTTCTAAAGCACTGTGAAGTAGGAGAGGATGTCCAGCATTAGAAATGGCTTTTCTGTAGATATAAACAGGAAATAGGTAGATTCAGTTACAGTGCCTGTGCAATAATGGTGAGAAGAAGAACATCTACTTTAGAGGCAAAAAGCACTGTATAATATATGGAAATGTAAAAGAATGTACTGCACAGACTTTTCTTAGATTTGTTACAAACTGTAAAGATGACTATGTGCGTGCATGCATGTATGCGTGTGTGTGTGTGTGTGTGTGTGTGTGTGTGTTGAGAGAGTGAAAATAGATGCCAACAAGCTTTAGGAAGGTTGAACTCTTCCTGAGGCTCGCAAGACTGAGGTGAAAATGTTATCAGATGATATCAGATTATTGCCCTTTCTACTCTCACTTTTCTATTTATATTGCACCTTTAGAAGGGATCGTCTCAGGCTCTGCGTGTGGAGGGAGCCCGACTGGTGACTGGTGGTAAGGAGACCATAGTCAATCACTGTATGAAGTTGACATTTTATTTTGGGAAACCTTCCTGTGAAGGCGAGAAAATGCTCAGTGTTCTCACTTATTTGGGTTAGATTGCAAACAGAAGTTTCGCATCTCAGGGGACGGATAAAAAATGTTGTAAAAAAAAAAAAAAAAAGTTTCGTCTTTAGCAGTTTTCTTTCCCTTTTCTTTGTCTCTCCTTCTCTGCCATGGCAGGCAGCCCAGTGCATAAAGCAATGTGGCTTAGACGCTGGCGACGAGAAACTATGGTCTCTTGGAAATATGTTTTCTGTTGACTCATTCTGTTAACCACATTCTTCATAAGCAGCACAGCAGAGTCCTTCCCATCGGCCATGAAGACAAAACACCGTCTTTTCTGGCCCAGTTAATAATACACCATTTTTTCTGCCTTTTAACTATCTAGTTTAAGCTCTAACATTTGGAGCAGCGGAGGAGAAAAAAAAAGAGGCAGCGGAAAATGAGGGGGAAGAGAAAGAGTGAGCACTCTCTCTGGCCTACAGTACAGTCTAGATCCCCCTGGATTTATTTGTGTACATAACTCTCTCTTTCTCTCCCCTACTCTTTCCCTCTCCCACTTTCATTCTTTCGTGCTGCTCTGTCTCTAACACAAACACCCACATGCTTGCAACCACTACTCGGCATACAAATATACAGATTCACAAAACCATCAAATTATCATCCTGCTTTTGAACAGAAATGGTACACCCACGGACCTTTGCATGTGACACAGTTGAATATTCCATTCAAAGAACATGAGGAGAGCCTCTCGCTCACTGAAGCTTGCACCAAAAAAACCCAGATGCAGGAAGAAGGCAATTCCACATCATTTGATGTAGACATTGCTTTGCTACAACAAATCTAAAAATGATATAACCCTGTTAAAGTAATGAAGGAAGGGTCATTAGAGCAAAATGTTGTTAACAGGCTGTTGATTTCATCACATTGCCATGTAACACCCCCCACCCCTTGACCCCCTTACCCAACAGAGGAGACTAAAGTCCTATTCATCTGACAACAGAGGCCCTAGTCAATGGCTTGAGAGCCAAATGGAGAGCCCAGTCATAGTAGCGAGCTAACAGGAAAACCATGTGACCGGACTCCCTTGTTCACCAGCATGCTCTTCAACTTTCTCTTCAGTATCGGTATCTTTTTCCTTCCCACCCTTTAATTCTCACTCACCATGCTGCGCCTCTGGATGGGCGCTGGTGTCGGGGTCCATCCTAAATTCACAGGGTGATGAGCGCCCAGATCAGCACACCCATATCCCGAGGCAAAGTCGTCTCTGTAACTCAACTGAAACTACTACGGCAACTGCTGTTTTATGTCTACTGCCGCCACCGCTGCTGTCTCCTCGCCGCTGTTCTCTCCAGTCAGAGCTGCTGGCTCTGGTCTGGCCCCTGCAGCCTGCCAGCTCAGCTCAGGCTTCTACCGCTGTGTTACATCTGTCTGACTGAGCCCCTCTCTGGAGAGTGGGGAGAGAGAGAGCGAGAGAGGGCGAGAGCGAGAGAGTGTAAAGGAGCACAGAATGGGAGGGAGGAGAGAGAGGAGCAGTTTCCACATTGTGGTGGTGGAGAAAGAGAGGGAGATATGGGTGGAGGGGGTTGTGGCAGTGCTGAATGTTTCCACTTTGATCAATTTTACACTCTCAGCATTTTTCTTCTCATCATAAAAGAGGACTTAGTAACATCTCTTCGGAAAACATTAACATGCCAGAAGAATTTAGAAACTTTACAGTACCTAGTGTGTACTGCAGCCTGAGTTTTAACTACGGCTGGACTTAAAAGATCTGAGCAGGTTGTGCCAGCTGTCATTTCAATTTGGCGCCCAAAACAGCACATACACATACGCTGACCTGACCTGACAGGCTGTTAACATCAGTGCTGCAACTAATGGTTATTTACACTGATTAAATGTTATACGCTGAAACAAACATCCTTAACACTTTCTTAGGGCCAAAAGCAGTAGCCTGTTGTGTCCAACAATCCCCCAAGCCCAAATATATTCAATCTAAAATTACATAAAATGGAGAAACTGTTACACTTGAGGTGCTGGAATAAGGAAATGTTTGGGATTTTAGCTTGAAAAATAAATAATTGATTATCAGATTAGTTGCCAATGCTGATCGACTGATCCGTTCAAAGGCTAAAAAAGATTAGTCACCACATGTATTATTCATTGCTTGGCATGACTGGATCCAAATGGACAAAGTATTGTGCTGCCAACACTTAAATACTGTCAAAGGAAATTAAAGTTTGGCTGCAGTGGGAGTTGGAATGGTTGAATACACAGAGTAGTTTGAGATGTTCATTGCAGCTTTCCCGTTCCTTATATTTACCAACCATAATTCTAGTTCAGTAATTGTACAACTCACCCTCAATGAGAGGTGTTTCCACAGCATTTACACTGACTGCTGCTGTTTGATTATCAGCTGATAGATTCTACATCACATCACTGCTGCTCTCGTCCTTTCAGCAGTGTTAACACAGCCAAATAGAGCTCAGTCAACCTTTACTTTAAGTATATGTTCATCCCAACTATCCATGGCTCTTGATAAGTTATAGCTCCCCACATCAGATGTTTTGAGTTCACCTTTGGTAAAATTGTAAGACAGGACATTGACAAGACAGAGCAATCAATTACTTGAATGGCATGCTGGCAGGACAGACTGGAGTGATTGGCAGAAAGTCAACAAATACAATTTTGGTTTATGATAGCTAATTGTAAAGAGAAACTCTGAGGAGAGAAATGGAAGCAAGCAGGCCCTTTCAAAGTAAACATCATGGGGGAACGTTAAGATACTTAATATCGATGTGAGGCAGTATTTGGGCTACAAGGCATGTAAAAAAATTATTCAACAGCCTTTGGCCAGTTATCCACTTCTATTTAATCCTATCTAACAGCTTCAGTGAACATATTTATGGAGAAAGTAAAAACTGAAAAATAGGGCAGCGTCTTTAAAGAACCCAGAGTTGAAATTTTTCTTCCAAAGCGGCATCCAGAAAAAAACTTCCACCTCAGAAAAATTAAGCTTAGTTGTTCTGGTGGAAGCGTAGCGGTGCTCTCCGTCTCTGGCATGTTTGTGCCAAAACCTTGACGAGTTCAAAAGAACAGAGAAAGCAGCCGCTCACTATTCAGTCGGAGGATGAGACGAGATGAGAGCGCTCTCTGATTTGCTGTGGATTCCTATTCATCTAAGTGTAGTTTTTATTCATCACGCTGCCTATTTAGAGCCTGTGTCACACAAGGACAAGAGCAGGTGGGGCCCACGCTGATGAATAATTTAGAAAAACACAGATCGTGAGAGTGTTTGTAGTGTTGTGATGTGGAATATGATTTGAAAACCACACAGGTGTGCACACACACACACACACACACACACGTCCAGGTGAAACTTTAAAGGTTAGACACTGAAGCACGCAGACGAGAACATGTATTGGTGTACAGGGATAAATTTACCAACAGCCCTTCAGTCAAAATGCTATTCAAAGAGGAAAACACTTGTTTTTGTTCATGTAACATATTATTTTTCCAGTGAACCCATCAAGTGTGTTTTAATGAAGCACTAATGCTAACTGTAATGGCCATACAGGCCTGATATTTAATGCCAATGTTGATCAGTTAACAATCACTTTCATTAGTTTTACATTTAGCACTTATCTTACAGTTACCTGAACACTTCTATCGGATATCGTCTCCTCCCTGTAACAACTTATTCTACTAATAAGAATGATGTCTGAAAATTCTGCCGCTGGCATTTCTGTAATAGTAACTATTCAACGTGCTATCATGTTTCATTGCTGTCCACCACTGAAATTAAATCCAAATGCAACTGAAGTCAGCTAATAAAAATGGAAAGTTTTGTGCCTTGTGAAATATTAATATGGCTAAAAACCACAGAGGTGACAGAACAGTTTAAGTGTGAAATTATGTTTAAATGGCTGACATAATAACCAATTCAGTAATATATTAATATATTGTAATGTATTCTAACAAACATGCAGAAAAGTGTAGCCTGACTATGGAAATCCGAATCCGCAATTTAGAAGTCGTCTTACATCATCATCATGGGAAAGTTTCCGAATGTCATTGGCAGAGTTGCAAAGATGCCCTGTAATTAGTGAACGAGCTGGCAAACTGTGTTTATTCTTTTAGCCTCTGTCTCTTCTCAGATAAACAAAATCAACCTAATCACAGATCCTGTGTAATGATTCGTCTTGCGCTCTGTTCCCGTCATCATGTCATCACTTGTATCAGTGCACGGAGATTACAAAAACAGGATGCACACATTTCAAAACTCTCCTCTGCATTTCGATGGGGTGTGTGATCTGGGAGTGAACAGTTGAAAAAAAAAAAACATCCCTGTATTTTGAAAGCCAAATACACAGAATGCTAAAAAAAAAAAAGAAAAGCCATAACTTAGGAGACAGAGGGACATCTCTGTTCGTCTCATCATACATAGTGTAACCTCACTTGGGAGATGAAGGGTACATAAAAACAAAGCTGCATGAAATAACTTGACCTGATGTAGAACTTAAAGAACCGAGAGGACCTGAGGAATGAAAATCCCTCTAAGTGTATTTTGTTATGTCAATTAAATACTTTGTGCTAATGATGAGGGGTTCGTAAAAAAAAAGATCACAGTTTAAACAAATCCTGGACACAGGAGGGTCTGCTGCCGCAAACAACTATTCAACGATCTTAGTTAAAAAGTGTTGCACAACATTGTTAAACCAGAAATTTTACAATGGCACTGTCCAGTAACACTGTCTCGGGGAGAGCATTTACTAAACTTAATGGAGCCTAAAACAATGTAGTGACATCAGGAAAAGGCACTTCGACTAA
This sequence comes from Scortum barcoo, assembly GCA_023238725.1. NCBI lineage: Eukaryota > Metazoa > Chordata > Actinopteri > Centrarchiformes > Terapontidae > Scortum > Scortum barcoo. The sequence goes on from CM041545.1 coordinate 11,740,124, forward strand.
ATAACCCCTGCGCACACTGATTTAAAGGCTGGTCGTATTAGGTTGCGTGCCAGCAAACAACCCAGCAACGGTAACTGGGATACAAATGCCTGAATGTCAAACCTCAATGCCACCTAGTGTCTCATTTTCACCCGTTCTGTGTGTTTGTTCCCGCAGACACATCCACAGACTTCAGGGGTTTTTTTTAACTTTTTTTTAACTTTTTGACTTTGACTTTCTCTATCTTGTATGTAGACATTAAGTGCATATACAGACACATCCAGACATTAATGGTATTATATTGAAAGAATTGCACAATTCACAAAAGCAACAGGGAAAGTGCAACACAACATCTGCTGTTTGAAAGACCAAAACATTCTTCAGAGTTTGTCTCAGTGGTTAGGATGAAGCATGTGAAGTGCAGCGAAGTGCTACGAAGCAGCAAGCTCTCCATCTAGTGGATGTGAGGTAGAAGAAAACAGTTTCAGCGATGTTAAAATGCTCACCCAGGCATGTGAGCAATGCGAGGCTCACTTACATATGTAAGTGTCTGCCTGGTTAGGTCACTGAGGAGCAGAAAGATGTGCCTCTCTTGAGTTACACTACCCGTCTGACCTTTGAACAGCACAAGCATCTTCATATGAATGCTTAACTTTGACTTTAAACTGATATTAAACAGATTCAGATCGAGAAATTGTTGGGGGGAGGAAGCCAAACCTGAGCCATGCCATAAGTAAGCCCAAACTTCTTCTCAGTCTCTAAAGCCTTAATAATAAATAATATTTTTATATGCCCATAACCATGCTGAACAAGTGTTAAATATTTGATTCCCAGGTTATGAATCATTATAAGTTAATTAAATGGTCTCAAGAAATGTCTGGATCCATGTGAATGTGTGTCTGTAAGTGTGTGTGTGTGTCTGTGCGTGCTGATCACTGCAAAGGTATGTCCTCAGGCTACTCACCGCTCTCCGTGGACAGCTGGCTGTGGTATTCTGGAAACTGTGTTTCCACTGGAACACTGATGGTGCGTCGCAGAAGATGGACTTTGCATGACGCAGGGCGCCGCTCCTGCAAAAACAAGGGACGGCTCTGCTGAGAAAAAGAGAGAGAAAGGACGAGACGGAGACATAGGGCAAGACATTCAAGACAGATAAAAGGCTGAATAAAGCCAACCAAAGCAAACAGGCACAAAGTAGGCACATGGAGAAGATAGCTTTCATTCTTCTGTGTGCTAACAAGAAGACTAATGGTGGCTGTTAGAAATGCACATACAATAGTTACTGAGGCCTCTTATCTATGTTGTGCTTATTCTGGTCACCGTGTTTAATGCTGTGTTGGGCCAAGAGCGCACAATGGCTGTAGAGCCTCTGATAAATGACGAGTCACTGGATAAAACAGAGCAGGCATTAGCGATGCATCAGTCCGTGTCAGCACGAATCTTCCTTTGGCTTGCATACCAAATGTTTGGCTCCAAGAGATTAAGCCGACAAAGGAAAAGGGACGGCCGCGGTAAGAATGTGGTGACTGGGAGAAAAAGGGAGAGGGCCTGATGCCCTCCAAGAGGAGTGATAATGGCTTATCGAACATCCTCACACCTCTCAACTCAATGCGGCACCGTCTGTCTTGTTTTGTCTATCCCTCTGTTTCCTCTGACGTAAATACAATGTCTGGTGGTCTGAGCCATAATGACTAAGCAATATGAGCTGTAATTTGAATCCTACTATGCTCTGCAACAATTCTGTCTGGAACACAAACAATACAGTACTCCCAGGAACATTGGTATTGACCAGGGATGAGGATCTAATCTGTGCCTCTATTATCATAATCATTTAATAATTCATTAATACACTGACTTATCCAATTGATCATTTGTAATGCTATGTGATCATCTATCTCAAGGGTGTTCATTCAGATGCTAACTGAGGAAAAATATTGCAAACAGGAAACAGCGAGGTATCTTTGCACTCTCTGCTAATTCAGTTAAGATAATTGCTTATGCCACGGACGTAAGCACTGATTAGATTACAACACTAAAATGGAAAAACCCACTTGAGCTGAGGTTAAATTTAAACACTGGTGGGGCCACTTCAAGTATACTCAATTCAGCAGGAATTTCTCACAGTTGACACTATCATGAAAAACTTCATTGTCTTTAATCACGAGCCCCCTCTGCTGGCAGTCATGCGCAGCTTTAAAAAAACAGAGAAAGAGTAATGAGCTGGACTTGATCATTCATTTTATGCAGTGTTTTTCTTCACGGGGCCAAAAGGACGAGTGAGGGCTTCGCAATAAAGCTGAAGGTCAAAATGAGAAAAGTCCAAATTCTAGAAACCCCTCTGGGATCACACATTTCTTTCAGTTTTATTACTTTCACATCGCAGCCCTCAAGAAATGTGTCACACTTGCTGAATGTTGAGATCGTTATCTGTTCTCTGAATTCCTGCTCCTTACTGGCTCTCATTGGGTTTGTGAAGGCATCATTTGTCTTACGATTAGAGAAATGTCACTTTGGCTGTACAGATGGCTAAGGGTCTAATTGCCTTTGGCAAAAAACACCACAATCATTTATTAAGTAAACATTGTATTTCTAATGACAATATTAACATCAGCTGTTCGCAAAGGTACCACTCTTCAAGTCGATGTTTTATGTAATGTAAGTAGAGGAACGCAGAGAGGCATGGCTGAAGAGAAAAACTGACTCAGAGTAAAAGAATCCAAGAAAAAATAAGTACATTAAAAACACAATAAAATGAAAAGGGCCAAAAAAAACAAAAGGAAACAAAAACAATGAAACAAAGGAATAAAGAAAAAGAGTGACTGTGTACTAAAAGCCCTTCAGTGGAAAAACTCCTCAACAGCCAACGATCAATCCAAGCTTTTGTGCAGGGACTCTTAAAGTCTTGCTCTACACAATGATTTTTCTTTCCTCTAACTTTTGAATTTCACATTTTTGTTGTGTTTGCTCGCGGTGAGATAGAATGGTGTACATGTAGGCTAGATTTAAGCAAACAAACAGCGAATACAGACACATATTATCAAACACGGTGAATCTATGAGGATTTAAATACGTAGCATTTACGCATATTCCTGTTAATACATTAATTTATTTAACAATAAAGTACAGCGAGCAGTGAAATAAGTATGTCAGATTCACAGAACAATGCCAATGGGGCATGTTCAATCCATTCTCATTTTTAAATTGGCAGCTAAATCTGAATTATTCACGTGTTTTTCAAAAAGGCACAAGTGTTTTCTGAGACACGCTGCATTATGTATGTTTGGAGATTCATTGCATCACATCATGACGGGAACAAATGTGTGTTCTTTGCAGGACATTAAAGGCTTCTCCTGAATAATTTTCCGTGACTTCTGATTATTGATGATGCCCCGCTCACAAACACAGGGGAACGTCTACAGTGCGCTCCAATCATTCTGTTTGGGAATTACATAAGCGCTTCCCTCTGTACTGTGCAATTGCTTGTTCACAGCGGTTGGTGCTCTGACCTATTCAACAGAAAAATTTGAAAGTTTGTCTGTCTGGCCCACACCATCACGCCTTCATCTAGGGCGAGCCATTACAAGGCTGCATCGTCTTTTTTGACCTGCAGTTTGCCGACATTGCAGAAATCCAGCAGCGTTACAGATGACCTTTTCAGAGTCTGGGTCTCTAGATGGATGCGTTTAAAAGCGGTTGTTCTTTGCTGCAGTGCAACAAACAGTATTGTGGTGAAAAGGCTGCCAATAGGTCGATTCAAATAATTCCTCCGAACAATTACTGCTCTATTTCAACGTGGCGCACCTCAGCACTGTACTTGCACACAAAGAAAAATTGAAGCCACCTCCTCTCCTCAGTTCCAGCAGTCATGTTGGTATGTAAAAAGGTTTGGAAAGTGCAATAAATTTGCCTCCTTCGAGTGCTTTTGTAACTTTGAAACTGCACTCACAATGCTATATCCCCCAAGGGTTTTTTCTCTTTTGCTGTGCTGAGACCTTAAAAATGATAGAAGAGGGCTAGAGAAATTCCCCAAGGCAGGCATAATTTAATTTGTTGCTGATGGTCCTCAGATGAGATATTAGTTCCAACTGCACGTCATGCGGGTGCCCTGGGACGTTTCACCTTACACATCCATTACAATGGGATGTTAAATATTATTTTTGTGCCATTCACTTGTGTATGCAGTTGGCCTGAGGCAACCCATCCATCCATTATCTACACCTGCTTATCCTGACACACAGGAGCCTATCTCAGCTATCATTGGGCGAGAGGTGGGGTACACCCTGGACTGACAGTCAGTCACAAATAAAGACAGACAGACAAACATTCACACCTAGGGGCAATTTAGAGTATTATAATTTAGTGCATGTCTTTTGGATTGTGGGAGGAAGATGGAGAGAGAACATGCAAACTCCACACAGAAGGGCCCCTGTCAGCCCCGTCAGGACCAAAGGCAGAAGATACATGCAGACACTTTTGGGTAAGCAGCTCTCACTGAATTGGATGGGCTCAGGTTAAATTGGGTGCAAAGAATTACACAAGGAGACCGGGCCAGGTATAAGCTGTTCCTTTGAATTAACAGGACAGTGACTGACATGCAGTTGAGTGTAACCATGTGGAAGACATTTTTAAGCATTGATCAATCATCAGCTACATGAATTAAGAATCAAATAACTAAAAATGTATGAAATATAAAATGCAAGTTTTGTTCATTTTTCTTTTCTTTAACAACAGACAGAGCTGGAGACTTAAAGTAAATGATGTGTTTTACAATGGATAGCCAAACAAAAACATAATGATGCAAAACAATACTGTCTGCCATAGTGTTTTATTATTATCTGTAGATAGCAAAGTCGAAATTGTTCATGTCTCAATGTAACTGCTTTATATAGAAACAGATGTCCAAATTGAAAAACAAATCGCTATTAAACATTCTGTTACATACAATTAAAGCAGTGTGTTTCATATATCAATACTGGCAGGTGATACTGATTTTAAATATACTGCCCAATCCTAACAATTAACACTAAAATCTCACAAACCAAAACAGGTTCAAACATCTGTGTAGGTGTAACACTGTTTAACAAGCTGTTAAACAAGGACAGGGCACTGCGGACTGAACAATGTAATTTAGATCTGTTCCTAACAAGAGGACCTCTAATCTCACAGAAACCTGCATAATCCAGTGTGACACTGATCAAAACAACAGAGGCAAAGAGCCAGACATCAGCTTGATCTGCATAACCTGTCTGCTGGTGATCTCCAATCCAGTACAATGAATTCTCACACAGCACAGGATTCGCTCAGGAGCTTGTGTTTCTCCATATCTTGTTTTTATTATTACATATATCTGATACAGTGTTTCAGGTTGCTGATTAAAATGTCTCATAATAATATTAATATCAATCATTTTCTTTTAACATACACAAACAATCTTAATACAAATTGTGTGGATATATATTTTGTTTTTTGCTCTCTCGTGGGCAAAGTATGTAATAACTGTTTCTAAATTACTTGAAATTACTTGGCATTTTGGATTTGAAACTTCTTGTATTTCTTGTTATGGACACACATATACCGACACTAATATATCTGCAATAAGCTGATAGTGGGTGATATGGTCAGTTTATTGTCTTAGCTCCAGTGGCCATTTATTAATGATTAAAAGTCTAGCCTGCACACTGGACATCTATCAAGGATCAATGACGCATAGTTTGATTTAGTTTTGCTCAGTCATTAGCGACAGACTATGCAATGAAAACGTGACAGAAATAATAATTTACATAAATTTAAGATGCATAATAAAAAAATATAACTATGTAGAGAAACAGTTGACTAGAAAAGAATTAAAAATCAGAGGCAGATAAAAAGAAATTGACAAGGACGAAAAAGAAAACATGAACAGACGAGAAAGACAATGGTGACACAGAAGGACATGACAGACAAGAGATTGTACTGTCTGCTCTCACCACCTCCTCCTCGTTCAGAAGCAGCATCTGACAGTCGGCAACCACGCAGTACTTTGGGTTCCACACAGTTTGCTCTTCATAGGAGTGACCGCGTGACATCCAGTGTCTCGACGGACATCGCGCATCTAGAGGTGGGAAAAAAAATTTGAAGAATTACACGAAGAAAGCTGTCAGTTGTGAAGGTAGGAGAAAGATAAAAGTTGCCCAGAAATTACAAACATGTTTGTTTGGCAATTCGCTTGACAGTGAAGTGGTATGAAGTTTCAGTAGTGACATCCTAAAAAAGCCCCACGAATGAGGGATGAAGTGGGCAGAAAGGAGTGGACATTAAGGATTTAGGTTTAATGAGCCCGTCATCTATGTGAAGAGAATTGCTTCTCAACTTGTGCCAAAAACAGTTTCTCGGGAGAATGCAAAAACTCCTTTCTTAATTAGAAATGCCACTGAAGAGGTGAAGATTACCGCAAGCTCCCCCACTTTTTTTTCACTTCAATCATTCTGTGGATGTCAGGTGAAGAAAGGATAAATATAAAACAACAGAGACAAGCATAAATTGGATTCTCCTGCGCCTCAAATGATGAGGTGACATAAATCTCAGAAATGCAATACATATACTTTTTCACACGGGAAATGCAATCCATCAATTCTCAGAGAGGGGTTATTGTTACTGAGACTGAGAGTGCATCAATCAAAACAGAGCGTAATCCCGGAGTTTCATTACAGATCTGTTTTGTGAAACAAACCCCTATTATCATCTCAGAAGAAACATACAGCAATAAAATACATTTCTGTTTGCTGAGCGTTAACACCCAGTACAACATTTCTGTGAAGATCTGGATCACCTGTTGGTGCAGCTCTTGTTGTTTGTGTGCAGTTCAGCTGGAGGCTAATGAGTGGAGCATTTGGGTCAGAGTATGCTGGTGATGGTAAAGTACTTTGCTGTCTAGGGTTGGACAACAGAAGGAATATATCAGCGATTGGTGGTTGATTTTTTTTTTAGCAATGGAGAGCTTCTTTCACCTGAAGCCAGGAGAACAGATGGAAATTTGTTTTCTACAACGTGAGAAAAGAGTGAAACAAAACAAAGCAATTTCCCTTCCCCCTGTCTCGGGAACAGCAGTGTTATGAGGCACATGCTGTAGCCTGGCTTCTGGCAAGTCCCCGCTAAGCAACTGGTCAGGACCAGCTCGCTGGAGCCAGGTACAGAAGAGGCTCAGCAAGGCCACCAGTGTCAAAAAGTACCTATTGTAAGCATGATTCTGAGTCTACTCAGAACCAGACTTGGATCATTGGCTCTACATGATTAAAACAAACCATTTGAGTTTTTTTTGCAACTAGCACTTCCATGACTGTATATAAAAATGGCTTGTGGGGTGTTGGGGACCCCCCACATTATTATATATTGCCGATCACTGATTGTTAGGATAATGGTGGCTGGTTGGAAAATTTTAACATGTGGCCAAACACATTGCTGTCCACACAGAGGGGCATTTAGCACAACACATGCTACAGCCATACTGGATAAAAATCAGAACACGCTGAAAGATGTGGTATACTTTAAAAAATGATCTGCAGAGACAAAATCTTATTATTTATTTCATACAGTTTGTTCCAAAGTGTTTGTGCTTCTGGTAGCAACTTTGAAACTGGAGGTTTTGATCTCTGTTCTCGGGAATGTAAAACAGAATATAAATCAGTGTGCTTTCAGAGACTCTTTAGTTTCACAGAGAATATTCCACATAATGAGACGTATATTATTCATACGTTGCACTGTGAATTTTTATCATGTATTTTTTTTAATAATCTCATTTATAGTATGGTGTAATTAGAGCTCCTGTGCACTCGGCATGAGTGTGTGACATGTACGCAATGCACACATTAAGTTTGGCGCCGACACGACCCCGTCACTCGCGTGTCTTTGATCATTTTGTCTTAGCAGCTGCTTCGTATCCCAGGTAGCCTCATCACCGTTGTGTTAAACTAAGTCCCAAGTACACAGACACATTAATGCACAAACACACACACAGAGGTACAGCTTACATACGGCATCTGTCTGATCGGCTTACAGTCACGCAGTGAACAGGAGCAGGTCAAGCTCAGAGTTTTCCATTTCCGTCTTTAAAGATAGGCTTTTCACAGTGGTGTTGATTAAATTACGTCATTTAGAATCATTTTCCATGCACTACGAGTTATGAGAGAGATGAGAGAGACAAGAGGCAGAAGGACAAGAAAGTCAGAAATGAAGGAAGCCTTCTGACTGACGTGGTTTAGCTCGGCACGTCAAGCTTCATTTCTCTCAATAAAGAAACATGGGTGAGACTCATCTGTGAGGCAGATGAGCTCTGAGTCTTTGGCTCTCATGGTGTAAATCTCTTAACCAACAGTGCTGTTCAGCTTCCACAACAATAGAAAGGAAGGCGAGCAAAATAAGAGGACACAAATCACTGGCAAGACCAATGCCACAAGAAACAGCTCAGGTTCGGCCACGCAACACATTTCTCACGTAGCTCTTTGACAGAACTCATTGACTCTGGCAGAAGGACGGACTCAAAGACAACTCGCTGATGTGATATAAATTACATGGATTTTTTTTTTCACAGCCTTGCTGATTTATCGATCAGGCTTATGACAGACACATATTCTCCTGTCAATCGATATTCTGCAGGCGCAGCTACCTGAGGTTGTGGACTCGGTGAATACATACACAAACTGCATTTTTCCCACCACAACAACGTACTGAAGTCATTTCTGTGTGAGGCCCTGCGAGCCAAGACAACTAACTCCATGATCAAAGCTAATTCAGTCAGGAAAAAAAGAAATTATAAGTACAACTGTTTGACTGCATAACATATAAGGATAATGCAAATTGAGTTGACTTTTGGTAATTAGGAACCATAATTAGCCAGTTGTTGAGTGTTTAGAATAAACATGTGATTTACAGAATCTCTTCCCCGTACAGCACACAGCATTAAAATGATCCATTTACTAACTGCACAGTGTATTACTGTGATTTGCTCACTTTTAAGAAACATTAGTGAATTCAATTCTTTTGCTGTGAATGTTTCACATGAACACAGACACAGCATCTCTCATTGTGCTGCTTGTACTGCTGTGTTTTGCTCCTGCGCAGGTACGTGAACAGCAAAACATCCCTATTATGCAGTTTATGTAATATTGCTGTTCTCGCCAGCCCAGAGTTTGTGCATCTTATGGTCTGAAAGATATTTTCATGAAGGTATGCGCCAGTTCCTCTTAAAGATAATTAACCAAACATGTTTGAAAAACCCACAGGATCATTTGGAAACACTTACCGCTGTTGTGAGGGTGTTTCCAGACTGCTCAAAGACTTTTCTAACTCTCTGGATAAAAAAAATATTCAGCCTGACATGAATATAAAAATGTTTTTTTTACTTTTTTATTTTAACCTTTTCTTCAAGTTGCGACTCTTCAACCGAACCAGATGGTTTGAAGAGTCTTTGGGGACCCTGGAAATAAATTAATATGAATTTTATTGAAATAGCAACATGCACTAGTGCTACAAATCAAGGGAAGTGCAATATTTGTTAGATATAAAAGATGAAAAAATACCATTCATAAAGGGGTGCTTAAGAAGCATTGGAAGATTGTGGTGCTGTAGAGATGTCCAAATATTCATATTCATATTCTACAGACCTCATAGAAATATTTCCTTGCAAAAGAGCCTTGCCAAACAAAAAAGAAAGACAGAAGAAGTAATATAGTTTTCAATGAAAATAGCAATAAAAATGCAAACATAATCATGCTCTCCAATATCGTGAATCATTTCACAGTTGCTCATCAGTCAAAATATTTGCAATTAAGAGATATTTTCCCAAAATCAATCAGGTCTAAACTGTTTTTAAAAGACTTTGTTGACAAACAGCTTTCCTCAGTGGGAAAAATGTTTGCCAGTAATGTTATAGAGAAACAAACTAAGGGAAGAAATATGTTCTCACATTACAGAAAGCAAAAAGAGATTATATGACTGAAGAAATAAAACAAAACTTGCAGCCACATAAAACAAAAAAACAACAACAACACAAACATAGCTAACTAGCTTAGCAAGGTGGCTCATTTTAGCATGTTTTCCCAATATCTTATCAATATCTGAGTATATATACGGAGCTGCACGTTAACTTCAAATAAAAATATCTATTGGACATTTGTGTGGACTTTCTTACCTAAGACAGATGAATGCTGACAAATCATATCTCCACCTGTTCAGGTGTGATGTCCAGACATGTTTAATGTGTTTCTGCCTGTCCCTTGTTATACCGCCATCTACCGGCTGTAAACTGATCATAATACAGTTTATTGTCTGGCTGCATAATATAAGCACAATGCTAATTTTGTGGCTTTTGGTAATTAGGAATACTGAAATTAGCCAGTTTTTCAGTGTTTACAATAAATAATAACTTCCGCACCGGTTTCCGGTGAATGCAAACCGGGCACATGAGTCATCCTGCATGAACACGTACTGCTGTGATTTGCTCCTGTGCAGGTACGTGAACAGCAAAACATCCCTATTATGCAGTTTATGGAACATTACTCTTCTCACCCGCTCAGAGTTTGTGCCTCTCGTGTACTGGAAGATATTTCCAGGAAGGTATGCGTCGGTTTGTCTAAAAGATAATTAACCAGGCCTGTTTGAAAACTCCCCGAGTATCATTTAAAAACACTTACCGCTGTTCTGAATACCCATGGTGCGACAATGACAGTGCCTATGAAAGCCCTTGAAACTGTAATTAAATTATAGTAAAAAATTATTACATTAACTACAGAATAACAAGCTACCATACTATATTAAAACCCTTACAGCCTCATGGTTCACCTGCACAGGTGTTTTCATACCTGTTAAGCCCTCTCATGAGCCTCCCTGGTTGGTTTACCAGATCTAGACCCGCCTCTGCACACTGTGACAGATCTTTGCAGCACCCAATCAATTGATAGCAACCATCACAAGACAAAAAAAAATGTCTATGTCTATGTCCTTATTTTTCACTCATCCATCTCATCAAGAGATCTACCCTTAAGATCTTCAGCCGTGGCTTTCTCTCTCCCCCTCCTGGGTGAGGCAAATAAAGGAAAGGCCGCGCTCAGTGCCCACTGTCTCCACTTCACTTCCTGCGGCTAACCAGCTGTTTTTGTCTAATTGGCGGAGTAAACACTGTCTCCCTTTCAACACTATTAAATTAATCAGAGCTCTTCTCATTGCTACAGGGGCATAAAGACTGTGTGGACTTCATGGAATCAACTCTTTCCTCTGTGGACATCTGACATGTCATTTCAGAAAAAGCACAAGAAATAACATCAATAAGGGCGATAAGAGTCTAAGACCTGGCTCAACTAAATGGAACAGAGCCCTTATTTATGTTATTAAGCACAAATGAATAAAAAAGTCTACCTGAAGCACAGCTCCAGATATCTTCAACATGAACAGACGTTTAACCAGATAACTGGAAACACCTGTAAGATCTTTGTTACAACGTCCAGAAAATGAGGCTGGGCTTGGACGAGGCCTCGTTGGATATTATAGTGAAGGATGTCCAGCAATTTTCTTTAGTTAAAGATGAGGTCTTAAGGGACATCTATGATGCAGGCAAAACACAAAGGCTCAGCTCTACTATGAAATACTTTGATTGGCACTTTCCTTTCTCCACATTTGAACCTGGTGTTAAAAGGGTCAAGAGCCAGACCTCAGGGGTGAAGAACATCTATACACAGGCATGTGGAACATTTTAAATCAAGTGACACAGCTGCCTGGCTAACAGGCACACATGGGCTTACCACTGTTAAAACTCATACAAGAGAAGAGGGAACAGCACTTTTTGACATGTTGCAAAGGCTTTTTGTAAAGAGAGGACTAGCTTAGAGTATTAAGGCCATTGTACAAAGCGCTCTGGGGACATGTCAGAGATAAAGTGGTATCAAGGTCTACAGTGATCTCACTGAGGACAGCATACCCGCACAGGCCACTGGACTAGTGCTAAACTGGTCATTTATTTCAAATTGAATGTGTTGGGGAGGTTAGCGTGTCCTGTTCCCGGATTTAAAGAGTTTTTGTAATGCTGAGAGAGCTATGGAGAGGGTGACAAGGGTGGTGCGCAACAGTACAAATGGCCCCACGAGAAAAAGTAGAGGTCTAGTCATGCAAGACATGTTTTACATTCACTGTGTCCAGCTGAAAGACAATAGAATGAATCATCTCTGTGGAAACAGATGGTCAGAGAACTGGATTACTGGGTCATCTGCAAGGCAATCTACCTGCACCTGTTCAGAGCTGCTGCTCTGTACATCAACATTAAACTTTAAAAAATGAAGCACGATTACAATGCTGCACATTTTTTAGATCCACTCATGATACATTATCCCTCTCACTTTGCACTTCACATTTCTGCTTATAAGAAATATCTAAGAAATGTGGCAAGGGTTTCAATCCTGAAGCAGCGAGATCTTTTTTTTTTGTAACCAAGTAAGAGGGCACGATTAGGTTGGACATTAGTCTCGCATCTTTGTATTATTACCTTTGATTGTAGGGCAGTTATGTAATCAAGCACATGTCACTGAGACTCAAATGAATAGCAGGGGAACGAGACAATGGGTCATGCACTCGCGCGTCATCTAATGTTTGTGTCCGTGAAAGCCTGGTGTCATGGATAAGTGTGTTTCACTGTGTGTAAAAAAAGATACGAGAGCTCTAATCAGATAGCAGCTAGATGCTCTAATTTAACTTGGATGACAAGCAAGACCAAATGGTATTTGCATACACTAATAGCCGCGCTGTGCTGCTCCCTCCTGCACTTTACATATTAGTGACTGACCGAGATCAATAGCTGCACAGTATTAGCATTTTATCTCCCCCCCCACTGCATCGATAGCTGTGCCCCGCAATACGACAATAAACCTCACCTTTCACCAGCTGCTGCAGAGTCCTTCTGTCAGGTATCGATAAAGCAAATATAAAAAGGCCCTAATGGTACCAGATCAATACTTTAAGTTTGGAGGGGACGCCAAATGTTGCCAAACACAACAAACATGTTTGTCTGAAATTTCTGCTTCCCTCTTGCGACAGAAGAAAATGGGAGAGAGGGTGCGATCGAACGCCGGGTTTTAGAGCGCAGCACAAACGCAGAAGATGTGAGAGCACGTAGGCTGCCTCGCCGATGCACCAAGACGACTGAGTTTGGAGCCTAATCTAAAGGGAGCCGTTGCTAGCGAGGTTATAAATTGAACTACCCTTTCCAGGATATTTTAGGTATTGTTCATGGGTATCACACAAGCGCTACGAAAATATGGAGGTTAACATCAACTTGCCATCATGTAACAGTCCCTGCACCTACGACTCCCACATAATATGGATTCCAAGCCTCCCAGCTCACCTAAATCAGACTTTTGCAGGAGTCTAATTTAGAGGTTTGGAACATCGGGGGAAGATTCAATCAAGGAGCAGTTTATGTATACCAAACACACCCAAATATGTAGACAATATCTACGCACATGACCTGCATATGTTCTTCTTGATAAAATGTGTTATGTAAAAGAATCACATAAACAGCAGGCTCTCAGCAATGTAAGGTTTCTGCCTTCCTGGTGATAGTAAGGCCTCTTTACTGTATAATACAATGTTGACAAGACCTTTCTCACGGAGGACTTGGCGTAACTAATCACATTAATTTTGGCTGCGTTACATGTAGGCGTCTGTTCCAGCACCCTGCTATAGCGCATGCTGGCTAATTGGACTGGCTTCTGACACCACACGCGGGAGCGCAGTCGTGATTTATTTTATTAGTTATACCTTTCCTTTTTCCTGCCACATAAAGAGTGTATTACAGGATCTTGGGTGCACACTGTGGCGCTGCCTCAAAGCCAAGCTAAGGATGATTTGATTTTTTCTGCACATTACTCGCTCATGTATTCACACTGCTTTCCTGAAATTTGAATCCTTAAATTATCATGTTAACTTGTTCTCATTCTTGTGGTGTAACAGATGAGAGGGCCAGGGAATTTGAATACAGCGAACATTTTTGGCTTGATATCATGAGAAATCCCCTGCGATTAATTGCAATATGGAAGAAAATATTTAAACTTAAAGAGATAGAAACTGACTTGGGAATGGCGAAAGAGCAAGGTGGTGTGCGCTCATCATAACCTGCTGAAGAAACACTTACTGTCAGAAGGGATGCATCCATTTAAATAGTAAGTTATAAATCCTGCCTGTCTACATGCCGGCGGCTACACCAGCGTGCTCCGATGCAGCTCTGAGAGATTTAGAGCCCCCAGATTCGCTGCGCTGCTGACGGGAGGCTTCATCTTGTTTTCTGCTCATATAAAGCAACGTAACAAAGGCCACAAGGTAAGCCCACACGCAGAGGCGATGATTAAACTTCCTCTCAGAGCTTTCCCAGAAATGCCAAGCAAGCAGACGCGTGCCACGAGCTTGCCTGGCACCTTTAGTTGTTCACTGCTGCTACCACTCACAACTCGGGGTGCAGGTAACACAGAGACAGAGAGGATGTAAACGCGCACATAAACAAGATGAGATTCCACAAGCAGCATTAATAGCTGTAGGGGATGTCACTGACAACCACTCATTTACACTCAAAGACCTCACTGAACCACAGCTGTCAAGTAACATGCTCAAAGAGATGGCAGTATTAAATGTGCTCTGAGAGCAGCAGATACTACTGGAAGGAGCCCAGAAATGCTGTGTCAACCAGTCAATAACACAGTGGAGGAAGCTGGAAAAACAACAACAACAAAAAAGAAAGTCTCTGCACTTGCTGCCACTTTTGAAACCCACAGAATTAATATGAAGCTTGAACAGTTTTGTAGCTCCTGGTCATCAATTAAAATTTAATCGACATTTCTCTCAGTCAGGTGCAGATCAAAGATCAGCGTTCTGCATAAGAATACGTTCAGGCTCCTCTGAATCAGCGTTGCCGTACTTGCCAAGCACACAGGAACTGGCACACATGCAACCCCGGCAACAGACAACTGTGGTGGTTTCAAGGCAAATATGATACAAGGACAGCACCAATGACATCTGCCGACCTTCATCCGCCTCCCTACAATATCTGTTTGCATTTGAAGAGCATAACACACAATATTATTGAAGAGATATCCGAAGTGTTTCTTGAAAAGATTCAATACAAGGACACACAGATGCAGATGGCAAAGCAGCACTTGGGTAATAATAAATAAAAGTAATAATTCTCCTACTGCTACCGAGCAAAAACTCAGTAGTTGCTCAGTTTTTCTATCCAACAAGGTGTTGCTTTTTATGGGTAATTGATTTGGCTCGGTCATCTCCTGATATTAAAATACAGGGACAGGAGTGAGACAGCTGGGTAAAAAAAGCCAGTGGTTCTAGCACTGTCAGAAGTGAATTTCACTGCCAACTACTTTGCAGGTAAGTTTCACGTCTGCATCGACAGGGACACAAAAGAGAACCACGTATGACCGGTGAGACAGGTTCGGCAACATTTTAGAGGTTGGATTTCAGGAAGAAATGGAAGAATTAAAAGGTTGTACTATTCTAAATTAATCTCAAATGCCACAAAATGCTGTGTCTGAAGTGAGGAAATTGGACAGTCAAATCCTAGATTCAGAGATTTTAAGTCATAAAAGAAAATGTGATCGCTGCCGTACTATCTCGCGTTTGGAGGGCTGAGTTGGTTCCCTCCTACGGGGTCAGCTGGCACACCTGTTTGCAGTTAGGTTGATTGGCTCATTAGCAGGCCCACTCATTGTCTCACACACACATGCATGCACACACACACACACACACACACACACACATCAGAGAGGGAGGCAGCAGACAACGCCTTGGGACAAACCAGCTGCTGTCCTATTCGTTTTCCAAATTTCTGTCGGGCTGTTATTGAGACATGTTTGAGAGAACAGTTTGGGCTAACATATAAACAATTAGTTTGTTAAGTTCTCAGAATAGCAGCTGGACTGTGAAAATTAGATGTGAAACGAGACTTCCTGCAAGTAACATTGTGTCCCTGAGTTTCTGTGATGGCAAGGCCTGATTAAATACACTTGAAAAGGACTCCCGAAAACAGAGTAAAAAGAAAAACAAAACAAGACAAAGTACAAGCCAAGAATAATGGACTCAAGCAGGCCAATAAGATGTGAACTCACATCGCCTTCACTCACAATCCTTGACTTAATAGTAGATTTTGAGTCATCGCTCTCAGCCGCTGAGATGGAGTTGCGTAGGCAGCGCTGCGCTCGACTTGAATGGAGGGTGTTTTTGTTCCACGCAAGCTGACCCAGACTTTAAACTCTCCCAGGGCCTGTTGTTTGAACATTGTTTGTCTGGCCCTCTACCGGGTCGCGGCGTTCCCCCTTCCATATCACAAAACACAGAGGTTCATGACCCAGCTTTTTTCCGTGAATAAATGAACAAGAGGGTTCAGTTGAAAGTCAGTCCACATCCGACAGCCGAGTAATGATGGTGATATTGGAATTGTGTTTGTGCTGTCTAATATAACCACAAATACTGCCTACCAAGCCGTATTAAAGGCTTTCCATTTGATTCCATGAATGGTCCGCAGATGCTTAAAACGCTCTCAAGTTGTGTCGAACTAATCTGAAGAATACATGCTCAGAAGAGGGAGGACACAGATCACTGTGGTGCACCTATGCATACTTTAAAAAGGGGTTTAAACTGATTAAAGTCCGAGGGAGTCCAGAGAGGAGAAATAAGGCTGCAGCACTACTTACCGGTGTCTTAATGAAGACAGCCGTGAGTAAAAAGAATGAGAACTCTGCACACTACTGACTGAAACTAATTCAGATGCTGGGATGCATTTAAATGTTGTTCACACATTTAAAAATAGGTGTAGATACATAACAAAGTGAGCAGTAATGCCGTTGAATTTAAATGAAACCTTTCATTCCAGTTGAATTATAATAAATATAGGATAATTTGCAATACCAGACAATAAACAGAGTAACCAAAATTACTGTTAAATATGTTCAAATGTTAAATTGTGGTTGTTATAGAATCAGTCTCGCAAAATGATGGACTTGGGACAAACAGCTGAGAAGTAGATTTCCTGGATATTTAAAGGAAAGAAGTTTTAAATGGGCAACCTATTCTCTCCAACACTTCTCCAGTGTGTTCTTTCCCTTTTTCAGGCATTTGGTAGGCTAAAGTTATTTAAAGAGGAGTACCAGCCACAGCTTTCAAGTGGGAAGAAACACGAGTTATTTTTAAGGGTCCTGTGGTTGGCTGCATTTCTATTCTGTAATCCCGGGATACATGCTGCCATTTTTGACCTTGTAGATCTTTTTGTTTTATTTAGCCCATTGTGATTCACCTTGGTCCCTTACTGCCTCTATCTGGAAGCTTTTAAAGAACAATGTTGCACCCTTTAAGACTTTCACATTATCTGTTCTTCCAAGCATTGTCATTTTTAATGGGGTATGAACACCCAGTGCTTTTAGTTTTCATTGCTCACTCTGCTATCAGACCTAGTACAATAGTTTTAATTGTGCTTGACCTGATGCTGTGTGTGTAATTTTACTTGTGTATAGACCATTTTCACCCCTCACTAAATGATTGGATGATCATGCAGCAGGTTTAAACTATGAAACATTTAAATATAACTCCCTGAGATTTTATGGTGGCTCATGCTTGGCTCACTTAGCATGCAGGCACTTTTTTTTTCTTTTTTAAAACCATTCCAGGCATTTAACCTTCATGTTTTACATGGAAAGTTTAAAAATCAAGGTGAGAAGACGGATATAAAACTGGTGGTGTATTTAATGATTTTTTCCAGTTTTATGAAGGGAAAGCCAGCAGAGAGGTGAAACTACAGCATTTTTTATTGCATTAGCTGTACATGAGTTTGAAAAACTAAAAAGATAGAGAAACTGAAAGATAATGTTAATTATAAATATACATATGTGTTATATTGAAAATTATTGTCTTCCAAGAGTTTAGGATGAACCAAATCTTGGCTGAAATGATTTACATTTCTACTAGATTGAATTGTTACACCTCTTCTCAGAGTGAGGACGGTCCCTCTGAGGGGGAGAGGAAACGTGGGTGCAGAAGCTTTTGCAAAGGATGGCCTATTTGATTCTTTATTACAGCGCATTAAAGAGGATTAAATCAGTTTGTCTTTCCCTCATACAATTGTGTTCTTTCAGAAATCTGGAACAGAGTTCTTCGCTGTGCAGTTTTGCAAATAAGTCAGTAAGGTGAGCACTAGTTGTCATTACACTTGAGCTGCTTCGCTTTGATTTTAACCACCGATTTCATGGCATCTTTCAAAATGTCTTGAGTTCATGTATTTAACGATTGAATCGGTGTCTGGAAGATGTTTTTGCAGAGCAGTACAGAAAGGTAGACATCCTCCCTACAGCAGTACACTCCAATTTGTTTAGGTGCTAGTGAAACACAGGCATGATGTGCGAGAAGCTGAAGTGTCAAATGGGTCCATCACACATCGAAATTCAGCTCTCACATGTTTTGTGTGTGCTTCATCAGACTTGCTCATGTTTTTGAGTACATTGTTTCAGTTTGTCACGGGCGAGCTTTTGCCGGAGCTGTGTGTCTGTGTGTGTCTATGCGTGTCTGTGTCTTTTGTTTGCTGCTCATACTTTTCGAAAAAGGTGTCAGGAAATGTTTGCCAGTTCTTTTCAGCGCAGTTTGGCTCTTTGATTAAGAGTTTTGCACGTTCAAACTGTTGTAGAAACTGTGCCAAGGCAATCAGAAAAATGTATTGTCATCAGGGGGAAAAGCAGAGCAGCATGCAGCAGAAATGCATAGCTATAAGTGGCCGAGAGTGCGTCTTGTTTACCCCTCTGTTCAAGTTTTAGACAAGTCCTTTCACTGGTGGTTTACACTAATTCTCGCTTTAACTTCCTGTGAACCTTCACATTTCTCTCTCGCACTCACACGCATTATGTAATCCTGCCCGCCACCTGCTATTGTCACAGCTTTGGGCCAATACAGCACACTTAAGGCTAAATTATGCCCGTCTCGTTCATGCTGAGATTGCACCACTAATAACGCCCATCTGTCTAAAGAGCCCACGAAGCAAACAAACAGTGCATCTGCACCACAAATCGCCCTGGAGCCGCGCGTCTGCGTCGTTCTGCCGTCGGTTCCCACACTGAGCGCGGCGGAGGTGACGTGAATCAACCTGAAACTGGAGAGCCGATAATGATTCCACCTGGGAGCGCGAATGAAACCGGTGATGGGTGACAGGCGAGGTAACAGAACAGGGGTGATGTTTGAACTGTCGGTAAATCGCGAACAACGGCGTGGCAGCCGCAACAACATGAGCTTTTGACTCCCTCCAAACACAGTCACAATTTAAAAGTCAGTGTTTTTTTTTTTTTTTGGTTGTCATTTAAAACAAACTCCAGCTGTGGATCTCAGACTCAGTTCGCTTCTGTTTTTAGAGCACACCGAAGATAATAACTGCTATTTCAGTTTTAACACCACCTTACCTGAAGCGAACACGTGACATGCGAAGAGAGAGACAGAGCGATGAGGGTCTTTCTATTAGAGCTAATGTTTGTTTGTTTGTTTCATTCATCAGCTCCATCCATTTGTTTGTATTTATTCACATCTTGCATCCCTCTTTTGGCTCAGCTGTTTACTATGAAAAAAGGGGTCAGCACAAAAATGATCTCATTCATTTAGCTGAATCACAGTGTGTTGCATTTACCAGGTTTCCTCTTCATCTCTTGTGGTCTGACCAGCAAAAGGCTGACTATGAAATGGTCTCACAACAAATAATTTGCACTGCAGTCAGCTAGGAGAAGGACAGGAAACCCGGCCCAAATGAACCAAAATAAAAAGGAGCAAACACTCTCGTATTTAGACTAAACTAATTAAACAGGATCAACTTAATTGTTTCAAGTTGTGCTCGCAAAAAAAAAAAAAAAAAAAAAAAAACCCTTTCATTGGTATTACTGCGACTTGTGCGGATATGGTGTTTGTGCATGTCAGAGCTTTCTCTCACAAAACGAAGCCCCGTGACGAAGTCCGTGTGTCTGTCTATTCATGTTGTAATGAACTGATTTCAATGCCTTCTGCCCAAAGCACACCGTGATGTGATCCAACCGACCCTGAAAAACACCATGAATACATAAATAAATGCAGGGTCACTTTCAGCGGCAAACCAGGAAGTTGTTTACTCGTTCAATCACGAGGCTTATTTAAGAGTCTGTGAATGAGAATCCCAAAATATCATTTTAGCTGTTAATCCTCAGAGTCACTCAGAGTTGAAACCAAATTAAAATTTTCCCCCCTCACCATACAAAGCCTCATTATTTGCTGCAGTCAGGTTTTTGTAGTTCTCAGGCTCGCATTGAGAAACCTTAATGAGTTTGATGCTGTTCAGTGGGGGGAAAAACAAGTTTTTTCCTCCTAATTCTCTTGATTTTGAATGCCATAATTCCCACCAGTGTGGCGTAACCTTGCATTCAGCAAGAGTAAATCAAAGTCGGTCTGACAAACCAAATTGATTTTCACCTCAAGGTTAACATTTTACTGGCTCCAATCAAATGAGTTACATAACTAATGAAAGATGTGTGCACAGTTTAGTTCCCAGCTCAATACCCAGCAGGATCGTCCTCATCACCGAGGACAACTATCAGCCTCCCCCGGCCGAGCGTAGCTCATTTGAACAGACTCTTCCACTGCTCAACAAACTTAGCCACCTGCTTTGATCTCTCACTTTTCTGAATTTCACTTAGGATCTGAGTTCCCATATGTAAACTGCGCCGTCTCTCCATAGGAGCACACTCAACACAACACTCCGAGTCGTGGCAGTCGACTTTAATGAACTACAAAATATGTAAACTAAAGGAAAACAAGGACATCCCAGCTAAAGTCGCGCCAGCTTTGTCATTGTATCTAGGTCAGGAGAATGCAATATTATCCAGTCCATATGTACTTTCACGGCCGCGCTTTGGATTTTGAGGCAGTCGTTGTAGCAGGAGCTACTCCACCTTAACGTGCTCCCTCCAGCACTGCCATATGGAAAGATGCTGCTTCTCTACAATAACAATCATCACGGTTATCACCTCTTATAGCACAACACATGGACACACATAAGAGGGGGGGGGGGGGAACAAGCAAAGAGGAAAATGGGCAGATGGGAGGATGGCAGAGAGAGGAAACAAGAATGTGTCATTTAACAGTGGAAGGAGGGGAACAAGATGGGTCATGATGGGGAGGAGGTGTGTGTGTGTCTGTGTGTGTGGGGGGGGGTGACAGATGCACGTCTGATTTTGCATTTACCTGACAGGGAATCAGAAGACGCGCTCTCCTGCTGCTGCTGCTGCTGCATCTTGACCCTTGACGCTGGCTCCAGTGTGAGGCTGTGCAAGTGTGTGTGTGTGTGAGTCTGTGTGTGTGTGTGTGTGTGTCCACAAGCCACAGAGAGCGAGCGAGCCAGCCAGCACGCCTCGCTGTGTGTTGTGATGACGGAGTCCGCTCGGCAGCTCAGCGGAGCAGCGGAGCCGGGAGGGAGGTGCGGGAGAGGAGACGCGCTCCTTTTATTACTCCGCCAAGTGGCTCCGATCTCTCGCGCTCATTCCCTGCAAGCGCGGACGTCTCACGCGCAAACACATGTATGAGGCGGGGAGGAGGAGGAGCAGCGTGCAGGGAGGGATCTGGAGTGGATGAAGAAGAGGAGGTGCAGAGAGGAGAGAGAGAGAGAGAGAGAGAGAGAGAGAGCAAAGCAATCACCTTTTAGTGTGGGCTCACTCACTCAGGCAGCGTGCCATTACTCCCCCCTCCCACCTCCCCTCCGCGTAACCTCACAGATCTTTGGAGAATTTCATCCAGGTCTGCTCTGGGTATTCAATCTGCATTCCCCACCCACTGAGGAGTGAGCTGTTACTAAAAGCAGTGTAATTATGCCCGCTCACACACGTGTCATTGGGCCTTTTTAAAGGAGCAATGCCCTCAAAGGCACCAGAGTAAGGCGAGACTACAGAGAAACTCGTACTATGTAAAAGTACGTGCTTCAGCTTGAGGTCGAAAAAGTAAAAAGTCAAACAAAAATGCAACCAATCACGTAGACAGGCTCAGAAGTCAAAATGAAGTCAAAATGAAGTGAGGAAGTCAAAATGTGCCCTTTAATGTGGCATACTTTAGAAACGCCTCACTTATATACTATAGACTTTTACAAAGTGAACAACAACAACAGCATCAAACAACAAAATCTATCCTAAAGACCACTATAAAAAAAACACACAAATGAAAGATATTTGAAAGATATTTAAGGTCCATTATCAAAACTCCATTGACTGAGAAGTCCCCATCTCGAGGTCACACCGATGTTTCTCTTTGCTCAACGTTTTTCACATACTGTATATCTCGCGGTCCTTCTTTCCATGCTCATCAGGCTTAACATTTGTCTTTCATATAAGCTATGATTAGTTTTATAACATGCAGCGTGGAGAACAGACAGCAGAAATTTTTAGCCAATGAGCACATGTTGGATTGGTGACTGATTTTTTTCTATAAAGTTAACCTTGATTCACTAGTGGAAGTGAATCTAAAATCCTACTGCTGTATGCTGCACGTGCAGGAGTGCAGAAGACTCAAGTTAACCAAGTTGATTCGTTGATTTTACACACACACACCCTGAGCTGAGGAACGTGTGAGAACTGCTGCTCAGCGACAGACTCTAATTCAGTGAACTTCCCACCATTAAGTTTGCACCCACAAAAAACAAGTCTTTCATGTACAGCCAAGGAGATAAAGAGCTGGTTAATGCGAGAGCCAGACTCTGACATCGGGCTGTTAGAACTATCCAATTTGGAGGTGAGCACTAGCTGCCAGCCCGGATAGACGATATGGACTGAAAGATTTGCAAATGCTACATTCATAACGGCTTTTTTGATTGATTGCGTGTGATAGGGGAAAATGTAAAAGATACAGAACCAAAAGAGTCATTCATAAGACCGAGTCAGTATTTTCTCATCACTTAATTCCTATGTGGCAGTTAAGCGGCAAACATGGCCGCCTTGTGAGAAGTGAATCCATGCTAAATATGTGAAATATTAATTTATTCTCAACCTATTTAAAAATTCCATCTTGGTCTGCAGTAAGGTAATATTATTTAGTACACATTTGATTTTTCGTGAAGCGAAACATTTGACAAAGCAGAAAAGATATAATTTTATTCTAAAATATGCATTCTACTTAAAAAGTAGATCATCTGCCCTTGGAAGCCGATCAGGGATGCTGTATAATAAAGGCGCAGCTCCTCGAGAAAGAGCCGTTTTCTGTTGGAAGTAGCTGGTCGGGACTCTCCTCCCAGCCCATTAGTGAACTCTGCTGCTAAAATATTCCTCCCACTTGCAATGTATTCGCCCTGTTCCAGCCCCCTTTTCAGACTGTGCCACTCTGAACCTTGATTGCATTTGTACCTTTGGTGAGCAAAACTGCAGCCATTGTGTGTGCTTGTACGCAGAAGAAGCATCAGCAGTGCTAAAAGATCATAAAATCATGTCTCCTGGATTAAGATTTTTTTGTGACTCTTCATTACAGCACATATTCAACCAGACACCATTAGTTTTATGAGCATTATCACCGTCACATGCTGTGATCTACTCTATTGCCACTTGTCACTACATCTCATAAAATCATTTAAAAATAATCTAGCTAAAAGAACAATATCCTTGTATAATGTACATTGATTCTCATTTATTTTGTTGATCAGTTTCCTCTTAAAAGTCTGGTGTGTTGTACTTGTTGACGAGGTTTAGGATCATTGAACATCTGAATGTTAAACACTCAGAACTATAAAGGCGATAGTATCGTGTGTGATGTTTCATCAAGACTTGTTGTCGAGCCTTTCTCAAGCAGAGATTTTTATTTTTTTATGACAAAAGCAGCTCCAGTGGTCCTTTAAAATTCTTTGACTGCTCAGTGCTCCTCCTGCTCTCCCACGTTGACCTCTCTGAGTTCTCGCAGTTGTTGTACACCCGTCAATACTCGTAACCTGTTTTAATTAAGGCTATTGACCTCTGTACTGAGAAAGCTGCTCAATACAGTTGCCATCAGATCTCATATGAAGACCACGTGAAAAAACACTGAGGGATTTCCTCAGATGCATGTGTGCAGTGTTTGAGTTTCTCTCCAAATGTGGGTCGGAGCACTGTTGAAAAAAACCCCACAGGAAAGTAAAAGATCCATACGTGGTGTGCTGAGAGGAACATGGAGTTCAAAATAAAGCCTGCATTCTTTTTTATAGTTGTGTAATGTCTAGCGGTGACATCATCTGTGTTAGAAAATCTGGAACATTGTGTTATATTAAAGGAAAAACTACCCTTGAAAGCCATCAGCCTGACTGCTGCTGTGACCCTCATATGCTATAAACTTCATTTCTTGATAGTGTTACTGTCAAAGCGCAGTGACACCATTTCACAACCAATTTATACACACAAGCTCATAAAATATTCCATATTAGCTCATCATCCTTGCCTTGCTGGATCAGATAGTGTGTGTGTGTTTTATCCTCAGTTTATTGAGTTGCTCAGTGGGAGCACGTTCTTGGCATCTGTTTCTTACAGCTTATTCTCAATTATCCCGTTCCCAACTCGGAATCCCGGAGAGAATTTAATGACACACAGGAAGAAAAAGAGCCAGCCATGTGTCTCTGTGTTTACTTGAATGATATTCATGTAGAAATATATGGTCTTTATTTGGTTGCCTCGACCAATTAGGCTTTGACTGAAGTCTTGAATGTGAAGTCTTTACAGAAGCAGAAGAGAGACTGAGTCAAAAATGATTAATTCATAATAGCGAGTGAGAAAGCTTCTACACACAAAGTGTCTGATTATTTAAAGAACAACTAATTATCTGATATACATCCACCATGTTATTGGGTTTGATGGTACTTGGCAATTACAGTGGTACCAATATATGGGAAAAAACATATGAACACACTTTGTGGAATTTATCTTCAGACAAACAGTTTATGGTTGAGCCTGATTTCATATGAAGAAGAGGTGAGAGAGTGAGTGTGAGTGGTAGCATACTCAAAGAAAAATTATACTGTCATTATCACTATATTTCAATTTGATTCACGTGTGAATATCTGGCAAAGGCTGCATGTGTTTTTATGTATATTGAAACACCACCATCTAGTGACCATTTAACCAAATTACAGGTTGCGTTTTCAGCTTTTGCAACAGTGAACTGCAACGAGTGCCTGTGCAAACATGGCTTGTACACATGCACTGTGCACACACACTGATGTGAATGCATATTTATGCACACACGCCTACACACACAAAAACATGAACACACACACACAGCACAAACTGATCTGCGAAACTGATGAGGAGGATTATTTGGATCTACAGACACAACACCCAGCTAACCATGTCTGCAGTTCCTTTGTGGGGGCCTCATGCCGGAAATGCTTTCTGCAGACCAGGGCTTAGTGTGTGTTTTTGTTTAATGAGGTAAGCATGCATAGCTGACCTGTATAACTGCAAATACGGCATAGTGATGCTGGCAGGTCTGTCGTATTTCAGAACATTAGAGTTCTTTTCAAATTTTAATTAACACACTTTGTTGATTTTACTATGTGCCTCAGTGGTCACATACCAGTTCTCCAATGCATATTTGTTGAAGCCAAGAATGCAGAAAACAAAGCTTTGACCTGTGATGCTCTCAAGATGTGCAGTGTAGTCGGGGGCTGCTTAACAAATTAGTTTGTTTTTGTTGCCCAATTAAAGTTTTATTTGGCAAGATGACTCCTGTGGAGATCAAGGGTGTGCTATCCAAAGGAGACCTGCTCAGATCAGCGTCGGCTCTTCGAGGCACAAACAACACAATGAGAACATTTTATAATTGGCCATTAGAAATGCAAGACAGGGTCAAGATGTGCAATAATGCCAAGTGCTGTCACTCATGTCTGTTTGTTTTTTTTTTCCTCTGTGGTTCGGCGTAGCTTTATTTGAAGTTATGCAAGATGGTGGAGAATGCTTTATCCGCACAAGCTGAGCAAACCTGGAGCAGCAGTATTTGCTCTTTTATTTGTACATACAACATACAAGGCAGACAGTTGATTGTCTCTTTTTTTGCATCTTGTGCAATAATAAAGGAAATCTTTAGCAGCCTGACGGATCCGTTAGCCATTGAACTGTAGGTACATGTAAACTAATCCGACGTCCTCTCTTCCTGAGTGTTGCTGATCAGGTTTCTCTGTGTGGAAGTAACTGTCAGTAACTGGCAGTTCATAACTATAATACACAAATCACCCTATCACTATAGTTATCAGTGTAGTTTTACTCGTGCCATTAGTATGCTCCAGCACAAACTATTCCTATGTTAAACCTTCCTTAGAGGCAAACCTTAACAGCTGCCTGCAAGAGAGGTGCCGTCTCAAATGAATACGTGAATAAAAAGCAGAACTTGACAGCATATACAAAGATTACTGCTGTTGGAGAATTGTGTTTTCTGTGTGAGAGGATAGAAAGCTGATAAGGAATAATGCATAATGAAGTGTAGACAAAGACTGTGTGACACAGAGCGGTGATGCCTCTGCTGAGCCCATTATTTTGCAAATCTGGACACCTTGGACTGTATTATCTCATTCGTTATTTTCCACAGGCTGAAACTGTCATCCCTCATTATTTTTCAAAGTGAGAGTTAACTGGGTGCATTCTAGCACGATGCAGAAGTACTGTTATGGTTACCTGCAGCTTTATATATTTTGTGCATTGACTTAAAAATTACAGATTGAGTGGAACTATGTTTGTCTGAGGTGCTCTGTTATACTTACAACATTACAGCTAATCAGAAGCAAGCGTTTTCGACATGCGTTTTAAGGACTGAAGGACTGACTATATCCACGCCACACTGCGAGAATTTACAGTGAAAAGGTCAGAATAACAAAACAGTATGAATGTCACACATCAAACTTTTGTCCAACAGACTGCTTTGTGAAGCCTTCGATCCAAAGCCTTTAAACAACAGCTTATATGCATGGCTCAGCTTCCTTGTTTGGCTGCAGTCCGTGCAGAGATTGGCTCCGGTTTTAACGATTAATCAGTCATCTGGCATGGCTTCATCCATCCACTTCATGTATGCCAGGCTGCCGTCCTCCACCGGGAAGCTGAGGACTTCTGGGTTTGCATAGGGGTGGACAGACCTTTGAGAGACCCACACGAACGCAAACACATCAGCTAAGAGTTATCAAAATACAATGTTTAGGTTGCCTGAGGACATTCGAGAATACAGCCTGACATGAGGAATTCAACCAAACTGCAACATATATTTAAACTTTCAACGAAACATCTGATGGCACTTTGTTTTAGTTAAAATCATATAATCAAGATTATGCTTGATCATTAAATCATTAATTAGAAGTGATTTACCTGCCAAATACTAGTTGTTTAATAAAGCAATTTTATTTCTTGTTTAAAAGCATTCTTTGCCACATTTAGACGTTATTGGGTCTTTTTTTTTGTGAAGACCAGCTGATGAGTGTCACAGGCTGATCCCAAAATGGCCCATCAGTTCTTCAACTTCTGATCTGCTTGGATGCAGGCCACCTGCCTGGAAAAGATTCCTGCATCCCCAGTGCAGATTGAAGCTATTAATACAGTTGATCCCTTCCAGACAGCGACTTTTGCTGAGGCAGGTACTCAGTGATAAGAGTCTGGTGAACCTGTTGTCCCTCTGTTGACTGTTGGCTGTGGTCCACTGACAGAAATCTGGGCTTCCATTTTGTCCAGACAGGTCAATGAAATCCTGCTTTAGCACTTCTGACTGCTCTTTGCAAACATCGTTGAGGGTTGTTTATTCATTAGCTGAGGAATGTTGTTTCAGACCACAGCAACTGGACTGAGGTGTGCTTTAAGTGTCTTAGTGTTGATGTTTCTAATCTCCCACAAGTTACAGGTGTATTAATGGTTCAAACCTGTTTTACAGCTCTAATGTCGGTTCTGTGTTTATGCCCACCTTTGACTGTCCAAATAATCTGGGATCAAAGTTGGGTGAACTGAATCCATAAATTTTGCCCTCTGTGGGAGTATAGTCCTGCATTTATCCTTGGGTGAGTGAGGTTTGGAAGAAACGTAGATGATTAACTCCTAATGGTTGGTGGTGCGTTAGTGGAATGGTTGCTTAAAGTTGTGTACATGTGGGATCCTGCACCTGGCACCCCGAATGAAGTAGAGACTTAACAGCACATCTACTAACATCTGCAAACTCTATTAAAATGATAGCCAAACAAAAATGGGAAATATCTAACTTTGAATGTGGATGTCTTACTATGTCAAACATCTGAAAAACATTCTCAAGCGGAAGCAACTAATTATTCCAACTACTCTTAAACATAATAACAGTAAATTAGGAAGAAACATATCTTGAGATATTATTTTTTTTGGATAAAATGTTGTACTTTTATACTTTTGTTTGATCCAAGTGGCTATTTTTGTGGAACACTGCAGTGACACACTGGAGAGCCTGTTTATAAGATCTACAGAGAGGTGAGGAAATGTGAAAGTAAGCTACACAATAAGGTGTACAATAAGTTGAAAATTAAGCATCAAGTCAGTTTGAAACTCGAACAGTAATTTGAAGTACAGCTTTTAAATTGGGTAAAATCACTATTACATAAAGCAACCTCTCACCTCACGTACTCTATGATTTGCTGGATCCTGGACGTCTTTGTTTTCACCAGCTGCAACAACAGTGACATCTCATCTTACACTCCAGCTTTCTACTTAAACATGCTTGTTGAGTACATGTTGATCACAGTAGGACCGTCTCAGCAAGCTTACCATCAGAATTTCACTCGCATCCTGGATTTCCCCTTTCCAATAGTACCTACAGAACCAGAAAACATAGGACATTAGCATCATACTGAGTACTGAAAGTGTATATGAGGGATGGTAAATTAGTAAGGAACCGAAAAGTACCAACACATGACGCCGAACCTTTAAATGTGGTATAAAAACTGTGGCGAAAAACTGTATTTTCTGAAATAACACAGCAATGAAACTGGGCACAGCCATTTATTACAGACACAGTGATTTACAGTGAAACTGCTCCCGACAGGCTCTTACGGTGTCAAGTGCGAAACTGCCACTTTGCTTTAAACGTAGTGCTTTTATTATTCCTCCCATGGACAGTGAAAGACGCCAAACCCCAACCCAAGAACCCATACTTAAGCATGCTCCGTGTGAAATGTTAAAATAAATGTTGCAGGACTAAATCAGCCTGGGTCTGACTAAAAACTTGCTCATTACACACCTGCACTCACACACACATAAACCCTCCCTCCCCTGCACCTCCACCACCACCCTCACCCATGAACTAATCCAACCACATCCTCTATTTTTAGGCTAAAGCTCTGTTTGGTGAGCAGGTTTAACGCTGCTTCCTCTATCCACCTAACCTCCATCCTTTACACCGTTTTTTTTGTTTTTTTTTGCCTCCCTTGTTCAATTCTGCAGTTATGCATTAACAGGAAAGCTAATCCACGCACATAAACATGTGACCGCTTTGAAGGCTATCTGCCACTCAGTCTCTGGTGATGGGAAAAACTGATAAAAGCATTCAGAGGCAGTCCATTCAACTTGTGGTTTCCTAGCAACCGGCTACACAGTGGGAGAGAGAGAGAGAGAGGAAAAAAAGAGGAACATATATGTGTTTGTGTGAAGGACATTATAACTAAGCCAGTGATTGTGGTTGTGCATCATCCAAGGTGCAAAGTTGTGTTAAGGTAGGGGGTCAAGTATGATTTACATTGTGGAGGTCCTGGAGAGGATGTTAACACTGGCTGCCAGACGCCTCTCCATGATTGCCCTAGAAAAAAAAAAAAAAAGATAGAGAGGGCGGATGGAAACGGAGGGGGCAGACGTGGAAAGAGAGGGAAGAAAACACTTAAACACTTACAAGCCACCAGCTGTTTATCAACTACAGCGTGAAGCCGAGCCCTCTGTTAATGTGTGCAGGAGAAGAGCTTTTTTTCCCAGAAATATTCAGTAAAAGATGGTGAACTTGGGTTTCTGCTGCCTGATATCATACTTTATTACCAGCTCAGCCCCCCCCCCCCACCCACCTCTGCTAACCAAGTGTCTCCAAAGGAGGTGATTTACATATGTGGCACCTGCGCTTTGGCTTCTTTTTTTCTTGTGGTGGTAAATAGAGCTCAAAGGCAATAACAGTGCAGGCGGCTTGTGGCTCTGACAAGACGGTATCTCTTTTCTGGGCAGAAAAGTCAAACTTGTGTCTGGCCCGACTGACATCGAATCGCTTAATTGACTTTAACAGATCCATACCAGAGGAAAGGGAAATTAATTAGCGGCCAGATTAAAGGAGTTAGCTGGCTTTTTGGTAAATATACTTACTCGCTTTCTCGCCGAGCATTAGTTGGGAAGATCGATACCGCTCTCATGGCTGTATGGTGATTTTTAAGAGCCACAGAGTTAGTTTAGTGCGTACGTTTAGCACAAAGACTTGAGGCAGGGGGATAACAGGTGGCATTGCTCTGTCCAAAATTATGAAAACCTTTAAAGCTCTCTCACAAAGACGCGCGTCATCTCTTTGTTTAATCCATGCAAAAATTAAAGAAAGCAAAGAAAACAAAGATAACACTGTATTGATTTGAATTCACAAACATGTGCATTTGAAAATGTGGAACTACTTGTTGGAGCTGAATGACTCAAATGAAAGCACATTTCATTTTGTTCCCTCTTGCACTTCACTTTTAAAGCAGCACAATGGGTAACTTTCACCACCGTACCTGCCGATGTCCTTGGCCAACCGCTCGTTGGGACTGTTGACCAGCAGGACAGAGTGGTGGCCCGGCACGTAGCTCCCCGTGAGGGCCGAATGAAGCCGGACCC
This sequence comes from Scortum barcoo, assembly GCA_023238725.1. Classification (NCBI taxonomy): domain Eukaryota; kingdom Metazoa; phylum Chordata; class Actinopteri; order Centrarchiformes; family Terapontidae; genus Scortum; species Scortum barcoo. The sequence continues at coordinate 11,770,945 of CM041545.1, forward strand.
CGATGGACCGATGGACAACCCGGGGTACATGGACACGGCCAGGACCGAGAGCTGGAGGGCGGTCGCAGGTGGGCGTGGCATGGGTGCAACCAAAGGACAAAAGCGTCATAATGTCAAAGTCACCGAATAAACTTTTGAGAGCACTTCTGCATGGCGCCATAAATGATGATTTCATGTTGTTTTATGCTGGGATGAGGAGCAAGTTGTTACTCAATTTAATTATCTGTTGCCCTCTGAAGGGATTGCCATGTTTGGATTGGACTGGATTCAGTATTTATCCTCTTATTATTATTTGGCGCTGTCTGTCACAGATAAATGACTATGGGCCTGGGCTTGGACGCACTGACCAATTTATAATCTGCCCCACTTCTCTGCACAGCACAGCACGGCATCAAAAGCCAGACACAGATGCATATAAATCCAACACAAATATGTTAGGAGGAAATTAATACAATAAAACTGACATCAGAGCCTTCTTGCTGTGGATTATTTCAGACTTGAGTCAAACTTTTTTTTCTTAAAGGAGAAAATGAATGGAGACAATCACAGCAGCTCTTACCAAGCATAGCATGAGCAGGACCGACCGACAGACAGAGTGAAGGACGACCTCTTTGAGGCATCGTTGCAGGAGCCACTCCATCCTGTTAGAGGCAACAAATGTCATTCCCAGAGTCCGGCTGCTGCAGATAATGAGAGGGACAAACCAGAGCTCAACTTTCCTCATAAAACCGTCCGGGCTTTATGATGATTTCTGTCCCTTCATTTTTATAAGCATTTCAAACAAGAGCTTTTCTGAAGAATAAAAAAACAAACAAAGTCATTGCCTTTCCAGGAGGGCTGCATTGTGTTGACAGGTACTACTTCTGCAGGTCGGACGGTCACGCACAGGCGGTGATAAATCTTCCACGTCGTTCGATTGGTCGCTCGACGCTTACTGACACCGCCGGCGGCCAATGAGATCGCCGCTGCTCCGCCTCTGGCCCCGGGTCATAATCGGCTTTGGTGGCTGCGTGTTCAGTACAAACACAAACCTGCGTGGGCCTCCGAGGCAGGAAGGGCAAAAAAACAAAAAAAAAAACAAGAGAGGATCTATGCTTGTACTAGGATGCTCTTCAGTGGCGGAAATCAACTTAGACTGCACAACTGGGTCAAGTCATATGTACTAAATATACATAAAATGCATTTCAATTTGTGAAAACTGTGTGCATATGAAGAAAAAACATAATGTAGCCAACATATATGCACAAACTATATATGAAACCTAATATATTTTTGGAACAACATCATATAATACATATGTGTTTAGCCCATACAAACATGTTTACAATTACAGAAATGTTTAGTACATGTATACGTACAGATCATATAGTATAGCTATAGTAAGCAAAAGGTGGCAGTGAATCTAAAATATTAAACATGACTACATAATTCTATATAGGTTATTTCATATTTTTGATGTCTTCAGTATTAATCTACAAACAACAAAGAAAAACATTAAATGAGAAGGTGTGTACAAACTTTTGACTGGTAGTGTATGTGTGTGATAATAATATATCATCATATAGATAATATATATATATGGCAAGAACTTGTGATATAGAGACAAATATGTCATGTCTTTTATAACAGCATGATCTCTCATATTCTCTTGAGACTGGATTATGTACCTACAACCAGTGGTGCAGTGTAACAGTTCATTTTCTCAGCTACTGAGAAACTACTACTTTATTACTTTACTTCAAATTATATTAGGTCATAGCCAATTTTTCACAGGTCCCATTCTGCTGCACAATACTTTCAATAGAGTATTTTTTACATTGAGTTTGTGCTACTTTTACTTAACTTGAATTTAGCTTACTGGTTGGGATAACCAAAATTGCCCTTCATCTACATTGCTTGTAAACCTAATTTTTGACTCTTTCAGAAGTCTGCAGTAGAAGGTGACACACTGTCACACACTCTGTCTGTTCTGTGTGTTGACCTCCCTTTTCTTTAATTGATCCCAGACATATGGGATTGGGGATAATGTAACTGTGGATTTCTTTGTCTGTGGCAGAGTTTTTGGAATAAGATTGTTAATATTTTATGTAATTAATTTGATATTTAACACATTCATATTTCTATTCTTTTTTTTGTGTAATAACAATGCTTTGTACACTTCAGAACTCTTCTCCAATCCAATGAAAGGAAATTTAATGACATCAGAAGAAATAAATATATATTTGAAGAAAAACTTTTAATGTTACAGTTATTATCTTTACACATACAGCAGCGGTGTCTGTGAGACCTGAAACAACAAGGAAGTAAAGCTGAGGTCTGGTTTACACACTGGAACATTATGCATTATGCTGTTCTGGAGCAGATTAAATTAGACAATGCATTTGGTCCACATACACCTTATAATGCATTATGTGGAAAGAACAACATTACACAGGCAAAAATCCACACAAAGCTTCAGTATAGTGACTAAACTATTAAAAGCCCTTTAGTCTCTGTAGTATATCGTAAAGAATTGTAAGAATTAAATAAAATGCCCAGATGGTAAAATTTTAAAGATTTTTGTAAATTATTTTCAACTTTAACAGAAACTTGTTAAAAAGTAATATAACTGCTTAATACAAGAGAAAGAGGAAGTAATGGCTTTGAGCGGCATGTGATAATTGACACTTGTGTTGATGTGTTTTCCTATCACACGGATGAAAATGCGCTCCCGGAAACAAACGCTTGCAAAAATACACAGCCAACACATCCATCACATGCAAACACACAGATCTGTGGATACACACACACACCACACCACACACATCACTGCCACACGCAGCAACTCGTTCTTTCAGATAAGCTAAACAGAAAAGCCTGCTAGGCTGCATGTTAATGAAGGAGATACAGACAAACAGGAATCTTGAAGAAATATGAATAATTCAGCAGTGGATTGTTAAAGGGAGAACAAACCAAAGGGATACATCCTGCTTGGTATTTCATTTGCACATGTGCAGTAGATCTATGGTTGGAGACTAGACGTATAAATGATTAGAGAAGAAAAATAATGTCAGTTATATGTAGCGATATGTGTTGGGATATCAGGACTTTGATGGGGTGTGTTGACAGAATGGCTTTGCACAGGATGCCCACATGGGGGAGTTGTGGATCCATGAATGTCTCTCTTCATCCCCTCCCTCCATTCTGAATAAATTAAATGTAGAGTGTTCATTTAGCATGTATAAAACTCTCATCGACCGAAATGAAATGTAAATGCTCCAACAAAGCAAGTTGCATGACTCATCCCATCCCCTTTTTTTTTTTCTTCACCTCTTCCCTGCCAGCCTTGTGTACTTTTTTTTGCCTGAACCCCTCCACCCATCCTTCTGCTTCTCCTCCTCCTTCTCCTCCTCTACCTCCTCCTCCTCCTCCTTCTTCACCAGATGCAGCACAGATCACAGAGCGAGCAGCAGGGGGCGCCACAGCCGTCACAGCCTCAGAACAAACCAATTTATTTCTCAAGCTCACACAGGCTTCATTTGAGAGCCCATCAGAGAGCTCCAATAGAGCCACTTAAGCCACTGTTCCCCAACATGAAAGGATTGAAACCAAAATAGAGATAGGGAAAAAGGCGAGGAGCTGGAGGAGAGGCGTTTGATCTGCTTGTTCTGGGGCATCACTCAGAGGGGTTCTTTTCCCCTAAGGACCGCCAAGTCCTGTTTGTCCCTTCAGAGGTCTAATGTGAAAAATAGGATAATTTTTATTTCTGTCCATGCTTCTTGTCTGTTTGTACATAATGAGCGCACAAGGTCCACAGTTAGTGCAACGGGGAGAAAATGAGAGATGAGAGGGGGAAAGGTACAAAGGCATCTGGCAAGAGGTGCCTCGCCTAATTCGCCATTAAACCGTGATTGCCTCTCGGTGGGATCAATGGAGTTGCCTCGCTGTGAAATAAAACGAATTCTTGCTGGGAGAATTAGGGAGATGAATAAAGAAGAGAAAACAAAGAGTGAGGTGTGTGAACGCGGAAACTGAGAGGCTGAAGAGAGCGAAAACTCTGACAGGCTCGGTGCATCTCTAAGTACTCTGTAGCCCTTCACCACCGCTGTCTCCCTCCCTGTGTGGCACTGCCATTACTGCATTGAATGGGAGGCAGAGGAGGTAAGGGAGGAAACTGTGCACACTACTGAACACACAGAGGTCAGATAAGTCTTAATGAAGGGACTTTCCAGGCTGTGATTACCTCTAAAGGAAGAGACTGGTCCTCCCAAAGAGGTTAATTAAAAAAGTCATGGGGGCTGAGCAGGGAAGTGTCTCCATCACCGCTGTGAACCCCGGTGACCCGTCCATCCTCTAGGACAGACACAGCCATCCATCACAGCTGATTCCTGGGCTGTCTGGCCCCTGCTGGCGCCACTGAAATCCCAGAGTGACTAAAAACATAGAAGTGTATGTAGCAGCAGCACAACTTTGACAAGCAGTGAGGATAAAAAAAAAAAAAAAAGAAAGACACCGCCGCCGAGACATCGCCTGCTGAAGTCTCTCAGGTAATGAAACCTCTCCCCTCTCAAGGATCAGACAAACACCCTATCTTGTCATCTTTCCTCCATTCTCTCCCTCGGTCTTCTTCTTTTTTTTTTCTGCCCTCCATGTCACAACCACCGGAGCACACGAGGCCATTTATCAGAAACCTGAACTGACTGCCATGTTGTTTATTTCGCCTGCGCTCTCCAGAAGAGACTGCAAAAAATATAGAGTATTTATGTTTGTGTAGCTACATAAATACTCTACTAAGTGTTTAAGCTCAGTGCTTGCCGCGAGGAGAAAGCAGGGTATGGCAGCATTACCTTCCTCGAACACAGCATGAAAGAATCAGCCATCATCAATGAAAAAATCCTTCCAGCAATCCCTGCTGAGAAGAAAGATTTGTCATCCATATTTCCCCTAGTTCTCGGAGGCGAGGACAAAGGTGTGATAGTGTGCAAAATGGAGACACACAGAAAGGACAGGCTGACTGAGGGAGGATAAGACAAGAGACAAAGAGAGAAAAATGGAGCGTTTTGCTTGATTGGGTTTGAGAGAGGACAGAGAGCCTGGAGCAGTCTTAACAGGGAAAAAAGTTAAACATTTTCATAACTCTGTTCTCGTGGAGTTCACCTGCAGTGGCGGGAGGCTTAAATCACGTCATGCTTGATTGGCTGAGAGGGAGAAGCCGATGCCAAGCTTGGGGGGCCACCTTTGCCGAGGAAAAACCTGCGCTTCCTCATTACACTTTCCTCACCGAGCCGTCTGCAGAATAACCGCTCCTCGTGCTGACGCAGGTAGAATGAGCTCATTCCCTCTCCATTCACAAGCTGAGTGCACCAAAAAATTCAGAGAGGGGAGAAGCATAATAAGTTCAGACTCCAAGTTAGAGTGCCTGCAGGCAATAAAGTGGAGGATGAACAGTGGAGACTTGATGGAAGAAGAGAGTGTGCGTGCATGTGATCGAAAAGGGGGTTACATCTGAAAATGAAAAAGAAAAAAAACACTGCTCTTGACTGCACTGGTTCTTCACTTAAATTCATAAATCCTCCCTCAAGTATTTATTTCTAATATTTTTCGTAGGCATGCTATGATTGACGACTGTTACATTTAAAATAGTGACTTGAAACACAAATTTACTCCAAATGACGAAAGCTGATCCATATAGGTGGGTTCACGGTTGGCGTCCTCATACGGTATGTAGGCGTGGACGCACTCTCACACTGAATGCATGAGAATAAAGAATTTTCCGATAATGCGCATAAATGGGCCGAAGCAAAAACAGACCTCGAAAGGTTCTGGATCAGTCTGGAGGTCATTTGGAAAAACACGGCACCGGCAAAAAATAAATAAATCCACTGATGTGCTGTCCAATGCAGATCACACTCTGAGCTGTGCGTTTAGTTGGGACGTGGATGTGTGTCTGGGAGTCGCTCAGCCATCAGAAAGTGGCATTATGGAAATGCAGGAATCACCATGAAAAGGGCAGCCGGAGGCACGCTCAGGACAACATTTTATGTACAGCACCTAATCAGCCAGCCAACCGCCGTCGCTCCTGTTTACCTTATTTGCGAGTCACCCCTAAACCTGCAGCCACTTCACCTAATCTCTTCTCCTCCCTCTTCATGTCCTAGTTCCTGGTCTAACATTTTCCCTCCATGCTTCTTCTCCCCTCTCTTCTTCTCTGTACTAACAATCCTGTCATTTCAAATCCTGCCGCTCCCACCTGGCCTGCAGTAACCCCCTGCCATTCTCTGCCATTCACCTGACCTCCCCCGCCCACCATCACCCCTCTTCCCACTTCCACATCAACCCAGTAGCGTGTACGCCCGCTGACTTCCATTCATTCCCCGCATGACTGTGTGTTGTGCTTCTGCCTTAGCGGTCCGGCCATTTTCTCTGTCTGTGCTGACCCCATGTCTGTGTTTTTCCACACCTGTTCTCCACCCCCGATTGCCTATTGGATATGTTTGCCTCATCTCGCCCTGCTCGCCTGGTTTTTGACTTTTGCTTGTTTTTGACCTCGAGTAAAGTTGAGCATTTTATTTTACCCGCCTGGTAGGAGCCGCACTTCTGGGTTCCAGCCTGTTTTTCACAGAGCCCTCGTGCCTCATCCTCTCTGCGAAGAAAGCAGCAGCCTCTTTCCTGCGTTAATTGTTTTCCACCTGGGCCTTGTTCGGCTCAGCTTATTATTCAGACCTTCGGTGCCAGCCAGCTGATAACCTCCAACTGCTGTGAGCAATTAACAAGAGTTCACCTACTGTAGCGTCCAGAAGGAGGGATCCCTTCAGAGCCAGAGGAGAGACAGAGCGGGGAAGGTTAGGGCAGAACATGGAGGGAAAGAGAATGAGGGATAGAGAGAAGGGACGGACAGATGACCCCTTTATTTTATGGTCATTTAAAGGGAAATCAATGCTAATGAATGAGTGGGTCCATGCAATGCAGCGATAAGTAAATTACCAGCTTAAGAGGATGCTGCATGTGTGCATTTACGTGTGTGTGTGTGTGAGAGAGAGAGAGAGAAAGAGAGAGTCCAGAAACTGATAAGGATGTTTGTTATCATGGATGAACTATCCAATCTGAAAGGTACAGCAAACACAGGTGTCCTGACCAATTAGGAAGCGGTCTTAACTAAAGACCTAGTCAATATCCAGGGTGTTGTATCGATTAAGCAACTGTGACTGGTTTGCTGTGGTTCAGATGATGCGGCCAATACAGGTGGAGTGTTAGGCAGTCTCTAATCACAACAGGCTTTGTCAAAACAGTGTCTCCAGCAGAGCGTGGGGGTGTGCGGAGCAGAAAAGTGTGCTCTAACCTGGGCAGTGCAAAAATGAGCCCAGCCAGACCAAACGTGCAGCCAAAAGTGGAATAGATGCATGTAATTTTTTGTTTCATAACACCAGTCACACTCCCGCGTCGGCCTCAGCGAGGGCGTGCGGCCGCCATGGATCGATTGCATGGTTAAAGAAAGAGGAGAAAGGATGTTTTTTTTTTTCTTCTTTAATCGGCCTGCCTCTACTTCTTAAACACTGTTGATTATGTTTTGCCATGTGGAACAAAACGTGGATATCCCTCCAGCCGCAGAGTGCCATTGCACCGTAATGAAATAACAATGCATTTATTTAACTAATGAAAGATTTGCTTGGCTAAACAAGGTTTCCCATTGAAATGAATGAAGTGGCTATTGTTGATAATTAGAAAAATGCTTTGAGAAGCTGGGTGGTGTCAGGTGTGTGACTAGGTTGCAGCGTGTGCAAGCGGGTGGGGGATGTTCTCCAAAAGTGCTAATTAAAGTGGGAAGGTGTATGAAAATGCTACAAATTAGCTGTATGTCCCGAGTGGTATCAAATATTTTGCAGGTTGTATGAGTAAACATATTTGCTCTGCCTATTTATCTGCATATGTTTGTTGGCCGCCACAGTTTCACAGTGCTATAATCAGTATTGTAGGGAGGGTGGAGGTTTACAGCAGATAACAATAGAAGCAGGAGCTGCAGAGATCAAACGATTTTATTTCTGTTGTAACTGGGAGAAGGGGGCTCCTTCGGCGTCTCTTCTGGGACTGCTGCTCCAGATTCTGATATCCACTTTCCCTTTGTTTTCTCTCTTGGCCCTTTGAAATATTTAGTGAGAATCCCTGACTAACACATACATATTAACTGTGTGTGTGTGTGTGTGTGTATGTGTGTGCATTTACAATCACTACGCTCCCACCAGGCATCAATCATCAACTTTGCCCTCAACATCTGGATGTGGACAGGCTTTCCCCCTGGGCAAAAGCTCTTCAGATCTCTCCATTTTAGCGCAGAGCTTATCCTGAGGGATTGCTTCTCCTGGCCCTGGCCCCTCGTTTTATTTTACCACCAAAGGCTCCACTGAGGAAACTCCCTCAATAACTACCCCGCTGCATCTCTTTATTCCTCCATCTATCAATTCCTCCTCCAATGGGATGGACATCGCCTGCATCTCCAATAGTTTTGCTTACCTGTAAACTCTACAGTCACCTGCAGACGCTGACAGTGAGGGAAAAAAAGAAAAAATTTACTCCCTGACAAAACAGGTCAAACGTGATCTTTTAACAGTCAAAAAGGCACGTCTTCAGGCGATAGTGTGTAACGTATGTGCCGAGACTGTACGATAAACCATTACTTCGCGGCGCTACTGTAGCTCCACGTGTCCCCAGCATGGCCTTAACCCACGGCAGAGCACAACCTCTAAGAATCTCCCTGCAATCTGTAGCACCTTGTTAGTGCGCACACACCATATGAGGCCTGTTGTATTAGTTATTCTAATGCATGTCTTGTTATCCATATAGATGAGAGAGGGAATAGACCAACAGATGGCCAGGGAAACAGGGAGCCACAAACACAAAATCATCCTCCAGGAATGCGAGGAACACATTCATAGCCCAGTGCACACCTAGAGACTCAGAGACAACAGTCTCTGCCACCAAATATTTCACCGCTCCCCGATTCTGCTTGATTCTCCGCGATGACTTGGCGACGGGCCAGTCAGCTGATGGTGTGTAAAAGTCGCACGGGGATTGCCAGCGGAGATTTAATCTCTGCTACCACTCCAGGAGTTTCCTGCTGGATCTCTGCTATCTCCAGGTCTGAGAGGAATTAAAGAATATCAATAATATGGTTATTTCACAGATATGAATCATCCGAAGCTATGAATCACACGGGAGTATGCCCTATTGGCCTCCAGACTACAGTACACGTCATTAAGTATTTGCAAACACAGCTAGCTCCTCCATCTCTGGAGGAGTTATACATCCAATTTCGGAACATTTATCTTCTAATAGAAAGCATTTGCTGAGCTAATTGGTGATATATTTGTAAGTGAGACGCCACCTGGTGATTTACTTCAGAGTAACAAGATATATACGCATACAAATGAGACTGCAGTTAGATAATGAAACAAAACTGCAAAGGTAGTGTAAACATTAATAAGCATGTGTTGTTTTTTTTAAAACGAGCTCCTAATCTGCATTGATGGAGTTCTATTATTTCAATTGAAAGAGACATTTCAGCACTCACATCCTGCTCAAAAACCAGACTATCAGTCCTTTCGAAGGCTGATAGTCATAAATTGTTTATTAATCCCGTATAGGACATTAGGTTAGATATGCTCTTGGCTGGAAAATAGATCCATTAGTGTGTAACTGCATGGGAGGCGGAGAGGAAGAAAAAACTTTAAAAGGTTTTCCTATTGCATCAGTTAGCTTATATTTGTTAGAGCATCCTACCAACAGAGAGACACAGCAACAGCAGTAAGAAAGAAGACAGCAGTGAGCTGCAGGTAAAATCCAGTCTCGGTAAGTGGAGCTCTTCATATTTTTCCAGCATTGTCCAACCCCTATTCTGTGTTTACGCTGCGGCCTGCTTCTCCCTTTTGTCACAATGAAGACAGACGAGCTGCTCTGAGATGTGCTCCCTGTACTCTGTTGGGTCCTCTTCTTCTGACTGTCACACACCTGCATGGGCTACATTTCAAATGTGTCGCTCTCTGTGCACTCTTATAAAACCACGCATTACTATGCACACTGGGGTGAGAGGAAAAATGTGTGCCGCCATCAGCATGGTCAACAGCAGTGCATGTGATCCAGCTGCACACATAATTGGCATCCATTATCTGCTTACGCCCGTCCTCACACAGTATCTGCCTGCTTGTATTAATCTAAAAAAAGTCCAACCATGAAGATATGTTGTTTTAATGAGTGGTTATGAAGAGGTAATAATGTAGAAAAAACTGCTCTCCACCCGCTTGATCAATCATATTTAACTTGGATCAAGCTCCATGTGTTATTAATGCCTCAGATAATCAACCTGTAATGTAGGCTACATAATGAATGAATGTAAGTCATTGGCTTTGAGTAATGAAGTGAGGATGTACTTCACACTCCAAGGAAATAGCTGAGCACCAAGTATAGCACTTGATTCATGTGTTTGGCCTACACCAAACCCATTGGGACTGACTTCAGAGGACCATTAGTTTTGTTGTCATTGCTAACTGCATCACACAGGAGACTTTGCAACATAGCGAGAATATTGCTTTTCCAATTTCTCTTTTTTAGATATATGGACCCCTGATATACAATGAGTTCATTGATTTCCACTCAAACCTTAAAATAATCCAGGAAATCTCGCTAGTGAGGACAAATTGCAAAGAGAAGGCATCAACCGTGTTTCATTTCCCCCCTCAGCTCTTTCACGTCTGTCCATCAGTGGCTCATTCCACCCACTCAATCTCATCACTTGTCAAAATTTTTTGCTGACTGCAACGGTCCAAGTAATAACAATTGTAGGAGGTGGTACGGTTAATAATATCAAGTGGACTTGAGAATGCATACCACCTCATCGGTGCCGCACGTATTGAAAATCAATGTCTATAATAATGAAAACCTATTGCTGCTCCCGGTGCATTTGGGATAGAGTAGAACAAACCAGCTGACACCTGAAATGGATTTGACCACTCACTACAGTTCAGTGAAGCGCTGACTGAGAAAAAGAAGAGAAATTCTGCAAATCAGATTTTATTTTGGAAACAGAAATCTCAAGAAACTTAAAAAAAATAAAAGTCTGTTTGAAAGTTCAAGTGAGGTCTCAAGTTCAAAAATGAAAAAAAAGGGTAAAAAAAACATGAAACCTACATGCAAACATTTTTTATTTAACAAGAGTGTTGGAGATTTCAACTTCCTTGTTACGTAAAATGGCAGGTTTCACAAGCTCTTGAACAGAAAAATCTTTGTAGCAAATATCGTGACATAAAACTGGAATAAAATCACTATCCAAGTGAAAATTAGAGATGGCAGTACTCCCTGACTGGCCTATAATAGGGTTTTTATGTGCGGCGGTATAAAAAGAAACGTAGTGATCTGTGAAAAAAAGGGAAAAAGGGAAGAAAAATTACAAAGCGCCTCAGAGGGCCTGTCTCGTTATTATTAGTTTTAGATGAAAAACACAAATGCTACCCAAGAGGCAGCACCATGCAGCAGGCAGGCGTTCTCTGACATTTGAAGGGGTGGCGGATTGAGAGTGGGAGAGCTGGAAAAGTAGCAAAACTACCAAACTCCTCCATGACTGGAAGAAGTTGGGGCAAATTTTCCCCCCCAACATCACTGAGTAACGCAAGAGACTGAGCAAATGACCACACTCTTTCTTTTTATAAACCAAAATGTTTTCTGTCTTATGTACTGTGCCTAATTCAAAGGTATATGTACTTTACTAGAGTATTTTCATTTTACAAAACTTTAACCTTCTACTCCACTACATCTCAGAGACAAATATTTTACTTTTTACACCACTATCCACCTTTGTAGATTACAATTTTTCATACTCTGATTTCCCATCCGATTTTACCTGACTGAATAATATAAGAAAATATATAAGAAGATTTTCCTACTTCTTCTGAAAACGGCTCATGAAATGTTGAATCTTTAGAGATAGGACACTGTTGCTACAAATATATGCTGATCTTATAGACCCTGGTGCATTGCTATGGCTTAAACGACCAAACAGTATATAAATTAGTTAAAACTAATGCAACCTAAAGCAACTGCAGCATTACAATGCAACACGCACATTAATGCTGCAGAAATATTAATCCAGAAACACAATATGCAATCCTAAAACACTGACAGGGACCAATTTTCTGCAGATTGAATACTCAGTTCATTTTGCTGATAATATATGCTTTTACTTAAAGAGGTTTTTGAAAGCAAGACTATTCCTTGTAGTGGAGTATTTTCATAGTGTACTATTAGAGGATGCTTCTTCCACCTCTTCTCATTCTATATGGAGCTTTGCTTTTATATCTGAGAAATATTTGTCTCAGCAATACATAAATACAAACAAATTCCAGGTCTGGTTAAGGCATATGCACAAATACATAATACACAAGAGCCAGAGTACATATATGCGATTCCTTGACTTTCCCAAAGTTTACAGAAGACATTCTAAAGTTTACGGTAGAAAAGTCTGCAGTCCTGAATAAGGGCTATGGCATAACGTGATGATGGAGGCTTGTGATATCTTGCCTGAAGACATACTTTGCCAAAGTCTGTGGAGAAGGCAGTTGCATCAGTCTCAGCTCTACCTGGAACGGTGAAGACAGGAGCACAGGTGAGCAAGAACAGCCAGCGGGGTAGAAGAAGGAGGGGAAAAAAAAATACTGTCAGCCTCAGTAGTCAGCTGCTCGAGTTTCACAAACAAACCTTATCTACTTCAAAGCATTGGGTGAGTGGAAGAGTAAAGGTCATGTTATTTAGCGAGTTCGTGCCATGTGGCGGTATTTGCGATGAAATGCGGCTCCATAAGGCAAATGAGCTTTGCATACTCATTAGCATTCACACACACACACAAATGAACTGGTGTGCTTGATCACTTAACAAATATCCAGTGCATTCAGTAAAGCAGCACACAGTCTACAGTCTCTGCTGCTCATATTCCCAGATAAGTTGTTATGATGAACCCTGCGCAGCAAGACAGCTCCGCTTGCATGCTAAGTGGTACGCAGGCGCTTTCCAAGCATATACTGTTTCATCAGAATATCAGACAAACATGAAAGCTGAAGACACGCCAGTTCACTCCTAGTTTACTTCACCTCTGCGAGACTGACAGTGTGACACTGACTCAGCAATCCTCTGCTCGTGTCATTAAGTGTTAAAACACAACAGGGTGGGTGGTGCCGACTGTCATTTTAACAAAGGCACAATACAGCAAAGATGAGCAGACATTTATTTTAGAGGCCGGCATATAAATTACCCATTAACCTATGGCAGGCAAAAAAAAAAAATGTGAACACACTTAATGTTCACAGTAAACTTGCATTTTAACACCTACCTTCCCACCTCCAGTTTGTAAGCACAATAGAAGCATGAAAGAAACAAATTAAATGTTAATGGTAAATACGCCAATTTTTGTTGACACAAGCGACATCATGAGGAAAACACTTTTCCAAAACATCAAGAATATATAACCTCACTGTGAAAGAACTGTTAATAAAAGAAAAGAAAAAAAGTGAATCCTTGCTCCTTGACATTTGGAAAGGTACGTTCCCCCTTGGCCCAAATAAATCTGCGAGTAGACAGTGAAGTCAAGTGATTGAGCCCTGTGGGCAAAGCTGGTGCGTAACTTGCAAGTCTATAAACTATTCTGACAGCATAAATAGTTCATTTACCTGCAGATGTACTACACATATAGATAGTGTTCAACAGCAAAAGGGTTCATGGTTCAACATACAGCAGCTCTATTACTGAGGTCTTCCTGTGTAATTAAAGCATCTTGGTTCACCTTTGGTCTTAAGCAGAGCATAGTGCACCACTACTCAAAGTATTATTTCCTCTTAAATGTTGTCAAGTGAAACTAACGGTCCTGTTAGCTGCAGAGCTGAAGGTTCATTTTATAACTAATTATATTCCTCAAAAACGCAAGCAATTGTCAGTGGGATTATTGTTGTTCCCACGGAGAGACCTTGTGGTGCACTGAGGCGAGTTATGGATAGATCAAGAGAGACAAGCAGCATACAGAAAGCGAATGTTGAGGGAAGTAGTTTCATACAGAGTCCTCAGGGAGTATCCTCACAAAGATAGTGAGGCACGGCATAATAAATGTATGTCCATATGCCGATGTGCAGCATAGTCACACTGCACAAATATTATACTCACATACAGTCGAAGCAAATGAAATGTGGATCAAAACAAAGCATAAACACTGATTATATTCAATTTGCATTCAGCAGTAGTACCTGTACATTAAGTGAAACAGATGTGAATTTCTTTCCAATATGTGAGTTTAGAGCAGGGGAACATGAGCTAAGATAGCCATGCATGGCTGTTCTGAGTGATCTCCTTTTTTTCCATTTCTAAAAGTCTAACAAAGAAATTAATCAGTGTTTTTGCTACATGTAGAGTTTAATACAGAACCTGCACAGGACATACAGAGATGTTTTCCTGTTGTCTTTCGAAATGTAACTTGAATGAATAAAAAAAAGGGGAAAAAAGCATGTGTTTTTTTTCTTCCTTTTGCTCCTGACTGTTTTTTTTCTAATTCAGTCTTTACATAAAAAAAGACAGGGCAGACACTGTAAGGATCCAGACCTGGCTTTGTTTGTAAAGTCTATAACTCTGAGTGAAGTTAAAATGATTGATGTCTCTGTTCACAAAGCCATGGATTTTCATGGCCCCACTTCCTCCTCCCACAACTAAGCCCAGCCTGCGTCTGAGATCCAGTACTCTGACTCGGCCAGTAGATTTTATTTTAGACCCTGGATGAAGCTTCATCCCAGTTTTCCAGCACAGTTACAAAGTTCCACTGATGACCTGGATCACATTTTAAGATCAACTGTTTATTTATTTTTTTCATCTTAAAAAAGCGAATGTGGCTGCCCAAGAATGTGAAAGGTTGAGAGCCAATCCACCCTGTGACCTGTGACTTCTCAATTTTCTGTCCATATTTAAACATTTGAACCAATCATTGCTAATTATTTTTTTTTACCAATGACTTTCTTAAAGCAACTTGAACAGTATTTCTGCTATTAACTAGACTAGACGACTGTATTATGAAAGAGTTTCATTTGCCAGGTGTCCTGAAATTCTGCTTTAGTTACAGTGGGGCAAAAAAGTATTTAGTCAGCCACCAACTTGTGCAAGTTCTCCCACTTAAAAGATGAGAGAGGCCTGTAATTTTCATCATAGGTACACTTCAACTATGAGAGACAGAATGGGGGGGAAAGAATCCAGGAAATCACATTGTAGGATTTTTAATGAATTAATTGGTAAATTCCTTTGGTAAAATAAGTATTTGGTCACCTACAAACAAGCAAGATTTCTGGCTCTCACAGACCCTGTAACTTCTTCTTTAAGAGGCTCCTCTGTCCTCCACTCGTTACCTGTATTAATGGCACCTGTTTGAACTCGTTATCAGTATAAAAGACACCTGTCCACCTGTGAATCTGCAATAGGTAAGCAGCTTGGTGTGAAGAAATCAACTGTGGGAGAAATTATTAGAAAATGGAAGACATACAAGACCACTGATAATCTCCCTCGATCTGGGGCTCCACGCAAGATCTCACCCCGTGGGGTCAAAATGATCACGAAGAACGGTGAGCAAAAATCCCAGAACCACACGGGGGGACCTAGTGAATGACCTGCAGAGAGCTGGGACCAAAGTAACAAAGGCTACCATCAGTAACACACTACGCCGCCAGGGACTCAAATCCTGCAGTGCCAGACGTGTCCCCCTGCTTAAGCCAGTACATGTCCAGGCCCGTCTGAAGTTTGCTAGAGAGCATTTGGATGATCTGAAGTTTGCAGAAGAGGATTGGGAGACATATGGATCAGATCCATGGTCAAACCAGAATTTTAGAACTCCAGGCTTTTGGTAAAGCATTTGGACTGATCAGAAGAGGATTGTCATATGGTCAGATGGTCAAAACCAAAATAGAACTTTTTGGTAAAAACTCAACTTGTCGTGTTTGGAGGAGAAAGAATGCTGAGTTGCATATCCAAAGAACACCATACCTACTGTGAAGCATGGGAACCATACCTGAAGCATGGGTGGAAACATCATGCTTTGGGGCTGTTTTTCTGCAAAGGGACCAGGATGACTGATCCGTGTAAAGGAAAGAATGAATGAATGAAACGTGGCTGGGTCTTTCAGCATGACAGTGATCCCAAACACACGGCCCGGGCAACGAAGGAATGGCTTCGTAAGAAGCATTTCAAGATCCCGGAGTGGCCTAGCCAGTCTCCAGATCTCAACCCCATAGAAAATCTTTGGAGGGAGTTGAAAGTCCGTGTTGCCCAGCGACAGCCCCAAAACATCACTGCTCTAGAGGAGATATGCATGGAGGAATGGGCCAAAATACCAGCAACAGAGTATATACAGCAGAGTGGCGCAGCGGAAGTGTGCTGGGCCCATAACCCAGAGGTCGATGGATCAAAGCCATCCTCTGCTAGCTTTTTGTGAATTTCTCTTGGAGATCAATAAAGTATCTATCTAACAGTGTGTGAAAACCTTGTGAAGACTTACAGAAAACGTTTGACCTCTGTCAATTGCCAACAAAGGGTATATAACAAAGAATTGAGATGAGCTTTTGTTATTGACCAAATACTTATTTTCCACCATAATTTGCAAAATAAATTCTTTAAAAATCAGACAATGTGATTTTCTGGATTTTTTTTCTCATTTTGTCTCTCATAGTTGAAGTGTACCTATGATGAAAATTGGAGATCCTCTTCATCTTTTAAGTGGGAGAACTTGCACAATTGGTGGCTGACTAAATACTTTTTTGCCCCACTGTATGTGCTGAAGTTGTTCTGTGTCTGGCGTGTATGCAAATAGGAAACTGCATACTGACATGACTTAGGTCAGCTGCTAACACATTTGGCCTAACAACTTAATGAGGTGATGCTATGTTAACATCCTGTTCCACTGCCACCCGTAGTAAGAAAAAAAAAGAAATTTTTTGTTGGATGCTACTTCATATCCATTTCTTCAGAGAGCACCTGGCCCGGCTATTATAAATAGCTCTCAAACCACAGGGTCCTTCTTTTTCTACTTCAAACATGCCTCAGTCCACCTTCGTTTCAAAAATAATTTCACTGGTAAGTTCACCTTTGAAATGTTTCGGAATTCAAAGCCCTCCACGGTGTTGAGACTGCCCTTGCCAAGGTTACTAATGCCTTACCTTTCGAGAATGAGACCATGACTGTTCATTTCTCAGATCTAAGGCTGACATTTACTGCAGTGGGATAAGCTACCTTGTTGCATAACGTAGAAAAAAATGGGTAGGGTCAAATATACCATTCAAACAGAACTCTTATCTGTTGTTGTGGGAATGCCTCAGTTTTAACAGTCTTAACTTATTGTGGGTGTAGCGGCATTCATTGCTGCCTGCCACACTTCCTCCTTGACACTGCTAGCGTCGGGAGACAAAGAAAGATCCAAATCTTACGCATGAGGGCTTTGAATAAAATTCCACCTCCTAAGAGAGACATTTGTTCATCCATGCTATATATGAACTCACCTGTATTCAACCAAGAACATCACACCACTTCCTGCACTGGCACTGACTGTTGTTATTGGACAAAGTCATGTAATTATGAATACTATTCTGAGGGAGGCTCGGGTGGTCCTTCTCGAGCTGTTGACTTTTTCAGAAAGCAGTGGCTTTTTGTGTCTCTTACTGATGAGGGAAGCAAAATACCGACTGCCAAAGTCCCAGCTCTGTTGTGACACTGTGGGGAATTGAGCTGTGCCAAAATGAGCACTGCTAGAAATTAACACTGTTTCTCATTTAATGGGGTAGCATCATAAAAGATATGCAAAAATTATCATGCTCATCCTTTTGTGGCATGGCAGTTAGATTGGCTGGAGCTCCCCAAAAGGCAGTCAGGGAAGCAGAAGGGGAAGGGTGGAGGGCATGAGAAGAGGAGGAGTGAGGAAAAGAGAGAGATTATAACCATGGGGGACTTCCAGGGCCCATTTGACCATACGCATTGTGACTCTGCTGTGGTGCTAAATGCACCACAAAATAATCAATAGCCATACAAACCACACAAGTCCCTAAGTTACATGTTGAGTCAGTTCAATCTTGCACAAATCCAGTCAGTTGTAAAACACTTTTCATGTTCGTGCAGTTCAATATTGAGAGCTGTGCTTCAATATAGAAGCAGAAAGACGATGGATTTAATGTTAAGGCATGTTGTAATGTGCTGTTCTTTCCATGTTAAGTGTCAGGTTGCACGGATGATGAGACATAATGTGTACTTTGCAGAATGTTACTACACATCTGGGCTGTCACACCCAGCAGGGTTTAAGTCTTGCCATTTGTGCCACGCATGGGAAAAAACACACATGACAGGTTCCCGCGTTCGGTGACTTTGATGGGACGACACCTCTTGATAAGAATGAATCACCAGCATCAAAGCATTATCCCAGGTTCATGCCTCTTCATTTACATGGCTGTCTACCATGAGCATAGCATTTGCATCTCTCTCTGAGAGACATGTAGTGCAAGAAAATATGGACATCCCGCAGCAGCAAAATACAAAAAATGGGTGAAGAGAAGGGGAAGAAAATTGTGAGAGAAACACTTCAGTGTGACAGGCGTCACAGCAACACATGCTGCAGAGGCATGAATGAAATCACACACAATCACACACAGTTTACCACTTTTATTCATGCTCAGATTTCCAGATTACCTTCAGGTCTTCAACAGTGGAAGATAGCAGCATCTTTTTTATTTCTAACATCATAAAAGTATACTGGGTCGAGTGCTATTTAAATTATGTGATATATGTGTGGAGCCAAAAGGCACAAATATCCTGCACAGGTTCCAGACATTGATACAAAGATGCCCTTGCAGAGTACTTACCCTGTGTGACAATTTATAAGTCTTCTGTGCTCTCAGATGTGATATTATAACATTTTTTGTATAAATAGACAGATGCTGGAGATAAATTTTTTGAAACAAATCCAAACTTTAAACACTGTTTCTCTGATCCGTTGTTTCCTGTATGCTATCAACCATAATATCTGGATTAAAGGGAGGGGGGTTTGCAAGAGCTGTGACATCCTGAATTTTAGCTGATGCTATAATCTACATTTTTATAATTCAATGTATCAAATGTCAATGTGAAAACAATGTGATAATGTAAAAGGGGTCACTAGTAGAGATGAACCTGGAGAGAATTATCACCTGACTCTGCAGCTCCCCTCGGCTTTATGGTGCTTTATAGCGTATTTGAGCTCATTGTTTAGCTGTCCAGCCCACTCTTTTACTGTTTGGGTTCACTCTCACCATGCTAATAGGGTAAATTTTGGCTGCAGCAGGCGGCTGTTTTTCATGAAAAATCTCTAAAAATCCCCTGAACCAACCCTGCACAGCACCAAACGACAGACAGAGACACTTAGCGAAGAGCTGGTGAATATAGCGATGGATTTATCAGTTAAGGAGAAATGTAGCCCTAGTGTTGATAGAGACCATTATAGAGCTAAAAAGTGAATGAATATTAGACTTACATTTGTCAGGTGCCCAAAAAACTCCAACTCCTCCAACTCCATTACTGCTTAGTGAATAGGCAATCATTGATTAACATGTTTGCAACTTGCTTCCACTGCTACCAAACTGCTGAAAAAGAAAAGTTACTGCAGATTTAATAATATGAGACTCTCCCTACTTGTTAAACAAATTCATTCCACATTGCGAGTGTGTTATGCAGTTGTTGTAAATTTGTCTCTAAGCCCCTGTATAACCCTAATAACCCCGATGACATTGCCATGACATCATCTGAGGTCTTTTTTTCTGATTTGACAAAACTCTCCTCCTCCTCCTCCTCCTCCTCCTCCACAAACCTCTTTATGTAAATGTTTTCACTGGGTTAGAACTCCTTATCACTATTAAATTGAACTCAAAATCAGTGGAGTGCCCCTTTAAAGCCAGAAAGCTGGAGAACTCTCAATCCAAACTTTGTTGAGCGGCACATTGTTCCACCAACCCCAGGTTTCTTGTCTGTCATCAGACCTGATATTTGGATTAATACCGTGAACAATTTAGTTGTTTAAACTGGACAGAAGAGACATCGTTCACAATCTTTTTCGGTGTGGGTGAGCAAAACACTATTGATTTCTCCTCTGCAGGTGGATTAAGAAACAGGTTTGCCTTTCTCAAGAGAGCGGTCTTCAGATGGCTTCAGTGTAAATATGAAATACACTGTGTGTGTGTGTGTGAGAGAGTAAGAGAGATGGGGAGAGACTGATAGACAGAGAGATAGATTGCTAGCTGGAAGTTTGGCAGTGACATTTGGCTGTTTTCTGTCTGACATTTCTGCAGTCAAACAAACAAGGTCCAATCTGTCAAGAGCAACAAAGCGGAATATAGAGATACCTGATAAAACTAAGAAAAATAATCTATTATAATCAATCTGATTATTTATATTCATATGGACTTATTTACTGCGTAAAGGCCAAATATGTTGGAGGATTGCTGACTGACTGACTGATATTGTAAATATTTGATGGCATGTTCTACACACATTCACAAGAATAAATCAAATGCTCTTTCCATCCTTCTGTCACGCAATTTCTCTCTAATTTTTAATGTTCCGTGGCTTCTTTCCCCTCTTTTACACCATCTGATCTTGTGTATTTTCTATTCCACTGCAATCACTTTCAATTCTCCATTTAAACTTCCTGTACACAAATGTGTATCATAGTTATATTCTCAATTTGTTATTCATCCCAAGCCAAGGTCAGTGTATAGGTCCACAGAAAAAAGAATAATTTGACAAATTCAAAGGACATCATGTAATGGATGCAAATGACATCAAAAACATTTCTGTATACAGAGGATAGATGGAAGGTTATGATCCATACAATACATTGATTCCATGACGTTAGTTGTTAAAAAACATCTATTCTTTCTTTTATGTCACGTAGTGTATATACTGAGGTAGTGACAGTGTAGATAAGTTCTGGTTGTCTGCCTGTATTTTCCTGCCTCTCTAATGGTGTCTTATTACCATCTTCCCATCCCAGAGGAAAGGACCCCTTTCTACCTGTGAGCTCCCCACGCTGACACTATCTGCTCAGTGTCTCTGCTGATGCCATGCAAAATGACAGCCCCAAGTCCTCTGTTCCACTGCCAGATAACAGTGCAGGGGACCCATAAAGCAGAAAATACCAAATCACATTCTGCTAATACCCTTAGTGGTGACAGCCTCCATCTTAGTTCACTTGAAATCTGCTGCAGCAGAAATACCAAGCGTTGTCCTACTCTAGTGGCTCTGCAAGTTTGCTAGAAAAAGTCTTTTATTGAGCTTCCATTGGGATGAACAAAGAAATGCCAAAGAAAGCATCAAAGCTGAAAGGACATGCAAGAGGCTTGTATAAGAGGTGGCAGTCCTATCGAAGCAGCAGATTTTGAATGATTTTTTCTCTCTCTCTTCTTGAAGCAGTTTTTCTGTAAATCTGCATCTTTGGGTAAAAATTCAACACAACAGCTTGCGAAGCTCATATACCCAGAAGGAACTCAGCGTGGAACTACAGCCCCTTCATGCTGGAAGGAGCTGGTTGAGGTAGATTGTTCATCTGATCAGGATGCCTACAAAAAGTCTCTCTGTGAAGGTATTCTGAGAACATTCACCCAGGTGGATACTCTTTGGGGCAGACTCAGAAAACGCTGGAGCAATTTCAAATCCTCTCTTGCACTGGAACATTTCGGGATCACCCAGGAAAAGATGCAGAATGTAGATGAGGTATGTTGGTAATCCGTTGATGCCATTGTGATCCAGAAATATATAGCAGTGGAAAATGGGTAAAAGTTGTGCAGTCTCTAGAGGCTAAGCCAATCTTTCCTGCATATCTGTGAGTTGATAACTTTGCATCTGTGAGCTGAGCCAATCAGGCAAATCTTGTGCTGTTCCTGCCCTGACTTGGTTATTAAGGTTGACCTACACTGGCAGTGTTTCGTCTCACTCATCAACAACAACACCAGCCGTCTGGCAGTGGCAATATGCCAGGAGTGGTGGGATGACTTCCAGCAATCTCATGTGGTGCGCTGTGCTCTGATGACAGTGAGGCCATGTGGTGGCAGCCTCACCGAATGCTGCCCCTATGCCCTTGAGAAAGTCCCACAAGTCCCACTCCCCTGTCTGGGGAAGACAACAACCTGAGGGCAACAAAGAAGCTGCTCACAATGTTCCCCAACAAGATACCACAATTCTCCTTGGCTGAATTTATTTTCAGTTGGTTTGGATACAATACCACTTTCTTCAATACTTGTTGCTCTTTGGCACTTCTGAAAAGTACGATGAAACACTGTCAAAAGCAATTACTGTTCAGCCTTGACCATTTTCAAGTAAACACCAGCATCCCTGGCTTTCTCAGCATTAGGAGGGGGAGACAGTGTGCAAACACATGCTAAGCCCTTAGTCTAAACATAGGCTTGCCCGCTGTCTTTGCAATGGCATATCAAGCTTACATTTTGGCAGGCAAAAACCATCCCTGTTGGCATCAACAGGGTAGATCAGTGGAACGTGAGGAGGACATATGTGCAGCATTGATGAGACCTGATTTTGTTGGCTTGCTATCCTCCCACATTCTGCTTTTCAGGACGGATGGGTGGGGAGTGGAAATTTATTCTTCACTGTCTAGTGTTATGTTCAGGTCTCTCTCTGGGTTCATGTTTAGAACTCAGAGGAGACCAGTGGGCGTGAGAGATTTATTGTGCAGGAGACATAAAGAGCTGATGCTTTGGGATCTGCATGTGTTGGCTGTGCTGTCTCTCACCTTCTGTTTAGTAGGTGGGTTGTTGGATGTGCTAAACCTGTCCCAGATGACCTGTTGTGCTGTGATGCCTACAGTCAATATAGCACAGGGTTAGCTGACCATATATTCAATTTAAACTGGTTGACTAGTAGAGGATACAAGTTTACTTTGAGTTATAAGTCTGGAAAGACAGGTTCAGACTATTTCTGTATCATATTCACATGCCATATCCATGTTGAAAGAGTTATTGGTGGTTTTTACTGTAACTGGCTATCATTGGTTTAGCTACTGCTCTTATTGGTGTTGTGTCCTGACAACGAGACAGTCCAGACTGTGGAGTGTCTTAGTAGCTGCATGGTTACATTGGATGCATGGTTACATTGGATGCCGCATGGCCACAACCGTCACTGGTTGGTTCCAGCTGGCGACTTTTGCTACATGTCAGACCTCTCTTTCTCTCTCCCCCTGTGTCCTGTCTGCCTCTTCACTGTCATTGTCCAATAAAAAAATATCTTTGAAAAAGACTGCCCAGACTGTGTCCAGACTGCAGAAACCATGCAATGGCTTTGGTTGAACTTCAGAATGCATTTTTTTGGATGGAACAAAGACTGAATATTTGTTTCTTTTGGATTGGATTTAATGGATTACCATTAAATGTGGTACGTATGTCCCCCATGTACTTCGTGCTAAGTCGCAAATGTTAGCATGATAATGCATTGAACTAAGATGGTGAACATGGTAAACATTTTACCTGCTGAACATCCACGTTAACATTGTCATTGTAAGCATGTTGGCATCCTAACATTGTTATCTTTAATACTCTGGTCATAACTTACAGTCTATAAGCACTTTATGGGTTTTTTTTTTTTTTTTATACACACTGTTTACTGTACTTATCTGTTCACTGCACCTTATATTTATTTTGCACCACAATCAGTACTGATATTTATACATTTTCTTACACATTTTGATATTACATTTTATATTGTCTTAATATGTCTAGGTTTTTCTTCTTTTTTCTTTTTATTTCATTATGTATTGTTATTGTGTAATGCTGCTGCTACAACGGTAATTTCCCAGCTTGGGATCAATAAAGTATATCTATCTATCTATCTATCTATCTATCTATCTATCTATCTATCTATCTATCTATCTATCTATCTATCTATCTATCTATCTATCTATCTATCTATCTATTATTATTTATTATTTTATATTTTTTTCACTTAATTTACTATTGTCAGTCCCATAGTAATTGAGTTTTAAATCTTGAGTTAACCCATATTGTTAAATCAGCAGACTGTATAATACATACAAGGCTTCCAAAGTTTTTTTTTCTTACTGTTTTTTATAGAGGATATCATTCTGTGACATTACCATGCTTTTCATGGACTTTCTTTTTAATCACAATTTCACTGGCGACAAACCATTGAATATTCACGAATAGCTGCACTGAAAAGAATAACTCACCGACAATAGAGTGTAGTTTAGAGTCAGTCCCTCAACTGAGCACGTGCAATGTGGATGTTAAAACACACAAAGGGACGACAAAAAAAAAAGAAACACATGGCAAAACCAAACAAACAAATGTGCACACAAACAACGCCGCCAATGCTGTCATCTTCATACAAAGATGCATTCTGCAGGCTGTTTGGTATTTCTGGTGCAAACCTCTCAAGACATTAATGAGTAAAATGTTAGCTCATGTTGGGTGGATGGATTTTCACACTAGGCAAATTCTGCCAGAGAGGTTTCACACAGAGACATTGTTTTAAGATTCACACATATCAAAGGGACGCACACACACACACACACACACAGAAAACACAGATTTAGGTAACACTTCACATCATTGGAAGTTGCGTACTGCAGGCTGGGGCTCTGTGTGTCTTCTGTTTTGTATGCAGTGGCTGCCTATGGTTTGGATATAACTCATTTCTGAAAGCAAAAGCCTGACACCCCACTGCGTCTCCTATTGGCTTACTTTTGTTTTTGTTTTTCTGCTGCTCTAATATTGCTTTCCCCCGGCCGCTCACTTGAGAACAACCTGCCTGAATTTACTGCAGCTGTAATACCATTTTCCCCAGGAAAGGTGACCTCCACTCCAGGTGTGGTGAATCTGTCATCGCTTCTCGGCTACCTCCATTCCTGCGGCTAATGACAACAATACTTTGCGGATATATCTTCATGCTTGTTGATGGCTTCTAGCTACAAAAGGCATATTTCAAGCTAAAGTGTGGTAATGAGGGATATAAACAGCTGGTTATTTACTGTGGGTTTTTTGCGAATATGCAGACAGCTTATAACATGATATTTACTTAGCCTACACAAAACTGAGTAAATACACCTAGCTTTTTCATATCGTCATCGTCATCGTCATCATAGGATGCTGTGGTTGTAGAGGTGAATAGCACTCTGCATACAGGATGCTCTTGTGATTAATGGGAAAAATGCTGAAGGCACCAATTAAAGAGTAATTAGTTATTATTTTGCCTCCCCCCAACAAATGTGAACACTCTTTCTAAGTTTACAATAGCATATGTGACTTTATTTATTTATTTTGTGTGTGTGTGTGTGGTTTTTTTTTTTTCCATTTTCATTTTTTCATGTGATAATGCCACATCTTCTCTGTTCTCATTTATTTATTTATTTATCTCCCAAAGCAACTCTCATTATGGTGGTAGTATTTGATAGTACATTTTTAACGCCAGTCTCCCCGGCTAGATAAAACACCCACTTATCTTGGTAGTCACAGCAGCAGTGTCATTTTGTTCTGTCTGTTGCCACATTGAGGAGGGAGAGGCAGAGATTTTGAATGCGAGCTAGAATAAGACAGAGTGTGATTCTCAGGATGTGCATCTTGACTGACCTCTTTCTTATATTCTAGAACAAAGACATTTTCACTGTGAGTTAATCATAAGAAAATCATTTGGATCATGAAAATGGCATGCATCAACTGTGTGAAACTACGGGTGAAGAAGACCCGTGGAGGCAACACCATCTGTGGAAAGATGACACTCTCACACAGCTCACATTTTCACACCGCCGGTGAACCATATTCTCATTAGTGCTTTTCAGCAGTTGTGGAAAACTTCAGCTCCAAGAAACTTTTTTTTTTTTTTTCAGTAAATTATATGCACAGATTTGTTATGCACACTACTATTAGATATAATTTACATCTCGAGGCCCTAGGTCCTAGGTCAGCATTAACATGAATTCAGGATGAGAATACTGAATAGTAACTCCGACACCCTTTTGGACAGCCAGTAATGTGCTGACTATGGTGCAGGACACCAATGAAAATCCTCAGAACGTGGAGCCTAGAGATCCATAATGACCCCTGGTTACCATACATCTGATGTGAAAGGGGCTGCAGGGCCATGCAATGTAAAATGGTCCACTCCATTAATATCACAGGAGCTGTAAAGCTGTCACTGCCACTCCATGCTCTTCCCACATAAAGCTGATTTGTGATGGCTCCAATCCGCCAGCCCTCAGTCTCCCTAATGATGGTGAGATCCATCACACTCATTTAATCAGAGCTGAAAGGAAAGCAAAGAAGATGGATGGGGCCATTGTGTGCCTCAATGGGTACTTTATAAAGTCACTCTCGTACCCCGTCCCACACCGCCCAAAATCTAGATGATAAAATAATCCGTAATTTAGTGCAGTTGAAGTTGTTGTTTCTTTTTTTTAATCACCTGCTTGAACTATTGACACTAATGAGACTGTATTGCAAACAGCTTACACTCCTGAATTGATGGTTATGTTTGATAGAATGTCCATTCTACCAAGAGCAGTAAAAGCCATGGGAAAGAAAACAGAAAAAAACAGAAAGACAAAAGACTGATGAACCAACGAGTCCTCCAAACTTAATGGAATTGGTTGTTCGTCACTGCCTTCCTAAAAAGACCCTTATGACCATTTCAAGAACGATTCATATGAGTATTTTCTCCTCTCATGCCCACTACTGGTATGACAACATTTTTTGCCATCAATATGATGATGGTTTGAGAAATTACTCATGATCGTTTCCTGATCCGTCATCACAAAAGCAACACAAAACATCTTGGTTCTGGTTAGACAAAGAATCCAAGCAATGGTGTCTGGTGCAAAATCAAATGTCTCTCATGTCATTATTCGCACAGCCACAAGGGGCTGCGTAAACTTAAGAAATTGCAGATTTGAACAACTGTTTGAACAAAAAGCGTTTTGGAAAAGGTCAGTTCTTATGGATGTTCAAAAACACAGACACATAAAGACAAACAGAGAAAGGAAAAGAAATCTAACACAAAGTCCCCATCACATTCATATTTGCATAGGGGTTCTAGTAGGTTGTTATTTTTTGTGTAGTTAACTACTGAAGCTCCAAACTATTCTGGGCCATTAAAAGAAAGGAATGATGTTTTTATTTTAGCATTGCCTCTACTGTAATTGAACGCTGTGAAGGCAATATATTTGTCACCTTTGTGCAGTGCATGTGCAAAAGGGTCCACATCTCAGCCTGAGGAGGAATCACCATGGACATACTTAGGCAAATACATAACTGAGTAATCACGCTTGGTGTAACACCCCCACCTGGACCTTTCTAACTGATGGACATTGCATACAAGCTGACACTTTTCCATGAATTGTGTGATATTTTTTTGTTTATTTAAATAAACTCAACTGAGTGGCATTTGAATTACAATGTCAGTTTGATTATTTAGTAGTCAACTAAATAATAGAGGCTTTAGTTAACCAAACTAGATTTTGCCCATGGGTAGATTTGCTTTAGTCTCTTCCAAAGTGAATTAGTTGGTAGCTTGGAAAGCTTTCAAAGTAGCTTCCCAAACTCTGTCTGTCACTAGCATTCATTCACTCACAGCTAATATATAATGCACATGTAGTGGGCCTTTTTGTGTGCACACCACCATGAAAGTCTGTGTGACCAACATCCCTGTTATTTCCCCCCATACACTGTGCAGCAAGTGTGCAAGGCACCTGAGGTGGTGGACTGACGCTCCTGGAGGACCTGGGAGTTCACGGTGCAGTCAGCTGTGCAGGATGAAGAAGTTAGTGGAGAGAGCAGGAGTGATGTAGAGAAGTATGGAAATAAGCCTGTAATTCTCCGTTTGTAGGAAAGTCTGCTCATGACGGGACATGAATAATATGTCATGGGGACTGTCCTTGCACTCAGACACTTTGTGGTGGAAATAAAGAAGGTAAAATATTGTCAGCCCTTAAAGAAACCGATGAGAGACAAGAGAGAGATGAGAGAGAAAAAAAAATCCAAAATGAAAGAGAACATAGTGCAAGGTTATTTGGATCTTTCAGTGCTTTTACTGTTACAGAACATTATAATGAAAGGTTTTGTTGTTTCCTTCCTCTCTCTTTTGTGCTCAGTCATGCCCATTTCAGAGGCTTTGCAGCAATTGGCCTTTTACCTGCTCATGAGTGCAGCCAATTCTGCACCATCAATAGCGACGGCTGTGCTGTGTATGGACATTACGTCTGCAATTCAGCAGAAAGTTGACAATGTTATTCTTTTGCCTAAAGCCACTGGGCCATATCCGTCAGTGCCACAGCAAGCCACTAAACCATCTGTAGATGTGTGTGTGTGTGTGTGTATACTCAGGGGTTGGTTGATATATTAGGAAAACAAATGGGTGGACAGAGGTGGGGGTGGACAGTAGGAAAAGACAGAGGGGTATAGGACCGCTGGAAGTGTGCAAGCAGCTAAACAAATAGCTGACTCTGTATTCCTCCAGGCGAAAATGAGGTTATTTCTGCGGCGAAGCTGCCCAATAAACTCTGCAATGAGGTTAAGGTCACAGCCAGACAGGACTCACCGCTTATCACTTTATGTATGTGTAACCGCTCGTGTGTGCGAGCATGCATTAGTGAGTGTGTGAGAACCAGATGTAAAGAGGAGAAGGGAGAAAGACAGAGAGGAAAGAGAGAGCGTAGAAAGACGATAGAAAAGAAGAGAAGACACACACGGAATGAGATGCCCACCTCCGCTGTGTGAGAGAGCTTAGCCCAGTGGGACAATCCATGCCACCATATTAGATTTTCTGCCTTATTGCCTCAGCCAAACTCTATCGCCTCAGGTCACTTTCCTGTATAAGGGGGATGCACATTACTCCAATCTCCACGAAAACCTCCCAGATATGTTGATCCAGGGCCAAGGCTTTAATATCAGCCGGGCTAACCTCTCACAATCCACCCCAGGTTAATTCAATTCAAACAACGTTAAGACCGAACATGTCAATGTTGAAAATATTACCTTCAGTAATACATGTGGGTATATCCTATTTCAACAGACACGGATCCTAAGAGACCAGCAGGATTCATCTTAATAGGGAGCTGCATCAGCAACTGCATCAGTACTCATTTATTTAATAAATGATGAGGGCTGTGTTGCCAAAGTAGCTTTCCTCACCCTTTTTTATTCGGTCATGGGTTGGATGAAGGCTATGCAAATGATGAGGGAGGGAAGCCATAATCTGCAACTGAGACTGATGAGATCTCGGCGGTTAAAAAAAAGAAAAAAGAAGAAGCAAGCGTTAAAAAAAATCAATATGAATACAGAGCAAAAGAAGCATTTTCTTTCAAACATCACTTTATCTCCATCTGAGCTTTGCTACTTCTCTATCAGCCTAACCCTAGGTGACAAATGAAATGTAATTCATCTGCATACACAAGCACGCTAAGTGTGGCATACCCACATGCTGCAACAGCTCGTGTCTTTACTATAGATTAGTGTTGGAGATAAAATTGACAAATTGTGCTCTGGATGTGAAAAATATATCTCAAAGAGCTGCGTCTAAATCTTCCGAGAATGCACCCCCTCACAGAAACACAATAAAGTAGGATGAAGCATGCTCGTCATGTGCACTCAAACTTCTTATGCAGATAACCTTCAGAGCCACAGTCGCAGTCATTCAGCAAACATGATTCTGAAGAAATGATACGGATGAACTCCTGACATTCAACAGCATGCTAGAGATGGATAGAGGACTCTGTAGGCGATTGTTGATGCCTGGAAACAAATGAGGAAATTATGAACACACACTGCATGACTCATCCATCATATATATCGGTGACATGGCTCAGCATGTCCTTAATCTTCCTCATGCAAATTCATACACTGAGCTGTGCAGACTCCTTTTTTTTTCATATCATACGGGAGCTCATCCATGAATGAGGGTTTGGAGCCGCCTCAGCCACATTACTGGGACCAGCATGACCTGTCAGATTCGCTGCTACGTGCCACTGTCAAAAGAGGCATCATCTGCATTGTTTTCGCTCCTTTCGAAGTCCATATGACAAATACGTACCTGAACGGACTCAAAGGAAGACTGGGAAGGCATGCATGAAGGTCTATTGTTGTTCTGTCATTTGCATTTTATTTAAACAGAGAAGCAAAAAGCAAAAAGCTATTTTAACAACAGCAGCATAGACAGTAAAGAACTGGCTGAACTCTGCATGGCATGATATGCAGAGAATCTGAGAGGACAAAGAACGAGTATGAAAGACCGAGAGACATTTCTGTAGCAAATTAAATACAGATAAGTGCACTTTGGAAATAGAGGGGAAAAAGAAGAGGTATTTGCCAGAAACTGCGAAGTCATTCCTGGGTCATGGAGAGAGAAGAAAAACAAGATGTGACTGCTGTTGAAGCTGTATCAGCTCTATTATTATCAGCCCAGGAACCAGTAACAAGCTTTTCCCTCCATAAATGGACAAATGGCGATGTCACTAAAGTCCGAATTCATGGACTTGCGTTTCTTGAAGAATGACAGCTTTAATGACTTGCGATTCCGATTTTAATGGGAAAAGACTAAATTATGTAATTTAATTCTCTCTGCTACATTTAAAGTGCACTGGCCTTAATCTTGGTGCAGCACGGAGAGCTTTCCAAGCTCTGTGACACCATTCAAGTGCCATCAGTCTCCTGGTAGTTATGATGTAAGAAAATGCAATAAAGTGACTATGCATCATCAGCAAAGGCGATAATATCTTTCAACATGCACAGATTGTTGAACTGACCCTCGCCTTACATACTGCAAGGCTGCATCGGCCAACAGTTTCCTCAGTTGAGTATTTAGAGAGAAAATATAATACAGAGAGCAGGACAGAACATCTGGAGCCACATTTCTATAGGACAGAAACCCTTAAATATAATTAAAAATAAACCTTTTATTTTGAAGGTTTATATGTTTTTCAGAGAACTTACTGTCCCTCTCACACAAGCACCACACTCAAAACCTCTAAACGTAGCATAAATGTCACTGAGTCATAAATCATACATCCTGTGTTCTTCCTTCAGAAAAAAAAAAAAATCCAAAAACTTAGTGAGAAATTTCTATTTTTTTCAGGTTCCAATTTGCAGGCTAGGTGGTTAATTTACTGCTCAGCTGCGTTCCTGAAAATGTCACGTGGGACCGGTTAGACGCTTGTGTGATCCTCACTCTACAATACCACTAACAAATAGGCTGTCTGCCCAACGCTATAGATCAAGTTTGTTTACTTTCCCCTTCGTTCCCTTCAGCGTAACGCTGCCACTCCAGCGGCCTGCCAGCTGCTGTCAATCAAACACAGACAGTCACTCATCTCTCCAGCTGCCTGACATGAAAAAAAAGCATTATGATATTTTCTCCTTTTTTTGCTTGAATAATGAAAAAGATTTAAACAAAACATTTAACAAAACATGATCACATATATTCTGACTACAAAAAGGGAACTAAATGAGATTTCAGTTGGACTTTAATGTTTAATTACGTTCCTAATTGTTTGTTCATTAAACAGTAATTAACATGTTAATATGTACTACATGAATTTTGGTAAGTGATCTAAAAACATACTGATGTATTAAAGCCAAATTGTACATTTTTTATAGGTTTATGAATTCATTATTGAGCAGATATAGATTTCTCATGAACTATGTACGAACGCTCATGTACTTGAACACTGGAAGTCAATTTGATTTTAAATACTTTATGTCTACAATATGTGGAAATTCCCTGTTAAGCAACAACTAGATATATTTAAAAGATTAGTATACAAGCCATGTTCACCAAATGTTTTTCTGTCAGCAATTTGAATATGCATTTATTCATTCAGATTCAGTAATCTGTGAGATTGCATCATCACAACTGCACATATATGACCACACATTTAATAATTATCATGAATAAACCAACAAAAAAAGGGTGACAAAAAAAAAATTACATCAAACCTGACTGTGCGCTATTGTTATTATTATTATTATTATTATTATTATTATTATTATTATTATTATTATTATTATTATTATTATTATTATTATTATTATTATTAGCTCGCTGCTTGCAACTTGACAAAACTGCAGCTCGCTTTATCAGTCTCATTAGATCA
The DNA here is from genome assembly GCA_023238725.1 of Scortum barcoo. Taxonomy (NCBI): domain Eukaryota; kingdom Metazoa; phylum Chordata; class Actinopteri; order Centrarchiformes; family Terapontidae; genus Scortum; species Scortum barcoo. The sequence continues at coordinate 11,803,103 of CM041545.1, forward strand.
GCCAGAGGATCTTATAGATTTTCAGTCAAAGGACCCTCCAGATTAGATCCTCATGTGTAACTCCAGGCACCTCTGGAAGGCTCCTCGCTCCTCTGAACAACATTATGGGAATCAAGATGATAACGATGACGGGGCTTGATGGCTTTCAGGGTCATGCACCGACGGGGAGGTGTTGAAGATATAAAATACGCAAAATAGGATGCAACCCACCCCTCTCTCACGTACACATGTTCAGTCTTCCTTATAAAGTTCAAAAGCTGTCTTTTTGAAAACTGCTTAATCAATTTCGCCAGTAAAATGGCTAAACTGAAGTGGAAATCGATAAGACATCAATGATATTTTAAACTCATGGATGTCTGCTATCTTTTGCCCCCAGGCTAAAGAGGACAACAACGATCCTGTACATCATCATCAAAAAGCTCAGAGGGAATCAACACAAAAACCAGTAATGGTTACACTTTCTCTGAACTCTGCAGGGTCAACAGCAGCAGCACAGTCAGCATGACTTTGTTTTTCATGGACACTAATTGCTGTGGCCAGCTGAAAAAGACATTTTCTACAATAAAATGTTAAAACAATGCTTAAAGATAAGGCATAAAAGAAGCGCTGTATCTTGGGAAAACGCGTGTACTTTAAAAACTGGAAACTCTTTGTTTTTGGGTATTTGAAATTTATTAGAAGTGTGTAATGCTGCATAAAAGAGATATATGAGTGTCACCAGCCTCTTGTTTGGTTTCTGCTGACTCTGGAATTATGCAACTCTTACAGGAGGGTAGACTCAAGTGAAAAATGGGTCCACTGTGAATTAAAATGAGAAGGCCAATAAATGCATCTGGGCTCAAGAAACCCGACCAGTAAAAAGAACAGTTTTAATCATCTCTTTCTAGTATTGATTAGTAAGTAGCCAGCTAAAATATTGATTATTGATTGATCAAGGATTACTATAGACACTATAGTCTTGTCTTTGTTTGTAGATACAGACTATGAATTTTGGTGTGTGTGTGACCTAAAATTAAGGGGTGATGGAACAACCTTAACTTTTTGTGCAAAAACTCGATCCATTTAAAGAGAGTAAAGGGAAGAATTGAAGTTACTGCACGTTCTGCAGTGGGCTTTCATGCCATTTATTTATTTTATTTGGTATATCTAGTTTTTTTTTTGTCTAGTATGTAGAAATGATGTATAATGCATAATTGTGCATAAAAGAATATATTCAAATTAAAAAGAGGCTGGAATGTGTTGTTTGAATTACATGGTGATAAAAGTTGTGCAGTTTGAGACAATGTAGTACAACTTTTATGTTACAGCTTCAGCTTTTGCATGTTGAGATTATTCAAAACTTTCTGAGGCAAGGATTTGTGGATGCTTAGATGAAATTGCATTATACTGTTCTCTTGCCCCACAGTTATATGTTATATGTAGGATGTATTACACGGTATCAATTTCCCATTAAAACCTCTACCAGCTCCTCGCTCAGCACTTCGTATATAATTTCAGACAGAGTATTACTGGTGGGGAAAAGAAATGAAAGTATAGGCGTGCAAAATAACCAAGCCTGTGATTGCGTGTGGGATATAGAGTCTAATGTTAATAACAGTGAGTATTATGCCTAAACGCACTAAAAACTTTTTGCATTTTTGCTCACAAGCATGTCCAAACACACTCTATTTTTGGACCATGCTCTATGTATAGAGTCAGGCCATGCATGCAGCAGTATTCACAAGGGAAGATCACGATGCCTGGCTTTTGATAAGATATGACAGAACATGCGTTGCACAAAGATGCACTCATGCTGATCGCTGCCTACAAAAACAAGCCAGAAGATTTTTTCTTCCAGCTCACATATGGTCACATATTTAGCTTTATGAGCATCCCTTGTAAACCTTCAAACCTGCTAGTGAGAAGTGGCAAAAACCTGGAAATAGACTCCAACCTGGACACTCTGAAAACTGTTATGATGATGAGAGGTTTCAAACAACATATGCCCGTGAGGACTTTGATAAACGTGTCAGCCAACAAGAGCCCATCAAACTGTTTCCCATTCATCTGTTTTGAATGTTTGTTGTGTTCAATTACCAGCTCATCAGCAGTTTAAAAAACATAAAAAAAGAATAGGCTTAAAGCAGCAATATGTCAAGGTCGCTGAGCATTTTCCTGCATATAATAAGCTTCCTATTCAAAAAGGGCTGGAGCCAATTATGTCCTTACGCAATTGTCTCTTTTAACACACATACATGTGCACCCACACAGAGACACACACACACACACACACACACAAACAAATCACTGGCGGTTTAAGGGTTTCTGTCACAAAGAGCAGCCATAGCTCTGAGTGGAGTAAATGCTCTGTAATTACCTCCAGCAAGCAGGTTGTTTTTGGTCCCATTAGGCTGTTAGTCTGTTAGCAGGCTATCTCAAAAAATACTTAACAGATTCTGAATAGAATTTATGGAATACTTTACCAGAAATTGCATAATATTGAAAACAATGAATGAGTTACATCATTTTGAATATGAGGGCTGCAGAATCACCCAGTTGTGCCTTATTACTTAATTTTTATTATGCAACAGCTGCAGGAGAGTAGATTTAATACGATGTTGTAGTCAAATGTTCCCTTAAGCATTATTAGTGACCACTTACAGTCTCATTTGTGCAAAAATATTATTTCCTGGATTTAATTATTTAAAAAAATAGCATGATTATTCATCATATTAGCTATTTTGATGCAGGGTCGAGGCTCCAACAGCAATAAAACCAAATACGAGCAGCTCGGGCATCCTCTTCCCAAACCACCCCCGAGCCCCTTCGAGGGGATCCTGAAGCATTCCCAGACCAGTTGGAATATATCAACCCTCCTGTGTCTTCTGGGCTTCCTCCCAGTCAGATGTGCCCAGAATACCTCCACAGGGAGGCTTCAGGGAGGCATCTTAATCAGATGCCCCCACCACCTCCAGTAGGCTCCATTCGACATAAAGGAGCAACTGTTGCAAGAATAGGTTAGGAGCTTAGATAGGGTATCAGAGTATCTGAGCTCCCAAGTCTATCCCTGTGAAGAAAACTAATTTCAGCTGCTTGTATCTGCAGTTCCATCCTTTTGGTCATGATCCAAAGCCTGTGACTAAAGGTGAGAGTTGGAGCGTAGATCAGCTGGTAAATCCCAAACTTCACCTTCAGGCTCCAAGCGAGGCCTGAGGGTACAGCATATTGAAACAAATACACAGAGAAAGAGGCAGAGAATCACTGAGGTAGATAAATTCATTACTGTATTGCATACTGCATACTGCACAGAAATACAGATCAGGAGTAAACATTTGCATGGGTGAGTAAGAGAGAGACAAAGGAGATGGCATTAATGTCCCATTTGCCACGAGCTGTAACACAGTTGAATGTTACTCATAATCAATTAGGCATGAGACTAATCTGCACTACTCAATCTCTAATTCATTGTTTTATAAAGGACTGAACTTATTATCATTGAGAGCAGAAATGAGACGAGCCGTGCTGAGTGGAGAGACATTTTATTTACCAAAGTGTGATTTAACTGAAGTGTTCGGAAGGCCATGCCAAGTCGTACATTGGAGAAAGAAAAATTAAGGCGTACTTAGAAAAAGAGCCGCTAGAAGGATAAAAATGAACTACCAAGTCTGTCATTAGCTGAAATATCAAAGCAAAGCAAGCGTTTTTGTTTTTTTGTTTTTTTTTTTTCCAAAAGACAAATAGTTGAGCCATCCACAGTCAAGGATGATGAGATGGCTCACGCAGTTGCGACAATCTGCTTGATAACCCTTCATTTCAGAGAAGCAAAAAGAGCATCACACACAAAAATAGCTGAAAGGCTCACATCTTTTAATTCTGCGAGGTAACGACTGCATGAAACACACAAAAATAACACCTCAAAATAAAAACTTTGAGGTTGCAGTGTGACTTTTGGCTGTATTAACAATCCCATGTCAGGTTCACAGCCACCGCGCCAAGTGTTGCTGTGTTTGGTGGCGGAGTGCGTTCCCGAATGTGTGAAAGAGAAATAGGCTGCGAAAGTAGTATGCACACAATTTTCCACTCAAACGACAGCAACCGTGGCATATATCCTGCGTATTCCATGTATTAGGATGGAGCGAGGAAGGCAGTTTGTTTTTAAACCTCTTGAGAGTGAGTCGAGGGTTACAAAGTGTGGATGTACAGACTGCAAGTTTTTGTGAGGCTTGTAAAGCTGCCCGGAGTTGTCTGTAGTGAGCTCCCAGCACAGTTTTCTTGTTCAATTCTGTCCAAACTAAAGCTGTAATGCTGCATCAGCTGTCTACCCGGGGAGTCCAAACATTTCATGCCAGGGACCACATGGAGCAAATAAATATATAGTTCAGTTCCATGAGCCTTTTCATTTAATAGAGCATTCTAGTGAGTGAGTTTTAAGCACTTTGTGTTATAATACCACTTCTCACAGGAACAGTGATGCTGGGCCTTGGACTGAAGAAATACTGTCAGGTCAACTCAGTCTGCTTTTGTTCTGTGTCATGAGAGAAAAAAAAAGTTTTCTCACATTTTTCCTTTCTCTGGTTAAATTCCATGATCCGGGATGTGAATTTTCACAGAAATGTTGGCGTTTGGGAAACTGGAGAAAACTGGGAAGCAACACCGTCGCTGATTTGGCGCTCCCGAAGTCGGAGCTTCACAACAAAGGATTTTATGTGTGCCTACATCTGTCTTTCCCTTTGCAAGCCTTTGGTCATTGTGTTCAGATGGCCAGAGAGACAGACTAAATATAATTTCAAAATATAATCAGTGTGTTGGGTAGCATAAGGCCCGCGGGACGGCATTTAGACACCACAGTTCTGATGGGAATTAAGCCACATTTTACTGAAAATATTACAGGAACATACTGAGCTTACAGATGGATGGCAGAGAAGTGGATCATGCTGTAGGAGGCATTTGAGAACTTCCTATGGACATTGTGATCCTGTTTTTTGTAAAACTGTAAGAAAATGGTCACTACTGGAATTTATGGTAACAAACATAAATTCTAGGAAAGAGATCCAGTCACAGATACAGTATGCTTTCTGATATGCCCCAGAGGACTGATGAACATCCACTAGAGAGATCAATGGGTCAACAATACTGCAGAGCACAGCCCCCTACCTGCATGAAAACTCCAGTGTTTCTTGCACTCACACTGCTCATGTCATTGAGAGCAAAGAGTAAATTGGGGCCCCAGATGTGTGCATTAGCTTCCCACTTCCAAACTGTAATGACTGCCAGCAAATTGTTGTTCACACAGAAACAGTAGGGATCAATCACACTGATGCTTCAGAGTAACAACTGTGTACAGCATCGTGTTTTAGCTAATCAAATCTACAGGGCACATTTTCAGCAATATTCTGTGACTGTTAATAGTTTATTGTCACAAGATAATACATTTCACATGATTGCATATCTTGTCAGTGCTGCTGTGTTTTCCCCCATAGAACCAAAACCAGCTTTACTTTCACACAAGATCAACCCCTCTAACTAGTTTCTATGTCTATATAATATACAGAGATTTTATATATATTTTATATTTTATTTTATATTTTTATCTATGTGGAAAATTTAATTTGAATTTTGGGTCAATCTCAGTTTGTTTTGACTACAGCATCTCGGCCTAAGAGATATTTTCTGTTATTTTGACACACAGCATCAATTACTTGAATACATGTTATGTTCTAGTGGCAGATTACCACACAAGCAAAAAGCACCAAAAGGTGTACCAAATACCTCTTACTTCCCATCAGAGCCAGAAACATTAAGTCTTGTTTGATCCTTTGGTTCATATGTTTGCCTTTTCTTTCTTTACCTGCAGCATTTCTTTTACATTTTTTACTATTTTTCAATTTTTTTATTTTTACATCGTAAGTGGTTAAAAGCTGTTGTCTACCTGCTGCTTCCTCTCCACGGTGTTGGGGAACCACCAAAGTCATTAAGATACATTGTCTGGACCAATGGATTGACATTAGCATCACTAGCATAGCTACATTGACAGCCAAATAAAGCGTTTGTGTGTGGGGTTTTTTTTGTTTTTTTTTTGTGTCCCAGAACAGCTTCCACTCAAAGTGTGTCAATCCCCACAGACTCATGCCCATATGATGCTCATATGATTCATGTCAATATGTACCCCCATTTGTCTTGCGCTGGCAGAGTACAAACAGAGATATGCAGCTTTGGCAATACAGGACGAGTTCATTCCTTGTATGCCAAAGCGTGAGTGAGGGCCCTTTGTGTAATTTCAATAAAAGCCTCTTAGCTGAAACCTCACTTTCCTCCTGATAACATCCCTCCATCAAAGGCTCTCATGGGGTGTGCTTAGTTATTAGCCACTGCTCTGTATTTGTGAGGTGTCACCGGTAATAAGCAGGTTCCAGGTTATCTCTGCCTGTGTCTGTCAGGCAGAATATTGGATCCACAGCTCCCACAAGGCCCCACTGGGACCCTCTACCTGCCAGCACCATCAGTTGGCCTAACATACAACCACGTCACATGCCAGAGGGAGTAAGGGACTCCCGCATAGGAGCTTGGAGACGTGACTACCTGGCCTGTGATATTTTCTCATATGCTGCGCCTCCCAAACAGAAGACGGGGATAATGCATAATATAATACTTGCACACAGGGGCACATCTGCTGGAGCATATGGATGGATGCGTGCAAGCATATAGAGACAATTATTTCATGCATTACCTACAGAAACATTTCAAAACTCTGGTTCGAAAAACAAACAAACTTATTTTGAACTTATTTTGGCTTTTCACTGTGAATAATGGAGGCTACAGGAACACAATATTTTCTGCCAAAGTGAAGAACAATTTTGGTCGTTTCACATAATAGATTTCTGTAATGCCTATTTTTTTTTCTGTGTGTTCTTCTGGCTTGATGACTTGTGTGTACCACTCAGGTTTTGGCAACATTTGAATCCATATCTAATGACAGGTGAAGGACTTTGGGTATTGTTGAGAGTTAAACTCTTTGCACTTGTTTTTTTAATGACTATTTAATGTTATGGTGAAACACTTTGGCACATATTTTCTGCACATTGAGAGAAACACATTGTACCCTGCTGATGGGTACTAAAATCAAGTTTTACAGCAGCCCCCCCTCTGTTGTTCACTTGGCTTTTTCACACCAAATCCCTTCTCACATGCATCAAGTTGAATTCTGCCCAACTTTCTCCTGTTGCCAAAAATGCTGACATATCTCCTCCTGTAGTGCTCTGCTCTTCTGTGTCGCTCTTCATGTCTGAGTACTTATTTGAAATGAATGACTACTACTCAGTTTGTCTCCCGATGTCACTGCTGGTGTGAGTGTTCAGTTATAGGGGTTGTCACTGTTGCTACCGAGGGACCCTCGGAAAGGTTCCCAATTGTGGTTGCATGTCTGATGTCTGTTGCAGACAGCAAGTGTCAGAGACAGACTGGGTCAGACTGTCGTTCAGAAAGTTCAGTTGGATGTTCAGCACCTGGGTCAACTGATTTTTTTCAGGAACATTGATTAGACACATGGTGGAGCAATACTTTTCTGCAGAGAAACGGGCATGGTGGCTAGTATCAGTGACTTGTTTATATTTGTAGCTTTTAGAGATGCCCTTCGCAGAAATTCAGGGCTTGAACTACAAAGTACAAAATGCAGTTGAACATTTGTAACAGCAGACTACAAACTTGAGAATAGCAAAAAAGTTGTTTCAGAAACAAATTCAGCTTTGTGTTTCATTTCTTGTTTATTTACAACCATGTAGGAGAAAAAAACAAAGTATAATGTATTAAAGATTCACATAATAAACCACTGATCACCTAAAATATCAACAGGTATATATAATATGTCACTAATGTGTTGTATAAGCAGACATGAAAACCTAAAGAAGATAAAAGAGGTCTAAAAGACTAAACTAAAGATGGACATGCAGGAAGTCAAGACATTTGATCACATACAATGGAAACCTCTTGTAGTGATCACATCTATTCAGGTCAAATTGATCACTATAAGTGGATGATTAATATAATACGTTTTTTTCTTTTCCCTTTATTTCTTCTAATTCTTATTACCATCTAATTGTATATTTATTACATGAATATAAAGGAACAGACAGCTTCACCATTTACAGGGTTACACTATTTAGAGATCACCACATGACAGGGTATTATGAGTCCTCTTGATAAGAACGACTTCAACCAGGTGCTTTCCCTGTACACATTCATCTTCTGTCTCCATCACCAGCAGCTAACTGTCTCTCGTTGTTTGACTACACAAAGTAGCCTGAGGAATGCCAGCTTTTGCTTCTGCACCTTGTTAGCTCGTTTCGTATAGGCTTCGTGTAGACTTCATTTTTCATCGAGGGAAAATCACCTTCTTTTTCAAACCATGATTTCACCAGCCTTAGGTAGCTGGCTGGAAGCAGATGTGTTACCACAAGGTGTAGTATCATGGGAGTAAAGAATAAGACTGGAATTTCTGTAGTTTTAAAGTTTATTTACTTGATACTTGATGCTATGAATGATTGAATGATTCTGTTTCCATTCTTTTGAGCCCTATAAGTGGTTGATAACTGTAACTAAGATCACTTTAAGCAATTTCCTCTTTAATATGTAAATGACATGCCCATATCTTTTTTAAACTCACCTTGGGCCAGTAAAACACTGTGGTGGACGCACTTACTTTTTATGATCAATATGCATTCCAGAGCTCAGTGTCCACTGTTTTTTATAGCATAATATCTGCCTCAATTAAACTTCATTCATCATAAGATTTTTTTTTTATTTTCTGAAGTTCCCATTTCCTAAGTGCTGCTTTAAAGTTGTCAAGAGACAAAATGTCACCAGTCAGAGGAGAATTTCAGGGGTCAGTCTTTCATGATCCTGATTTTTAAAGAAATGTCAGGTAAGGCCGTGTAAAACAGTCAGACATGGTATTATCTCAGTATTTTCTCACCCAGTCCTCTTCTTTTCTTGGATTATTATTCTAATTAAGGTCCTGACATGTCAAGAGCTGGCAACAGTCACAGTACAGCACAATGCAAGATGGGATAAAGCACGTGTAGCTTCTCCCTGACATTTCCAGTTTGATATGACACCTCTATAGAGCTTCAGAAGAGCTCTGTTTTTCTAACAAAATAACAGATTTATGAAAATAAAAGCCATGCCAAGACAGAGGGTCAGTTCTGCAAAGGAGGAAAAGGACCCCAATTTACAAACCTAAACATCTGAAAGCTCATCAGCACCAACCGCAGCAACATGAAGGCCATGTGAAGAGGTCAGGGATCGACTGCTGCTCTCAAAATTATCAGCACAATGAGTCTCTGTCATTGTTTAGCACTGCCCAACACTTAATGTGATGACAAGGTCAAAGGAACCAACGGTGAAGAAATGCCTCCACTGCAGCACTAAAATAGTTAAATAACCTACTGAATGAATGAATGAATGAACAGCGCATGGATGACATTATGAAGTAACCCAAACAGTCCAGGCTGCCTTACATGTGCTCTGAGGTTCAGATCGACAGAATCCGATAAAATGTTTTGATAATTGGCTTCATAAATGAGCACCGTTGAGTGGAAATTAGACGGTATTATTGTGGCATGCTTGACACGTCTTTGTCAGACAGCATCTCTACAGCGTAATTGTCAAGCCCTTTGAGGGGATCATAAATCCCTTTGCATCTTCCCGTGACAGATTCCATCCTTTCCCAACACTGTCAGCTGTCCAAGCAACGTGGGTGACGTGGAATATGGGTGACACTTACAAGGAGGAACACTAAAGAGGTCTCTGTGCCTTCATCTGGAAAAAAAACTGAAATTCCACATACAGATGTTAAAAGAACAGAGATATCTACAACAAAAGTCTAGTGGATAGATATCTTTGTATATGCAATAACATAGTGTTTATCTGTCTGATGTAAAACCACTAATGGACTAAGGATGTGTTCTTTTTCTGACCGTAGTGATGATGTTGTGAACAGCAGACACAAAATCAGGGGAAAACCAATCTAATTTTAGATGGAAATGGATCATAAGAATACAAATAAACAAAACCCCTGGTGGATGAAGTGACCAGTTTGTTGTCTGCGGTATATTGTATAGACTTGTATTGGTGGTAATACAGATGGTGAGATGAGCTGCTGGTACTTTTGCAAAACTATTTTGCACTTCTGCGGTCTGAAAAGCCTGTAAAGAAGATAAATAGAAAACTTTGTGTGCTTGTGTGATGTGCCTGGGAACTCTCCGAGGACAACACATTCTCATACAGACAGGAAGGTGCACCGAAGGACAATAACTACAAAAGGTGCTGTGCATGGATCGATGCACAGAGGAGAGAAAAATGGAAGATTAGAAATCAGTACATTTGCAGTGCTTATGTTATCACAGGTTGAGTCACAGGTGAAACCCTCATCATTATACGCAGGATTTATAGCAGCAGACCACAGCCATCAGTACAGTGTCGTATAACACGTACAGTAATCAAAGTGATGCTGTCAAAATCTTTTTAGTATGAAATAGTTATTTAGTGCAGGTTTGAAAGGTAGCTAAAAGATTTTCACATTAAAGAAGCTGAAAACAACACATATTGGCTTTAAAAACGTTTGTAATAAGCTTCAATTCATGGTGTGCACAATAAACCCCAGTGGTGATGAGGTATGACAACGGGAAAGTATAAAATGTCCAAAGAAACTTCTCAAACCCCTCCTGTAGCATAATCCACTTCTTCACGCTCCATCTGTATGCTCAATATTTTCCTCTCCGCCAAAATAAGGCTAAAAAAGTTTTTCCATTTGTATGTTGCACGTTAAAACTACCTATAATTTGGCGGTCGCTCGAACCGTGTTTGTTGACATTTGTTGACTGAAAAGAAGAGAAAAAAGGACACCGGGGCAGTTACATAAAAAAAAGAGCGTATCAAGGGGTCACTAATGCACTTAGTAATGTAAAATAAGGAGCACCACACACTGAAAGACTGAAGAGAAAACAGCCACTGTCTGTACCTGAATATGGCAAAAAGGAGACACTGATGAGGACTGAAATGGGCTACTTTCATTTAGAAGATTAACTAACTTGATTAATGGCACCTCAAAGTTACATATAAGGTGCAGGAAATGTAATTATTTGAGGTTGCAAACTGCCATAAAGACTCAAACTGCAAGGAAAGCAGAAAGCTTTCGGGTTCACACAAAGAATACACGTAAGCACACACACAGAGTTCCCTAAAATATCTGAAATGGAAGCTATTAATTGTTGTTTGTCAAAAATCAGCATGCTCTCTTTGTGAGGTCTTCTACCAGCACATTACTGGCCATTACTCCCTGTGTTGGCTATTCAGTTACTGATCACACATAAAGGAAATAAGCAGGCGTAATAATCTGTCCTCGCCACACTGTGTTGAACGTGTTCTGCAGCAAAGTCATAATTACGTCATACTGTGAGCAAAACAAAAGAACATTAGTTCACCTGACAGCATAACAGTGATAATATTTCTAACCCTAATACCTAAAAAAGTCATACTTTGCTAACAAAATAACACAAAATAAGCTTTCCATTCTGCTTGAAAACACCTACCGCAGAGTATGTGGACAAGTACACACTTTGTCACGTCAAGTTCATTTTTCATTAATACCCGTGTGTGTGTACATGTGCATCCTCTTTACATGTGCACCACCTCACACATGGAACTCTGGGTCAGCTAAATGAAGAAATTTAAGAAAACTGGGCAAGAAAAGAGGAAATAAAAACAAGAAATAAATGAAGAGGAAACATACGACTACAAACAACTAGTGTAATAAGTGTACACTGCAAGCAGTTACATGAAGTCACTGGCCAGTTGCAGGCATGTGCAATAAATGAAGCAGTTAAAAAAGATGACAAAAAGGTGTCACACTGGCTGTCACGCACTTCGGTGATCGAAACTAAAGCATGCAATTTGTTTGCCTGTACAAGCAGATTAGGTTTTGCTTGGATGATGCTGCCAACTTTACTGACTTTTTTTTGTCAGTGCATGACATGACTCAGGGCAAGGACTCTGCTATCCCCCATCTTATTATTAAATTTTGACAAAAAAAAATGCAAAGGACCTACTGCATCTTTTTACTGTTTAACATGCACGCCAATCACTGCACCATTTTGTTAGTGAATGAACCAAAGTGCATTTTACATCATAATGAGCAGCATAAAAAAGCAGCATGCAGTTCATTCGGAGTCACAGCAGTCAAAAGATAAAACCCTCTGTACCAACAAATGCTAACACAGTTTCATTTGACATTCATGTCTCTGCAGTAAGCTCCCCCCTGCTTTCCCAGCAAGCATGCTGAAGATATAGCCAGGCTGTAATGCAAATCCCCCCATGGGTGTTCACAGAGTGAAGACAGGACAACAACAGTGCTGTGTTATTAGTGTCAGAGCCGCTGGATAGACTATATCAGATAAAGGGTTGGGGAGGTAGGGGTAAAGCTTTACCTTGCAGCAAAATGGGGGGTGAAGCGGTTTATATAGCAACAATCAGCGTGCAGCAAGGCATTTAAAGAGAGCTTTTTTTTCATGACAATGGATGGAGATCTCTGTGTGTTGCGATTGGCTGATAGATTAGCAAAGCATGACATTTGTGCTCTGCCTGAACTAATACAATGCTCTCTTTCAGTCAGGTGTGCATGTGTTTAGTTGGTTTTCATGGCTCTGCGGTAATCTGTATGCTTACCTAGGCATGCTTAAAAGAGATGCAGGGAAGGAATGCTAATTCCGCCCAAAGCCAGAGCTTGTGTGGCAAAGGTGGAGGTGTAGATGATTCTTAGTGAGCAACCAGCAAAGTCTTCCTACCAGAATGAAATAATGAAATGAAATGAAAATGCAAACCTAGTATCTCTTTGTCAACCACTATGTTTTTCCCTCTCTTGTCTTTAGGTTGGGATTGCACACGCTGCCACAGTGCCACACTCCAGGACCCAGTGTGATTTGACTCATGTTAGAAAACTGTTTCTGTAAGCTATTTCCTTTATCTTCCACTTCATGTATTTTTTGTATTTTTTTGCAAATTGAATGCACAATTGAATCAATGGTATGGCATTTTGGGAATTACACTTATCTGCCTTCTTGCTGCGAGTTAAACGAGGAGATCCATTCTCTCACGTCTGTGCATGGAGCTAGAGCGGAGAGTTGATTGGCTTAGCATCTCTGGGAGTTAGCAGAGAGTTACAGTGGAAGTATTAAAAAGAACTTGATACCGTGAATCCAAGATAGTGCACCATTTGTTCCTATGAAAGACACATTAATGAATTCTTGTGTTTTTCAGGCTACCGCTGACTTCCTGTTAGCTCCCCAAACACATGAATGGCATAAATAATGTGGCTTCCTTAGACTTTACTAATTTTAGTGGTGTAATGTGATCCTGCAATTTAGCCACAGTCCCCTCACAGCTCAGTATTGTTTTCTGGAGTTTCAGTATTATGTGACAAAACTATTCATCCCCTTGTGCAGTGACTTCTTCGACACTTTTTGTCCCTGCATTAAACTACTCCTTTAAGGGCTGAAAGGGAAAAACACTGGCTCAGTTAACACGGCTAAGATGAATCCCTTAGGTAGTAAATCTAAAGGTGTGACAGGACAACACTATGGTTACCTCATGGTATGGATGTTCATTGGTACAGCAAGCAGGAGTCTCCCACCGGGGGAAGGCATGAAATTACACAGGGTAATATATTGCACAAAATAGTGCTCAGATTTTGGATCATCCTTCCTTGACGATCTCTGTGTGAGCAGTTGGAACAGTATTTAAAACAACTTGACACTGCTTCACAAATAAGCAAACAACATGCTTGCTGCCAATTCTGCACTTTGAAGGGGCTGAGTAGATGGCACAGCCAGCACAGAGAGAGTGTCAAGACCAGACTTGAATGCCTTGTGCATCTAGTGGCTCTGCTGAGATAGGAACTCAGTCATTGACATCATTTGCCGTCTTTTGAACTATAAATTGAAGAGCTATATCACACGGCTGGCACCCGTCCTCAGTGTTACTCCTTCAACATGTGCCCCGTCTTATCGTGACTCACACTCCTTCAAGGGACTTAGGAGACGCACCAAATTGGCCTGCTCCTGGTCATGCGCAGACATTTAAAATTTGATCAGTGACAGGTTGCATTGTGTTGCAAGATTTTTAAACACCAAGGATTCTCAGGGAGGATGTTCAACACTCACAGGCAAATTATTTGAGTTAGCTTCTACACTAAAACTAATATTTGTAGTCACTCTCATAAAGCTCTCATCTGAGAACTGACCTTATAGATGGATTTTCCAAAAGAGAAAAAAATGCATTATATGTGAAGTAATATAAAACTGCCCATCCATGTCAGTTGTTGGAGCTGTTAGAATTAAAATGTTTTAAAAGAGTAGGCTAAAAGAGACATAATCTGCACAACCAAACTATAAAAAAATCAACAGAGATACTAAACAGATAGCAATAAAGCAATAAAATCAGGCAAACAAGACTTGAAGACTAAATAGCAGAGGGATTATATCATTTCATATGTATTAGCACATCTCCTGTCGCCTGTGAGGAAGCCTGTTTAGAACCAGAGTGAGCAGGGGAAGGGACTCAAATGGTTATCACCTTGGATGTATTTGTGAAAATTATGGAATAAATAGCACTTCCTTGAATCTAAAAAACATCACACTCCCAACAGACTTTCCAACTGTGACAGTATGAAATAAAGGGGCCTTATATCACTCTAAAAATGTCACCCTCCCAACAGGCTAATGTTATTTGAAGTTGTAGATCACTATACCACTTAGTCATAAGAGTCCTTGGTTCTGGCTGGCTAGTATCTTCTTGTAATGGAAACTGCAACACTTCTGACACAGATTTTTTTGGGCCATTTTTAATTATTGCTCCAGTATTCAAGCTGCACTAATTCCATTTTTGATCAAATGATCAAATTACTACATGTAATGTTTGAGGTGTCAGCTGTACACACAGAGAATTGTCATGCGACCCTGCAGTTCTACACTGTCTTCTCTGTGGTGGCATTTCTGCTCATTATTTATCTTTCATGGCCCACAACTTCACTGTTTTGGCTCAGTCATTGCAGCAGCAAGCAGCAGTCCTCAGCAACAAGGCTCTGATAAACCCACTGCATGCTGCCTGACCAGCACCAAATGGCAGACGTATAAATTTAGCATTTCTTGGTAGCTGAAAGAGCTGGATATTTGGTGAAGACCAAACCAGAAGTTGAATATTGGATTTACATTTGTCTGCTAGAAACACGATTACAAATTAATTCTATGTTGCTCTGTGCCTGCTGTATGTGTAATTATACACATACAGCACACACACACACACACATATTTGCTGACACTTTTGCTACAAAAACTCAATACAGTGATATTATGTCAATGTAGCTAGTGTTACAGCTATGCATTTTGATCTGATGTTCGGATCTTGATTTGCACTGTAACAACGTACTCGTATGCAGTCATCAGAGGTTGTTGTGGTGATGAAACCAAGGTAAAAGTGAGCCAGCGGAAGCCCTGAAAGCCAGAATTAAAGGGATAATTTGGATTTTTTTAAGCGTCATCATAAGAGGAAACTATCCATAGTCAGTGTATTACCTACCCAGTAGACGGCAACCAGCATGCTCCCAGTTTTGAGAAGCAGTGTGGAGCACTGGCTCCAATAAACAACAATATACTGAACAATATACTGCTGTGGACAGGGGCAGAAATAAAATGTATTTTAGGTACCTAAAAAAGACCCACCTAAAAAAAAAAAAAAAAAAAAAAAAAATCTATATCAGTTTAAGTGCACATCATGTTTATAATATTTGCACCACTTTACCTTGCATCAGATAGCCCACCAACCGCCATTTACTTTAGGTATTACATTAATTATGGATAAATGTCTCATACAACCCTACTTAAAAAAACTATCCTTTAAGTCCAAAGTTACTTGGATAAGCCTTTTATCATAAAACTGGTGCAGCCATTCATTTTAATTTCATTAATGAAATGACAAAAAGGGCAATGTGCACATTTGGTGCTATCATATCATACTATGTTAATCCTACCAGTGACCCAAATTTTAAAGGTATCCTTGTATTTGGTCTAATCCAGACATTGAATATGCATGGGCTTTTTACATAAATTATCACTTGAAACTTAATCGATATTTTTGTGGTACCTGTGACTGGCCAAAAAAAGCATGTCCAAAGAAGCTCCACCCACATAGTTACGCATCAGTAGGGCCAAGGTACCTTATATACAGAAATAAAGAGTGCATGATTTTATAGAGAGCTAATTAATTTCTTGTGATATCTCTACTTTCATTATATTTTTATTCAAATATACACCCAGTTTCTAGGTATTTAGTGGTGCTGTATAATCTTGTTTTTGGTGATAACAGCTCCACACAGGTAGGTATTGCAAAATGGATTATCATTTAGTTTTCATTGGGATTGTTTTGTTGGCATGAATCAATGAGAACTTTTTAGATTTGTGTGAAACATCCAGAGTAGTAGTGGCAGCAGTAGTTGTATCAAGTTTATTTCTTTTAAAGTGCCATTTAAAAAAACAAAAAAACAAGAAACATCTTTGCAGTCGACAAACAACATTCACCTCTATTGCGGTAAATAAAGACAAAACTCTCTGCAAGGCCCCGAGAGTATTTTTACATTCTGGGTCTGCGTCGGCTACCTTTCACACCAAACTGCATATTCCATTGTTACTTCATTGTGGTTGATGTTCTAAAACATTAGCATAGCTTTCTTTTGACAGGTAAAAGGCTACTAAATGTT
Source organism: Scortum barcoo (assembly GCA_023238725.1). Classification (NCBI taxonomy): domain Eukaryota; kingdom Metazoa; phylum Chordata; class Actinopteri; order Centrarchiformes; family Terapontidae; genus Scortum; species Scortum barcoo. The sequence goes on from CM041545.1 coordinate 11,819,883, forward strand.
CATTACCCGTTCTTTATTGAGCTTCATCAAATCAGCCTTTTCAGATTAAAACAAACAAACTCGGAAAAGTCAAGCCAACGCTGCTGTGAGCATGCACGGATGCTCTGCTGAGGGAAAAAAAAAAAACAAAAAAAACACACACTTCAGGGTGTTCCCCATTTATAAAATGTGAATGTTTATTAAATGTTGACAAGAACATTAAAACACAGTATCAAGATTCAGCAAAACAATTTATAGTACTTCACCAAAAAGAAAAGAAAAAAGAAAACAGAGTTAGTTCTGCGCGGGGACTGAAGGAATGGGAGGACGGAGGGCCGGGGAAAGAGTGGGGCAGAAAGCAGAGCAATAAAGAGACATGGAGTCAGGAGCTGGAAAGAGAAGAGAGGAGAATTTAGGAGCTATAGGAGCTTAGGGGGAATTAGGCAGGGAATTGGCTAAGGCAATTAAGGAGGTACACAGTAAGGCAATTAAGGAGGTACACAGTAAGAAAGATTTGGGGAGAAGGTTTGGGGACCTGGGGGATCGATCAGGAGCGTGCTGATGCACTGTAATGAGTGGGATAACTGGGAATGATTAGAGCCTCTGATTCCACTCTTTTATCATCTCTTCCGTTGGAGACTTTAGCAAGCTGCAGCAGAGGGAGTGACTGTAAAGGATTTCACTCAACAAAAACACAGAAGGAGGGGGGGGGCATGGCAAATAATACTTGTCTTCACATTTAAATAACAAAGGGCAACATAGCATTAACATATACAGTGAGCACGACGTTTGTGTTGAAGTGAATAAAGATTTTTGGGAGTGGGTCCTCTGAGGGGGGTTTTCAGGGTACGAGCGCAGTTCAACACAGTACCAGAAGGTGGTGTCCACTCTTATGGGTTCACAATCACGATAAGTAATAGTTCATTATAATTATGTAAATCTCTCTGGTATCAACACAAATAGCAGGGGAGGCAAGTTGTACATAAGCATCACATTACTTCAAAAATCCACAGAGAGATGCACTCAGCCTCCCGCTCTGTCTTCTGGCTCATGCACATGGGCATGTACAAACCAAAGCATGTGCATATATGTGTACACACACAGACACTGTAGACGCACACATGTGCACACACAAACACACGCGCTCCCTCTGTCTCTAGCACACACACACACACACACACACACACACACACACTTGCATACGTTCTCACTCCAGTTCCTTCTCCGAAAGTGACCTCACACATCTCCAGCTCACATTTTAAACTTGCCACATCCTCTGACGTTATCATACCCCATGTGCTCAGTGCCACAATAGCAACGGCAAGTACTTGTAACAAGTGTCTGTGCTTTGATGTCGAAGAGAGGCGGCGGGAAGTCCACCGAGACGTGACGTATAGGAGATATTCCTTCCCGAGCACCGGTGATGATAGAAAAACTCACAGCTGTTCCAGTGTCAGAGGTATTCAGTGCAACATTGCTCGGTGCTACACGTTAACTCACTGTCAGCTGGGGCGACACCTCTTGGCACACGTTCCAAACCATATCCCTGTGCCATGGTACTTTGCACGATGTCAGAAAGATCTCACAGGTCCGAGGCAACTCCTCTGCCAAGATGGTTTGAAATCTCATCTCTCATATTGTGCCTCTGTAAAATATTTATATTTGTGCTGCAGATTTGAACGAGCATGTGCTTGATAATCACATTCCTTCCTCCCAACTCACATTTCGACCTTGAGAGAAGCACGGGCCGCTCCCACCTGTTGCTCAGGTAGAGGAACGGAGGGGGGGAAGTTCTGTAGATACATCTCGCTTCACTTATTATGTTCTTTTTTTTTTTTTTTTAAACGGTGGATTTTGTTCAGTCCATGTGCTTGAGTACTCTTTGTGTTTTAGCATAGTAAGAAAACAGCTTCACATGCTCTAAAAGTCATACACACTGTACAATAAAATCTACAGATATTTTTTTTAAAGCTTTACGTACATCCAAAGAAACTCAAAGAAACTGAAAAAATTTGATTCACCGACTTAAAAAAAAAAAAGAGAGAGAGAGACGGAAAAATCTGAATTGCACTATTTTCTGCCCACATGTTGTTGCCTTTGTGTTTTTTTGTTCTTCTATTTTTTTTCCTTTTTCTGTCATTGTTTTTTTTTTTTTTTGTTTGCTTTAGGCAATTTTGTTTTTGCCATTAACACATTGTAGAATTCCTACTCAGATGAAAAAGACAGCGGTTGAGAGCGTCAAATCTTATTTTACAGCAACTTTCTCTCCGTTTGCCTGACAGGAGAAACTGTGTCACACAAACAAATCCCAAAGTAATCACCTGGAAAGGACGGAAACAAAAAATATACAACAGAGGTGGGGATGGTGAAAATGCAACATGTCCTCAGCCGGTCCAAGAAAATGAGAACAACGGGGCAGGTATGACGCAGCCTTTGATTACCCTTTTCTCTGTGATCCCATTGGTCTGCTCCTAATTGCTGTCAGCGTCTTCCCCTTCCTGTTACGTCTACATACGTCGCAGCCTTTGTTATTTCATGTTAACTACTTAGACGGAGGAGAGTGAAGGTGCGCCAGCCATGCATCATGTTTAGTCTGCCTGTGCTAAACATTGTAGTCAGTCGAGACGCTCTACTGAACTCATGACAGGAAATTGATAGTGTTAGAGAACTCTGTCTGTCTCTCTCCGTCGTAGACACACCCACACATCCACGCACGCACACACACACACACACGCACGTGCACATTACACAAAGTGCTGGGTTACCATCTGTGAGTGCTGCATCAGTTGGCCAGTACTCAGCTGGCAGGCAGATCAGACAAAGTGCCCAATATGCTCCCTAATGGCCCAAGTCAGATGAATGAGATCCTCCGTTGTCTCTTTCTTTTTCTCATTTCTCTTTTTCATCCTTTTTGCACCTCCTCTTCTTCCACTTGCTCTCTCCCCTTTGATTCACGCTACCCCCCTCCCACCCCTTTTCCTTCCGACTAATTTAACTCTTGTCAAATTGTTTCCCCGTTCTGTCTGTCTCTGTCTCCCTCTCATTATCCGAGGCTCCTGCATGTCTTTGCCACTGCCCTGCTGGGTCTCATTCACACAGCTCCAGGATGTAAATATGACATAGTGTGCCACTGCGCTGTCCCTTTTCACTGAGCAAAAACCCTGGACTTCCTTTGCAGAGGGGGAGGAAAAGGAGGATTTGTATCTCCTGTTCATATTTTGCGGGGAGGTTTTTCCTCTTTCTGTTTTATTTGGAGCTGCCCTCTCCATTCACAGATTATACAGCAATGAGCAGTGAGACCGAACCACAAACCAAGAGCCATGTCAGCACAGATGGAAGGTCAGGGTCACATGTCAGGAGAAAATCACTGGTGTGTGATTTCGCAGGGGACGGTTGGACCACCATGTCAGACTAGCGCAGCGGACTGTGGGTTTCGGAGCTCTGGTGTGCTGAATTTGTGAGTGATCAAAAATAAAGGGATGATGGTTACATTGTGTTTTTTCAAGAGGGGAACCAGGAGGAAGGATAATGGAAGCCAGCATGACACTAGTAGCTGAGTGATGGAGGCAGAGGAGCAAAAAAAGGGAGAGAAACATCGGGAGGCAAACAGCAGAATCAACTAAACTCAAAGAGGTATGTTTTAGCGGATAAACAATATCAAGACAAGTAACTCTGCCTAGCTGTCAGAAATTGTGTTTTGCAATGTTTCAAAAAATTCTTTTGTCTTCTTTCTCTTTTTTTTGTCTCTCTCATTTATTCTCAGGGTCGCGGGTGGGTCGTATCTTCATCTCGGAGAACTTGAGGGAGTACTGCCAGCCAGTCCAGGAGGACCACTCAATGCCGTCGGCATAGGAGGTGTGCTGACCGCGCAGGTACTGGCCGTTAAGATTGGAGGTGTGGCAGTTGCGGTACCACCAGGCACCGTGGTAGAAGGAGGCGCAGTTGTTCTCCGAGTGATCGTTATCTCTGTCTTTGGTGGTGAACTTCATCCCATTGTGCTTCAGCAGAGAGTCACCTTGGGTGGAAAAGATGCAGAACATTATACACATAAAAAGCAAAAAGTATAAAAAGTATAATTATACATACACAAAAAGAAGGATATAGATGTATGTTTATATAAGAGCTGGAAGACTCAAGAAAATCTACACTTTTTAAACAGCTTTTATAACTCCTCCGTGTCTTTCACCAACATATTCTTGGATCTGATACCCGAAACCACTAATTAGATATATCCACAAGCGATTAATTTCAAAATGGCACAAGACTTTTCAATTAATCATTTTCATAAACAGAGCTGGTGGGATAAAAAATAAACCTCCACAGTTCTCCAGAGTCTTGCCTTTCATTATCTAAAGCAGGAGGTCAGACGGCTTTTTAGCCAATTTATCAAAGGTTCTGTGGTGACCTTTTTATCTTCCTCTTTTTAATGACACAACCCCGGTGATTTCATCAGGATGTCTGTCAGGTAATGGACAGACATGTTCTATCAGGAGAGAATACTTAATGGACTTCGTCACGTGTTGATTTCATTTGTTCTCGTAGAATTGGTCTTCATCTTTATCTTTATCTTTATCATCATCTTCATCTCTCTACTGAAATTACACATAATAAGCAATGACAGGGCATTCTTCTCTGCAACTTGTGCTTGCGAATATGACAATGATTTAAGACCATTGCAGGGATGCGACACAGCCAGGTTGCATCACCTAAGTGCCCTTAATCATGGTCTGCATGCTAAGTCTGATCCGCACAATCAATGTGCTGCACTGTGCTCTCTACATAAAGATTCCTCACCGGCAGATTTGCTACACATACGACTTCTTTGCCAGCCACTGCTCTGAGAGGGCTGCTATACAAGTGAAATGAAAGCAACGTTCTCACAGATAAAGCCGTAAATGTATACTTTTAAACAAATGGATGTTCAAAGAGTGCATAATGTTCAATAAACTCCCCATACTGCCCCATCAGTCTCTATCCTTCCCTTTCTTTCTAAAGCAGGCTTCACACTGTGACCAGAAGTGGAGAGAGGGATAAAGCTGAGAGCAGAATGAAAGACCACTCACCAGCCATCAGGTGATGGCTAACAGCTCGTCAGGGCATCAAACAGCCCTTAATTGCCCAGGATGTGGCAGCCCAGCTCCTTACCCTCTCACTCTGTCCTACTCTGCTCTCCATTTGGCATTACCATGGTAACCGGTCAGCGGGAAAAATAAGCTGACAGGCATGTCAGATATTCATGTTGCATGCTGCTCGACATTAGGAGAAAAGACATAGTGTGGGGATGAAAAAGGAGAAAAAGAAGCAGCTCCATGGCGCTGACGATGGGATGATGTCCAGAGGAGGTTTAAAAGGGGAGAAAAACAAAACAAAACAGACGCACTTAAAGGCTCATTTGCGAGGCGCTGGATGTCACCTTGGTGGCTGGGGGCCAGCAGCCTCCTCTGATGCCCATTAAGATCCAGCTGCTCCCAGCCCAAAATGAGCACCTGTCAGCTGATCGGAAAGCAGCCGCAGCAGAGCAAAATACTGCTAGTAATAATAACAGTAGCACTGCCACAGGGAAGACGCAGTGAGAGCATGAGCATCCCGGGAGAGCTGGAATACCCTTAATTTGACTGCATTTAAATGTCCAACAGGCACATGGGTTCAAGGTCAGGCTGTGCTAAGGACAAGCCAGGATCGTCACAGGGCTTTTTCACAGACAGCATATCTGGGGAAAAAGCTGTTACACAAACGACACATTTTTTCCTTCCCCCCTGATTTCATTTTTTTCCTCCTCTGCCTTTTCTGTCCCTCGGATACCGCCATCCTCATTTTTATTTACCTCTTCCCCTCTTCTGTTCCTCTCTTCTTCTCTCGCACCTGTCCCCTTCCTTCCTCCATCCTAGTTTCTTCCCAGCCCTTCTCCTCTTCTACCTTTCTCCATCTCTCATATCTGTCCCCATTCTCTCTCGGAGTAGCGCTCCCCAAAGGTTCTTTAAATTGCTTCTTCATTTCAACGGCAGGTTTTTGTTTACGCTGCAGGTTAAGCAGTGCAATTAATTGGCAGTAATTTAATCAAGGTGACAGGTAGCTGGCTTGGATCTGATGGCTGGGGAGCGGGGACGGAGACACTAGCAGTCCCCTCTCCCTGTGCAACTGTCTGCATGGTTTAACAAGCGGACACACCTACTGCACTGTAAAAATAACATCCTATTATTTTATTGCAAGGCAGTGGAAGTTGGCTGGAGGTTTCACACACGGCTGTGACTTCTGTGCTCACAATTAGGTTAATATAAAAAACACACAAAAACTAAAATAGTGCTAATCAGGGTACAAGCACAACCAGTTCACTGAGCAGGCATACCTGCATTACCAGAATAGTCCCCCACAGTCAAAGGGTATCCATCATCATCAGGGTCCACAGAGAAGAGGCCTACTCCAAAGGTACCATACTGGGCGTATGCTGTGCTATTTTCAAAGTCCTCCAAGTCGATACGCAGCTCATAGTTCCCCTGGATGGACAGGGCATGGATCTGCTTCAGCCCTGCGGGGAAAAAAAAAGACGGAGACACAGACCAAAACAATCCATTACAAAGTACTGCCGTTATTCTCAGCAAACAATTTAAAGCCATTTCAGCAGCCTCTCAAAGCTGCACATTTTCTGGAAATGAGGTGTAACATGGTTTTTGTCCCATTTAGAGCATGTGTAGGGTTTCTTTCCGAAACAAGATTAGAGTTTCTTTTCAAAGATGTGCAGATGGTCTTCTGCTCGCACGGCTGTTTGCCATGAGGACAGAGAGACCAATGACCAAAAGAACAATGAATGAATCAGTGTCTGCGATTTCACTGGAAGTAATGACGTGAAACTTCCTCACATGGGCTTGTAGATGCAGCATGAAATCTAGTGTTTGATACAAATATATATGTTACAACTCAGCAATATTTCACAGCAACAAATTGGGACTAGAACATCTGCATCAGCAATGTAACAGGATGTAACTCTTGGTTGAGTACATTCTGAAGATGTATTTTCCGCTAAATCTAGCAGAAATAACCACACTCTGAAAAATTCTCTCACCCACCTCTGCCTCATTTATTGGCCCACAGTACTACTTGGTCAGAGCTCACCCATCACCTTCTCTGAATCAGTAAATCAGTTATTACACTGAACTCTCCATGACGAGGTGGAATGTCCTGGTTAAAAGAGATGCTGTAAAATTGAATCTGGCCATGTATTACGTGAGTGGTGAGAGGAGAATTATTAAAAAAAAAAAAACAATTCAGAAGGTTATATGTTTTGTAGTTCAGTTAAAATAAAAATGAAAAGAATGCATTTTTTAAAAAGTTTAATTTATTACTTCAAAAATTCAAGTATTTCCTCAATGAGACAGAGTGAATACATTGATTGCGGCATGGCTTAGCAGGGCTTCAGACTTATGCGGGACAATAGACAAGAAAAAAAGTGTGAACTGGCTAATTCTCATTTTTCCAAATGAGAAGGTGTTGATACATTATAAAAACATGTCTAGACTTATTCTCCACTTTGTCTCAGAGCATCAAAGCCACCCTCCAAACACTAAAAAGGACATTTGACTTGATACAAATGTTATTGCTTGAATATCAAAGAAGAACATTTAGAATTTAACAACAAGGTCAATAATGTCTTCGACCTCCTGATAATGAAAATATACAGAAGTTTGAATCAAGTGTAGTTGGTTCAGTTCCCTTCATGTCAGCTGAAATAAACTGATGTACTCTCACAGGGTGTATTTACTAAAACAAGAAGATAAAGGCTCAGAAGGCTATTTTATGAACTACTAGAGAAGGCATTACCAAAAAAGAGGTGTAATGTGGTCGGGGTCATCACTGGTGCAATTACTCTTTAGCAGGAACAGGAGTTCTCTGGTTTTTCAGGTTAAAAGTGGCACAGTCGTTTTCATGCCCCAGCAGATTCACAATAATTTTCCATCTTTCCCACTCTCCAATGGCCCCCCACGTCAGTGTGTGTGGAGTTGACGTGGCGCTCCCTCTCCTCACTCTCCAGCTTCCTGATAACCTGCACACCTGCCACCTACAGCATCAGTTCATCAGCCGTGCGATATTTCTTTCACGGTTCTTTACCCATTCGGTGCCAATTTGTTGACTCAGCTCCTGTGGTAGTTACTTGCTTGGAGTGTCTTTTAGCGAGGGGATCCTGGGAACTCCTCCTTCTGTGTTTTTCCAAGTTAGTTATTTACTATTTTTTCCTCGTGCTTCAGCACCACCTCACTTCTTCCTGCCTACCTACCTGCCTGCCTGGTTGCTATTGCTGTGCCTCTCCAGCCGACCACGCTCACACCCCTCGCCTCGTCTTCCCTCGCCCATCTGTCTTCGGCTCCTGCCAGCCACCGTCTCATCTCTACTCCACCTCAATTTGTCGGTACTTCACAATAAACCTTAATAACTTTACCTTACATCTGTGCTCATCTCCTGCACTTGTGTCCACCTTACTACAACATCACAACAAAAATGATTTGGTTTATGGAAAAAATGTGATAATTTATATATAAATGCTTATTAACATTTAATTTCGAGTGTGCAATGTAAACTATGATTAAAACACACTGTATCAAAGTACATGTTATAACACTGGCCCTGTACCTTAAATGTTTTAAGAAAGAATCAACATGACTACGCTTCCTTAGTTTGCGTGAAGATAAGATCATTTTCATACCAAATGAATTCTTCATCATGAGTCTGTGCTCCAAGTCATCACTTGATGATGACGTTCCTTCTGAAGAACATTTTCTAAATGAAAGCCACAGTGTCTTCAGAGTCAAGCTTGCCAGCCCTTCATCGGATGCCCCGAACCGATCTTTTAATTGTTGCTCAATCCTTTACAGAGAGTGTGTTAGACAGAAAGTGCCAGAGGGGAAAAGGGTTGCCATCCCTTCTTCCTTGCCCCCTCCTGTTCTATGTTTCCCCCCGCTGCGTTGGAGTGATGGTGCTTCCCTGGGCAAGTTTCCCTCTCCTGGGTTGATCAAAGGTACAAGGAAAAATAGTGTGTCAGGCAGAGAAGAGCAGGAGGAACTCAACCTGGGTGCCATGAACACAAAATTCGAGGCAGGAAGACAAACAAAAGTGAACTCAAGCCTAGAGACTAACAGCCTTCCTCCATGCCTACAAATGCACCCTATACAGTCGCAGAGTTTATTTGTGAGACAAAAGAGAAATAACATTTTAAAGCGTGCAGTGATGGAGGAGCTTCAAAGGCTTCATGCTTAAGAATGAGGGTTGGATTTGGAGCATGGAGAGAAAGCCACAGCGCTGCAATTGCCGGTTTAAGGTCTGTTTTTACTGTCTCTCCTGTAACGTGACTCAGAACCAGCATGAAAGGCAGCTGCGCCATGGGAAGGAAGGCGTTTTTATGAACTTGAACACTGTCATTTTACCTCCTACAGCAATCATCACCTTCTCAAATGAAACGCATTCTCTTTTTTTAAAGCTTACAAACCTCAAACTGACTTTGCCTAATTTGAATTCCGCCGCTGTCGAGAATTGCACTCTGAGAGCGCGTCGTCTGAAGTAGAGGGCTAATTTGATGACAAACACAGCTGAAAGAACCCATTATTATTCAGAGACAGAAGCTCGCAGTCTGGGCCCAGGCACTTAGTTTGGATTTAATCTAACCCAATGGGAGGTTGATCCTGTTCTTTTCATTTGCACACTGGATCAGCAAATTGGAGGCGGAGAATCAGTCATTAATACATTCATAGGCAGGTAACTTCACGCGTGTCAGTTTCCTGTTAACTCCGAGACAAGACTATAAATTCTCAGAAAACAGATGCAGAAACAAACAGGAAATGCAAAACATTTTCTGCACGCGTTCGGAGAAACAAAAATGGCTCAGATGCAAAAATAGCTTTTGTGTCGTAGGCCTTTTGAGAAAAAGTATCAATCCACGCAAACACCTAAGGGAAAAGTACCCTGGAGTGATTTGACAAACTTCAAAAGAAATACTTAGGATGTTTTCCCTTTCAGAAAAAAAAAAAAAAGAAAAGAAAAAAATACCACCAGATGCAACACAACTCTATTTAAAGACTCTGCGGCTTCCAACTGTATTTACACAACTTTAATGCAGTCCCTAATTAAAGCCCCAGAGAATCTCGGCGAGACTTTAATTCAGAATAATTAAAGGGAAAGACAAGTGAAATAACAACAGAGACTTCTTTGGTTAAAATCTAAATGCTCAGGTGTAGCTTCCTGTTAATTAAATGCTAATGTTAGGTTATTTAAAATGGGTTCTAATACAAGGGAGAATTTTGAGGTGTTTTGCTTCAGTATTAACATGCTGATTGCTCCGCTGGGGAGAGACTCATCTCTCTTCTCACTGATTTGCCATTTAAGGGAAGCTTAGCAGAAAGTCAGAAAACTTATGTCCTCCTACTCGCTTTAGATGGGCAATTAGGGTATGCTTTTTTTATTCCCTCTTTTGTGACTGGTTTTGGTTCAGGCCAGATTAAGGCACCCTGTTTTTCATAGCTGTTTGTTTTCAATTGTACTGTGCGCCTCGTTTTTAACTCATGGTCGTAGCGCGTAATGGTAATAATAATAAACACAAATAAAAACTATTTGACTTGGCCATGGCAAAGAAAGACTTATGTTTCCATTCATTTGAGTTAGTACTTAACTAAGAACAAGGCTAAAAGCAGCTCTGTGAGGTTGTAGTTGGGCACAGTGGCACTTGGAGCTGTTAATATGTTGGTGCAGATGTAATATTTACCAGATGAAAGTGGGATTCATCCTTTGGGGACCACTTATGTCTGTTCAAAATTTCAGGGCAATAAAATCAGGTAGATGTTGGGACGTTTTACTCAAAATCTCAAATGTCAACCTCGTGGTGGCACAAGATAAAAGTCAGGGGATCCAAAGCAAACCAAAGTTGCTCTGATATTAATATTTAATATTTCTCTCATGATGTATAATGTTAAATCAGTGTGTTTGGTCAGATTATCATTGATTGGTTTCTGTGACTCTGGGCAAAATGTGGAAAAGTGTGTGTGTGTGTGTGTGTGTGTGTGTGTGTGTGTGTGTGTTTTTCTATGGCCCCGATAGGACTACCCAACACTTCAAATAACAAATTATGAATTGGGTAGCTGCTTTGAACTCCTTTCAACAGATGAATCTCCATATTACACAAGCTGAGCTATACGGGCATAATTACTCAGTGTCATCTAAAAAGAAGATAAATAAAACTGGAAAAATCAGCATCTCATTTCAAACAATCAATGTGCTTACTGATAAGGAATCTCATTTGGAGTGCGCCTGATTAACAAATGTGTCGATAGGACAAAAATCTTTAAGCGTTCTTTGGCATTAAATCATCCGTGTAATTACAGTCTCCTTTACAACGTGTGCTACAGTAACAAAGGGCTTCGGGCTGGGAGGCGAAAGGGAGCAGCAACTTCCGTGGTGTTAAAAACACTGTGTCCACTGAAAGCTAAACATTATCTTCATGTCCATTATCCTCCAGTATCCTCTCTTCCGTACATGAAAAGCAGGCTGGCCTTAGATTTAAAGCGCTTACACATGTGGGAGCCAATTCTTTGTCCTATTTGGTATTAAATCTATGAAAAATGACTATTAAAATGATATATATCTGCAATTACCTCATTAAACTAGGTCATGGTAATCCATAACTCATTTTCACAGCTCCGAGGTTTATCGGGAGGAGGACAAATTTAGCTTGTTTAGAACACGAAGACGGCAATTTGTCATTTTTATCTTTTATTCATTTTGAGGGGGCATGTTGTGTTCTGCAGAACTAAAAAAGAAACAAAACTCAAGCCTTCCTGACATTGATTACGCCATTACCACCAGATATTCCTGCTCCTTAAATGTGATTTAACAGCTAATGAGACTGACATCAATGACTTGATTAAAAATGTAGAGGACTTCTTTGAGATGTCTCTGTGATGCTGCTAAAAGGCCCAAATATTAATGATTTATTTGCTTTTATTTGAAATGTGTGTAGGGGAATGTATTGGATGCTTTTAGGGGACGGGCTGCAATCCTGTGTTCCGAGTCTCAGCGTAGTGCAGCACTACAGGGCATAAAGGTAAAGAATAAAAAACTGATCTCTAAACCCAACAGAGAAATGATTACACTTCTCCCTGCCGCTTGTGACATTTCTCGAAGTTAATTATTCATCATGCTTTTCTCCCTCTGTTGCTGGGGGGCAGCTCCTGAGACTGTTTCAGCTGAAAAGGAGAAAAGGAGCAGCACTCTTCCGTCTCCTCCTCCGTGCTCCCTCTCACCGTAACCCAACCCCTCCCTCGTTTTGTCTCGTCTCTCTCTCTTTTTTTTCTCCATCCCTCCCTCTTGCTTAATCTTCCTGTCAAGCTGTTTTACTCTACAGAGATTCTGGATGGGGAGGAGGAGTTTGGAAGAGGCTTCACTATTTCCATCGCCATCAGGACAGGTGCTGTGCCCTTTGCCATCGAGGGGGAGGTGGGCAGGTTGACGGGAGAGGGCGGGGGCGGATCTGGGAACACGTGTCTGCTGAAAGGCTTGCTGTCGCCCGCTCTTCGGGAACAGAAAAGGCTCGCCATTGTCGGTCCTCCCCTTGTCATCAAAAGATGGGAGCGCAGGGAGAAAAACAGAGACAGGTGTGTGCTGAACTCTCCGGTTTGTGGCTCCCCTGGAGCCAGCTGTGACATTTGGTGGGACAAAAAGCAAAAGAATCTGAAGATGAACTGTCACACCTCTGACATGTCTATCCCTGTTTGCAAGTCTCCTCTTGCAAATTCCCATTCAAGACAGTCACTTTTCCTAGTGTGAACTTGACTGACAGTTATTCATCATAAAGAGGATGACACTATATGTAAGATTTTTTTCAGCCCTGGTGAGGGACTTTGATTTTTTTATGTTGGCTAAAGGGAAGGATATACTAATTTTAATAGATGTTTTCCTGCTATATGCTTTGAAGTATAAGCTCCTGATCAAGCCTATTGCAAATATACAGAACTTGGAAAGTGCAAATCCTTTAACCCCGCCCACTCGCTTTTCACTTTGAATGGTGAACGCTCAGACTAGCAGCAGATCAAATGAGATATGCCCTGCGATGGGTGCCAACAGGGTCCAAATTCTTTCATGCTTGTTGAGGAGCAGAAAAAGAGTGTGGGGGTGGCACTTTTTCGCTGGCTTGCTTGCACTCGTGCACACACAAGCATTTGACTGATAGAACAAGCGAATGAGAGGCTGACTCCACTGCATTCAGAGGCATTTCAAGATTCAATACAGAACATTCTTTGACTGAATGAACATTTTGCCAGCACTATTTGTTCAGCAGCAAACACACCGTGGAGTTCCCCAGGCTGAGCCTACTTGGGAATAATGATCTTGGGAATATTTGTTCACTTTGCCCACAGCGCCCTCATTACTGCTCTCAAGAGTCACTTGCTTCATCTTTGAAGAGAGATACATTTTGCAATTTATTATTAATACATATTGTTTCCTTTGAATTCGTATGGGTTTCTGAATAGATAAAAGTTCGCTGAGCCGCATATTTCTGACCTGCAGCATTTTCGCTGAATTAAATCCAGCAGCTTTAATAGGAGTTGTCTCTCGGTGCCATAGACGGAGGTGGTTCAGCACGACTGCAGGTGTGAAGATGCGCCTCTGTAGATCTGATGAATGGTGAGTAGGATGACAGTATGAAGAAGGAATTATGCGATTAATCTGAGACTCTTTCATTTTTGCAACCCCAGTGAACATAGATATGTTAATACTATAATCACGAGCAGTGTGATATATGTAAATCAAGTTTTGAGCTTGGGCTTCTGTTCATTATTATCCCATGGTCAAGGATCATATTTAAGTGGACTACATATATGGAAAATGCTCCATAGCATCACAAATGCAGACAGTAACTGAGAAACTGAGAGCAAAGCTGCTTTTGTGGCAATCCAGTGGAGCTATTAAGTGATAGAGAAAGACAGTCAAAGAGAGAAAGTTATTATGGTGGTGCTCTAATGTAAGGTATAATTAAATGCTAATCCACCACAAAACACATGTACTCTGAGCTTTAAAATTCTCTGTCTTTGTCAGGCACAGCTCCGACTGCAATAAAATTGTTTTAAGTGTCAGGAAGTATTTTGCTGGTTTTAATCTGCTTAGAGCAACAAAATATCATATTATTTATATTTTACCTTAACATTTTTGCTGCCTCATTGCATCAAGTGAGGATAATATAACTCAGCAGGAGTTAGCAAATGGTAGTGATCAGATGCTCCACCACACCTTCAATAACATTTAAGATTTCAGTCTTATTACATATGGTCTTTATTGGTAAGAATGCTCCTACTCCACAGCCCACCGTGTGCGTGGGTGTGAAAAGAGCTACGTACAAGTGAGCAACACACACAGCATACATATCATTTAATTAATTTCCTATGATTTGACTAATTAAAAGCATGATGATGATACTCATACTTTACTGCTTCATGACCAATGAAAAATTGTCAACCTCCTTTTCCATACTACCAAAGAATCTATCAAACAAAAATGCACAGGATGAGGGAATACACATTTTTATATATACACTCCACTTTAAAATGTATTTCTGCAGCAGTGCCTAAAGACACATTTAAGCCAGAGATGGCCAGGTACAAAGCTTCTTCATTAACCCAACCATTACTTGTTCATATTCATCCATTTATCGGTTGCTTTTAGCAAACTTCTTAAACTTTTCTGCTGCCCACTTGCAAAATGTCCTTCATGCACTCCAACTTGCCACATGTAGTGTCCAGGCCTTATAGATGAGTCTATATAGAATGTATTTGCACTTAAACCTGCAGTACACTTTGTGGTGGATATTTCCCAAGAAGCAACTGTCTCCCTGGTCATAATTATCCATACTGTGGAATGTTTGTACAAAAACCACAGCCAGTGATCGTACTTATAATGTGTTGAGAATCTATATAAGTGATCTCTACCAATTAGGTGTCTGTGGCTATACCGTGTCTCTGCTCATTTAAAAGCTGAACTCTGCCCGACTTTCCTCCTGTCGCCGAATCGCTGAAATCTCTCAGCTGTCACTTTCCTCTCTGTTGCACCGCGTCTCCCAGGGCTCATTTGAAATGAATGAATATCGGTCGCTTTGTCTCATGTTTCTGCTGCCACTGTGAGCTCACAGCGAGGTGAGAAGGGGGTGAGAAGTTAACCCATGTTGCTTATAATGTACCTCACTAGTGAGCTTGATTTGGATCTCCTTTCCACACAGACACTTATCTGCTTTGAAAACCTCCTCACCCCCCCGCCTCCCTGCCTCCTCCGTTTTTGTATCATGACCATAATTAATGAGCGAGTAGATTATCTTAATAGTTGGGGACAGGCAGAGGTTGGTGGAACGTGGTGGATGCAAAGCTAATTGGTGGGTCACGGTGATGTATAGCGGCAATGAGTCTTGATTAAAACTAATGTCATGTATTTGCCTTTCCAACTGCCACAGTTTAACTAAGCAACCACAGCAATCAAGAAGACATCAAGAACACACAGAAACACATGCAAATGTACACATTCATACGTTAACTAGAGATATGCAATATTTATTTCACTTCATCTCTCACTTGCTCCATGTTTATTTGCCTCTAATCATCTCTGCTCTTTACCGGTAAGATCCACGTGGAATTTCCCTGTGCACTGAGGTCCTGTTATGATACATTATGCATAAAACATTGCCTTTGCTTTAAGAATAATTCATGCAGACATAATTGAGCATGGAAGAGGAAGTCAAACTGTCTGCTGTGACTATGCAGTTGACAGTGATTACTGATGGTAATAATATGGCATATGCAATTTGAGTTCACATGTTGACAAATGTTTGGGTAAGAAAAGTGAATAGTGCCTTTCAGGGTATGAGTGTACAATAATGGGGTAGCCATGGATAAAAAAAAAACAAAAAAAACCACACTACAAAAGCTTTCAAATTTTCCGGTTGCAAATATGTAGTTTGCTTTTATAATGATAGTATTCAGGGTGGCTGATTTTGCAAAGTGAATTCTTGAAAAATACACTGCTGTTGTTTGCAACTGTGTCTGTGTGTCTGTTTAAATGTCTTCTATTAGCTCTGATTACTCAGAGCACTTCAGTGGTGCACCTCATCATTAGTGTCTTTTTGAGAGTATTTTAATGGCGGCATGTGTGGGTAAGTGGGCTGGATGTTATCACATCGGTCCACTCCAGATGTTCTTCAAAAGCAGCAATGCGCCAAAGTCAGAAACCCTCCAAATTGCTGCTCAGCCACAGCCAAGCCAGCTAGCTTATTTATCCTGCTCAAACTGAATTCATTTGTTAGTGATAGGAAGCGCAGGTAAGCCATGGGTGACACAACAAATTTAAATCTCTCAAGTCAGCCTGATTTCACTGTTGGCTAACGTCACGTACGATTAATTTATCTGATGTTAGATGGCTCCGATTGATGTCAGCATTAGATTTCAGGTTTGCTTTCAACCTCCCGCCTTTGTGAAACTAAATGCTTCCAAATGCCATCCACCGGGCAACATAAAGGAGGGGATTTTGCTCGAGTGGCAGGATTAGAGTCATAAAATCATGAGAGAGATGAATGAGAGCCAACAACCCATCACATCTGATATCATCAGAAATTAACCTTCGGGGTGGGAAGACTGAGCCAAGAGTAGTGAAGGGAGATACAGGGGTAAAGTGGAGGAGAGAAAGAGAGGTAGACAAAAGCTGAGAGAGTTGGCAGGCCTGTAGGCTGTAATTCAGGGAGAGGACCACATTAATATTTAGAGGTGCTCTCAGGTAAAACAAAATGAGCAGAGCAGCCCCTGCTTGACGGGAAAGACTCGCAACAGAGAGGGTATAAAGATCCACTCGGGTATGCAGCAGACACAATGGCACAAAGCTTCAAGGTTTAGCGGTAGAAGACACAATTGTCTTATGTGGTGAGTGAATTTGCATGAAAACATTTAAAATGAACAATAATAGGCCCAGCGCAATACACAGAATAGCACAGCTACATCCATCCACCAGAGGTCTTCATGTGTACAGTTGTTTTAGCCTGATATGAAATAGACCCCTAAAACCAAGATCCAGCCGAAAGAAACAGTCAGTGCTTATTCGAAATATACCTGTTTCCTGGTTCAACCTGCATAGATAGAATTTCTTATCAATACTATAAAGATACTGTATAATATAGTTGACCCAGATAAACCAAATTAATGCACCACTGCTATTTATAAATGGACCAAAGATCCATAGTCCATAGAATTGGACCCAGTGTGGACCTGACTACTCTGAATAGAACCTGGTATTGGGTCAGGGTTTGGTAGAGATGCCCTTAAGACCTCTACTGTACACTCCGTAATCTCCCGTGATGGGTTAAGTCCTTGGGTTAAAGGCTAAAAATGTGAACTGCATTAAAAGGATTGCTGAGCAGCAAATCTATTGAGAGAGTGTGTGCTGGATGAAAAGGAGACATGAAGCAAGGTGTGATGAACATGGAGCAGCACACTGAAATGCCATGAAGACTTTGATCACAGGCACATGACACCATTAAAGCAAAGCTAGGGCAGTGTGGTGGTCTTGCTAAGCCCCATCCTACACCACCCCACTCTCCGATTCCAGGGTAATGAGGGGCTTGAGAGAAGGAGAGTCCGAAGGGGCCACACATCTTCAGATCGTCCGGCGTGTGTCTGTAATGAGGCTAACAAAAGTTCATCGCTAATAAAGCACCAGACATCATTAGGATTTTATGATTTTTTTTAAAAGTCACGACACTCTCCTTCAAATATTAATATGGTCAACAGAAAGGCTTTTTCCCCGACTATTTAGTCAACTAAAAACATCTACACACACTGACTGATTGAATGAAATTAAGCTGAGGCCAGAATGCAACAACAAGCAAAAAAAAAAAAGATTCTGTAACAGTATAGCCTACAAATAAATGTGTTATGGATCCACAAATGCTCCCAAGACAGAGCTCAAGAGCTGAATGAGGAGAACATTACTATTGAGGGCTTCCAAAAGAGGTGGTAAACATGCTTTTCACAGTTACCATCACCTTGATTTAGATTCTTATTCAAAGTGCAGTGGCACAAAGAGGGGATGCTGTCCCGCATGGCTGTGAGTCGAGGTGGTGTTAGAAATGATGAATTGTTAATCTGCATGTTGTTCTGTTGTCTAACGTCCAACCAGGCATGAGCGATGTGGCACTGTTGTGCACAAAGTACTGAGAAGTGTTTTTAATTGAAAGCCCTTAAGAAAACCCAGGCAAAATGAATTATTACCTGCGACTAAACAGAAAGGCAATCATGTGGCGAGAGGCTGGATCCTAACTATAAAGCCTTTTCTGTCACAATCATGAGGAGATACGCTTAATCATTCCTCAATCAAATTTTCAATCACTCCATCTGTGCTCGTTCGACATTCCTTTATGAGAAGATTCTGCCCGTAAATTTTTACATCTTCTGGAAAATAAAATCCCTTCCCCTTTCTTAGAGAGTCTTTTCTGCAGCACAAGTCAAATCAGACTTTGGTACCAGCACTAGTAGAGAGGTGGCGGAATATACCTGTAGGCTGGTGATGAGAGGCATCAAATAAAGTACCTGGGCCTTGTGGAGAGGGCTATGAATTGCTGTGGTCCTCATACATATCGAAATTACTGGCAGAATTGCTGCAAATTGCAGCTATCTCCACTCCAGCAGTGCAATCTAGTGCAGATGGAGTGTCTGCCAGGGTACAGCCACACCAATCAGAGACAGCATACCCTCCTGAAGGAAGCAGAAGCAGAGCTGCATCATTGTGTCAGCACCAGGGCTGATTGGCAAGACCTCAGCTGGCTGGCTGACTCGATCCCTGGACAACCAGCATCAGTGTGTTGGACTGACTGAAGAGGAATCACACTCTTGAATAATTGATTGGATATGAATGCAGTATTGGAGGAGCTTTAACTGAAAACACTTACATGTGCTCTAAATAATAGATTGCAGGGGATTCAAGTCCTGGGAGATATTGTAGTTTATATTTCTCTTTGTCATGCTGGATACGGTATCATAGTTGTAGTTCCTGACAGCTGGGTCCCCCTCTCATCTCAATCAATTCTCCTTGTAGGTTTTGATTTGCACCCTGTAGCTTGTGCTAGGACTTTAATAAACATATTAAGCACATTCAATGGACATGTGCTTGCAGTTGACTTTCCATATGCTGTGGTAGTTAGTAGTGTTTAGTAAACTAGTAGTTAGTAAGTAAGAGATTTTTATAGTTTTTGCCCTAGAGATGTAGTTAAAGTAGAGAGAGTCTATACCCATGCGGTCACAGGCAACATATACTCATGCATATTTGAAAATGTGTATTAAATATCCATCTGCATATGTCTGCATTAGGGTGTGCAGACAGAGTACACCAGTGTTATATGTGTGAAGTGATTTGTAATTATGGATTGTAGAGAGTGAACTGAAGGGAGTTTTAGGGCTTTGATGTTGAGAGAGAAAAATTATTCTGAAATCTTGTTTCAAAGATATTCATGAAAGTCAGAACACTCAGAAGGCTACATGTGACAATGCTGAGCATACACGCACACCCACATTGAGAGACTCTTGTCAACGACCACAGAGAGACATCATTTATCTAGAACATGCCTTTATAGTGAATAGTATTTTACCTTTCCAAGGATTTTGCTTCTTCTTCTTCTTTACAAGCATTAGGTGAATAGCCAGGGACCAGTGTATTACATAAGCTCCATAATGCCCTTTTCATGTGGAGCCAATTAATAGCGGCAATTGTATTAAACACTCTAGTTGAATCACTCAACATTGTATACTGTGTCATAGTGAGGAATTAAACATGGTGTTTGCAAAATGCTCTGGTTGTACTACCCCATGAAATGGTTTTCTGGATTATAATTATCAGTGGGTACGGCTGGAGGGAGGAAATCTGCAGGGTAACAGGCGGTATGAGCCACATGGGTACAGTGTGTGGGCAGACACTGACTGTAAAGAGCTGCACCAGACACTAAAAAACAATTGTTTCCCTGATGTTAGGGTCATTTCTAGGTGATCACAATAAGCACTGTTTTGCTTTAGTTCAATATGTTGTAATTTTGTTGTGAAAGGTTCTACGCATATAGAGTTATAGTGTTACTGACAAAAATGAATTATTCACATTGACAGATACAGATACAGAGTGGACTAAGCAGGGAAAATGCAATGAATACATTATAGTCTTGTCGAATTAAGCGGCTTAAACATGCTACTCAGCCAGCTCTGTCAATTAAAAGTCTGTGCCTGTACAAATGTTGAGGCTATTTTAACAATTGGGAATGGACAATAAATGTGTACAGTAATCCCTCACTATATCGCGCTTCGATTTTGACAGCTTCACTATATCGCAGATTTTATATGAAAACATATATCGTGGATGTTTCGCTGGCACAGTAAATATAAAATTATTTTTGTTAAAATAAGTATTATTACAATAAGTTTAAAACTGTATTACATATTAAATAAAACTTCCTCAATGATATACGATAAGTATATTTGCGCATAGTATATAAACAGTGCGTTTACATACATAATTTCAACAAATCTTACCTTATATCTAAGAGAATATAAAGGGTTTATACTGTATAACTGTGTGGCACATGTTTATAAGAGTGTGGGAGGGTTTATAAGGGCTTAAAATATATAAAAATAACCATATAAACATATGGTTTCTACTTTGCGGATTTTCACCTTTCGTGGGGGGTTCTGGAACGTGGGATCACTGTAATAGGTGAGTTTGGATGATTATTTAGATTTGCACTTGCACAATAAGCAAGGTGTTCCCAGAGTCAGGGGTGCAATTAAATGAGAAGATTTTTAATTGTAAACAATCAAAATCCCTCATGAAATAGTGTATGTTCTGGTAACATTTTGATATTCGTCTTTGTTCATTGCTAATTATTACATCAGAGTTGTTACATTTGTATGATGGTTTTACAGGTGTTGCTGAAACTTACGCCAGATGGGACAATATAATAAAAGATCAACATGCTCATTGCTGTTTTATTGCTGCATTCAGATGAACACATAAAACATTTGAAGTCTTAGAAATCAGCCAAAGGGATGCAGCTGATGTCTGGTGTTAGACAGTATCGTAATCATCAAGAGTAATTCTAGCAATGCTTTGCGAACATATGAGTGGTTAATTTGTTGTAAAGAGTACCAGCTCACTGCCACATGGCTGTGTTAAAAGAGCACTCTGATCTGTTGGGGGATATGCAAACTGACAACTTGTTTCTCTCGTGGAGTCTGGGGGATCTAATGTCACCTGCTGTAAACAGCTCACAGGCTTTTGAATTTAATATTTGCTTCCTCAGACATAATAAAGCATCATAAGTACTCGTTTTGCGTTGTTCAAAAGACAAACAGTAAATTATATTGTAACAATAATTTCAAATGTCCAATAATTCTTAAAATATGGTTATCGGTACCATTGTGTGAAGCAAACAGAATGAAGAGTTTTGACAGGAACGTGATAGGAGTTTTTTTTTCCGAAACAATTTAAGCGACACATGGGGATTGATGGTAAGCACCTGGCGGAATAATGAGGCTATTTATTCCCTCTAACGGGAACAGAGAGAGTTCAGGGGGAGACTGCGTAGAGCCTTGTGGAGAGTTTCTCTAAGCTGTGACCTTCCTACAAGGTAGCAGCCTTTATTGACTCCACACTGGTTTCAAATCAGCCTCTCATGCACACTGTGCTCTCTGCATGTGCATTCTTAGGCTTGGTGCTATGTTCACCTACCTGCATGTACATTTGCATCTTATATCATACTCCTGGCTGGAATGTCGACAGCACAGTTGTGTAATTGCACATTTGTAACACATTTATAATGCACTGAAAAACATTTAAAGGAGTCTGCATCTGGAGGTAGTAATTACTTGTTTCATAAACTTGTTGTGAATAAAGATATCAAATATAAATTTTCTTAAATAAATGTTTTAGCTTTAGCCCCCTCTTCACTCTGTGGATTTATGCATCTCTTCCTTCCTAACAACCTCACTGCTTCTTCCCTCCTCTTACTCCAGTGGGCACCACCTTAATTGCTAACAAATCCTCGCTAAAGTTGCTCATCCATGTAGCTTTTCCAGCTATCTCACCAATTTTTCTGCAGTATTCATACCTCCAATTCTTTCACCTGTCCTCTCTGTCTAACCGCCTTAATGTCTCAATATATATTTCCACAAACTATATAGGCATTGGCAAGCTGTGAAAGCAGCTGAAAGCCTTGCCTTTTAAACGAGGCAGAAGCATCACCTATCTATTAAAGACTGAAGTAATAAATCTCCCAGAGAACAATCGATCAGCACTCCACTCCCCCCCTCTCTTCGCTAACCTGTGAGGGTTGAAAGGCGCTGACCCCCTGACCTTGCTGCTGTCAGTGGTATTGCTGCCAAGCTGGGAGAAGAGGCAGCAACACATGATGGGAGTGTTTTGCAGATTTTCACAGATGAACCATTGCCAGGGTCACGGCACGGTACAGCAATTGTTTCTTGCTGTGTTTTTACTCCTTCATCTCTCTGAGCAGATGCACTTTCAGAGTAATCAGTACTGCTGTCTACCATGGATGTTTCTGTGGGTTTTTAATGTGGATAAGAGGGAGGTGTGTTTGGGGGGGTGTGGGAGGAGACGCTTATATAGTCCCCATGAGTGGGATCGATTGTTTATTCAAACCCTTGGCCCTTTCTTTCCAGGCTGTGCCGACCTTCCCTGGATTATTTCAATTGCACAAAACTGTCCGCAGACAAAATAATTGAAAAAAGAAATGCACAAAGAAAAGCAAAATGGGCCGTCATCCTCACAGGAATTGTGATGTTCTTTGATTTGTGCTCTCTTTTGTAGATACAGTCCTCTTTAGATTTTCCACTGTGTGACAAGAATATAAATACAAGCCTCAGGATGCTGCATTGTCATACAGGCAAGCTGTAGAGGATAAATATGTGTAAGGATGTGTTTATGCATGGGTCCGTGGGAAAGAAAAAGATTAGGAGGAATGAAATGATAAAAACATTTTTTAAAAAAGACACAGGAGAAATAGTTACATAAGGTAAACTTGGAGCGACTCAACACAGTGCGCTTGCCTAGCCACATGTTTTAAATATGTGTACAAGAAGAGAGTTTCGATGTTGGTGAGCAGCGCATCTATAAATGCCTTGTTCTGTTTAGGTTGTGTATGCCCCTAAGAGCCCTTTCTTGAGAGAGGATTTGGCTTTGCACTATGCAGCGTGGAAGGAGTCAAACAAGGATCAACCACCTCGAAACTGGAGGCTAAAAGAGTTTCTAACAGGGACAGCTAAATCAGCAAGACTAGGCTGTAACCAGGGGTGTAGGACTTAGGGGAGGAGGGAGGCGGCAAAGATACTGGACTAAATAGCTGTAGATGTAGGGAAAATGCAAATGTAAAGGGTTCAGACTTTTGTGCTACGCCCCTGTCTGTAACCCTTAAATGAACTGTCCTTTTTTTTTTTCCCCAAAGGTGCACCAACCACTCAACAGAATAACATGTTAATCAACAGGGTACATCTTCATATCACTTCCATACACAGAATATTACTTGACTGTGGTGAATAAATTGAATAAATGCCGTCCCGAAGCTCTTTTGGCCCATTTATATCACGTCTATGCATTCAGCCCCACCGCATGCGTGCTCTGGTGCGTGCAGACAGTGTGTTCTCTCCAGACTGAAGATGAATGAGCTCCCCTGCTTCTCTAAGCTCTTGAGTAGTTCAACAGGCTGGGAGTTAATTGCCATAGACTCTGTGCTGTTTCACATCTGATCTGAGAAACGTTGGGTCTCCTGCCGTAGAAAAGATAAAATATAGTAAAAGTAGGGGAAAGACTAAGGGAATAAAAGAGCAAAAGATAGACAAGAGACAAGTTTGGCAATTATGTAGGGTACCTACTGGTTCGCTGTGTATTTGTGTGTGAGTGCAGATGGGTGTGGGTGTGTTTGCCGCTGCATTTTGTAGTGTCCCTTCCTTGATTGTTAGTTGGGCAACAGTGAAGTTACTTACAAGAAACTTTTTTTTTTTTTGTATCGAAACATATTGCTTTAGCACTTTCCTGACTCACTATTCACAGTTTTCTCTCCTCAGTCTTTTTTCAGACTGCCCTTTTTGATGTGAAGTGCCCCTGACACGCTTAGGACTGACGCAGACAGCCAAGCCTGTCAACCGCCCATCTCCAAATTATAGTCATCCCCCCGCCTGGTTCCCATCTGCACCCTCACTTTCGCATAAACACAAACACGCAAATGTCTCATTCTTTGTGGCTCACCTCCCTATAATCACATGAGCTTACAATACTCAGGGCGGGCTAAGAGCTCAATTATAGCACTCACATATGCCCCACTCGTTAAAGGTGAGCAGTATGTAAAGTGGTTAACACTGCAATTTTTTGCAGAATTTTGTGCAATTTTACTGACAGGCAGGAGAAAAGACTGTAGAGGAGGAATAAAAAAAGAGTTTGCTTTTCTATTTCTTCTCCGTGGCAGCTGTAAGTGTATCTTTAATGAGGCAGTCAGCCGAGGAATGTTAGATCACAATGAGGCGCTCGTCAGATAGAGCACAACTTCCAGGCAGAGCAAGCCAAGACACATGGGCCTTATTACACTGTTCCCCCTCTCACGCTGCTGGGGACCATAGCAAAAGTATGATGATATGACATGCTCTGGGCACCTTTGGTAAAAAGAGAATAACTAAATACTTGAAAGGAAAAATGAGTCTGTTGTATGTTATTTGGTGTATGTAATAACAGAGAAATAATGAAATGTAGTTTTTTTTCCTACTGTGGTATTGCTTTTTCTTTAATAAATCCACATGTAAATGATCAAAAATAATTAGAACTAAGTTTATTGGTCAATTAGGCTGCATGCTCGGACATGACCAGCGCATAAAGAGATATTAAACAGTTTGAAGGGCAAAAATCATCATGTACTACACACAAGTTGGTGACTGTATAGACAGAAAGTATGGCAACAAAAGCAGTTTAAATAACATATAATGCATAATCAATAATGTGACAGTGCTGTGTGTTATATGCAGCTGCAGACTCATAACAGTGGCTTACAGCTACACAGCAAGTTGAATGTTATGTACAAGGTCACGTGGCTGACTAATCTGTTTGCTGCTGTAGAGGCTTGTGGAAAGAAATTGTTTCTGCTCCTTCTCGTTTTAGTGCACAGGGATTCAAATTAGAGCGCAGCCACCGAAACACAAGCAGATCCACTTACCCTGAGATCATCATCACAGGATGATGAAAGTTCAAATATGAAAATATTAGAGCCTCCAAATATGGCACCAAATGAGGTAAGGTTTCAGTTTAGTTTCTCTCTGTCGTTTACCTACTTGCTCCCCTTATTTCTCTTTGCGCCAAATCTGATCTGAAACAACAACACTACCACTGCTGCTCTGAAGGCTGATACTACAGCATCTGGTCTGCATCTCTTGCTATGAGAAATGACAAAAACTGTCAGAAAACAAGGACACGATCCAAAACATTTTCATCCATTGCCTCAGGCTGAGGCAGTTTTTTTTTTAAGGAATTTAATAAGGATTATTTTCAGTTCACGTCTTCTCCAGCTGGCTTATTAAACAGCTGAGTAACTGTATTAGCATTTTTGTTTTAGATTAAAACAATCCATAAGGGTTACATGTGTCTTATTTTGCATGCGAGACAGGGCAGATGCATTTTCACCAGAATGGGGCATTGTGGGAGACAGAGATCACAATCTCCACAGGAAAAAGCAAGAGTGGCATGGTGCATCTGTGGGAGTGGGCGTAATGGTTAAAAAAAGGAGGGGGGAGGGGGGGGATTGAATAACCGGTCCCTCAACCTTTAATCTGAAGCCCCTGCAAAAAGGGAGAAGTTAAATAATTCAAGACCTGGGTCAAAGGGGTCTGTAATCATGTTTGCTGGCGGTGGACATGAAGGTGTTCTGGAAGGTGGGTAGGGTTGGTGCCAATTGTATTTTCATTGCTTTTGTTTGTGGCCAAACCAAAGAACACACCCAACAAACATCATACTTAGGTGTGTTTGAAGCGATGGCGCCAATCGCAACTTCCTCAGCTGGAACAGGAATCACACCTACACTGTCTAAACCTGAACATTTCCACGGCAGCCACAGTGTGGGATGGAGAGCCGAGTCTCAGATAAGACTGGTGTCCCCAGAGGTACGGTTGTAGTGTAGAGGTAAAAGAGCAGTGAGGAGAACACACATCCCCGGGGAATGCCAGAGTGGGATGCGAAGTTTCCCCAGCCTCTTTTTTTCCCCCCGTCTTTCAAGAGCCTGGAGATCCACTGGTGAGTTTTGAACAGGGAAGTTCCAGTACAATAACCAGGATCCTTGCATATGGTAACTCTCCATTAACGATGTTGAAGAGTAGAGTGCAGTGGCATAATGACTGCATCATTAACCAACGTGTTTGCCCGGTAGGCAAACTGCAGGGTAACCAGCAGGGTGCCTGTGATGTGCTTTACTGCGGGTGGGCCAGCACTAGTCTTTCAAAGAATGTTGTGACCACAGATGTAAAGGAAACACACTTGTAATCACCGTTCCTGTCATGCAAGCTTCACAGGAAACAGTATGATGGTGGAGTATGAACAACAGCAGAGAACACAAATCGAGTGATCTGCTTAAGATCTGTGTGAAGACAAGAGCCAGTTGGTCGCCACAGGCCTTCAGACAGAAGCGAGAGATGCCATCTGGGCCTGCGGCTATCCTAGTTTTTTGTCTCTGAAAGAGCCACAAGACAGTCTCCTCACTGATGCAGCATGCAAATTGAATTGTGGTAGGTGAAGGGACATCATTTGGAATTTGGAATAGGTGAGTTGAGGCCGTGGAGATGTATGAGCTTTGTTCTTTATCTATTCAGTACAGCTTGTTTTTTGTGGTCTAGTTTCTTGTCCTCTGTTTGGACCTGTTTGGTGTAACGTTTATGTCTTTATTATACAACCAAAATTTGTAATTAAAAGTGTCATGCAAATGTTTTCAGTTCTGTTTGGTGCTGGCAGAATTTAAGCTGGCACACCCAGATGTCATGGTGTAAAGTGCCCAAACTAGTTGAAGACCCCTTACCTGTTGAGGTTTTGGAATGTGACAAGAATGTCTTTCCTAAAGTGAACAGTTCATATGTCAGGAATTGTTTATGTTATCAGTGACGAGCAGCGGGATATCAATATTCTCAGAGCGACTGAAGACCCTGTCACTGCTGTCAGTTGAGACTTTGAACTTTACCAAAATACCAAAATCAGTGAAACTGTGGTTTATGTTGTGGCATACTGAAGTTCTTGGTATTATTAATATGGCAAAAGCCTAGTTAAGAAGAAAACTAGGGCCTACATATAAGACTATTACCATACTACTCCAATAGTCATTAATGTAGGTCCTACTTATCAATGTAGTCTGCTCTTCAAATTCAGTCATACTGTCATTTGTCTCTTCTATTGATGTTTTGGTTTGTTGAAGTCTGCAATGTCCATTTTGTTTCATAAATATCATTAAATGAACTGACTGCCCGGTGGATTCAGATCATTTCAATCAATGTGCCCAACGTTTGTGGGTCTCTCTTTCTCTCTCCCCACATGCCCAGACTATGAACACTCGACCTCACTCTCAGTGTGCATCAAAATCCAAATGGTGGAATCTGGTGAATCTACATATTCAAACACGGCATTTTTGCTACAGTATTGACTGGACTAAGCATTGATTTCCTATTGCTTTGCTTTGCCAACAGTGCATGTTACTGAGTGGTCACAGACACATCTTTTGAAGGTCAGACAAAATTTCATACTATCCATACTTATAAAAGGTAAGTATGGATAGTTTTGCTCTAAAACCTATTTTTGATCACATAATAAAGACACAAAAGTAGCGCCAATGACTTTAAACAGGTGTTAATGGGAATACTGATACCTTACAATGTTACAGTATCAGTACGGTCAGTCAGGTCATTGGCTCAACATCCCAAAATGTTTACCACAGGTTTTCTGGATTTTGGTTTTTGCCTTTAAGTTGGGAGAAGATGACAGATCAGGGTCCTAAAGCTACAATCCTTTAAGACTATGTGACATTGTGTTTCTGTCCACCGGGATACTTAATATACTGTCTGTATTTGTGCAGTTCATGGCTAAGGTTTGTTCTGCCAAAATCCCCCAGAATAATGACAAGAGAGCCTGAGTGTTCTTGCTCCATACTGGTTATCTGGTCAGCCAAGCGTTGTAGCGCCTCACTTACACAGGCTTGAGGCAGGATGTAAACACTGGCCAGAATAAAGGAGTGAAACTCCTGTGGTGAATAAAACAGCTTAGCGCTGATGAAAAGAGCTTGAAGGTGAGGGCAACAGATTTTCTTTAACACTGTGACATCAATACACCAACCATCACTGACATAAAATCATATTCCGTCTCCCGTAATTTACCTGATACACTGGCTCTGATATGGTCCACTCCTTCAAGTAGAAAACCATGTAGATATAATGCAATGTCCAGGGTGGATTTACCTTATGTGACTCAAAATGCAACAGAGTGAGGACTCCTTGTTTTTTTGTTGGAGGGTAACAGTTTGTCTATTCTATTTCACACAGAGCAGAGACTCACCAGGTGTAACACTTGTGAGCAGATTTTGAAAACCCCACGATTTGAACTTTACCAGCTGTTCCAGAGGACTGAGTCAAACTAGAACATCTATAAAAATGCTTCAGAAATCAGTGTCTGTAGTTCCCTCATCAAATCAAATGAATATTAATTCCTATTACATTTAGAGGTATTGATTAAGCTGTTAATGCTCCACTGATTAAAAGAACTGAGTATTACTCAAGAATGTTAAGTGTTTCTATTTTTTCTGATATAGAAAAGGTAAACCAAAACAAATATTTAATTAAGTCTAAATTGAACAAGATACAAAGGAAACCTTATGTCTCTCCAGGTCAAATTGATCACTATAGACGGATGATTATTGTAATGAATAATTATTATAATTTCTTTTTGCTTTCCCCCCCCACTTCTCATGCAAATTACTTTCTTATCCACATATTTGTACATTTATTACATGAATATACAGTAATGGAACAGATGGCTTCGCTATTTACTGGGGTACACCATTTAGCGGTTCATGACATGACTGACATTATTGATCCTCTTGGCTAGGGCGGCGTCAACCATAAGTGCTTTCCCCACACATCTGTTTCTGTCTCCTTTTCCATCATCAAACAGCTATGACTGTTTCCTGCTGTTTGAATAGTCTACATAAGGCAGCTTGAGGAACACGGAGCAGCAGTTTGTTGTAACCTTCAAAGTTTTTCATTGAAGAAAAATAATTTTCTTTTTCCAGTCATGATTTAAATGCATCACCAGTCTCAGGTAGCCAGCTGGGAGCAGATTATCACGAGGAAAAGTATCATGGGAGTAAAGAAAAAAAAACAACAACAAACAAACCCTAACTGTAGTATATTTTCTTTTTCTTTTGTTTTTTAAATTATTTTTTAAGCAGTATTTGTAAAGGAATAATTCTGTCCCAAGACTTTTAACCCATGTATGCGGCTGATCGGTGTAACCTTTATCACTGTATGAGATTCCACATTAATACTGAAAAAAATGCGTAATTTAAATTGATCAAACACAGACTGTAGAATAACATAGAACGCGTCATTTCAAACATTCTCCTTCAGGGATTTTCCTACAATTATACCTTCATACACCTGGCAGTGTGAGCTAAAAAGACAACTGAACTAACAACTAAACTTTTTGACAAATAGCCTCTGAAAACACTTTGGCAACATTTCCTCTGAAAGGACAAAATGTCACCGGAAATTGATTGTGTCAACTTTGGACTGATATTCCTTAATTCTACAATACACACAGTCTACAGTGACACATTTCCAATTTTCTTACAATATGTTGCTTCTACACAAGTATAAATTATAGATGGAGTTTATGGATTTGAAGCCAGGAGAGAGGACATGACAATGACAATAAACAATTCGTCCATTGCTTTCCTGCTGTATTTAAGTGCTGCTTTCAACACTACAGACCAAAAGTGTCATATTGTAATATGCCATCTGGAAAACTAGGTTAATCTCTTTGGAACAGCCTTAAAATGTTTCAGCACCTACATTACTGGTAGACAACTCTACATTAGCCTCGGAGACCAGGTGTCTGATAGATTTGATGGCAACAATGGAATTGGCTTGGCCCAGTTTTATGTGCTTTATTCCTGCTCCTTTGGGAGAAATTATTCAGCAATATGTAAGTTTTTACAGTTATACACACAGCATGCAGCATGATATCTTTCTGTTGAACCATTTGACCCAAATTCCATTTGAAACTTGCTGGCTTAACATAAACTGTGTCCAAATAACAACCTAGCAGATATAAACAGAAACTGGGCTTGCAGACCCAATCATTGCCCATGACTCACTACTAAATTATTTCTTCATTCTTAAATAGCTTCAGACTGGCTTAAATCAAAGTGATACACGGCTGTAGCAGTTGTATCATAAATATAAGTTGAACTGCCAAATGAAAGGATATCCTAATTGATTTTTCAATGACTTGCCACCTTTTGGTTATTAAACTAAGTATAGATCATGTGTCTCATGCGTGTGATACCAAATGTGCAAGAAGTTTCTCAAGCGTGATTGAGTCACCTTGCACACAAGTCTCTGAAGGATGATTAAATACAGTGAAGGTTATCACACAATGCAGGATTACTTAACTCTGTCTAGCTTTCATCTTCATTTTGTCATCATGACTGTTCTCTTTCAGTTCAAGACATATAGAAAAAAATCCAAAATAAAATCAGCTGCATGTTAATTTAATGAAACATGTACTAATCTTGAGAGGTGACTGGCGGTATTAGTGAGCAGTACTGGTCTGGAGAAGGTAGATGCAATGAATTTCTTTTGAGGCTGCAGGCAAGCATGGATCCATTTTTCATTTTTGCCCAGAGGGTAATCGATGATGGGGGTGACGAGACAACAGCACACACTGAATGAGCAAGGGTACTCTGAAAGGTTCAAAGTAGCCTGCCGGCTCATTCAAATTCAGTCTGCTAAATCCTGAGCTTTCCGTATTCCCACCATGTTCCCACAGCGTACCATTGGGAGATCTAGCTGGCACTCCAACCACATTTTTTATTATGGGCTGCACTCTGTAATGGCCTCGGGTCAGCAAAGAGACCTAGATCTCCATTAATTCACATAAACTGCAAGTGCTATATAGTATATACAAGCATTCCTCTGTCTAGCATGGACACAGTGCGGTGAAGGTGGTGATGAACTCAAACCACGCAGGCCCAGCTTATATTACAGAATTACAGAGCGGAAATCCCAAACGTTTCAGACCTGCTCTTCTGGACCTGCATTCCAACTGATTTACATATTGTAAATTATTAATTACTGAAGCTCATGCCTGATGGACAGCTTAATGTTATACCCAGAAGTTTTGAAACCAAAATAAATATCTATTTGTTTAATTCTCGCTGCAAATTTGTGTAATGCAGTAATGTTCTGTTCAAGTGTAAGATATTAGGGGAATCTAAGCAACAAACTCACAAAAAAGCAGCTGCATTACAGAAATAACCACACTACTGTACCACTTATTACCTGGCACAAATGCTATTGCTTTCTTTTCCTGTAGGTGACGCTGATAAGTGTAAATATGAGATGTGTAGGATCTGCACTATGTTAGTTTTGAGTGAGTTTGCAAGTAAATAAAAGTAAAGTAATAAACTGACACAAAAAAACTTAAACCAATCATTTACCATGTGTGCAATATTAAGCACGCCTACAAAGCTGAGCTACCCACTGATACTTATTAGTGTCCGCAGTTTTGCTCCTAAAGTGCCTGTGTGTGCTTTAATCTTTGCTGATGGCAGAGTAGCTCAGCTGTGGTATAGCACGTCCATGACCTTGACCAAGTGTGTGTTTTAACAGAAATAGACTTCTTCAAGCTCCACTTACTCTGCCAGTCTGATCTTCAGCAAACTGTGATGAGAGGGTTTTAAAGATACACAGACTAGTGATGGCGGTAGCTCATTAGCACTCTGCCGCTCAAGCCAAATTTCATCAGGCAGCGACTCTCAAATCTCTGCAAATGCTTGTTATTTTTGGGACTGGTGTTTTTGTGTGTGCAGACCGGATTTGGTGGCTGGCAATGGACTTATTATCCTGATATTTTCCCCATGAATGCTGATTGCGCAATTAATTCTCTTGTTTAATGACAGGTTTTATGAAATTTCTCACCTAAGTTGCTTTCACATCAACTTTGTTTGATGTGATGACTCATTACCGATAGGCTCCTCGCCAGCTTGGGAGCGTTGTCACCATCGCAATCTCGCTATTCCCGTAGGCCATGAATCACAGTGTAGTCACAGTATGTACTGCATGTGGTGGAGTGGGAGTACAGTAGCCCTGAAGGTTCTGGGATCACGACTATGTGTGTGAGTGCTTGAACGGTGGCTAATGGTTCAGAAGTGCTGCATCCAAGCACAAGCCAAGAGGTCACGCTTTTAACAACAGCATAAAAAAAAAAAAAAAAGCAAATGTCTCTCAAATATGAAAAGCCTCATTTTGAGACTCTTGCCGGGTTTGTTTTCAGTTGCATGTTTAAGGCACGGTTCGCCTCTATATGTGGACTGCAGGCGAATGATGGGGCGAATGTTAAACAAAAGAGAACAACATAGCATGCCACTGAGACATGTCACTGGCGATGTTTGGGTATACAGAGATAATTGCTGAGATTATGTTGCAATTAAAGACTGAGATCCCAGAAAGATGTTGATTGCCAGTGAAAACAGTGATTAGAGCCACAGAGTCAAACTCCACAGCTGCTTTTTTTTTTTTATTTTTAAGTCACCTGCCTCGTATCCTCATAGCTGCTTTCTCCTCTGTTGGCAGTTTTCATACTCAACACCTGACGTGAGAGACCTGAACAAATGTCACGGCAATTAAAAAGACACTACAAGGTCATTCTGTGATGGCAAGGACCGGCTTTATATATCTACAGTACTTTATTTTAGGCCTCCAAGAAGTTCTTTTTTAAACATGACCAAGTTCTTTTAACTTTTAACTAACATTTTAAATATGAATTTAAACAGATAAAAGTGAATGTGCATTACGAAAGTGTAATTCAATAATGAATATGTTGCCGGTGTCATCGTTGACAATCCTGTTCGCAAGAGCATGCTCCACCAGAGCAAAGCAGCTAACTTCAAGGCACAGGAATGAACATGATCAAGCCAGAGAGTATCCCCGCAAGAGGAAATATTTTGGTACGTCTAATGAGAAGCGGTGTGAAGATGGGGAATTTGGCTTCAGAAAAGTTGATAATTTCACAGCTGAATTCATTCTTTGTTGGCATTCTTTTCCTGTCAAATTTGAGGGGAGGCACAGACCAACGTGTCATGCTGCCAGCAAGAAGTACGAGTATTTGGACAAGCACACTCTGAAAAATACAAATTTTAAGCAGAAGGCGACAGTTGAAAAGCTGCAAGGTTAAAAAAAGAGAAATTATACTGTTGTTGTGTTTGTCATGTGAAACATAAAAATATTGTAACCAAATTGCTGGTCTTTTGGCTTGTGTTGTGCTTTTGTGGCGCCGAATAGACCGCTCTTATAAACTGCACTTTACATGCACTACGTCTTTTAATTTGCGGCTATATTCTTTGTCACTGTCACCGAAGTGGTTTTCATTGTCACAGTGCGACAACTATTACTGATTTCTTGATGATGTGAGGGGGCCAAAGTCTTCTAATCTCCCTCTGTCTGCCTCCCTTTGGGTGTCTCTTTATCTCCCTCCATCACTCGCCATGACCAGCCATTTCACTCTCGGCAAGTACACTCCTTTCTTCTTTCTGCTTTGAGTTTGAGTGCTGTACTTATGACTTTTTATCACTGCGGCTGTCATTATGTTGCGAGTGAGGTGAAAGGTTGACAAAATCTCCTCCTCCAGATAAAACTACAGCTAATTAACCAATGTTGACAATGCTGTGTTAAGATGTACTTCCAGGGTTTTGCCTGCTATATCGCTGCAGGCCGCGGCGCGTTTGCGCATGAGCCACGCATTGCCAAACACACGTGCACAGACGCAGCCACACACCTGAGCCACTTACCGAGCCAGTGTTCACCGGTGATCTTCCCAAATCCCTCGCGGTAGGAGTCCCATCCTCGGAAGAAGTTGACCGAGCCATCCTCCCTGCGCTGGATCACCTACGCAGCCAAGACAGCAAGGCACGAGGTCAGGGGTGAAATGAGATTTATCACACACGGAGTGTTTCATCCTCCTCTGTGATGAGTCACTCTACGTCCCACTGTCGGTTGCTGAGCTCATCTAGTACTAAACTAAACGAACTCGTAAATGCTTGCTCTTTCGCAAATGAATAATGCAAACGCTCTCCCCACTAAAAAGGCAATTTGTCAGAAGCTAATAAAAGGAATTCATTAAATCTTGACTGACTTTGAATCAAATCGCCATGGAATCTGCATACTTAATTGAAATCCATGAAAAGAGATGACATTTATAAAACAATAATCCTAAATACACAGAGAAAGAGAGAGAGATGGAATTTCTCTTCCTCTTCCATACCATGAATCACGAAAATTCTATAAAGCAATGGTGTATAGAGAGATTATGTGGTAGGTTTTATTCTCTATAGCAATCCTTTTATTGTGAAAAACAAAGGAAATATTAGCAGATATTTGGGAATTTAGGACAGGCTATGTGTGTGTGTGTGTGTATGTGTGTGTGTGTGTGTTTGTGCACATTTGTGAGGGTGCAGTATCTGTATAAAATACTCCATCTGTTAAAAGTGCCAGGTGTCAGGCTGAGGGTAAGGGGAAATTGCAAAATGTGCTCCTGAAGAAGAAATGCATGCAGAAGGAAAACAGTCTGAGACTTGCTGCTGGAAGGCTATGTTAATGTTGAAATGACAAAGGAAATTCCCTGAGAACAGTTTGTGTTCAGCGTGACTAATCCCTTAACATACCATAAGGTACCAGATGGCACCAACAGCCATATTTCCTTTTAACATCCGCTCAGACAAAGAACAAAATCCTGCAGAGCAATGGCAAAATATTCATCCTCATGGTTTTCATCCTCATAATTGCCTTCATTGTGATCATCTTAATCATCATTACTGTATCATCATCACTTATCAACACCATCAGGGGATTGCTGGGATTTTCCTCCCTTTCTTCAAAGAAGCTCGATTCCTCATTCAGAGCTCTCTTAATTCCCCCAGCATAAGCTCCAAAGATTGATTTCCTCCCGTATTCCACAGGAGTGATCGTCTTCATGCCTAAATTCTGTTGTCAGATTCAAGCCCCCTCCTCCCATCAGGTCTTGGTCTTTCTACCAGTGGCTCCTGTAGTTTTCAAAGTTTCAGGTTTCAGGTCTCTTGCATGAGCCTCATCCCTTGCCTTGCCACTACATCCAAGTTAGACAAGATGGCAGCCAGTGCTCTTGCCAAAAATAGCTCCAATGAATGAATTTTTACTGCAGATATTGATATTGGTATTTAGGGGTTTAAATGACATGACACAGCACCAAGCAATCAGCTATACATAATGAAACAAAGGGACATGTATCAGTTCTCTCACAGGCTTTGCCCCAGTCACTGTGCATCAGACTGTCAAACTAGCGTCCCAGTTATCTGTAACCATGTCAGTGATTAGACTTCCTTAAGCTGACATGAAAATGTAACTCAACAGTTCAACAGAATTTGTCGCTGCATATTAAACTCTAATCTGAGGTAAAAGTAATTAATATGACGGTGTAACTGACACAAATTTACTGCAGTCCTGCATTATTCATTTACAAATGAATTCATTTAAGAAACTCTATCTAAACTGTATCTGACTGAGTTGAAATCATATTTGTTTGCTGTGTCTATCTAGTGGATAGGTATACATTATTGCTGCAGATTTCTATATATAATTTCTGTATATAAATAATATTATCAGTCATTCATAAACAGGGCTGGATGGTTGCTCATTTTCACATTTTCACAAGTGTATTGCCACAGAGCAGATTAATTCACAGATGGAGTAGAGTCAACTGCACTGCAATTCAGCTAATAAAACAGTATTAATATTGTGTCAGCTGGGAGCTAGTGATGGGCATGTTGTGTTAACATTTTCTTACGCACTATATTTAACATATGGCACCAAGTATACTTAGAGGTTATGACAGCTAAATAAGGGAAGTCTAACTGAAATAAACGCTGAGGGATATTCTAGAGACATATCACTAAAGATGTTTGGGTATGCATACGTATTGTCATTTTCTAGTAATAATAAATAATACAAATAAAGCTGCAAGTGGTGATTCAGTGGTTCAGGGGATCTTGTCTATTGTGGTCTAGACATGAGAGAGGCAGTGAAATCTCCCCTTTTGCATGTTAAAATAGAATAAAGGTTTAACAAATCAGAAAATGTGTTTTTTTTAAGAATCTCTACCCTCTCTGAGTTAATCTAGTAAATTATACCATTCACTATGCACATCACCAGTCAACACTGGATGAAATTAAGCCTTCAATTGTGTGCACAATCACCAGCGGTCATAAATATGAAAGGCAAATGCCCGTATAGCAATTTTCAAAGATTAGGTTGTGACAATGACAGCAAATTTTACAGTGCCACAATATCCAATGATATTGCATGCAGCGTGACAGGAGAACATTCTACAAACACATTTATGCACTTTACTTTTAACTGTGCCACTTGGACTGAGGCTTCCATTCTCAAAAAAATAAAGGCCAGTTTTCAAAATAAAACCCACAGATATATACTGAAAAAAAGAAAAATACTGTCAGGGCATATGAAAAAGATTTGCTGCACCCCTATGGGCCAATTTCAAAATCATTTTAAAAACTTAGACCAACCTACACCCCTCTTCAGCAACACTTGATTAAAAACATCCACCAGGTTTAGCCATATTTGGGAAAACTGTTGATTATAATGGCCAAATTTACACCAGGCCCATGGACAACTGGTGGAACTGGTGACTGACTGGGGTGATATTTCTTGAGCAGCACTTGCACACAACTTAA
The DNA here is from genome assembly GCA_023238725.1 of Scortum barcoo. Lineage (NCBI taxonomy): Eukaryota > Metazoa > Chordata > Actinopteri > Centrarchiformes > Terapontidae > Scortum > Scortum barcoo. The sequence goes on from CM041545.1 coordinate 11,856,931, forward strand.
ACCGGCACAAAAACAATAGGGTTTCAGCTTCTTGGGCTTGAACCCCTGATAAATAAAACAGTCTATGACCTATCTCAGCTCAGTGGCAGCAACATCAGCAAGACGTTACTTTAATATTTGCTGAAGTACTTCTTACATTTTCACCCCACCAGCTTATAATAAACATGCCCCTCTGTAATATGCATGTATATCCATAAAACATGTTTACTTCCATAAAATCTTTTTCATTGCAAAATTAGGTGATATTAAACATGACTCAATGGGGCCAATAAGCTGTTAATAAGGCTATTACTGCAGTGATGTCCTGATTAAACCAATTTAACAGACCTTGGGAAAAGGCAGTGGCACTTGACAGTGCAAACAATGCACCGTCATCATGTTACTGATATGTCAGCAGGGCGCTCAAGGACTGTGAAGGAGCCTGCCCCTATTTTCTACTGATTGATTGGGTTAACTGGTGAGATTTACGTCAAAGGTTTTGTAGAGAAAACAAGCCTCTGGTAAAAGCACTGCAGTAAAGCACGACTGTCTTGGATTTAGGCTGAGAAAGTGACAGCATTCGCGTCACTAAATTTGCCTTGAAATAATGACCTTTCTGCCTCCTTATCTCACCGCCCCCTTGCTCTTACTCCTCCTTATCCCTACATTAAAATTAGCTGAAATGGAGAGGAGTGCAAATTGATAATGCCATGTTAAAAATGAGGTTTTCCTTTTCATCCATCTCTAATTGTTTTCTCTCTCTTTTTCTCTCTCTCTCTCTTGGCATCCACTGTACTAAAGCATTAGGAGGCAAGAAAATGGCCAAAAAGTACCTCAATACAATAAATCATGGGAAACTTAAAAAATCTCTCTCTCTCTCTCTCTCTCTCTCTCTCTCCCTATTTAGTTATTTATTTTTTACAAATTTGGAAGAAAGTCAAATGTATACAACAGACTACAGTCAGTATTATGAAAGAATTTTAGACTATCACAGCTCGAGCCCTTAATTTTTTATTGAAATCATCATCTCGATGAAAAAAAACATAGCCTGTCTGGCTGCATATAAAGAGCCCGCTGACATATTATAAAGATGCTGGCGACAGAAAGAATAGAGTACATATTGTATGCTTTCATACCAGCACTCTTCCACTGGTGTAGAAATCTACTTTTTCACAAGAAACCCAATTAGGAGAAAAACCCCTCATGTTAAATCTAGATGTAGTTTTAGTTTCCCATTTTGTAGCTCAGGATCAACAGCTGGTTTTCATGCCTCAGCTAACATCTCCTCCTAGCATCACTCTGACAGAAAACCAGATGCCGATGTACCAGCAGTACCTGCTACTGTGAATCACTGCGGCAGTGAGAATCTGGCCAGTGGTCACATGAAAGAAGTAATCTACAGCAGCAGGTTAACCAGCAAGCAGTTCAGCCCAGATTAGGGTTAACACTCTTGTCCTGCCGGCCATGTCTAGCATCCTCGTAAGACTGGAGAGCCTCTCAGAGGTTTAATTGCATGTTGACCCTGAAGGTCTGCGTGTCTGCGTGTGTGTAAGTGTGTTCCCTGGAGACATGGAGCTCAGAGAGACACCAATAATTTTCTTTCACATTTTTCAAGAGAAAATTTGCGGTCAAAATTGGGAGGTGGAGGCAAGCATGGGATTCTGGGAGCGGGTGAATACTATTAGAGTGCCTGAATATCTGTGTGATATGTGTAAATGTGTCTGTGTGTTGTTTGTATTTAGTATCCCTGAAGACATCCACGTACATGCTTGTATTTGTGCTGCATGTGTGCATGTGTTTGTATGGGAAGCCAAAAAGGTCTCATTCACCTGAATGTGTCTGTATTTGTAATTCTACAAATCACATACAATCTACTCCAGCTCTTACATAGTAGTTGTTAGCGCCAGAGAACAACTTTAATTTCACCTTTAAAGAAACAAAAGTCAGCTCAGAGAGCATGCATAGCTGCACATGTTTATACCGTGGCTAAAATGCATTAGTTTTACTGAGCATGGGCTACTATATCACCTCTCCACATCCCCCACACACATACACAGGCCTGAGTTTCCACTCAGGCGCAGCTTAACATCCCAATTGACAAATCCTTACACACAATGTCTGGCTAGAGGGCAGTGCCTGACATCAAAGTTGTTTCTGCCAAGGTCAGAGGCTCACAGACTTGTTCTATTTGGGTGTGTGGCAGGTGATTTTGCAGCCATACACATACTGAGAACTGCAGTTGTGACACAGCAGCCATTTTATTAAAGGGTTGAGCAAGGTCTCGGTGTTTGAGAACATAAAGTACAGAACCATCCAAAAACAGACCTGCAAAATCAATAGTGACTGCAGCCTGTGGTCATATTAGTATGGCAGTAGCAAACACAATAATAATAGCTAATGGATCCCATTGCAGTCACACACATCAGGTTATAAATGTTATAAATTCTGTTTTCAAGAATTTCTTAGGCTCCTTCATTACGTGGGGTGTATCTTTGTTGTTTAACACATTACAATTCATTATTAATGAATATTGACATAATAATACCTATTAATTCAACTCTATGGTACAATCTCGAGATGTCCGATTGGTACCAAGGCCAATGCGGGCATATTTTAGTGGATTGTTATCGGCTATAATAAAGCAGAGCGAAACCCAGCCTGCTATGCGTTGTTTTAGCGCTGCTCTACAGGGCAGTGTTCTGCTGCACATGCAAGTGAAAATTAGGTTGTGTGAGCGTGAGATAAATATTTGGGAGTGCTGGTGAGTGACTCTGACTTCTGCTGGTAAGGGTAACAAGATGCACACATTAACTAAGGTACGACACCAGTTCTCAGCAGCAAAAGCATGAAACATTAGAGTAACAGCTTCCCATTATGGCTGCTGCAAATGCTTTCACGGGTTAAATGACTTGTGGCAGGTGTTATTGCCTGTTACTAATCATGGCTAATTCTGTAAAAAGTTAATAATAAAAATGTGCATGTTGTTGGATTTGCATGCTCTCTGTAAGAGCTCCACTCTGTGTACAATCACAGGTGGACTGTTTCTGTTGTTCCAATCCATCTTGTTAGTTTTCCAAATGTTAGTTCAGATCACATCCATGGGCGCCTTGTTGTGTTTTAACATAGGGGAACAAATTTGGAAAGGTGCATAATTAGTAACGCCCCATTAATCAGTCAATGTGTGCCTCACATTTACTGTCCAGATTAATGATGAATTGTAATGTAAGTCATTAGTAGGCTAGCCATTAGTAATTAGTGTTAGTTTTGATTACAAAAAAAATACAATACTACAGCTGCCATCATTAAACATTTATTGACTTGAGTTAGAATAAAAGTTTATTGCATTTATGTTACAGTTTATTGGAATATTAAAGGGGGTTTCTTTCCCTCGCACACTTTTTCCAGATACAGCTCATGCAGTGTACTTCACTCCATCATCTCTCGCTATCATCTTCTGCTGTCTCTCTTTCATCTCTCTCCATTAGGCCTATCTGGTACTCCACTGTATCAGTATCTCTCTACTGTTTACGTTACTTACTTTACCATAACATAAAGTAATGTTATGCTACATGCAAAATAACTATCAAGCCACTTGTGAAATTATGGTATTTGATTTATTAATGAGAAAAACACTTCAGTTTTTTTTCCACTTGTAAGCTCTGTCATCTATCCTCTACACTTCCTGCGGTAACTTGAGTCATTCGTGAAACATTCGGGACAGTAACCTTGGAAGCCCGGGCTGATCGTTGTCTTAACAGGGCCAATGCAAAATATTAGACGCCACGTTACACTTTGATTTGGCTCCTTCCTTCGCCATCTCCACAGCTGAATCCTGTCGGCTCAGCAAGCTGACGTTAGGTGGGCGGACTTGCAAAGTTCACAAATCAGTTTGGCGCATCGGTGACAGCAGCTCCAAGTTTGGCCGGAGTCAGTGGGCCTGATTGTGGGTAGCGTACAACGATAGGTTCATCGCTTGGCTTTCCCTAATTCAATAATGGGGATGCATTCGCTCCACTTGTTCCATTGCGCAGACTCTGATGATCATATCAATAATTTAATCGTATAAATGTAACTGATCTGATCCAGGACCTTCATAGTTAAGTAGCTGTTATTTGTGTGTCCAATTTTAAATCAACATCCTTTTCACAAGTAAACATAGTAAGTGATCTGGATCAGTGACAAAAAAAAAACTTGATCAAGCCATCCCTACTGCAATAACCATATAAATATCAACACAATCTAAATTAACATGCAATATTTGAAGTTTCACAAAAGTTTTATTTACTGCTGTTTTGTTTTGCAAAATATTGTGTCTGCGCTCACCATCTGTACAGTATGAAGGATCATTCTGGGGCAGTTGTTCTTTCCTCTTCCTCTCATCTGGTTGCACTCTCCATAAGTCTTTCTCCATATTGCAGTGTTTTTACTTTATCCCTTTTCCTTGCATCTCTCAGGTAATTAATTCTTTATACACTCTGTTCTACATGCTCCACAGCCTAAACAACCTATCTTTCAGAGGCTTTCTCAGAATTACCTCCAGAATGTCCTATTTCGGCAACGTAACATACTCACTGGAAGAAAACGCATCATAAAGAAAGTCGCATAAGGAATTTGTTTAATTATGCGGCAGCTCACGATATGGCTGTCAGTGTATATGAGAGTTAGTAAAAAAAAAAAAAAAAAAATCAATCCAGAGGAAGTAGCTGGCAAACCAGTAATTACTAAATGTACATCCTATATTCTCGCCTTCTGTTTCTTTCAGTTCATTACCTCCATTTTCTTTACCTAAACATTTAAGATTGTGCATATTATACTTGTTTTTGTCTTCTAACTTAAATAGCTGCTGTAAATGATCTCCAGTCATTAAAAATATACAATTTTAATGACATGTTATACTCAATTTTCCCTTATTGTCCCCATCTTTGAATCTGAAAGTTGGCAAGTAGTACAACTAAAGTTTGAACAGTCAGATAGCACCCCCCACCCCACCTCCCTACCATACTTTCAGCAAAAGCCTTGTTTTTTTTTGTTTTGTTTTTTGCATGGTAACACAGTGCTGCACGAAGGCAGACAGGCCATACGGATGAAGGAAAGTACCTTTGAGGGGGGAGAGTGGTTGCTGTAACATGTTTTGTCAGGGTGTCTGTGTCAGCAAGGCACCATAAACTAAGTATTGACAGTTAAAAGTCTCTTGTACTCTTCCTCTCCAGGCGAGAGGAACTCTGTGGCAGCTCCTCAGAAAAGCGAGACCCGTGTTCTGAGGTGGCAACACCATTGCGGCTTGACATAGGTGAAAAAAAAAAAAATCCATGCAGAAAAGAAGAAATAGAAACGCATTTGCAAATAAAATCGCTCTCAGTCAACATCCACCACGGTGCAAAATGGTGAAAGATAAGCTCAAGGTTTAAGTAAACTGCCAAATAGTGTTAACAGGAAAATCTATGATCCTTAACGACCATCTCACCCAACACTTGCTAAAGGGCTATTGCACTGGTATGATCACATTAAGCTCCCTGTAATCTCTGCAGTAGATGAAGGCTACTTAACACGCTGCCTTAAGCTCTTCAGCAGGCTTTCTGTCAACTACTGGGAGCCCACAGCATGCACAGACGGACACCCTGACTGACAGACTAGAACACAGGGAAGAATCAACACGGGCACTCTAAAGCTGATTGGGGGAGATTTACAATCTGGCTTGTGACCGGGTGGAAAGTAGGAAATGTGCCAATAGCTTGTTAGCTCCTGGCATGTACACACTGTGCACACACTATGTTTATATGTTTGGTGCTTTGGCAGCAGATGTCACTTGGTACCGCTGCTCTATACTGACTAACTGAAGATAATTGGTAACATCTTCAGAGACATCAGCCATGAGAGACAGACAGAAACAGAGACAAACAGAATGGAAAATGGAAATATAATATATATATATATATATATATATATATATATATATATATATATATATATATATATATATATAAAGAAATTAATACAAGGAAATAAATAAATAAATAAAATGAAGTCTTTGAGGCTAATTGAATCCAAAAGGTGCCTTGTGCTTTCTTTCATAGATTCAAGATAGATCAAAACAGACTGGCGGAGCAATTGCTAACAATTTGATTACATTGTTAAGAATATTGATCATATGGTGACAAATTCAACACTGCCTGATGAAAGCACTCATAAATCCACAGCAGTCTGCAGAATTGCTATCTTCAAAGAGGACTGCAAACATCTGTTGGTGAATGTTTTATAATCCTATCAGAAAGACAGATGTGCTCTGAACACAGCAGCAGCAAACAAGAACAGAAGGAGAAACACAATCATCGGCAAACACACTCTTTCTCTCTCTCCATCTCTCCCTCTGACACACACACACACACACACACACACAATCTCTGCATTTACGTGTACTTAAGTAAAAAGATTATTCCTGGCTTTCAGCAGTAACCTGATTTTTGAAACATAAACAAGAAACCTGGTTTTCCTTATTGGGTTAAGGGATTAAGAGAAACCAGGTTAACGCAGGTAGATTTCTGCTAAGGCCTTAAAAACATTTTTTAAAATCTGTACATGGGCATGACAAAGACCCAGTATAGGAAAAAAAACTTCATGCTGGTAGCATTGAGGCAGGACAAAGGGAAAGATTACAAGTGATTATCACTCGAAACTCCAACTGAGACAAAAATCAGTTTCAATCACCACAACTGATTGCAGGTTATTTGTAAAATTTAAGAAACCAAGAGTTTTGGTAGCCGTGCCAACAGCTCTATGAGGCTATAAGGAACAGCTGTACTTAGCACTAAACATCAATTTCAGCATGCTAACAAGCTCACAATGACTATGCTAGCATACTGATGTTTTGCAGGCGAAATGTTTACTACGTTCATCATTCTCTACTAATTACCACTGAACAAAAAGGACACCTGAGGCTGATGGGATTGCCATTCATTTTGCAGGTATTTGGTAATAAACCAATATGTAGGACAAAGGGAAATTCTGATCTGATGATGGAGGTTGAGGACAAAAATTATTATAAAACATCCAGCATGAAAATCTGAGCTGAATTTCATGGTGTTCCATTGAGTAGTTACGGAGACATTTAGCTCAAAATGACAAATGTTTACAAGAGTCAAAGGTGGATCACCAAAGTCATTAGGGTTAATCCTCCTGGCACCATGAATACCTGCACAGAATTTCATAGGAATTCATGCAATAGATGATTTCGGCCTGAACCAAAGAGGTGGACCAACTGTCTGACATTGCAATCCTGCATGGCTGCAAAAACAATACAGAAAATGTTAACTGTAACAGCAAATATGTCTCTACTGGTTCAAACATATGGTGAACCTGAATATAAAATAGGATTTAGAAGTAACTTAGCTCTTCCAGCACATATATTGTACTGAAAAAAGTTTTCACAGTAACATGTTTATTTTCCATGTGAATGTAATGAAGCAGTCTGCTTTACCATTTACAGGGAAAACAAGTTATAATGGGTTTTAAAGCATCCACACATATACATTATGCGTCCAGCAGCAGTGCTATTACTGAGAGTGTTTTCTGTGTGCTTGTGCAAGTAACAGAGAGAAAATATAAAATCAGTGAATGTTCCGAAAGCAGCCCTCACACAGTGTCTAACCTTTCCACACATAACCTGCGCCTGGCCCCGGCTAATGGCACTAATATCCTTCAGGACATGTCTGACACTACCTGTGATAATGCTACCAGTAGACTGCCCATGCTTTCTGTCTGCACCACAATAAACTGTCTCCGTGTGCCACTTAATGAGGGCTCAAAAAGACAGCCCAAAAAGTAAATAAGACACTAAATGTAATTATAACCTCACAATTAAGTACACTGAATCTAAACATTGGGAAAAACAATTGTTTTTAAACAAAAGTTCGATTGTACTCCGAAATTTTCAATTGCCCTGCCCGACAAAACATTTACAGATAGGACACAACTGGAAAAAACATCCATCCTGGAATTTCTTTTTTTCCCCCCAAACCAATAAACTAACCGAGATGAAATATTGAAGAGCCTGTGAGCTAGATAGAGATACTGAAAAGCCCATACCGTACACTCTGAAATGCCAAAAAAGGCACTCCAAGCCTCTAAAAGAGTGGTACAACATGCACACAATCGTACATTCAATCTAAAACTTTTACATTTCAGTTCTTAGCTGAATTGAATACTTGAGAGTGATTCTGATAAAAGCACCATTTGATAATGCAGCCCCACACTGCACTCTGATATATCTAGACTCATTCATTATTTATGCCCGTGGTCATTTTTAGTCCCTTCCTTTTAACAAATAAAATAGTAATAATAGAAGACATTACCCTAAGCCGTGAGGCTGTATTTAAATGGCATTTGAAAACCCCCTTTGCTGAAACAGGTAGACCACATGCCCTGAGGATTACTTTATCTGAGTGAGGGGCTTGTGTGTATACATATTTTAGTATGTGTGTGACCGATGTGGTTCTGTAAAGCACATATGAACAAACATTAACCGTATGTCGACATGTATGGTTCTTTGATTTAATGCGTGGTTTTGTGGTATGGTCGGGCACACACTTCCTGTGAAGGTAGGCCAAATGCGTGATGTTTTTGTGTGTTTGTACGTGTGCTGTGAGGGGGCTCGGGGCCTTGTGATGATGCCTTCTTTTCTTTTATGTCCTCTCTGCCATCATCCCTCCTACCTCCGTGGTCAGACAGTCTCCAGGGCCTGAGCTATGGCGGTGGGGAAACACTTACCAATTTCCTTTGACAACCATCAACATCAACCCTGCGCTAATATCTCCTCCTTTCTCCTCTCTTTTCTCCCTGTTAGATTTTCTAATGGACACTGACGGACACTAATGACTTAGACTTTATTGAATTAAAAAAAAAGTTTTAGTATTTATGTGTGTGTGTGTGTGTGTGTGCGTGTGGGTGTATAGACAATTTCTTTTCTAACAAGTCAGACTCTCAGCTTAAGATCAGTTTCCATGTATTTCTGGGTGATTTGCGAGTTATTCCGCTAGTAAGATTTAAAGCAAGGTTATGAAACTTTTGCTTCACAGGCACAAGTTTTAATTATGTTTTAAAGATGTCAGGCTTAGGACTATCCTTGACATGCTGGTGTATGTAACAGGATCTCAAGAAGAACAAGAGTCATAAAGGCAGCTGACATACTCACCGGCGTCAGTTACACGGCATCTATCTGAAATCTTTTAATATTAGCTCACATAACTCACCATAAGCTTCTGATCATACCGGACCAAGTAAGGCTGTAGGGTGTGAAGTAAGAAACGGTGGATTTTTGTTGCTCATGGATTCAGTTTCTCCTTTGAATGAGGGAGACTGTGTTATTTATACTGTTACGTGAGTTTCCTAGCCCCATGTTTCCTAGTCACGCGGAGAAGTTTGTTTAAGTTCGCGTTGATTGACAGGGTGGTGTCTCAGTCTATTACACTTAGCTGGAGTGACAACTGCTCGCTCCACCCACCTCAGCTCTATTTAAGGCGTACAGCTGTGTTGACTCCAACAGCTGAAAAATCACTCTATATATTTTACCGCGTGATAGTTATTGTCTCTGTCTGGATATAATGGGCGGCTCCATAAAGCAAACACCTTCAGCTTGCAATGTAGGTGATCTGGCACGTCTTATCTGTCTATAATAAACACTCGAAGCTGTGTTCTCAGTAGCCGTAGCTAGCAAAAGATGGCCAAAGAGTTTCTCAGACACCTTTATTGCGTCCCATTTTTTATTTTTACTTTTGTTTGGCTTCGTCACATAAAAAAAAAAAAGGGGGAAAAAATAGACATACATTTATATGTGATCTATGAGTCACTCTGCCCTGGAGGATATTCTCCCCTGTGTTCGTGTGATTTCAGTGATGTCAGCAGCAACCTAATATTCTGCAGTCTTTCTTATCACTCTACTCTAGGACAGCTCAGAGCTACTTAAACCAAATATTTTCTTTTATATTCTTTCATTTACTCCTTATTTATGTCTTTAAGAGGATCTGGTAATTGTGGTACATGGCAATGTCTTTCATCCTGAGCTGTGTGGGAAATAGCTCAACCTTACTATTTACCATTCAGCAAAAACTATTGATGAGGCAGCACTATCATTTCAATAGAAGTATGGCATTGAGTCATTTACGTAATGGATGATTGGGTGAAAAAGCTTTTACCTAAGCTGTTTTCTGTGCACTTCTCTACTCAGCTTAACTGAATGTAAAAGTTATATTCTCATTTATAAATTTAGATTAGACTTAATTGTGAAATTTGTGGATTTCTGAGTTGGGTTGGATTTGACTATTTGTGCCTCATGCAGAGCGTTATAGGAAATACTTTCTTTCTAAATCTTTTTTTTTTTGGTTACATTTTCTTCAGACTAAAGAAAGCCTTGTTTGGCAATTGTGACAATCAACCGCAAACCCTGCACAAACATACCCACACATGCAAATCAAATCTCTGGCGAACTCCAGTGAGTCTGGATACTCCGCAGAGATGTAGACATACGCACAGACATAAGAACAAACATCCTCTTAAAGGTCAGCGCTGACTGATGCCACAGCTCTGCTGATCGACATCTAAATCCAGAGTCCTGGTTTCTTCCTGTCACCATTATTTAAGACAGCTGCATTATCTGCGAAAATCCCTAAGGGCTAGCTTTTTACTGCAAATACAATAGAGTGGAAAGATTTTATCGCAAGCCATATCTGAATTAATGGAGAGCATGGAAAAAAAAAATAAATTGCTGTTCCCCTATTGTGTTCTTTGATCGGTGTGTCTCACTTCCTCTCTCTCCCCACATCAGATTCTAATGTTTTCATCAGGGCCTCTTGTCTTTGTCTCGTCGGAGTCACACTCTTTCTCTCCTCCTCTGTTCCCTCCCTCTTCTAAGTAACCCCGCTCATATCTCAGTGTGACTGCGGCAGTCTCTGCAACGGCGCTACGGCATGTCAAAGTATGCTAATGAGGTAGCAGCATATGGCTCATTCCTTATTTAAGCTCGGCCCGTCAGACAGACAGTAAGCCACTCAACTCACTGAGCTTCCTCCCTAGCTGCCCCTGTTGGATCGCACCACGCTGATCTCGTAATGAGGCTCAAGCGTTATCACAATCAGCTCAACACACCAGGCAGGATAAGTAACGGCTACATTATCACTTCAATCTGAGCTGCTATGTAAATCCTTTTATGGGACAATATGCAAGGAGCTGTTACTTAACACTTGTGTGTGTGGCATAAAAAGGGAGGGGAAAGTCTGATGTGAAAGCGTGCTCACACTCACAATCGGGTTTTGGTGTAGGTGCGCACACTTTGGCACGAGCATTAATTCATGCGCAGACACAAACACAAAAGCATTTACCCACTGACAGGCTGGTATGTAGCTCCATTCCATCATGCTGCGCTAAGCACTCTGTCACTCTGACAGTCTCGTTTTATTTGATGATAGGAGGGTACGACCTTGCCTATCTCACACAGTTAGTCACCGATTTACAAGTGCACACACACATATGCACCCACAATTTACTGTCATGCCGACGTAACAGCGACTTGAGCTGAAGTTTGATATGTGCAATATAGTGTAATATAAAGAGTGCAGAATGGAAGAAGGATATTTAGCTTTGCTGGGCCTCTTCTTCTTAGAATTATTAATGGAGGAGCTTTAATGGTAACACTAGGGGAAATGGGAGACATATATTACGTGTCTGTAATTTGCATGTGTTTGCCGGAAACGACCTCTCACAGGTTTGAGAATTCGTTTTTATTGAAAATATAGAGACATTTTTACACCTTTATAACATTTTCACACATTTAATGGAGGAAGCCTTAAAATGCCCCATCCTAAGAGGTTTTAAAATATCCATCAAAATGTTGTCAACAAGACAGCATCACACCCACAAGCCGAACCAAGGTGGCAGATTTATTTATTCCCTTTCAGCTTTCCCACACTTACCATGCGCCTTGCATCACTTTGCCTGACATGAAAGAAATAGAAATAATTTCCATAACGGTTCTTTGTCCGGACTTTGTGCAGATCAACCCCTGAATAGTGGAGAGTTTCCAAAAGCTCATCTGCCCCTGTGTGGTTGACTAAACTGCATCACAGCTGCAGTAAAAAATGAGTTGTGATGGATTTGTGTGGCTGAAATTTCCGACTCTTCAAGTGTTACAAGGCCTTAGTTCTCTATTAAGAACTGCTCTTCTTTCCCTGAGGATTGCTACAGTACACTTCAGAACAAAGGGAAATAAATGGCTCTAACCAGTAAGACAGTGTGTGCGTGCCTGTGTTTACGCGCACTCACAGTAAAACACATCTGAACCACACTTCTAAATATAACTTCAAACGGCTCCGTGTCAATGTTTGTTCACCTCGCTGTCTCTCATTCCCAAAAGACGAAGCACTTCCAGTATACTGTCTCACTTAAACAACTATGTTTACTTTAGCAAGGCCAGACAACTGACAGATGTTTGATCAAGGAAAAAAAAACACACACTTAAAGAAACTAAGTATCTCTTTCCACATTACCTTTTTAGAATACAAAATCCTCTCAAAGTATTATTACACAAAGACGAAACATAAACAGGTCAGACACTCACCAACCGCGACGGAGACGGTTTTCTTTTTAAGTCGGAGGCAAAATGACAGCCTGGTTTGTACATGAAAAATGGAGGTTGTATTTTTATGAGATGGCTGTATATTTTGTCTAGTCTTCATAATACGGTAAGTCCTCCTATCTTTACATCAGAAAAGACACCTCAGCAACAGCACATATATTAGATTTACATAATTTAGTTATAATATGCGATCAGCTGTCACAGTAACAGCTGACACTAGGCTTTGAAGCTGTAGCCTTGCGATTATGGCACCGTTCACTTCCCAGTAGAAAATGTCACCATGATTCATTGGACGTATCCCTTTTTTGTTGTGTCTCCCAGTGCTCTGTTTTATTGCCTTTCTTCATTTTTCCTTCAGCAATATACCTGTTGACATTCTCGCTTAGATATGACTAATTAATATCCTGTCTCCTAAATGAAAAAAGAAAGAAACAAAAAAAAAACAAATACTAAGAGACTGTTTTCAAACAGGTCGACACGCAGCCTGTGCTTAAGTTCTCCTCGCTCTCTTGTGATAAAACTTTGATGAGACCTTTCAGATTGATACATGAGATTCCTGAGGCAGTGCAACTGTAATCACAGCAGGTGCCCAGACGAACAGTACTGAACCTCATGTACTGGGTGACTCTGATTTAAATGGAACCAGTGGTGCAGTTTGAAAAAAAAAATCATGCTCCATAAATCATTCTTATGTCTGGGTTATTTAGTGAATAAAAGCAGCTTATAAAAGCAATAAAAGCCCCCCCCCCTCCCCATCAATTACCTTGTTTTCATCGTGATGATAACCTCGGTTGTGACTGAGTGAATGTTCATGTTTTAGGTAGTTACACGTGCAGCTTAAGAGCTCTGTGTGTGTGTGTGTTTTCCTCTGACTCACCGTCCAGCCTCCTCCGTCGGTGGTCATGTCGCAGTAGACCTTGGAAGCCTGCGGGGTGGTGAACAGGAAACACGGAGTAGATGCCGTCCTCTCTCTGACCACTGGCGTACAGATCACCGCAGTCACGGGGACGCGAGCCTGGGGAGAGGTGAAAGTGGGGGGGGCGGGGGGTCACGAATTAGGTCCAATATGGCTTGCAAAGGGGAAAGAATGCTCTGGGTGTTCAAATGTGAAATCAGTGATGAGGAGACGATGAGGAAAACACGAGATAACAACAACAGCGTCTAAGTGCGCAGAAGATAAAAAAGAGGCAAAAAAAAAAGAAATGAAAGAAGCAAGTAGGTCAAAATGAAGATGGAAAGGCTCAAGGGTGGAGCGTAGCCACGGAGAAGAGGCAGATGTATAGCACAGAGACGCAGATTTGAGACAACATGGGTTGTAGGAGAAAAGGAAACAGAAGACACGTGGAAGTCGGAGAGAGAGGGAGAAGTATGGCTTCGTAATGAGACATATACATTTGAGTGATACAATATATACAATATAGACAGAAAGAGTGGAGGGAGTGGTGATAACGGACCGACAAGGAGAATTCAGGAAAAACGTCGGCGCGGAGAAGAAGAGACAGCTACAGGGAGCCTATACGCTACAGCAGAGCAGAACAGTAGCACCCTTGTCTGTGACTGAAAAAAACCCCGTCTTACACAAGGGATAGAAAATCTATTCCCCAGGAAGCAGGAGAGGAACTCTGTGATGAGGACAATGTCATAGATTATGCATGCCAGCCTTCACCGGGTCAAAACCCCTGAATTTCAAACAGGCGAGAGAGTTCTTGAAAAGGCCATACAAGATATTTTACAGTCCCTACACAATATGGAATGTTTGGTCTCCCCGAAGCTTTTCCGCGTAAGCCTCGACTACTAAGCTCCGACTTTCATCATCATCACACATAAATGGTCGCATTTCCCAGTTCCTCTTTTCATTACAGGAAACTGAAGCTGGTCCTGGTTCCATGGGACATTAAAAAAAGAGAGTATCATCATTATTTAAGAATTTGGGCTTTCAAAGTGTTCCAGTTTAATGATCCCTTGCAGCAGAGGATTTTTTTTTTTCTTTCTAGGCCCCAGTTAGAAATGGTACGTTTCCCAGAACATCCTGACAACGTCCCTACTGGTGTAAAGGATGTCGCCTTGTAACATTCCCAGAATATTCCCAGATGGCCAGGAGTTCTTTAAAATGAAAGGGGAAGTAATGTGGCAGACTGTCAGGAACATTGTCCTGGGAACATTTAGGGGATCATTATTATAGAATGTTCCCTCTAGCTCTCTGCACCACATTCATAACCTGTCTGCAGAAACTTTGGTGACATTATAGAACCTTTATGAGGCCTACTGCAGTAAAAAAAAGCATTTTTTTACTGCCTATGTGAGAACCTAAATAGGTTCTTGCGTCACATTACCAGAAGATCAGCAGTATTTTAGTAAAAATACAGATACCTTTATAGTACCTATAGGAAATAGGAAAGACTGGCATCTTGAAGTACCATCAAAACATCAAATATTCATGTCTAATGCAATACATCCTCAGCATCTCAGTTCTTATAAATTCTTTTATCATCTGCAGGTTTTCATTCCAACCAAGCAAGAGCACACCTGATCTAACAAATCAACCGTGTGAAGACAGTGCAGTTGATTGAATGAGTCGAGTCAGATGTGTTCCTGCTTGGTTGGAATGAAAATCTGTAGCCACGCCGGCCCCTTCATGGATCAGTTTGATACGCCTGTCTGACACCTTGACATACCTTTAATTGAGCAGGGCTTCCTCTGCTTCCACTGGTGATACACATGTGAGTCTTCTTAGTTCCTGTAGCTCATCTAAGTGCTCTGTGTTAAATTCTGGCCATTTTTCCTACTGTTTTGTGAGTTCCACTGTAATGGTTCTGTTATGTTACTGTGACGTAATGAAACGGCAAGTCTGTAGACGATTTGTATTTATATTCTAATACAAAGCTGCAATGTGACTGGAACTAAATGGGAACATCCCTGGTAAGTGCTGAAAGTGCTTCGCACAGACATTCCCCAACTGTTATCAAGGGAACCTTTTCCCGTTAAAAAGTCAAAAAGACGCTGCTCTCATATAACCTACATTTTCTTTTCGTCCCAGAAGTCCTCTTTGTGATACCCTGTTACCATAAAAGAACGAAAATGTCAAGTACATCTAAAATCATGGATCATGGTTCTACATACCAACTTAGGTGCAGTCCTTAATGAAAGATTCCTGTGTGACCAATAGGAAACCATATGGAAATATTCTCTTAAAGTCTGAAAGGTCCTCTTTGTAATGTTGCAATGTGGCCATAAAATAAACCAAAATTTAACATCCCCCTAAAGTCATATAGGGAAAGTTATTATGTGACCAACTTAAACAAACATTTTCATTAAGTGCTTAGTGAAATCTTCACATATGATCAACAGGGGAGCATATGGGAATGTTTTGTTGGCATCCCAAATGTGCTCTTGATTGTGTTGCTATGTGACCATATAAGAAAGTCATATATAGAATTTGAACTGCATTACTTTCATAACCAAAAACGGAAATTTAGGAATTTGTTCTGATATTCGAGGTCCCTTTTATCTTGGCTTGCTTTGTGACTTTGTTCTGAGCAGCGGTGTTTAGTGTATTCTGAGTGCAGATACAAAGCAATCACAGTCTGGCAGCTATGACAACCTAACCTAACCTGATGTAATTGTCATGATGTCCCACAAAAAATGTTCTGGTCTTGGATAGAGTCAGTTTTTCATCTTACCTGAGTCTTCTTCTTTTTTTGTTGTCAGTTTTCCAATTGTTAACTTGTCCTGTCATCTTCAGAGCCTGATATGTCCTCCCTGCTCTGCATTAGGTATTAGTTCTCAGAGTCATCGACGCTTCCCGTCTTCACCTGATTCCCACACTTACTTGTGCACCTGTTTTCAATCACCTAATCAACCACTTTCCATCAGTTCCCTGCCAGATTGTCTGCTGTGCATTTCACCTCATCATCCAGGCTTCCTGTTGCCTGTTTCCACCTGCTTGTTGGCACCCAGTTTGCTTTCTTTTCCAGCTTAGAATCCTTGGTTTGAGTCAGTTTGAGTCCATCACCTGCAATACCATGCCTTGACTTTCTCTACTTTTCTGACTTTTTGAACTTTCTGGTCATTAATCTGGTTATAGACACAACATTTAAGTGTGCAATGTAGCTTTTGGGAAATGTGACTCAAACTGGTGTAGATTGAGTATTTGCTGGGGACTATTTCACATGCGGATTTGGTGTGCTTTTATTTATGACAGCAACATGGCAATGACCCAAAATAAAGTCCATGGTCATCATCATAAGGTAACATGTCCTGCAGTGTCATGGTGTGGCTCATTGATGTATTTTCAGAAAAGTAAGTGATAGTATATCAGGCTTTGACTATGCAGATACATGTTGTTAGCAGTATCAATTCACTGTTGCATTTTGGTCTTTGAGATGTGTTGACAATCAAAAAAAAAACATGTACCAGATTCTCACCAGATTTATCCTTTGAAAATGGATTTTCTAGTGATGCGTGCGTGGTTTGGGTGGGTGTGTGTGTATTCTGGTGTGTGTGTTGGGGGTTGGGATGGGATCTTTGAGGAGACTATCTGTTCTAAATCTCATCTTTTTGGCGGCAAAATCCTTAGTCACATAAACCCTTCAAAGTAAGTCACTCTGACATAGCAGGCACTGCACAGTAGGAATTGAACTAATCTAAATGCACCCTGTCCTTGTATCTCCAACTAACACTGCTCATCTGGTAGGAAGCATTCCAGTTGTTCCAGACCATACCCATGTCTGCCTCTAACTTTCTTTTTATGTGTGTTTTGGCTTTCTTTCTTTTGTTTTAAAATGAAATACTCATAAAACTGAATAATTAATGTGGCAGCCAAAATAATAAGAATAAAGAAATCCAACAAATGTCAAGCCAGTACTTGCACATGCATGCTTACTGCTCACTGCGAACAACAGAAATGGCCTTTCACTTGTAAATCATTTCAGCGGCAGAGCCACTGTGCAACAACACAGCAAAGTCAGGCAGTCCAAGAACTGAAAAGTAGGACTCCTGTGGTGGTTTCATCCAACTCAGAAACCCAGCTGTCGTCAGAGCTGAGAGGAGCTTCAGTGCTGTCAGGTTTGAATTCATATAACTTTGAAAATCTAATATGTCCTTATGGGAATTCAATGCAAATAGTACAGAGATGAATGCTTCAAATATGCAGTCAAAGATATTCATGCCTGCGCCCCATCCTTAAACACATATGCACATAGCTGAACAGACATAAGATATTGAAAATGTGCTCTTGTGTGAATGTGACAAAGGAGTAGAAACCTTCCATTTCATGAAGGATTTGGTGGATTAAATGTAGTGTATATACAAATGTACACAAAACATTTAGCTATTCTTAAACATACAAGGTGCTCTGTGTGTTTTTATTACATCCAATATATATTTTTTCCATGTATTATCATAGTGTATCGTATCATACAGCGACGGTGTAAGAGTCATTTTTAAAAGCGAACCTTGAGTGGAGAGTATGTGAAGCTCTGTCCATGGTGCTGAACCTTGGGGCTGGTTGGTCAATGACTCTGAATGCTATACAGCTTTAACTCTGACATTTATGTTGCTTGAAGTATTTATGCTTTAAATAGGTTGATGTGAACCACTGTGTGAATATTTACATGAAAAATTACAGAATTTTGAGTGGTGGTCAATTAGAAATCAAACAACCTGAAACCTTAATGCTATCGTCATTGCAAAACAGTTATTACAGCCTAGTTGGGAGCCAGTTCTTAAAGATTTATTTGAATTAGCCTGGCTGTATATAAAAAGCAAAAGCTACAAATTAAAATCATAAGGAGGAGATTGTGCTATTTTTGCTGAATATCAGGGTGTTATTTTCTCTTCACCTGCCTGTATAGAGCTGAGGACAGCAGTGACATGTCAGGTCAGGTTTTAGAGCTGTGAGGACAGGAGTGGGAGACATTGCTGCTGTTCTGAGAACATTTAAAAATATTAGTCAAAAGGATGGCCTTAAATGCTTGACAGATCCATAACCATGGGAAGGATTAACATAGAAAAGAAATGGTGAATTTGGCTTAAAAAATGAAAGTCTTCTTAGAAACACACAGGCAATCCTCTACAATGTTCATATTAAATGATAGATAGTATTAAAAAAAGGTATATTTATTCTACTGCATTCTAAAATCAAGGCCACAATAAATAGTAAATTGAAGCCTTCACCATTAAGTCTATCTCATAGCCCAATGTGCTGCTTTGTACCATAGCTAAAAGGTCTGCATATTTCAGTGACCCCATATCGCCCCAGAAGACAAAAAAAAAAGTTTTTTGTCTCAATAATGTATGTGCATTCTTATTATATTTTAAACTTTAAGAGTAAAACTCACTGCATTTTTTTTTCTTCTTTAGTAAATACGTAGGATCTGTTTTCTGTACAACATTGCTATAAATGGGGGAACTGCTCATGTCGGAGAAACATTAATAATGAGCGGTAATCCCTGACAGACAGTGAACTGAACCGGACACCTGTTTCCAGAAAAATCAGTATGAAATAATGAGAACAGGAGCAGCCAACTCCAGCAGCCATGACAGGGCTGCTGGAGGTTACAACTTTGTACGGAATGCACAGTGTTGTACAAGAGTGGATTTTATCCTTTATTATAGACATGTGTATAACTATAAATACTACATTATAATATTAATTTTCTACTTTTAGGGTTTTGCAGAGCTGTGTTGTTCACATCTCATTGCATCATACTGTGAGGTGCTCTTGTAATTGCATTCTCCCCATACTGAGCCTACAGGAGGGAGATGCTATGCAGCTCATAAATTGACTAATGATTTCCTTCGCAATGGGGAATGATATTGTTACTGTCTCTGTCACTGTTGCCATTAATACAGAGCCAGGGGACAACAAATTAAAATAAAGCTTGAAGAAATTATTCCACAATTGAGCTCTGGTACCTACTGTGAGATAACAATTCTGCTCAGATCTAGGGAATCTTTTCTCAATCAATTAATGTATAATTCATTGCCACCCAGAATTCTGGTACATTTCACTTATCTGTTTACCGGTTGCTTCAGATAATCTTGAAAGGTGGCGTCAGACATAAAACTCTGTAAGACAGACATGCGAGTGAAAATGTTCAGCACCATGGACAGAGCATCTGTCTCCACTGTGTTTCCAAAATGCCAGCAGCCTTGTTTTCGGCCTTTTCAATAAGTTCCAAGCCTCAAAACTGGACAAACATGCTTTTCACTGGACAACAAAACTATGTTCATTCTTGGTGGAAAGTTTTGTTTGGTCTAATCTTAGAGGTCTTGATCTTTAGGTAGACTTTAGATTAAATTGTGCATTACTGGATTACACATTTAATAGTTGTGTAATATACAGGATCATCAGATACATCTGAAGTGAAAATCAGTTTGTTTTGAAAATGTATCTTGTCACACACTTGAAATCAGAAGTAAAGAAGTGAAGTTCTTCCAAAAAAAGGCAGAGGCATATTGAGGCTCTCAGACTAACTTTCAAACAAACATCAGGAGCAGGTGGGAACTTTAGGAAACAGCTGATGGATGTGATAACTAATTGCTTGGTTGCAGGCTGATGTAAGAGACCTGAACAATTTGTAAGACAGGATATGAATAAAACACTGAATTCTTCATGTAAAGAACTTGGTTGGAAGTTAGGTTGGTAGAGTTACACCTCTGCTCTTACTGCACTCCTAGCACACACCAGTGCCCTCATTGTTGAAGAAATATGAAATATTATTTCATGGTGTATGCTCATGAGCGGCCTTCACTCTGTGCTCCTTAGCTAACAGTGCGAGGCGAAGTCCAGCGGGGGAATGCCTTCAGGTATACTGCGCCTGGTTAAAAGCCTTCCAATGGGATGATGCCTCGGGCCCTTCTCTGCCTCTCAGCAACACAGCCCAGTGGACACGGCAAGCCATTTCTCATGTACAGTAAAAAATTCCACATCTCTACCAAGGCCACTGGATAATGTGGATGAGATGTGGCCCAGGGAAACATACTGATATCACCAGGCGAGGTTGGGTTGAATGAATATGTGGTAAGATGGATGACAGACAGACCACACTGGAATATGATTTTACAGACTGATGGAGTCGGGCTAACAGAGGATGGGATCACGACACTGAACAGAATATAGCGGCAGAAGGTCAAACATATAGGTAGCTGGCAAATTATATATACAGAGACAGAGTGACAAACTGAATATTAGACATACAAAGACAGATACAGACAGTGAAGCCGCGGCGCCATTTTCCTTACCATTAGAGCAGCCCTTGAAACGGGCCCCTCTGACTGGTGCCCTCTGCAAGTCGGCCTTGACACGCGCCTTCAGGCCCACGTTCTCCTTCTGCATGGCGTTAAGAGCGTCACTCACTGAGTTCACTACCTTCACCATGTTGATCTGGCTGTCTGACAGCAGCTGCAACACACACACAGTGAAAGACAAGAATACATAATTACGGTTACATTTATTTACACTGTAATTATACCAAACATGTAGGTTTGTGTTTTGTGGCTGAATGACTACAAGCTGTATACATTACATTTGTGCACTATGTTGTTTTACTATCTTCCAGGCAGTTGGTGCTTTTCATTTATTTCACTACATTACAACAATTACCAGATGGATAAAACTTTTAACTTTTAAAGTTATAATCCTTAAGATTTTCATATTGTCAAACAAATTTTTTGCTACTTTTTATATCTGGTATTTATTTAGTCTTTATATTTTTACTCAATGCTGTAGTTTTTATTCCTGGACTGGATTCAGGTGCCATTTGATTCACAGAAAGCAATGCATGCACATACTGGGCAAAAATTTGCAAGGCATGAGCTGGCACTGGTGTACACTGCATGTCATTTTTGCATAAGGTATATAAGGGCGTAATCTGGAAGAGCACAACAGCCAGTCCCAGGCAGTTTGAAGAGGAAACATATTTCCATCTGCACAAGCACGGCATATAAAGAAGACTAAAGTTTTAATCACTGGCGAACAACTGGGGAAATACATGTTGCCTCTTCATTTGTAATTCTGACTGAGTAATTGTACAAAGTACATTCCTTGCCCCAAGTGATCAATCACCAAATCACTCTAAACGGAACTCTTCTTGTTAAGAAGTTTGTTGCATTATCACCAGAGAACACAGGTGTTGGCAAATCAACCAGAGTGGAAATTAAGATAAGCAATCCAAAACATTTTCTTATATTTTTGCAAGAATTACATCATTCTCTTAGTAATGCAAGTGATGGACTAGACAAAGTATTTGCCCCTTTAGGGTGTAAAAGGATGATCCGGTAAGGTATGTCTTCTGGAAATAATTCCATGATGACAGATTGCAGAAGCAGTGCTTTTCACCAGCCAGCTCCAATGTCAGAGCATCCTTGAACACACCAGCAAGGACAGTTTTAATAGTAGTCTCAACTGCATGACCGTGTAACGGCAATGTTAAGTTGGAGGAAAAAGTTGCGTATATTGAAAATTATAATCAAAAGCTGTCCCTCTGGAGGGCAAGTACATCTGAAAAGTTTTGGTAATCTTGGTGCTAATATCAAACTCAATTTGTAGTTAATGGGCTAAATCACATCATATATAACCACTGGTCCAGTATATTCCTTTAGGGAACTTTAGAAACACACAGGAGCAAAGACTGCCTCGTGAAGCAAAGACACCACATGATATCCTATCCCATAATGCACCCTGGCGAGTGCTATGAAACACAAAGAGCCCTGTGGGAAGGCTGGTGATGAATGTGTGTGCTAGGACCAGCAGAGAGCAGGGTAACCTCTCTCATCTGCTGTGGTCACTTCCTTACCTGCAGCCCTTTGTGCGCTGTTCATTGCAGAAAGGTCACATTCACATATCGCCCTAGTTGGCCAACACTTATGCACAGCCAGCTGTTGGGCCCCATATGTATACATGCACCCTATACTTTTGCAGGTATGCATACTTTTTGTTGCTTGCTTATTCTCACACATGCTCACAATGCCTCCCTCACTGCCTTTCTTTCATCTTCCTCTGCGCTCTCTCATCCACATACACACATGCACACTCACAAGCACACAGAAAGACCCTGCAGTGCTCAAAGTCATATATAAGGAGTTCAGAGCCTTCTATCAAAGGTGTGTCTGTGCAGCTATATTCAGGTGTTAAAACTGCATTAGGCAGAACCCCAGTGGCCTCTCCCTGGCCTCAATAACTATGCAACACACCTCCGAGGCAAGGCAAGCTGCAATGCAATCATATTACATGGGCACTGGGGCTTTAACCCACACACACAGACAACACATTCATGTACATGCCCGTGTGCAAGTACAAAGAGAAGCACGCGCATGCATGTGCTACAGAAGTGATCCAGTGTGCTCAGCAGCTGGGCAGGATAGAGCAGATTTTAAAGAGACTTTAAAAGTTTTAGGTTTTAACATCGTTTAGTAAATGGGTTTGCCTCTAAGTGTTGTGCACTTTCTTGTGTGCAAACAGTACTTTCAGTGTTGTACTTTCATTACAGTATACACCGCATGTTTGTTTGTGTGTGTTTGCTCAGAGGGAGAGACAAAAGCAGAACGGTGTCAGCAGTCTTAATTCTAAGCCTTGACTGACACATCAATTAGGATCATGGTGTAATTAGCTCTCATTAGACAGACTTTCCATTGGCTCACCAAATCAGTCACACCACAGCACTTAGCACAAGGAGTCTTGTTTTACAGAGACATCAAGCTTTTTCTGCACATCTGTAGCTGGCTCTTTTGTTTTTTTTTTCAAAAAAAGGGTCCCTTTTAATCTCAACAATAATTAGCACATGCACTTAAAATCAAAACTTTTGGTTGTCACTGTAGTTTAAATCCAGTATGGTTTGATATTTGTCTAAACTTAACTGCATTAAACACGACTGCATTAAAGGTAAGCTTTTCATGACCTTCCTCACATGTTCTATGAGGTGGAGACATGTTCCCTGTGGGCTAAAGTCACAGAGCAGAGAGGAGTTGCGAGGCCGGAAGCGGCAAGTTAAAAATTCAGTCTCAATCTGCCTAATATGACATCTTCACCTCACAGACTGTCCAGTCAATCGGAGCCTGGAGGAGCAAATGGGAGAAGTGAGATGTGGCATGAAGAAGTCTCCCTCTCTTTTTTTTCCTCTTGACTGGTGTAGTCCTTGCAAGTTGAAAATAATTCAAACCCTCAGGGACAATTGTACCATTCCCTGAGTTCCCTTATAATCCAAGTAACCAATGGGTCTGAAATGTAATGAGAAAAAGTACTTCACTGAACCACTACCAATCAGTGTACCGAGAGGACTGGTAAACACGTCCTATAATGTTGTTTTGAGGATGTTTATACTCTGGTTACTAAGGGTGTTAGAGCAACTTCATGTTTCTCAGTCACAATCTGTCAAAACACCGTAAAATGACTTCTCCAGTTTGACTCAATTAGTGCTTCAACAAATAGACAATTAGTTCATCAATACATTAACAGAAAATTAATCTTCGTCTTTTCCTGGAAGTGATTTATTGTTTCATTTCTTTTCAAGCAGAATTATCTTGGTCCAGCTTCTCCAGCATGTACAGTTTGTTTCTGTTTTAGATTAATGTAAATAGAGTATTTATTGAGTTCTGGACTGTTGGTTGGACAAAACTATCTAATATGTCATCTTGGGCTTAAAGAAACAGCCTTTTTTTAAATATAGACTAATCAAACTACTTAATTAATCACGAAAATAACAAGCAGGTTAATTGAAACTGAAAATAATCCTTACTTGCAAGTGAGCAGATCCTGGGAAAATCATGCTGAGATAGAGTTAGAGAAGTTATTCATGAAGTTGATATAGGCATCAGATGTCCACAGTATACAGTCAAACTGGCTGTTAACCTCATCCTTTGTTACTGTGCTGCACTTTGCCAGCCATGTAGCTCCCAGCAACATCTCTGCTCAGATGTTGTATGTTTAAGAGAACTCCCCATCTTTTTCATCTTTTGGCAGCTGCGATGCAGTGGCACATCTTCATGTGGTCCAGCTCCTCTCAGAGAGCATTTGAGTGGCTAATTATTTTTGCTGATGGCAATAAGATGAATGCGGCTTTTTTTTCCAAAGACAAATGCACATTTTGTATTCAGAGGACAACCCCAAGATACCATATCTGGATAAACAGGACAGAGACTTTTCATATAATCATTTCATATAATTTTATATCATTCACGTACTTCAGGTTTCTCCCATCCTAAAAGATTTGCATGCTATATAATAACACTCCAGCTGTACTTAATTTGACTATCAATAAATACTTTTTTTCACTTTTTTTTAAAACTTTTACTAATTTACTGTATGAGTGTGTCACACAAATGTCAGCCCAACATCTGCCTCACTAACTGTATCCCTCTGAACAGGCAGAGATCCGGGACATAGAAGAGGTCTCTGAAGCAAAGAAACAATGAATAAAAGATTACCCCGATGATGGACGGATCCTTCACGCGCAACAGGAATGTTTTCATAGCAAATCTGATTCATATCATACACGGAGCCTCTGATCTTCAGTCAGGCTTATGACTGATGTGTGGTTTAGTGTAAGTGGGGGGCAAAGAGTCCAGCAATTATTATCATTATTAATGAAATAAACCCTTTAAGGTTTCTGCACGTTTATTGGCCTTGGATCTCGTTTGAGAACCTCATCAATATGATTTGTGTTCTATTTTTGTC
The DNA here is from genome assembly GCA_023238725.1 of Scortum barcoo. Classification (NCBI taxonomy): domain Eukaryota; kingdom Metazoa; phylum Chordata; class Actinopteri; order Centrarchiformes; family Terapontidae; genus Scortum; species Scortum barcoo. The sequence continues at coordinate 11,882,205 of CM041545.1, forward strand.
TCACAGTTTGCTGTCACAGGTCTGATATGGTATATTTATGTGAGTGTAACAGACACCTCTCTCTCTTTATGTGTTACCACTTCATATCACACGTTACTAATAGACATATGTCTGTCAACATATTTAACAGAAACAATATTCATATTGGAGGATATTGTTCATGTTGTATTATGGTTATATTTTTCTGTGATTATATGATAACATTCTATTTTTGAGTATCTTCATACCAAAAAAAAATGCTGTATTCATTATGTTTACATTTGAATTGTTCTGTGTTGTTCTGATGACAGCAGTTTGGACCCTCCAAAACGCTGATATACTTAATTAAACTGATGAGCTGTATCTTTGAAGTTTGCTCAATTACATTCCATATTTCATAAGACTATTAGCATTATCCTTTTTTATTGAGGTTTTGAGTTTTTTGTCACATCCCTGGATGAATTGCAGCAACAAGCACTCTCTGAACTGTACTCTTTCAAGTCCTCAAAGGATTTTGTGGCAATCAAAATGAACATCTTGAAGCAATATGACTTTCTATTCGACAGCATCTGAGGTTCGCCCCTAGATCCTTAGCAGGGGTTGTGGGTGCCACTCATCGAGGACATTAATATTCCACAGGCACATAATTCAGTTTAAACTGTGACCTGTGGTTCAAGGAAATCAGCAAGCCGTGCTCTTCCTTGCAGCCTTTACCTCCTTGCAGTCTTTGCTGTCACACATTGTGTGAAACTGAATGTCAAGTCAGTTGAATATGTGAACAACATTTGTATGTTGTATGTCAGTGGGACTTCTGCTGCGGGGAATCTAGCCCTTCAAGTTTTTTTTTATGCTGGAAGGGTGCATGAGTGTAGCTCGTAAAACATCCATGTTCACCCCAGCTCGTGGGCATTATACGTGGTTGCTCACATTGCCTATGCACAGGGCTGCCACTACTGGTCAGGGCTCAAAAAATACATTAACAACTTATAATGTAATTCATAGCAGTGGCAGCAGTTTGCAACTAGACCATGAGGAAGATCGATGTAGACCGCAAGCTGAGAGCCACTGAGTAGAACATAGTGACAATAGTCAATAAGAGGTTTTTCACTACAGTAATGTGAGGATGTTGGGAATTTTGCTTTAACTAACTTTACACAAACTGTAATCTTTAGCTCACGCTCCTTTTTGTAAATAGAGCAACACATTTCTGATACTGTCAGCAAATAGAGAAAACAGAACAATTTTTTTACAGACCTTGATAAACAACTATTGTTTTGTTAAGAGGTGACAAGCTAATAATCTCAGTGTTTTCGCTTTATTAGTCATCACCAGATGGTGACCACAGAGACGTGGTTTGGTGGGATGGCTTTGTTTGTGTGGTAGTTCATTTATTAAACTGTTTTTAGAGTGTTGGTTTTAACTTAACTCAACTACTTTTTTTAATGTAAACCGCTTTTCTGACTCATGACGAAGATCACAGCATAAAGACAGCTCTATAGAAAATGCTAAATAACACTTAATGTTGACTAAGAAAAAAAATATCTATGTGACTATGTGATACAATTTAGGTTGTATTTAGAAAACAGGTTAGAACCAGTTAAATATATCTTATCATGATGGCAGAAAACAGGAAATAAAGCCCAAATCACAAATATCAAATATTTGCTTCACAGTGCTGATGCAAACTGAATTAATATCCTCCCATATTTAGATATAACAGTTTATTGTTTATTGTGTGCAGAGAAGCTGATGACAAAATGGACTTCTAGAAATGAAAAAATGACAAAGCTCTATCAAGTTTGCTCTGCTTTGGGTTTCTAATTAAGGATGAAAATGGACAAAAAGCCAAACACCGGCAGAGCAAACCCTACCAACGTGCTGCCTTTTGTCCATCACTCTCAAACCTAACCATCAGTTAAATGTTTTTGTATGCTGCTATATGTTACTGGTCTTTTCCATCAGTATGAGTCATTTGAATGCAAATGCGCACCCTTAGGTGTACTTTTCTATTTGAGGCCACGAGCAATCACTGTGAAAAATGAATATGTCGTCTTGTGAAAAATCAAAACACACTGGTTCTAAACCTGCTGCAATCAGATCCCCTTGCTTATCTCCTCAGGGGTATGTGGAAAGGTTTCTCTTTATATGGGAGGGTAAAACTGTTCTTCAGGGGGCTGCGGCGCACACTGAGAGCTATTACTAACACTGGCACAGTCAGCTCTGTGTCATCGTATAAATCAGAAGTCCTGGCCACAGGTGGCCCATAGATCACACAGTCACACCATGGTGTCAGGCCGAAACAGCGGATGTGCGCACCACATGCCTTGCCTCCAAAGAGGAAATCAATCACCTGGAGTGTCTGGGCTGCCAGCACCACCCTCACTTAGCCTCAGTGCCCACTGCACTATGCCACCTACACCACATTCACAGACATAGAGAGACACCCCCCTTTTTTTCTGCTTCCATTGTGCTACCAATCAGCACCCATGGTTTCTTAGCCCATGGAGGCTGAGCAGACCAATCCAGTGAGTTTTTGAGTGATTTCTAAACAATGTTGAACCCTTGTTTAAAGAAAGGACTGGCAGAAGGGGAGTGCATTCAGTTTTTCAGTTTTTTTTTAGCTGTATGGCTGGCAGCTATGAAATCTATTTACTGCAGAATAGAGAGACTGAGTCTGATGGGCCAAAATTAAAAGAGCATGTAGTGTTAAGATTTTCCACGCACATTTAGGAAAAGCATCGTCAATAAATCAATGTGGACAGTGTGAAACTAAAGGGGGTCTAATTATGTTTTCATCCAGTCTGTTTTACACATCTAGGGAAACATTATGTTATCTCATTGAATTAATGTGTAAGTTGTTCTGTTTCTTGAATCATGATGGGTATTTCTTCCCCTGTGACCTCTTCTTCAAACACTAGACTGAGTGAGTTGTACTCAGTGGAACACGAGCCCTATTTGCACTTTAATCTAGCACTTACTGGGCTCGTACAGTGTAAAGTCAAATTAATATGGTCGAGTTGGCACTGCATTAATGAGCGATGGTGGTTTGATTTTGCAGTCAAGGAAAAAAAAGGGGCTAAGTAAGACCCACCGACAGAAAACCCTTAAGTCCAATGACCTGTCACACATCTTAAGGTGGTTTCACAATCAATACATACCAATAGAGGTTCCATAATCCACTCGGTACAGTACTTAAAGTCATGACTTCAGCAATGAGTCTTGCACACTGGATTTTCATTCATTCATCTGTTTTTACTGCTCAACCAATCATTATTATGCCCAGTCATAAAAAACTAAAGAAACAAATGAACAAAACAATAGTTTTTCTTCATAACTTATCTCTTAAGGCACAGGAAGTCTACATATTGTCGGTACATGAATTTTTCCTTCTTTCTCGAGTCACAGTCTGAGCAGCTAGAAATTTGAGCTACTTGTACTTTACTTGAGTCTTTTCTTTTCATGCCACTTTCTACTTCTCCTTCACTACATTTCAGAGGGAACTATTGTGCTGTTTACTTTGCTGCAATAATTTTACACCTTTAGTTGCTACTTACTTTACTAGTTGAGAGTTTTGCATACAAATATATATGAGAACCTTATACAATTATCTATTTCTACAATGTGCAATTAGTACTTCTACTTAAGTAAATGATCTGGATACTTGTTCTGCCACTGTGGTAAACAAGTAAGCACCATTTGTGGCTGTGTGCCAAGATAGGACAAATATCGGAGATAATCCATGCCCATTATTCCAAATAATTAACAAGGTGCATAGATTTTTATATATATTGTGTTTTTTTTATTAAAGTAGTAATTGTTTATTACATTACACTTACATATAAGGAATAAAAAGAAGGATGTTATGTTTTTAAACCCCATATTTTTCTGTTTGACATTTTTTAAGATGCATTTAATTGCCTTTTTCATTGCATGCATCTACTGTAGAAATAAGATTAATTTTAATTGTAATAAATTATATAATTCATACATCATTAGGCAGTTAAACTGCATTTCTATGATAATAATGAAATGACACAATTACATGCTAATACATGTTAACAAATTATTTGAACAACAGTCATGGCAAATCAACAAATATCGGAAAGATAAAGCTGGAATACCATAATCTTTATCTTTTTGGTAATATATTGTTAATCGATTACCACTCTGACCTGAGATGATGTATCTTCTGCGACCTTACAATAATATTGTGTGTCTCTGGCATTTATATTGGGTGTGTGTGTGTGTCTCTTTGTGTGCACTTGTCCCACCTGTATGAGGCGTCCCTGCTCCGTCTGCAGTGTGTTCAGGTCTTGCCCCAGGCTGCCCTGCCCCCTGCGTAAAGATTCATAGTCCATTTTCAGTTGCCCCGCGTGGGCTGACAGCTTGGCCACCTCCTCCGCCAGACTGACAAGAAGAGCCCGGTCCTGGCCTTTCACCGACTTCAGGTCAGAGTCGTGGTCGGTTAGCGAGTGGAGCAGTGATGTCTGCACGCCCTCCAGGCGCAAAAAGTTACTGTTGTAGTCAGGACAGTTGGGGTCGATGAAGATGTTGATACGAGAGCCGTCGCCTCTCTCAACAGTGACCAGGGCGTTGGCTTCATCCTGATTGGTAGAGATGTGGGGGAGGCCATCGGACATGGGTGGGGCTTGGTAGTGGTTCATAAAAAGGATGGTGCCAGTGACGGTGACAGCCAGCAATACAGCCACGAAAAGCAGGATAGTGCAGAGCAGGTAGCTGCAGCTCATCCTCTGCAAATAGGAAGGAAGGAAGGAAGAAGAGGAGGGAATAAGGAAGGGAGGGAATAAGGAAGGAAAGAAGGAAGGAAGAGAAAAAGTAACTGTTAGAATCACAGTTGCTAGAGCACCAAAAATGAAGGCAAAACACCTGCTTTTTAAAAAAAAGAAAAAAAGAAATGACTTTCATCCATCACTAATGCTCAGTACTCAGCAACATATATTTCCCATTTGTCAAAATGCAGCTTTGAATGATTTATGTAGCAAGATAATGTAGATTCCTTCAACTGTCAGTCCCCATGAAAATCAAACGTCTCTAAAAGTAAGGCAAGACCAGATCATTTCTGTCCAAAGACCCAGTATATCATTAGAGTGGTGTTTCAGGAGAAGGAGGATGCTAGCCTGAGACAACACGCCGTCAAAGAACCAATGTTACGTCTTTCGATTTCTGAGATAGAAAGGAAAAAAATACAAACAATGGTAGGCAGGAAGAGAAGTACAATAAAAGTCACTCAGACAGCCGACAGAATGTAAATGAATGAACAGAGAGTAGAATACTCTTAGAGGAAAAAGGCAGACCTCTACCAGTAACATGGTCTCCATTAACTGGCCTATAAAAGGCCTGTAGGACGCCCCTTTATGATCCAGGTCCATTTTTCCACTCAGGCCAAGAGAACTAGCAACGGTTTGGAGAGAGCAATATGGCCCACCTATGCATATTTAACAATGCTTCGCTCCCCCATATCTTCCTCCAAATGAATCAGCAACTGATCACTTACTGCTTTTTTTTCTGCACAGGAGGATGTTCTCCCCTTGAGAATATGTGGGCAAGTGTGTGTGAGTGTGTGTTTGCTGTCTGAATGTAGAAGTGTGAGAGTGTACAAGCTCATTAATATGTAAATTGGCTGTACAAGCACAGTGAAGCCCACTAATAGACAGCTAATGGTGTGCTTTAAGAGAGAGGTTTATGGTTTCTTTAATGTGAAGAAAATCAATTGTGTTGTCCAGGAAATACTCCTATCCACTGCCTTTATCCACAGTCTTTAGGTAGCAGAAATAAAAAAGTTGTAATATAAGCTGCAGCATCCGTGTGGGGGCCAAAATACGGGCGCTGTGAAGGACAAGTGTCGATGTGAACCAATGGGCTCCCAGTTATCAGCCAACATAGTGCTGGCCTGTTGACACTAGAAAGGTCCCACACGAGAGGATGATAATGATTTCTTCCATGGGTCTCAGTTGCAACCTCCCTTGGTTTCATCATGAGCCCCAGCAAATGCACACAGAAGGGGTTTGTGTTCGGTCTGCAGCACGTGGGCCCCATTTCTACCTTCTTGGCTTCATTCACAACTCACATGGGCAGACACATCTGGGGCCTGGAGCCAGTGAGCAAATTTTGCTGCACCCATTGAGTCGCTGCTGGATGCCTATGCTTCTGTGTTTCACAAAAAAAACAATATTGCAGCAGTGATTTAAAAAATGTAACCCACAAAACAAACAACGAGCAAGCATAGACTTGGTGAGCAAGGCAATACAAGAATTTAATAGATTATTGCATTTAAAAAACCTTAAAATGTATGTATGTGTAATATATAAGAAGATGGGACATTTCACTTATGCCAAAAGCTGCCAAAACCCAATACATAATTCCATTATTGACATTAAAAGGGTGACAGGAAAATTACTGCATCACATAATGTTAATTTGTTGATTTTTTTTGTCTATTTTTACCTCTGAACCACTATAAAAGTCCCTCTGGTAACATCTGCGGAGGACATTGATTAAATTAATGCATTAGTATATTTTTTTCTGTGGGAGCCTGCGCTACTGTGGCCGCTGTTTTTCTGGACACTGCTGGCATGTATGGAAGCACTGTCACTGCAAACCGCCCAGAGGCTCTATTTGTCCAAATGAGTTGGAAACTATGTACACATGTATGCACTCATGCATGCACACAGTATATAAACACACACAAACACATTCGCACACACATACTAGATACATGGCATACACGTGAATGCCTCTTACATATTCAATACACACACACACACACACACACACACACATAATTTGCACATAGCCCTCTCTCTGCCAAATACTGGCATCAGACAGGCAAGCACACGCACACGCACATATTGCACATGAAAAAAAAACTGCTTGAAAAAAGTGTTGCTTTGTCAGAACCCTCCCACTTCTTCCTGTTTTTTTTTCCACCCAAATACATCATCACAGAAAAGAGCTCCAGGGGAGTATTGCCGCACATAACATTTTTTGTCTCCCTTTCTCTGACTGAACATGTAGACCCTGACTGCACTACGAAATCTCTCTCTGCATGTCAAACAGTTTCTTTTTGTTTGTTTTTTTTCCCCTTGTGTGTCTGAGTACAGGTGCAGCTGAGTGATTGTGACTGTGTGACTGGGCTTGGCTGTGTCTGTGTGCCTATGTGTGTGTGTGTATGTGGCAGGATGTCTGTGTTGTACATAATGTGTATAACAGCCTCACGCTGCAGAATGGCGGCAATGTAACATTAGAACAGTTTCATTGAGCTCCATCGCCAGCGGGCCAAGACATCAGTGGAAGCCATCATCGGCACCATACTAAATATTCATTGCGACCATACTGATTGTTAACTTAACGTGGAGAAGATATACGACGGCCCTCCTCCTGCTGACAGCGAGGCACACGCAGAGCTGACAGACGTCCACACACTCAAAAATACACATACAGGAGCAGCGCATTTTCGTAACAGGCACATAATGATGTCCCCAGATGTTACCCTTGTAAGCCACGGGGTGTAAAGCAGTTTCTGATGGTTTAAGTTTAAGTACATTTTGTACCAATAGTTCAGCCTGAACTGAAGAAAAATAGAGTCAGTTAGGGTAACACGTTGGTTGTGGTACCTGGGTGGCAAAGGTAATGATTATACTTTTGCATATAGGAACAATTTGGCCATTTGGGATACAAAATAATGAGGGTAAAATTTTGGGGTACAAGATTGACTTTCAAGAAAACATGCCTTAATGTGAATGAAGGTACTGGCCCAGCGACACACTGGGTACAATTCTACTTTTTTCTGAGGTCAAACTGACACAAAGTCAGAGACTGAATCGAAGGAAGGAAAAGTCAGCATGACAATGAGGAGTCGAGGTTTCGCTGCTGCCTTATAGTATTTCTAAAATGTTTTTTTAATGGATGGTCAGTAAGAATGAAACACAACAAGCAACCGGCTTCTTGTTCCAACAGAATTCACCACCTCTCAACTTGCAGCTCAAGAGTTGGGGTGCAGGCAGCCTCTTAACACACTTTTTTTTTTTTTTTTGGAAATGAGTCTCTCGCTCTCGCAGCAGGAGCCCAATCTGTAATTACTGGCTGACTTTCGCATCCTGTCTGTCTCATGCCACAGTATGGGATTTAAGAGGACAACAGGGGGATTCTGATAGGTAGATAGTAAAGAGTGGCGGAGAATGAGAGAGAATTCCTCCCTGTGACAATTATGTCGTCCTCCCACGCAGGAGCATTGGCAGACAGCTCTTGGACGAAAGGCTTTGTCTGCTCATTAGATAAGCAGGAAACCAGCAGGAGTCTCTCTCTCTCTTTTCTCTCTCTCTCTCTTGCTTAATTTCCCTCTTTCTCCTTCTCAAAGACAAATATTTATACACACACTGTATATTCTGACAGTGGTGTACACACAGGGAGACTTTCTCATTGATGCTACCAAGCTAACACATAGAAATGCTCAAACACCTATAATTGCTGAATTGGCAAGTGCGCACAAACTTACACATTTTAAAAGGAGGTATCTTTTTCACCCTTTCTGCTTCCATTTCATTCACCTACACCTTGAATAATGCTCTCACATCAGTATTCGGTGTGTAGCCTCTTCCTAAATTCTGCCGCGCAATCAAACCCCTTTTTCCTGGTGCAGCCATGATCGCTCCTGCTCGGTTCAAAGAATCTGCAGGGCCTAATCCCACCTAATTCTTGTGTGTTTGGGTACTTGAGCTGAGGTTGCGCCATTGCTTCTGCGCGGTGGCAAAATGTGATGTGTAATATGTGGTAATCCTCCGCACTGCCATCACCAAAGCAGCAAGGAAGCGGATTGCGATGAAAATCGTTGTCGATGATACCTAATCCTCTCCCCAGGTGAGCAAGTCACTATTCACAGTGTGCACCTGTTTTTACTGGAGGGGAGTGAGAGATATATTACCAATGAAGCAGTAAAGGGATTCTGTGTACAGGACAATACTTTTTAAAATCTGTTTGAACCTCTCTGTAAATCCACTTGTATCCTACTAAATGTTTGCTGGAACGTATAGCAACATCCAATATAAGCCGGTCGTTGTTCTGGGAAAATCCATGTCTTCGTTTTTTTGTAATTGGTTAATCATTTTAGTCATTTCTAAAGCAAATGAGCCAACTCAAATGTGAACATCTGCTGGGTTTTTTTGTCTTCTTTGATTTAAAACTGATCAACTTTGGGTTTTGGACTCTTGCTCATCCTGAACAAGCCATTTGAAGATGTCACCTTTGTCTTTGGAAAAATGTTTTTTTGCTATTTTCTATCATTTTATAAATCATTCGTTAACTGACAAAATACTCTGGTTAATTGATAATGACAATAACTGTTGATTGCAGCCCTACTCTGATTTAAGGACAAGTGGTGTAAAAATGGTAAAAAGGTTTATGAGCAGTATTTTAAAATTAAAATAAAGGCCCTAGTGTAGCTATCACTATTCATGTTTTTCTGATATAACCCGTGAAACAAAAGCCTGTGTTGGTGTGTGTGTGTGTATATTCACAGTACGTGGTGGGGACAGGGCCTTACCTTGGCCGGGGTCTCCCTGGCAGTTTCTGAGTCTGACCAGCGATGTTTGAGCTGGGAGGAGCTGGGCACACACTCACAGAACGTCTGCATGGGACAAACAGACAGGGCCACCAGTGTTGGCGTTTGTTCGGGTCACATGTGCGATAAGGCATGCAAGCACATGCGCACAAACACACACACACGCATGCATGCACAAGTATGTAAAGACACACAAAAGGTTGTGGATCTTTTTATCTGAGATAACTGAAAAGATCAAAGTAATGCTCTCAGCACATTCTTGAAGCCAAACCCTCAAATATAACATAAAATCACTGTTGAGAGATAAATGGTGCTGGCGCTGATAAACTACAACCACCTACACACATAGCTGCACACTGACATAGACGGATCTAAACAGGCATCTGTACATCTCAGAGGTATCACTGAATTCAATAGTTTCTGACAGGCACAATGCGTCTTCTCAATGATGGCTCTGCAAGAATTTTAGTACACAGATCCCTCCTACTCCAAATAAAAAGGAAAAGAATGAAAAAGAGCATCTCATTGAATATGAGTGGGTACAGCATGTGTGTAGAAGCATTCACATATGCAGGTGAATGTGGGTGTTTGTATACAATATCTGAACATTTCATGCTCCAGTATATGCGCCCCTTTGAGGTTGCATGTTAATTCATCTGGGAGTAGTTCAAGCTGCCGCACAGATAAAAGAGGAGTAATTATGAAAGTGGGGCATTTCTAACTGCTCCGGGAGAGCACGTCGTCCCGTGACCTTAAACACCGCCGCTCCTCCTGCGGAATTACTCAATTAGCCTGGGACAATAACACCAACGCAGACGACCACGCATGTGAGCGCACGTGCACATGCAACTACCTACTTATGAAACAGATGCAGCAAACATTAGTGATTAATGTATCAGAATGTGTTCCCCATCTGAGCGTGGTGTCACATGCCTGTATTGAAGTGACAAAGATGCTAATATGCTCTTTACTCTTTGTTATGACACTGTTTGTTTGAATACTATCAGCAGCAGTGTGGCAAAAGCACATTAAAGTTGGATTATTGAATTTTCAACCAATAGGGGGCAGAAAAAAAACACCATAACAAGCTCACTTTTGGGGAGACTGACATTTTCGCAAGCAACTGCCGACTTCCGCATCCAGCAGACATCTGCAGCATTGATTTGAACTCTTTTTTATGTCTATCTGACAAAATATAAGTTGAATAATCACTCTAACAACACTTGAGAAAAATATCTGCCCGCTAATTGCTGTCCTCACCGGCAGGTAGTAGTCAATGAAGTTTATCAGAGCCTCTTTTTTTTTGTTATTTTCATGTGGAAGCAGCTGCCTACGGGGGGCTAGTGAGAGCAGCTCAGATGCAGCCACACAGTAATTGCGTGGGCCTTAACAAAAAATACAAGTTTAAAGAGGCTTAAAAGCTATTTGGCGGTGTAGAGATGGGTAATAAATCTCTCTGAATTCTGCGAGTATGAACGACCTCTTTCGTATTGGAGTCCTTTAATTCAGTGTTAATATAAAAAAAACATTGCAGGCTTAACTATGCATGCGGTCATGCAAATATGTGCGTACGTGTGCGCGCTTGCATGCAGTTGTGTAGCAGTGGTCTGTGTGCATGTTTTGTCAGTTGTCATTGAGTGTGAATCGCTGTGTATGCAGCTCACACAGTCATTGTTATGATGGCTGACCAATAGTTCACCCTTTTGCTCTAAGCATTCTTTTCCAGTGTGTAAGACAGGAAGAGAGAGTACGGGGGGGGCGGGGGCGGGTGGGGGGGGCAGGAAAGAAGAGGTGGTGGTAGCGGTGGAGGGAGATTCGGGAGAGGTGTGCTGAATTCGAATGAGCAGCCTTAGGGTCAGCGATAGAAATCTATGTCTGTTCTGCCTAAAACATCGCAGCTGTCTGTGCTTGCAGTACACAGAGAAGCTACAGAGCTACCATTACTAAATAAACACAGACTCCACAGTGATGCGGCTAAACAAACTAACAAGCCAGCTTCACTGTCGAGTAAATTGGAATACATTTGGAATAATGTTAAAAACCCACTGAGAACAAAAGGTGTGTGCATTTTTTTTTTTAATGCTATTGCAGAAGTTCTCAGGTGCGTGTGTGCACCAGTACAGATATGGGCGCTAAACTCCCCGCTTCGTTGCAGGAGGACAAAGTGATAAGACAACATACACACTCACATAGGAACACATGCCCAGCAGAACAAAGGTTTGTGTGTTGCAGCTGCAGCCCGCTCAGATCCCTGACACAGTCTTCCCATTACACTGAGCAGCACGTATCAGAGCTTTAGTTTGTTCATCCCCCTGCCTACTAATGCTCACATTGGGGTTCTGCTGCCTGCGCACACTAACATGCATGCACGCACTCACAGTGACATGCCAATATCTGTGGGGCTTCTTGTTGGCAGTGGTCCCGGAGCGGGCATGACTGCTTGGCAGTGTTTGTCTAGTCCTAATCTGACTCCACAAGCTCCACCAGCAGAGAGGATTTACACTTAATAGAATATTTGGGCTTTTTATTGGTTGGACCTTACACGCAGAATCCTATCTGATGAGCCACGTCTTAGAAGACAGGAAAAGCTCAGACTCCTGGGTGTGACTGAATGTGTACGTGCGCTCTTTTCGAATGAGCGTACCTACGTGTTTGCATGAGTGCATGTGAGGACATAAGTCTTCAAGGATCCCAGCACTATCTAGGAACATTTGGATTGTTTGAATGTGTTGTTCTTTGAATATATTTGCTCACTTTGTTCAATACCTTTACGTGTGTGTGTGTGTGACAGGGACTTTAGCAAGGTGTGTTTAAACCTTCTGCTCACTAAGCCGATGGAGTGGAAGAGGCTTTGCATATATTCACTTGTGGGCTTACTGATCATTTAACAGGACTTGCAGACTGCTAAATGAGGGGACTGCAACTGACAGAATGATGAAAAAAGGAGTAAAAAGGGGGAGAAAGAAGCCGAATGAAAAGCGCAAGGACATTGTGTCATAGTTTTGATGGCAATTACACACTCCATGAGTGTCACATATAAGAGATTATCTTGTTAAGTCCATAGATGTTGCTGTGCCTTCTCAAAGCCAGTCAGAAAGAGAGGGGTTAACAGTGAATGAAGGAATGAAAGGCTGTGATAGAGAATAAACGTTGAGGATTTTCCCGCCTGCCACTACAAATTAAGATGCCATTCAGATAAATGATGGAACATCTTTAAATTCACAACAAGTCACTGGAGGCTTTATCGTACCCTGACATGGCATTGGGATTACTCAACATGGACGTGTTGAAGGATTACTGAATCTAAACCCATGAGGTGCTTTGTTCTCCAAAAAAGAAAAAAAAAAGTTTATTCTTAGATATAATATTCAGGTGCACCTATAACAGGAACACAGAATTCCTAAAGTTCTTGGATAACTACAAATTGACCACATGGCAGATAAAGATGTGGCTATTTGGAAGTGAGTGTTAATGTTAATGTTAAAATTGACAATTTAAATCTCTTTTTTGAGGACTCTGGTATATTATTCATGAACTAATGAACTACTATATAATGATCCAATAAATCTTGAACTAATGACGCATTCCTAATAAAAAGTCAGTACATACTTGTAAGTTGAGTTGGATGATGTGCTACTTCACTTGAGGATGCTCCAAAAAAGTGACTAAAAAGAACTTTGTGTAATCAGGAGGTGATAATTAGTTATTGGTTATGTGCTATTTAGCATGTGGAAGTTAATCTGGAGTCGTTCATTGAGGAAGTGGTTACAGATAATTAGGGTTATTAGAGTTAACGCTAATTTCAAGTAACTCGACATTATCTACAATATAGTCCTTAACTCTGAGTTATTCGAAAGCTGCTTCTTTGCTATTTATGAACTGGCAGTTAGTTGCTGATGGGTTTCTTACTTGAGGGTTTTATGAATCATACCAGAAAGTTTCTGTTTAGCACCAATTAGCCAAGATTTGGTAGAGTGGGCTACATTGCAAAAGAGCAATCCTATGATTAAGTGTGGAAATTGGATAGTTGATGAGATTTCAACACTGATATTTTAGGTTTATGCCTAAATCTCAGAGTGGTATTTAACATTTCTATCATTTATTCACAATAATTCTTTCACCTTTACCCAAAAAAGCAAAAAGAAAAAAAATAACATAAATGTCATTTTTAATTGGCATTTGAAGAAATCCTCCATTAAGCTGATTTAAGAACACATAGTTTAGGCAAAATAATATTATACCCTTCGCCCCTTCACACATACAACAAAAAAGAATTGAAAAAAAACCCAAAGACGATTGCTGTACGGACGGGACTGCTGAATAAGATTAGGTGTTTAGATTAGGTGTTTACCAGTGACTACAGTTGGGGTAAATAAGTATTTGATACATGAAGTATTTGATAATTATTTGATACACCGCTGATTTTGCAAGTTTTCCCACTTAGAAAGAATGGAGAGGTCTGTAATTTTCATCGTAGGTACACACCTCAACTGTGAGAGACAGAATCAAAAAAAAAATCCAGAAAATCACATTGTATGATTTTTAAATAATTAATTTGCATTTTATTGCATGAAATAAGTATTTGATACAATAGAAAAATCAAACTTTGGTACAGAAACCTTTGTTTACAATTACAGAGGTCAAACGTTTCCTGTAGTTCTTGACCAGGTTTACACACACTGCAGCAGGGATTTTGGCCCACTCCTCCACACAGATCTTCTCTAGATCTTTCAGGTTTCGGGGCTGTCGCTGGGCAACACGGAGTTTCAGCTCCCTCCAAAGATTTTCTTATTGGGTTCAGGTCTGGAGACTGGCTAGGCCACTCCAGGACACTTGAAATGCTTCTTACAGAGCCACTCCTTAGATTGCCCTGGCTGTGTGTTTCGGGTCATTGTCATGCTGGAAGACCCAGCCACAACCCATCTTCACTGCTCTTACTGAGGGAATGGAGGTTGTTGCCCAAAATCTCGCGATACATGGCCCCATCCATCCTCTCCTCTAATACGGTGCAGTCATCCTGTCCCCTTTGCAGAAAAGCACCCCCAAAGCATGATGTTTCCACCCCCATGCTTCACAGTTGGGATGGTGTTCTTGGGATGGTACTCATCCTTCTTCTTCCTCCAAACACGGCGAGTAGAGAGTTTATACCAAAAATTTTGGTCTCCTCTGACCACATGACCTTGTACCATGCCTCCTCTGGATCATCCAGATGGTCACTTGGCAAACTTCAGACAGGCCTGGACATGTGCTGGCTTGAGCAGGGGGACCTTGCGCAGCTGCAGGATTTTAATCCATGACGGCGTAGTGTGTTACTAATGGTAACCTTTGAGACTGTGGTCCCAGCTCTCTTCAGGTCATTGACCAGGTCCTCCCAGTGTCCTCCTCGGGCTGTATCCCTCACCTTTCTCATGATCCATCACCTTTCTCATGATCACTTGATACCACAAGGTGAGATCCACGAGGCGAGATCTTGCATGGAGCCCCAGTCCGAGGGAGACTGACAGTCATCTTGAGTTTCTTCCATTTTCTAATAATTGCGCCAACAGTTGTTGCCTTCTCACCAAGCTGCTTGCCTATTGTCCTGTAGCCCATCCCAGCCTTGTGCATGTCTATAATTTTGTCCCTGGTGTCCTTAGACAGCTCTTTGTTCTTGCCCATGGTGCCCAGGTTGGAGTTTGATTGACTGAGTGTGTGGACAGGTGTCTTTTATACAGGTAACCAGTTCAAACAGGTGCAGTTAATACAGGTAACAAGTGGAGGATAGGAGGGCTTCTTAAAGATGAACTAACAGGTCTGTGAGAGCCAGAATTCTTGCTGGTTGGTAGGTGATCAAATACGTTATTTCATGCAATAAAATACAAATTAATTATTTAAAAATCATACAATGTGATTTTCTGGATTTTTTTTAGATTCTGTCTCTCACAGTTGAAGTGTACCTACGATGAAAATTACAGACCTCTCCATTCTTTGTAAGTGGGAAAACTTGCAAAATTGGCGGTGTATCAAATACTTATTTTCCCCACTGTATATTCTGTTCTGCAGACCACAGACATTTGGGTCTGGATATTTTAGAGGACGCTGCCATTGTGGATGTGTTGGTCAGCACAGTGGCTTTTATAGACTTCAAAGAGACGATTCCCTGTGCAGCTGATGGCTGATGACAGCACTGGACCTGTTTTTTTGAATTACTTGGCCACTGACACATTGATAATGGTTATAAAGGGTACCACGCTGCTTCGATTTGGTAACAATACGAAGTGCATTAGGTAGTGTGACAAATGCTACTATGGCAGATCCATCACTGTACTATTCTTAATGCCATCTTTGTTATTTATACTAATGGTTCGGTTTCTTTTTGGCTAAACAGAGTGAATAGGGAAGCGCTGCTGTTTTTTATGAGGCTGTTTTTGTCTGTTTCTACATTCAGAGGGTTTCTTCTTTTCTGTCAATTGGTTGCATCTGCTTGGAGATTAGCTATTTCTGAGGTGTAAACAAAATATTCTTTCAGCTTTCCTTATCAAGACTTCCCTTTGGCCAAATGAAAACAAACACATCTAAACATGTCACAATTAGAATAGTTCAATGTTGATGTTCAATATTCTAACATCCAAGAAATATACAGGAAGTGGCACTATTTGTATTATGGCCTCATCTCTATTTGCTGAATTAGATTATGGTAAATCTAAGGGATTTATTTGACTTTCATTTAGCATATATATGAATCAGAATGTCAACAGTGCAACATAAACTGTATAAATTCACAAAACACGATCAGCTGCATCAGCTAAAACAGATGCATGCAAACGCTGAGAGAAATGCTCTTCACCTTCAAAATAAGACAGCATGCCGAGAAAGCTGAGGGAAGAGAGGCCTGCGGGAGACCGGGGAGATGAGTTCAATCCTAAGAGACAAATCACCCGCTCTACCCTCCACTGCTTGTCCTTGGAGCTCACGCTGCAATCGGCTACACACAAGGAGCGAGTCTGTCACCCACTGTCCCTGAGGCGCGCGCGCACACACACTGGAATGCAAAAGCATATCACCGCAGCCGCTATTATAAAGCACACAATCACTGTGAGGTCAGAATGGCTGCTTTGTTGGCGTGAAGTGAAATGGCAAGATTGAAAGAGGGCTTTCAATTGCGTATGGGTGTTATGGCTTTTATTGTTACTTCTCTTCTCTCAGGACACAGATGATCTGAGACTGCTCTTGCTTATGCTCCCTTATCTGCTAATGCTCAGTCATTACAGCCGAAATATGACAGTGCTCCAAACACGTAGGCATTTAAAACCCTCAACCACATCACCATCTACATATTTATGATAATTGTAACGTTACTGTAATTTTCTCTAACTGCCCTTTCCCCAGCCACTGGTCCCACCATGTTGAACCATTTTTTTAGCCAGTTTTTCTAAGTACTTTTCCCAGTATTTATAGAGAGCTCAGGCTACATCAGGAACTGTTGCTGTTGGGAGCTTGTATGGCCCACTGAGACATTGAATGTGATATTAGGCTACACAAATAAACTTGACTTGTCTCGACTTGAAATTAAATTTTCATGTGCAACATGCAGGCCAAGTAGGGAGGATTTGAGTGTTGAGCACGGAAAATGTCATAAGACTCAGACAAAATCAGCCTGCTTACATACACATCCAGCAGAAATTTATTCTAATGAGGTTTTATAAATGCAAAAGCAGCACTTCTGTGAGTAAAAACATTTTTATTGCACTGCGAGGGTCCTCAGCAACGGAATGGCCACCTTGCTGATGTGGCTTCAACAGACACGGAGGCATTTTTTTTGTTAAAGGAACACACTCCTTCTTCCGCAGAATAGCAAGGAGGTAATTATGATGCCGTTCGCTTTACCTTTGTCTGGACTAATCAAAATGATTCTCATCAAGGATGCCACACATTTTAAC
This sequence comes from Scortum barcoo, assembly GCA_023238725.1. Taxonomy (NCBI): domain Eukaryota; kingdom Metazoa; phylum Chordata; class Actinopteri; order Centrarchiformes; family Terapontidae; genus Scortum; species Scortum barcoo. Next base: position 11,899,679 of record CM041545.1, read on the forward strand.
TTCACAGGCTTACTTCTCTTTCTACCTCCTTTCTACTCCACTTCAATTTCTCTTTTTTGAAATTGCAGGCCACTTACAGTCCTGATTGCAGTTGCAAGCGCAGTTAAGTGCACCAGTACAATCACGCAAGCACAAGATCCGCACATACCCAGACACACAGGGATGTTCATGTTCAGTTACACCTTTATGGGCTGCACTCACACACTCACACACACACACACACACACACACACAGACATGCCATTAAAAGACAAGATGGATCTCTGCCCCACAGCCTTGCTATTTTAATAGCAGCGTGATAAGAAGGAAGACACTTCCTCTAACAGGCAGAAATGAAGAGCCGCCTCTCTTTAATCATATATATTTGCATATATTGCAATGTGAAAACCGTACAGGCGCTCATAAATAATACATGCATGTTATGGATACTGCTGTCTACACTTCATGGTACAGCTACCAAGCAGAATGACTTATCGTTGTAGCTGAAGTAGCACATCAGGGTGGCCTTACCTGTGTGTGTGCGTCTATCTGTCTGTCTCTTTGTGTCCATCTATCTCTGTGTATGTCTATGTCTGTGACTGTGCTCGTACGCAGGGGATACGTTACCATCTTGACAGTTTGACCTTGGTAAAGAGATCAGATTTAGATGCTGATGGTGCAAGACAAATGTGGTGTTTGCTCCTTTACTCACACCGTTTGTGAATATGTGTACGCGTGAGGATGTGTGCCTGCATGCGCTGCGCTTCATTTATGTGAAAAATTGCACATATTTGAATTACTGCGTGTGTGCACGTGTGTGGCACTGCGTGACTAAAGGATGTGTTGGTTGAGTGCTATCGGGTGGTAAGTGCTGCATGTTCACTCTCCCCTCGGGGGGAGGTCGTGCTACAGCGGTGGATATTGGTCTTCTAAGGTCACGGGTTTTGATATGAACTCAACTTTTCTATCATATACCCAAGTTGTGCTATCACAAACAAACAAAACAGTTCCTCTGACCTATCAAGTGCAATATCTCACCTCTCGGAGCATGAAATAGAAAATGAAGATGAAGAAATAAAAGGACAAATATGTACACACTGCCTGCACAGGCTATAAACCTGTTCATTAAGGTCAATGGGAGGCCATTTTCTTCCTATCATTAAAAGTGAATGTGACAGCATTGTTTTTTACTGGAGTCTACCCAGCATGCCAACAGTGTAGTGCTACTTCTGGTAGTGGCACTTCTTGTAAATACAAAAGCAATTTTCTCAAAAGGGCCTTCACTATAATGCTACATTTCTGTGCAAAACAACCCTTCAGAAGCAATGGTCAATGAGTGCAGTACATACTGTAAAATGGGGGGTATGTGCGCATCCTGAAGGGGCCTCTTGATGCAGAGTGTAGGGGTTTGATCACTGCCTTTTTCAAGAGGTGGAATCGGCGACTAGGAAGTGTTTATGAAATTGTGTAACTTGTTGAAAATGTGATTTCTGTGTCAGTGTGAGAAAATATTCAGTTTTGAAATTGCAAAAAAAAAAAAGCAGACAGACAACTCTTTCCTGCTTCCAGATAATATGTTTACATAGCATAGTAATTCTCTAGCAATCAGTCAAAATGAATAAAAAATAAAGTAGAAAAGACACAGGCACTACCACCACCAGTGCAATAAGTAAGTAAATAAAAGAAAGCTACAGCCACCTCTGCACTGGTATCCATTTTATTAGGAAAGCAAATATAAAGCTACCTTAGTGGAAACTAGAGTGTGAAATTAAGTACCGGCAGATACACATACTTGATGTCTGGTGCACATTGTATTTCACAGTCTTTTCTTTTCCATTCTTTTCAGGTCACAAAAACTGACAATAAAATAATAATAATCTGGTCCTGAAATCTAAAGAAACTTAAGTGAGCTTTTCACAAACTAAATGGAAATGAAGGCGCATCCAATTAATGCGACATTGTAATTTAATATATTTACGTTATCCAGAAGTCATGCACGAAATACTTCCAGCAGCAACGTTTCCACGGAACAGGAGTTCAATCAGATTGTAACCTTGCACAGAGCACCCTACTCCAATGTCACCGCCGTCTTTGCCTGCGTAAGAAGAGACCTGCTACAGCTTTATCTGGCAAAATGCAAGGGAAGTGTAGGCGAGAGATGTAAAATGTGGGCACACTTTACTCTGAGACGCTAAGATCCAAAGTCAACAGTCTGAATCCTCGGGACTCAGGAGCTGGCAAATATGAGAGCAGAAGCAGTGGCTTGCTCTCTGGCTGTTTATAAAAGGAACTGCCACAACTGTCATTTTTCCCCATGAATGCAGTAAAGCAATGTCAAAAGAAATGTAATCCAAATGAACACTCTGAAGAATGCAAGGACTAAATCAAAGTGGAGTGACTGCATAAATAGACCAGTTGAGTGTGGTTAGCTGGTGCTGAACATCAGTCATGCTCTGGAAGTAACAGACAAGCTATTCACTATGTTTACCCAACTGGAACCATATAATAACTCCAACTGACTTCATTGACAGGTTTTTCACACCAGTTGGTGACGGTGCTGCGGTGCAAAAGTTATGGAGTGAAAATAAGCATGTATTTTCTAATTGCTCCACATTAAAACAACAGCTTCCGACGTGCAGCCGAGCGGAACTAGTCTTAATGTGAGCTCATATGGAGTTTACACAATAATAGATTTAAGAGCTGAGTAAAGTTACAAATGAAAAATCAATGCGCCAACAAACTTTTTGCAGCCAAAAAAAAAAAAAAAAAGCATTAGTTTCATTTTGACAAATCAACACATATTCCGAAAATATGTGGAAATCCCTCCAATAAGCCAATCTTACAGGACTCGCAAAGTAACAGTAAGTGACGGCGGTAAACATGTTTATACGCTTGGCCCATTCTTGAAATGTGGAAACTTTAAAAGGAATACACACAAGAACTTAATTAATGCAGTCCTCTGCTGACTATTCCTCTGGAGTTACAAGATTAAACCACTTCATTAGTGTCTCGAGAGACAACAGACGAGAGATGAGAAAGGCAGAGCTCGGGGAGAGAGGAATGGTGAGACAGAGAGAGACTAAGAGCCTTCTTTGTTAGTATTAGAAAGAGACACTTTCAAGGCAGTAATTATGACGCGGAAAGAATGTAATTATTTTCCCAGAATGCCTGAGGGCTCCGAGTGTCTCCTAATAGTGATGGGTGACAATCTAATAGACCATAGATGTAAGAAGTGCATGGGGCTTAATTGATGTTTAAACGTAAGTAGCTTGTCTGCACACATCCCGGCTCTTTCCTGAACGTGTCAATTGGGCCTCCACCCTGTGATCCTGCCTGGCATGATGTGACAAATTTGATCAGAGAAGAGCAGTGTCACCGCACATCTCACACAATCTGACAGCTTGCAGTAATAGGCCCGAGGTGGCGTGAGTGTTTTAAAAACTGGTTAAGCTGTCACGTTTCGCACTTCCCCAGGGATCCTGACACTGGTTCATACCAAATCCGGAGTCGGAAGGAGAGAGTCGATCAAGGATGACACAACAATCGAAAAGGTGCGATATACAATGAAAATGAACTGGTTGTGAGGAAGAAAACACAAGATGGGAATTGTTTTTCCTGATCTTATGTGGGTGAACGACTCTTTCAAAATAATTAACAATGATTCAGAAATCTGATTTTGCCGTTTTTGCTTTACAGGATGGTAAACAGCATAGAGAGGTATCTCACTCCAAATGACTTTTCTCACATGGGCCAAAGTGGCAGAATAAATGATCCACTATAATGGATAAACCACTTTGCACCTTGTTGCTGCTTTTCCCAGGGTACTAATGTGAACACGGCTTTATGGGAAATGAAGCATTCTCTGTATAACTCCTGCGGGAGAGCTGCAGTGATGAGTTAAAACGTCTGGACTCCTAATGGAGGGCTCGGTCTCGAGAACAAACCACAAAAGTTTTTTTTCCTTCCCCAGCCTCTGTCAGCTCACATTTGCGCACTCTCCTCTCACAGTCATTTCCTTTCCTCGCTACTCAGCCAAAAATTCGATTCAAGAAGCTTAGTATTCTGATTGAAATCATAAATCCATTTTATTCATTTCCAGATTTTCATTTTGTAAGATCTATTATTGAAAAAAAAAGCAGGGCCATTGAAAACTCAATGTGCACAGTATGTGGTGACATTTAGAGCGAGTCACTGCAGCAAAGTGATGCAGCTGGTAGCACTGGAGCATCACCAAGAACGTGTGCTTAGCGCAGGTTGTGCGGCTGCGGCTCGTGTGATGGATGTGATAAGCAAGCTGAGTTTCGTTCTAATAAACAGTGTAAGGGGGGTCACATTCGCCGCCACCCCCTGACACTCTGATAAGCGTTTGACCCATGACCCAGCTCACAGCCAACTTCTAATTGTGACAAGGCACATATGGCAGATAATTATTCTGAATAATCTGTCTCCATGGTGATGGCTGACCCCGATGGCCACTGATGCACGATCTACATGTCCGGCTCTGTGGTTGGAGGCGGTTTTGCCTCTTTGCCCTCTTAAAGTGCTGGGGATTAGAGATGTACATTATCACTTTAATCTCCTCTTTAACCCCTTCAATCAGCCTGGCAGCCCCCACAGAGAGAGGGCCACAGCCACTCTGCTGAGCTGCATATAGTCACGGACAGACGTATGTTTTGCCGCTTGTGTATTTTATGAAAGCCTAATATAACCATAAGATTTCGTTCTCTCAGTGGTGCTGTCATATCTCAATAATCCACTTCAATCCTCATCTCCATCAGACCCCTTCGGTGTCTCTAAGTGTGTGCCCATGATATAAATACACCAAGCTACTGCTGAGCTCTTACTTACTCTGCACCCCCACCCCCCCACCCCCCTCCGACAGTCATTTTCTCCAAAATGGATAAACAAGCCTTTCACTCTTGAGATGTATAAAATAGAAAACAAAATTTACTGGTGAGGCATCCCTCCAGATCCCCCCTGAGCCTTGTGAGCATGAAATATGAAATTGCTCTGAGTCATAATTGAGTGGCAACGGCAAGATAATTTGTTTTGAGTTTAAAAAATGTTAAGATTGAAAGTGACTCAAATCAGTAACAACAGTCAGGAACCCATTACAAAATGCATTAGGCACAAATTACCACTTTAATATGGTAATAATTTAGTTAAAAAAAGGAGTAGACATTTCAACAGTGATACTCATGAATCAGATTCACATTTTTAAAAAATGTCAAGTGAAGTGAAAGTTTGAAGTGGATTATGACACAAGGGTGACCTGTGCACCTTATTTTGATAAAACAAATGATATTCACATTAGTATCAACAGAGAAGATGGGAAAATGACCATGTAGAGTATCATGGAGCAGCTGTCTTTATGTTTGGCAGGTTAGTTTACTGATTCTGGTGGGATTCTACGCCACCGCCATCTCTGTGACCCCTGACCTATCCTGCTACAGACTGACCACAGCTGTCACACACCACATACTGGAAAACCACAGCATCCAGCGAAACACACCACCGCCACCTAAAAATATAAAACACATTATCAGCATTTTCTCCGTCTGGCTGGCTGATGATAGACAGTGCGCTGACCCCGAGGTGAGCGATGTCAGCCTACCAAAACAAAGGTCAGCGGACCGGGATCCCTCCCCGCTCCTCGCTCCTCCCTCCCGCCTCTCAATCCAGAAGCTGTCATCGTCCAAGCTTCATCCGTCTCTCCCACATGTACTCCCCTTGACCACCCTGCCCCACAGTGCTAAAGACTTTCTCTCTTCATCTTCAACACATTTGCAATAAATCAATATGAGCTGAGGGGCTGTAGAAATACTGTGAGTCTGATTGATTTCTTATGTTAGCACATTATAGACGCCTGTGAGGAGCCTGCCAGATTCCATTCCTCAAGTGAGAGAGGCAGTGAGAGCGAGCACGAGGGGTTAAAGGAATTCAGAGCAGAAGAACAATTTTCAAGATATGATTACGTGACAATTATTGTTTTTGTCTAGTCACAAATTCGGTGTTAAAAAAAAACTGAGGCTAACAGAGACAGCTCAATTTTATTTACTTTTTTCTTACGTGTTTCTCCAAGCACTCCCTCTCTGAAAACACTCTGAATATCAGACTTGCTTTTTTTCCTTTATTACAGTCTCTCACACTCTCTGTAGTCCATCCACATCTCATGCAAACTTCATCTATTAGTCATTGCATCTGCAAGGAAGATTTGACTAAAGGTGGCAGACAAATGGCAGAGACAGCGCTGTCCTGACAGGCTCTGTGAGGGCTTGGAAGACACCATACTTAACTTACTATACTGGAACTGCAAGTACCTGATTATCCGACATCACAAATGTCCATTTGTCATGTCCCATAGAGAATGAAAATGAAAGTGCCTCATGTGGAAAAGACAAAAAGAACTGTTATTATTACTGTTATTTACTTGTCATATTGTCAAACTTTTCACCCCTTAAATGTCTGGAAGACAACTGGGTAATACTGCTTATTCATAGTCCACAGTATATTGAAATGTGATGACCCAATTAGGATATTGCAGGCCATTGTTCCATTGCTTCTGAACAACATGCGTAAGCCAAGATTTAATTTAAAGTTTTCATTTCTAGACCTCTCCAATATCTGATACCTCAGTGTTTTGAACAACTTTGTCCAAAATGAGTACATTTAAGTGAACAGGAAATACTGGAAGTGGACGGGCTGTACATTGGTTTTGATACGTGATAGAGACGCTACACTCGACCTTGCCTTTATTTTCATCCCTTTTAGAGGCAAGTTAGACAGAATGTTTGAGATTATCGACAGCGAGACACAAACCGGAGCATAAAGCTGGACAGGCTAGCTTCCTTTATTGGCCAATTTCTCCAAAGATCAGAAAGATTTAAGCTGCCTTTTTGGTACATTTGTAATTTATTGGATTTCACTGTACTGCACAGATGCAATTGCAGCTCTTGACTTTCCCACAGATAGTAAGCCAAGTGACTGAACACTGCAGTGTTTGGCGTATATGCTGGCCAAGCCCTCAGATACACAGATACAATAACAGGAACATCAGTAATCAAATACAACAACAGAACTAAGGATTTGACAAATTTTGATGAGTTTCAACAAAGTCAGTCTCAACAAAAACATGACCATCAAAAGGGTGTATTGCATTGGATGGAATAGTATTGTAGAGGTGGTCATTATGCCTTCTGCCTGCATCAACTTAAAGAGGACTCGGACAAAACCGTCAACCGCCGAATTGATTACACTTACATTTAACATTTATTATACACACAGTGGCTCTTCCGCTCTCGATATCAAATGTCCTTTGCAGTATGGCCAAATACCATAAACTCTAATGATCTTCCAATCAGTCTCAAATGAACATTATGCTCACAGCTAATTAGCAAATGTTAGAACTCTAACACGCTCAGGTTAGATGGTGAATATACTAAACCTTACACCCACTAAATATCAGCATGTTAGCGTTATCACTGTGAGCGTGTCAGCGCACTAATGCAAGCATTTAGTTGATCAATGCCGTGCCAAAGCCTCATAGTGCCACAGAAATGGCTGTGGATTCTACAGTAAGTCTTGCTATTATCATCACATAATGTTATATTATAAACAGTGTTATGGCGATTAGAGAAGGACTAAGTTTTACTATGAGTTAAAGGGATAAAAAAAATCCATTAAGTTAAATATATGTTTGCTTGTATATTTTCACCCCCCATTTACCTCCATATGTTTTGCACAATTGACATTAAAATCCATACCATAGTTTAAACGCGTAGCTTTTTACTGGGGTTTTCTTTTTCTTTTTGCTTTTTCTGTAATGAACTACATTTACTGGAGAGTATGTGCATGTGTCTGGGTCTGTGCGACTGCAAGCATAGAGGTGTCTGTACGCCTGAGTGTTTGTTTCTCAGAGGAATATGTCCTGTTCTCCATGCTGCCAAGTTCCACAACATCAGCAGAAACTACTGGTCTGCCGCATTCTACATCTCCATATCCAATCTCATTCAGACTTAGGTATTGCCGAGAGGTGCAGAATTTCACCAGAGGTAACAAGACAAACCAAAATATAGTAAATATGAGTTTGTCGACTGTAGGCATAGCAGGGGGTCAGAAACTGCCCTGAAATAGGATGCAAGTCGAAACGTGCAGAAAAAATAATGTTTTCCTTTCCCGCTAATGAAAAACAGAAGCCAGATGGTGTATGACAGAAGTGTTTTGAAATATCTGATTCTTTTTCTTTTTTCCAGGGGTGTCACATCAAATATGTTATGTGTTTGTCTGTCATGTCTTGTTTCCTGTTCTGGCTTGTCTCATTTTATTTTGAAATTCTAACTCTCCTCTCGTTTCAGGTCCCTTGACTTCCTGCCCTTGCGTGTTTCCCGCCGTTGTGATTGTCTGCCCCGCCCTGATTGTTTCCACCTGTTCCCAATTACCTTGTGTATATATAGTCCACGTCTTCCCCTGTCTTGTTGCCAGATCGTTGTCTACTGCTTGCCATGTCCTGACAAGCAGTAGACACTGAGCCGGTCGCTCCGGCCGTGCATTGATTACAGTTCCCTTAATGACATTACCATCAAGAACCGTTACCCTTTGCCACTCATTTCCTCTGCCTTTGAGCTCCTCCAGCAGGCTAGGACCTTCACTAAACTGGACCTGCGGAACGCATATCATCTGGTGCGGATTCAGGAGGGAGATGAGTGGAAGACGGGCTTCAACACTCCTCATGGTCACTATGACTGCCGTGTTTCAGTCATTCATTAATGAAGTGCTACGGGAATACTTAAATGACTTTGTCTTTGTTTACCTGGACGATATCCTCATTTTCTCTCCCGATCCTGTCACCCACCAACGTCATGTCCGTCAGGTCCGGTCTCGCCTGCTGGAGTATGAGCTGTACGTTAAGGTGGAAAAATGTGAGTTTCATGCCTCCTCAGTCTCATTCTTGGGTTATATCATGTCGGACAATCACATCAAGATGGACCCAGAAAAGGTTAGTGTGGTTACCAACTGCCCACCACTCACTACGTACAAAAAGGTCCAACAGTTCCTAGGGTTTGCAAACTTTTACAGAAATTTCATAAAAAACTTCAGTGTCCCGCAAGCTGACACCGGCAGAAAGGAACTACGATGTGGGTAACAGGGAACTACTTGCCATCAAGGTCGCTCAGGAGGAGTGGCGCCATTGGTTGGAGGGGGCAGAACAACCATTCAAGACTAAATTCACGTCAAGCAAGCAAGTGGGCAATTTTCTTTAGTAGGTTCCGGTTCACACTCTCTCACAGGCTGGGCTCACAAAACGCTAAGCCTGACGCATTGTCCCGCCTGTACAAGCCGGAACCAACTGCCAAGGAGCCTGAAGCCATCCTACCACCTGACCGTGTGGTAGGGATGGTAACTTGGTAGATAGAAAAGGATCTGCACCGAGCTAGCCGTGGAGAGTCAGCTCCTGAGGGTTGTCCTTGCAACCAGTTGTTTGTACCGGAAGCGTTGTGCTCACAGGTGATCCACTGGGCTCATACCTCACTGCTCACATGCCATCCTGGTGTTAAGTGTACTATATATGTCATTCAGCAGCGGTTTTGGTGGCCTTTGGTGGCGAAGGATGTGGCGGAATATGTCTCAGCATGCTCTGTCTGTGCCAGGGGTTAAGAGCCAGGGCAGGCAGGCCCGGATAGGGCTCCTCCAGCCACTACCAGTGCCTATTGTCCTTGGTCACACATCTCGTTGGACTTCATCTTGGGTCTGCCTCCGTCAAAAGGTAACACGACGGTGGTCGACCAATTTTTCTACAATGACTCATTGCTCAAGCTACCCTCTGCTAAGGAAACTGCTCAGGTCATGATCAATCACATTTTTCGCATTCATGTGTTACCCACAGACATGAATGAATCAAGAACTGGACACATGTCTGAGGTGTCTGGTGGCTCAAAATCAGACTACTGGAGTGGAGTGAGTACCTGATGTGGATTGAGTATGCGCATAACACACTCCCCACAGCGGCCACTGGACTCTCCCCTTTCTACATCGTCTACGGGTACCATCCGCCACTCTTCCCGGCCAACGAAAAAGAGGTCACCGTCCCATCTGCTCACGCCATGGCCAGGCGATGCAGAAAGGTTTGGACCGCGGCGGGCACTCCTAAGGGGACAGGCCCGCATGAAGACCGCTGCTGATCGTCACCGCAGACCAGCTCCATCTTACGCTCCATGACAGAGTATGGCTCTCCACTAAGGACCTCCCACTCCATGTGCACACCCGTAAGCTGGCTCCCAGGTTTGTGGGTCCCTTCCCAGTCTCCAAGGTTATTAACCCTGTGGGTGGGGGGGCTACTGTTATGTCACGTCAAATATGATAAGTGTTTGTCTGTCAGGTCTTGTTTCCTGTTCTGGCTTGTCTCATTTTATTTTGAAATTCTAACTCTCCTGTCCTGTCAAGTATCTTCAAGCCTGCTCGACTGATGAAGCTGTTTGTAAGATCTAGCTTTTATTAAAACTGGTAAAACTCTGCCTGGTATCTTGTTGTCCTGCATTTGGGTCTCCTGCCTGAGCTAATCGTTATAAGGGGTGCAAGAACAACAAAATGTTGCTTCCTGAAGATATAGTAAATCCAGCTATGTGAGCAGGGGAGGGGATTTTTCTCCAACATCAATCCATCTCCAACATTTTTTGATTGATTTAACATTTGAATAATTTAAAGAGATGGTTTTGGAATAACAACAAGCCATGGGAGTGAGCCCTACAATTCCTCATTTATTCAAATGTGCCACTTTCCCTCAGCACATCTGAATAATGGCACACAGTCTGCCAGATTGAATTTTTGATGATGAATAAATAATGGATGTTGGTGGATAAGTCTGTTAATATATTAGCCATGAGTTTGTCATAACTGTTTAATAGGATAGCTGCAATAAATACATCTCGGCATCTCTTTGTGACTCCCTCTGTCTCTCTTGTTCCTAATATTTTTCATGCATCATTTCATTGTTTTTTATCTCGCTCCTAAAACTATCCACACTCTAATGCCTTTCCCATCCTCCTATCAGCTCCCGTCATTAAGGCTTTGCTCTCACTCTGCTCATGACAGATATAAAAACATCTCAAATGTTGGTTTCCATTGAGTGAACAGGTTGGATCTGTCAGTGGGAACCGTTTTTTTTTTCGCTGCGCACAAATGATGCCGCAGATATGCTCACCTCAAGAAGTGGCTCATGGCCAGCATTGTCTTTGTGACATACATTTTGTTAAATAATGGTATTATACTTGTTTTTGGTGCAGGATCTCATCAATTCACATTTCATTTTTGGCTTGTTAAAAGCAAACCACCTGTCTAAACTTATATATGTATATGTGTGTGTGTGTGTGTGTGTGTGTAAAATGATGCAGCATTAAGGTTCTTCTAATGTGTTCAGCCAACATGGCATTGGATAACGAGGCAATCTTTCAATTTTTTCATCCAACTCACAGATCAAGAATACTTCTTAATAGGGACAACAAGGATTTCTCGGCCTTCATCCTTCTAGTCAATTAATGTTGCTATTAACCTTGAGACACCTGATGGCGCCTGGCCCATAATGATGCTATTATGTTGTCAACGTTAGCTTAAGCAAGTCATTAGCAGGTAAATATATGAAGTCAGTTTGCTGAGAAAATGACTCCATTTGGCTCAGAGGAGAACCAATAATGTGATTTTGGAGAGACTACCAAGTATGAGAGAGTTAGGGAGCAACGCAGCTCAATCACAGACGCTTTGGCAGTTTAACGCCAAGATAAAAAGGCCCCCGGTATGCTAGCAGCGGAAGAGCTGCCACACTCTAACATCACTATTTTAACAATCAGCTCTGGTTGGTCTCCAGACATTTACTTTTCGCTGGATTGTGTGTTTTTACTGGTTCATGCTGAGCTGAAACTGCATTCTCACCCTCCTCCCTCATGTCCCATAATACTTCTATGCTCCAGATCTCATGGCCAGAGCGGATTGATTGCTTGATTAAACTTCACAATTTATCATAAATTATTCACTGGATTTTCAGAGTCTACTTAATTCCCTTATTATTTACTGTTCAGTCTGCATTCTTCGTCAGACGCGTAGGCCATCACAAAAGGGGGCCGTGCTCATGTGCGTATGTGATTTGTTGTGCTCGTGCACGCACGAGCATTTGCGAGCATTGATTAATGATGAGCCCAGGGTGGGGAATTAAAAAAAAAAAAAAGAAAAGAGAGAGCGAGTCCATTGTGCTGTGGGAAGTATGTCCCCTTAAAAACTCGCTTCTAATCTTACATCTCTGTTTGATCAAGACTCGAGCCGCACATGAACGGAGCTCTTTAACTCTTAGATGGAAATTGCCAGGAGGAAATTGGACACTTCTCACTGCAAATGTGGAGATAGAGCTTCAATCTGTCAGTGGAATGGGTCTGGCTAGTTGTCCATCAAGATGACTGAACTCTGTAGTGCACACACACACTGTGTCTCTCTCATCCCTCACTCCACCACTCTACCTCATTTCCAGCCCACTCTTTTCCCCTCCATCTGCACACCTCTCATCTCTCTCACACAGGTGATTTCCAATGCATTTTTAATGAGGATTTAGCAGGGAAATGAATGATGAATTACAGCGTGGCAATATTACAGTCTTCCAGAGTGAAATAGAGGGGGGGAATATACAGATTTATCTTCTCTTTAGTGTGTTTTTGTTTTGCATTCATGCCGATTTCTTTCTGAACAGATGTGGAACACAGACACACATGCGCGCACACACAAACATGCACGATGGGCTGAATCCTGCAGATGGAAATCTAATGCCTAAGCCTGCCTAGTCTCCCTCATTCTCCCTCTCACACTTTTAGCTCTTCTGCTGTGAAACCCTGCCCATCAGGTCAGCTTGCTGACACATCTATCAATACATGCTCTAGGAGGTAAAGTATAACCTTGTCCTGCGGTACCTTCCTAATGTTTCCTTCTCTGCTTTAACTTTCTTCACATGCACACAAAGGCACAAAGACACAGGCAGGAACACTGTGTCTACGTGCATCATGCTCACCCACGCACATAAACCATCATGTAAGAGCGCAATGTGCGTGCACAGTCGCACACACTCTCACACGCAGGAGGGCTCCGAAGTATACGCAGCGCACAAAATCAACACAATTACCAAGAATCACAAATCAATTCTGTACAATTACTTTCTATTGCAGTTGTTGTTTTGGATGTGGGGGAGCCCTTGGTGATGCTTTGGGGCTTCTGTGATGAGCCTTGTAACCGATCCAGGAGTCGACTGTGGAAAAAGACTCTCTCCTACTACAGCAATTTGTGGCGTGTCTGATAACAATTCTTCCTTGGAGTTATGTGGGATTCTGAGCAGCTGGAAAGCATCTGCGTCATCCCTCGAAGGTACACGTGCCTCCAGCTAGCCTGCTGCCGGCTCAACACTGATCTGGGACCTACTGTGATTCATACTTTCCAACCCTCCTGTGTCCTTTTCTACTCTACTCTGGCTTACTCTTTTGTTACCCTGCTCTATCTCGTATTTTCATTCTTCTGCCTTTATCGACTCCTCTTTTCATTCTCATTCCCGTCCTTCCTTCCCTCGCACTGTTTTGCTCTCAAGGCCTCCTGGCCACCTTGCAGCACCAGAAACCTGATATTGAAATGTCCCGTCCCGTTCGTGTCAGCAGAAGATATAGAAAGGGAGAAAATGAGGAAAAGACACAGGGGAGCGTGAGGGTCAGATAACAAAGGTGGATAGAGGATGAGCAAGGCCGAAAGCACATGGGACAGCTGCTGTCACTTAAAGCTCTCACACTGGTAAAGCCCCCAGTTTTTGCAGAGTGCACTGTACATGCACGTTACACAAAATGGCTCCATCTGTCTGTGGCAGAAAATCTAAACAAAATAACATGCTGCTCCATTAAGGCTCTAAATCACTCTCTATGTAAAAGCACTCTTCACTTACGTAACGACTTGACAGTAATGGCTCGTTACCGCTTTGATCCACCAACACGCACACTCCTCTCACACATTCATACCTTCATTCTAACAATAGGCCCACACTCCTATGAGCCACTTAGGTTTTGATCCGACAATTCAACAATACTAAAGCAACGGGCCTCAGCTATACAAAGCTTATCTGGTGTATAGATGTGTGGTAAGCTAAAAAGCAGATGTTGTAATGATAAGACAAACAAAACAAAAAAGGATCAAAAGAAGAAAGGCAATTAGAAAGGTACTTGTGTGTGGGGAGAACATGCCCACTGGAAGATGAAGAAGGCAAGGAAACATTAGGGCACTGAAATTCATTACAGTGCATGCCAATATAAAGGCGGTGCTGTTACAGAGAGCAGTACTTAAGTGAAATCAATGACACTGAGGGATTGTTTTTTTCTTGATAAATTGAATAAATCTCGCTCCAACCCCACCCCCATACTCTTGTTTAAAAGTTGGAGTTGGACCAATAGAGGTATGTGTCCGTGCAAATGCATCGAACTGTGTTTCTAAATACTGTACCGACTGATAAACACATACAGTAACGAACACAAAACTGACACGGCCTAATTTCATCAATCTCCCTTCGAAGCTTGTTGACACTTTCAACAGTGATCTATGTATAGCAAGGATGCACAACTAAACCATAGGAAATGTGTACACAAACACACACAAGGACGCAAATACTAAAAAAAGCTCCTGTCAAACAGTCACATTACAAGTGTTAAAAACATCTCACACTACGGGTCTACTTGGGAGAGTTTACAGATGAAGGCGCCCACACATAAACTAACCATGAGAGACACAACAGGGATCTGACAAATGGATGAAGCACTTTTTTTATGGGGGGTGGGAGGGGGGCTTGAAAACTTTTGCTGGCGGGTGTTTCCTCGATGCCACCCAGACACGGCGCGGCGCAGGGGAGACAGAAGCCGAGGTTGTTAAGAGTTGCACTGCTGCCATAGCAGGACCCCCCACAGGGAAATCACAGGCTCAGCGAACCAGGGAAGTCTCTCTGCTTTGCTCTGCTCCAGTCCACACTGCCGCCGATACCTCCAGCCAGCTCAGCAGGTTCATTAGCTTGACAAGGATACCCATAAAACACAGCCGGCCCACCTCTCACACACGCTACAGTCATCACATCATAACTTTCCATACAGTTATAATGCCACTCAAAAGTCAGTTTTACACATTAGGGTTACCTAGCAATAAGAAACAAGCCTTACACACTAAATATTAAGTATTATGGTACAAGTCTAGGAAACATATACTCAGCGAGCTTAAAGGTTGCAATTTTTCAATCACAACAGCTGTTATATTATTTAGAGGAGTCTTAAGAGGCTGTTGCAAGTGGAAGTTTGAGTTGGGAGCTGCTGATTTCATCAACTATAATAACAATTGCAAATTTACACAGTCGTGGTTAATCATTAGTTCATGTAGGTCATCCTAAGAGAGCAGCGTTTTTGATGTTAATAAAAATTTAAGAGTTTGAGCAGGTTTTCATTAGTATCATAACTATGCAGCTCTTCCCAATAAATATTTGAATACTATTAAGCAAGTTTACTAATAATATAATATCTTAATGAATTAGGGCAAGAAACTGGGTAGGTTTACTTATAAACAACCATAGGATGCCCTCAACAACAAACAAATCGGTTTGGTTTAACAAATTGCAATTAGATGTTTTCCACAAATTGTTCAGCCCTGATTACAAGATATGCAGAAAGATGTGTAGCTGCAGAATGGCCGAGCCCTGCAGGTACTGTCTGATGTGCCACAGTTACCACATGCGGGGGCGTGATGCACTAAAGTGAATTAGTGCAGATTGATAGATCCTGGCAGAGGTGTTTGTGTGTGTGTGTGTGTGTGACATGGCTGCCATGCGAGCCTGATATAATTTTCGGAGTTGGGTCGCTGCTGAGTGTGTTTTTGATAGATGTAAGCCTACAGTGTGTGCGCTGTCAAGCCAAACCTTCATCCTTTTTACAGCTTTGTGTCTGATCTGTCGGAGAGACATAAACATCCTAACTTTCGTCAGATGATTTGCTAACGTATTGGCGTGATTTTGTGACTTTGATCTGTTTGTGTTGGTCCATGATTCTAAAGTTAAGCTTAGACCATAAAAATCAGATTTTCCCTTCAAAATAGATACTTCTTGGCTGCAATTTGTGTGTGTGTGCATTTCAGTGTGTGAGCTGACATAGCTGTATTCTATGGCATTATATACAAAGAGTCCTTTCAGTGCTTTGGAAAGTTTGGAGTTCTCAGAGTGTTATTGATTACCTTCAGCCCGAGTGGGCAACTCCACTTGGCCGCACTGACTTCGCAGCCATGCTTTGTGCATGTGTGTGTACGTATGTATGCTTGGGCCAAAGACACACACATGAATACCATGCAGATGTGTGTGTTCATTTAAGATATCCAATTGAAACAAAAGACAAGTTGCTCAAATTGAACAATGATGCCATGGAAATGGAACTAGCAAAGAGCCGTATAAGACTTCTTGCAAAGATTGAAAAAAAAAAAAAAATCAATATTGATGTTTGTACAGCACAATATTACACCCCCTGTTGTTTGTGATTCTTGTGTGGAACTGTGTTTCATTCCTTAGAAATCTCCGGGAGAAGAAGCAAAATGTAACTAGCCCTTTTACTTTATTCTAGAACTTAAACACATCTTTACACGCTTCAGTTTATTTTCCCGTTCACAACTTTGGCGATAATGGCACGCAGCAGCCTTGACTCATCTCAGCTTGCTTTCGTTTTCATCACAAACACTTTGTGCGGACGTTGCAGAGTTACTTTTATTTTCACATCTGCAAGTTAAAAGCACATTTGACCAGGTAGCCTCAGTGTCTGCTACCTATTATCCAGCGAATTATAGATTTCAAGGCTGGATTGAAGTTGCTATTGAGACTCCGTTTCACTCTAACTGGCCTCCATCTGTTGCAAAAAGGCCACGGGTGACAGCGCACCTACAGCGACAAATCAAATATGCAGAGTTACCAGACAAACACGGGCCATGTTTTGTGATATCAAAACAAACAAGAGACCACAGATCTCTATTACCCGAGCCCTCCCCACTGGGCCTGAAACGACTGTGTCAATAGCACAAGGCTGGAGATAAAGGTTTGGTGTTACTTGCTCAAGATTACAGAGAGAGACAGGGTGACACACGGGGGAGTATTTATGTGTGTCTGTACATGATAACAAAATAACAAGTGCAGGAGAAGGAGACAGATAGATGTAGGGAGGAGAGGGACAGATTGCAACATTAGCCATCCCCATTTCCCACAACCTCTCATCTCATCCAACAACAACACGCCCTCCCCCGCCACAACCACCACCACCCACCACCCTCCCTTCCCATGCTGTCTGATCTGGAGCGAGCACTGGGGTTATGGGACATATTTCGTCTTTTCATCCTCCAGGCTTACCACTCAGCACATCAGAGCATCATTTAGTCATTCAGATTTTTTTTTTTTCCGCTTCAAGAACACAGAAATGAAAAAGATTCAGAATCAATCAGATCATTTTCCTCACACTGATTCTTTTTCTTTTTTCTTTCTTTGTTTTTTTTTTTTTTTTGGCCCCCAGACAGTTTACTGACCTCTGACGGAGACGAGAGAATCACAGCACAATCATCAAATTAAAACCGAGGGCAGAGATATTTGCTATTCGCATGACCTTTAAGTGGATATAAAAGAGGCAAAGCAGCTTGTAGGCAGCGGGCTAAATTGTTGGCCGTATCCTCTTAGCCGACAGACAGCTCCACCTCGAAAGGTTACATGGAAATCAGCCAACTGAGAAAGATGAAAAATTAACTACAGTCTGGAGTTAATCGATACTAATGTGCCCATACCTTACGGAGGGCTCGAGCAGGGGCCCGGCTGAGAGAGTGTCACCGTGTGAATGACTCAGACTGAGCCATGACATCCACAGAGGCGCAGGACAGGAGGCCACATATCGTCTGACACTTGTCAAGCTTTGTATATTGCAAGAAATGTGCCACGAGCATGTTTCCCTCTGACTCCTTCTGAGCAACCCACATACTTAATTTTTTGAGTAAGCTGTTTTGCTGTGGGGAAAGTCGTGTGTGGGGAGAAAAAAAACTCTTTTAAAGGGTACGGCCTATCAGATGATTTATAATCAGCTATTTTTTTCATTAAGGTCAATTCATTTGGACATTTCAGCAAACTAAGGCAGCTCAGTTGTTAAAAGATGCAAAGTTGTGGTACCAAAAATCTACTGTTCCTGTCACTCTTTCACTTCTGTGTCACAACATTTTGCAGTGCCTGCAAGGAAGTCTGCACATCAGCACCTTTATATTATTTTTTTCAATGCTGCCATCACCATAATAAGCAAATCCACCCTCACAAGGTAAGAGGATAAGAGAGGGAAATCATTCCGTGTGTTTCCAAAAGGCGCCGAGCTCTTCCCGGCGCCCCGAAATCCGATTCCCTGTTCCAGGGGAGCCCTCCTTCCTTCATGGGCTGTCAATACAGCCCTCCTCTGACCTTGTGAAAACACATTGACTATTCCCCAAAGTGAGCTTGTCTGGCTGCACACACAACACTCCTGCCTCAATCCATCCGAGCAGGGAGAGGTGGGGTGGGGGGGTTGGGGGGGACCTAAAGAGAGCTCAGGGGTGTTAATAGCCATCGGATGGTGCCCAAAGTGCGCTCACGTTTCAGCACCCCTGGTAAACACACACACACACACACACACACACACAGGGACGATTTTCCAGACATCCAATTCAAGTAAACAGACCAGGCTTGCACGGGATGGCAAATCTGAGAGTATTTATCAGAGATGCGCAAACAACTTCAAGCTGATGCGCACTGCCATTAACCTCCTGCTGTGATTTTATTTTTTCCTTCCTTCACCACCCTCCTCTTCAGTTTTTGCGTATTTGTGCCCCAAGTAGGTCTAAGTAACACACCGGAGCGTTGATGTCACGCCAAACACAAGCAATAAGCTACGGAGGGAGTGAGGAAGAGGAGGAGAGGGGGGGAAGGATGTGCGTGATCTGCGGGTGGGTCGACACGCTGTGACAGGAGCAGAGGTGCCACTGCCCGGTGGGGGGGGACGCTTCCTGTGCGGCTTTCAGCGTCTCCGCCGCGGTGCGGGGATTTCGCATCACCCAAAAAACTCGGCGCGGTCACACTGCGCCAAGCGAGCTGGATGCACCACTCCTTACGAAGCCCCGGAACAGCGCGACCGTGAGTTGCGCAAAAAGAAAAAAAAAAAACACATTAAAAAAAAAGCCCACATAGCCTACCTGGTTTTTATGCCGACTCCCATCTTCGAGTTCAGAAGAGCTGTTCATGGTTCCCCATCGGTCATTTACCATCCTACGGAGAATCTGCGCATCGGATCCGCCTGCTCCTTCCAGGCGAGAAGAGAACAAGCCTCGCTCTTTTGAAGTCCGTACCTGTGATTCAGCCTACTCCATGGAAGGATTGAAGCATTTAAGGTAAAAGGAGAAAAGAAAAGAAAGAAAGTAATAAAAAAAACACACACACACACACAGAGAGAGAGAGAAGGGAGGCACAACTATTTCTGCGGCTCAGCAACCCCACACACCGCACAAATTACGCACCGAAATCCCTCCCGAGAGTCTCCTGATTATCTGGCTGTTATTCCAATTAAAGAGAGTTTTTTAAAAAATAAGCGTGCAAAGGCTCCGGGGTTCGTAACAGGACTCACAAACGCATCGTAGTTACACTGGGTTTGACAAAAAGAAAAGAAAAAATGAAGCCCCCCCAAAATGATCCGGTAAGCACCGGGCGCAGTCCTTTTACTCCAGAAAAAGAGAATGGAAAAACAAAAATAAAAACCTTCTTTGGCTCAGATCGCAAAGTGCAACTAGAACCTTTATTTTTTATGTCCATCCACTCCCGTTCCCAGGATACTTCGGGAGTCCAGGTTAGCCCAGATGGTGCCCAGGTCTGACTGAACAGGTGAAGACAGGACGGGATGGGGTCGCAGAGCTGCCGCCTTCCTTCTTTCACTGCGAGCCGAGCCCGATGGAGGGCAGGGGGAGGAGGAGGTGAGCGGATAGAGCCTTCCTGTCTTTGCGCCGGGCTGATCTGGCTGCTATTTCACAGAGACGCCTTTGACAGAAGCGAGTATGCGAAGTGCGGGAGATTAGCGCGCTCCGCTCGCGTTGCCGCACGGGGCGCTCGGTGCCTCCGACTGTCAGTCAGCGCGTCCCTCCGGTAGTTGCGGCGCGCTCCTCGGCTGCGCTCCTTCCCTGTTCCGCCCTGCCCTCGACTGCTGTGCCACCGCCACTTCCCCCCTCCGCCGCACCGTGGACCCTCCTATTCCACCGCGACCCGGCACAGCAGCAGCAGATGAGACAGATCTACGCGTGATGATGTGCGAACGACAGACGGGCTTAATGTGACATAATCCCGGGACCGGATTGCTGACAAAATCCTGCAGGAACAAAAAAAAAAAAAAAAAAACGTATGCTCTGCAAAGCTACTAAAGACTGCAACCAATTAGGAAGGTCGTCTCACCATAAAGTGTACATTCTTATGCTATCCTAATATGATGTAGTAATTATCTCAAAGTGTTAATGACTGAGTGTGACATCACCCAGCACCTTTCATTTGAGGAGCAGCGAGGAGGAGCAGGGCTGCCTGTTTTGAGAGTTTAAAGCGTGAGAAGACCTAACTATATTAAGAAAAAGAAAAAGAAAGATGAAACAGAATACTAAACTGAAGCACGTGCCCCATTTATTTCCCAGAAATCCTTCCCTAGATTTTATGCAAGTTTGCCTGAGGTGAGCCTTGAGATCGGGGGGCACTGGGTATGTGAAACACAAGGTCAAGACTCAGTGAAAAGGAGAATGTGAGATGTGCAGTGCCTTAAATTTAATAGAAGCACATAAGGAATACTGTGTGGGGGTCAAGGGTTCATGTCACAGAGGCGTGCTTTTTTCTTGGACTTTTTCGTCATTTTAGGGTGCTGAGGAGGTTTAGAGTTTTGGTGGGAGGCTTAGAGGCTGCCAATGCACAGGGCATCAAATTTCTGTGCTGTGCCCCTGGTTGCAGGTGTCAGGCAGCACAGCAGCTCACAAGGACCCCCTTCTCTGTCTGAGGAGACATTACCGACAGTAACGTGGCCCACAAGAGTAGTCCTCTTTTTGCTCAGTTAGGGTGGATTCATAGACGGATGATTAGAGGTCTCATCATTGGTGCCAAGGCAGGAGTGGGATTAGTCATCACTGTGAAGAACCTGCACTTGCAACAGAGAGGGGTGGGGTGAGGCGGGGGATAATGCAAAATAGGGTCACTGCTACACAGTGTGCGTTGTCAGCAGGTCTGACATCCGCTGGTGGATTGAGGGTACGTTGTTAAGGTGAATAGTTTGTCATGGCTGACAGCCCATCTTGGAACAAACAAATGCAAATTAAATGTTATGACATATAGTGCTAAGCCTGTTTGAACTCTCTGTGCTTTTGTATCTCTTTCTTTTCAAATAAAGAATGAAATAAATCGTATTTGGTACGGAATTACAACCACACAGGATCCTGTTAAGAGAGCAGGGATGACTGAGTCTTACCATACAGATTTTAATTGGATCACCTGCTGAATTATTCACCTCAGTGATGATGATGCTGCGCAAGTATCCCTGAATAAAGCCCCTGAAAACTTGGTCTCAAAGTGCTCAAAGTCAAAGTTAAAAAATCACCCCAAGCTACTGTTTGTTAAGGTTTAATACATTTTTACTAACTGCAAATTTACCTTTTCACGATTGCAAGTGTGCATTGATCAGATTTGACTGACAGCGATGAGGCAACATGAGTGAACAGCTGTAACTGTTATCACATTTTTATTCACATGTTGTTGAACTTTCAGCTTTCAACTTGAGACCTTCCTCCATCACTGCTTTAAATGTAGCCACTGATCTGTGGTGAGCTTCTCATTAGCCAAAAAAAGAGCACTAACACAGTTTCATGAAAGTCTTTCACATACATTTTCCAAAGGACACTGCGGTAATGATTTTTTGAGACTAATAATTATCTAAAGATCAGTGGCACACAAACCTTCATTATAAGGCATCGTAGGTCGAATAAAGAAATCCATTACCTAAACTGAGAACATACAAGGTTAGTTGATGAATAACAAAAAGGGCTGGAGAGAGAAGAAATTCCACTAGTTATTGACGTAACATAGCTTATTGGGCTTAAACCTAAGGAATCAAACATTTTTACACACATGCAGGCATGTTCATAATCATATTTAGAGCAGATAATATTATATCATGACTGCAAATGGTGTAGTGCACCATGAACTATATAAATGTTCCTGTAATGTGCACATATACAGGTTTACATGTGAATGTGTGTGAGAGCATTATGACTAGGTATGTTCTTGTGTATGTGGCTGGCAGTATTCATGTAAATGCAGCATGTACAGTACATATTTCTTTATGTGGACATGACATGTGTGCATATTCATCTTAATAAAAATATTTTCCACATATGCATTTTTCTTTCACATTTTTAGTTGTTTTGCTTCACTTGTCAATGTAACTATGACCATCGATTGCTCTTTAATACACTGAGATCACGCTCAGGGAAAAGTTCTCATGACACAGTCACGACTTGACATGTTTGCTAAACCAACAATATCAGCAACTCCAATTTGCATGACATGCCTAAATGAGTATATCATATATCATTGGTAAAAACAGGCATATTGACTTTTGCTTACTGGAACAAAAGGCAGTTAACACCAAATGTCTTTTTATGCCCCGAGGTTGTGGTTCTTATTTGATGAAAAAGGAGGAATGTGCAAACATTGCACATTTCCTGACAAACTGCAGGAGTATTCAATTTAGCCTGTATCCTTCAGGGCGTTTGACAAATATTGTAATAATACAGCGGTTTCCTTCACAATGAATGAGCCATGATGTTATACCAACGGAGAAGGTATGATGGAGGACTGCAAAATATACAGCCTAGCAAACCACTGTAGGTTGAGCCTTGGTCAGAGCAGCTCATGGTTCTGTCTGATAATGTGTGTGTTTGCAGGTACGTGTGTGTGTGTTGTGTTCATGTGTGCTCAGTTCTGGCCCCATCTTTGAATGTCACTGAAACCCGATCAGCCAGAGACATTCAGAGAAAGAAGGAGAAGTCTCCCAGGAAGAGCTGCTTATCTCCACAATTAGCCCAAACAATGCAGCGCTTTATTGGCTTTGCTGTTTTATGTGTCCCGATATCCAAACAAGCGCATGTGTTTGTATTTTGTGTGACGCTTTGTTAAAGCCCTGCAATCGGTTCTGTGTTGCTGCCTGAGATTTTTTTTCTCCCCCCTTGGCTGTGTTGGTTTGAATTTTTACGCATGGAGTGGCAGCAGGACAAATGCACAGAACTGTGAAGAACCAACAGGGTGAACTGCCCTTCCCAAAATGCCAAGTCTATAATTTGCAAAACGACGGAGTTGCAAAAAAGAAAGAAAAAAAGGAGGAAACAAGAAAAGAATGGCAAATATACAGTTATACTATTGGTTGATGTAGAACAGTAAAGCATTAAGTTAATAAGGTTAATACAGAGTCAGAGAGATTAACTAAACAAGTATAGAAAACAAGCAGCTGTTTAAACCTGGTATGAAGCATATGTGCACATACAGATACACAAGTTGCACAAGTAAATACACTGTACACTGGCACACATGCGCAAACGTACATCCGCACACACAAAAGTGCACACCAAAAACACACACCGAATGGCGGTAAATGTAATCAAAGTGCCAGTCCCTATACTCTCTTCAAAAGAATTCAGTGAAAAATCAATAGGGGACACAAACAGAGACTGTGCAGGCTGAGGGAGAAGTCTATGGTGTTATTAATGTATAATGATGGTCTTTCTCAAGAATCTCCAGAGGAGGGGCAAAGCACTCGCACCTCTGAAGTGCAAAGTTAAAGGCAGTGTTGCATCTCACCTCAGCTGCTCTGTTAATTTCCTAACTTAGCCCGAGGTTAGCCATAGGTGTGGGACATGATTGAGGTTACTGATACATCGGATTCTTTTGCAGAGCTCTTTGCTCTGGCCTCTCTCTTTTTCAGTTAGAATATCAACCCCATGGGGCAAAGCTACTTCATCAAACGCTACACACATGCACGCGCTTGCAAACACACAGTCTTGAGAATCAAGGGTCTGTTGAATACATTGAGTCAGGCTGCAGACAGAGGTGACATTTACTAATGGGGGTAATTAGACGTAAATCTGGGAGTTGGAATTGCATAAGAGGTTGTGGTGCCGATGATGATCACAGATGCAATTGTAATGGTTATGAGTTTGAAAATGTGGTGGGTGTTTCAAGCACTTTATGACCAGCACACCTTCCTTTGTACTGCCTTCATTACTTCAAGGTGCTCAGTGTGATTATATTATTTAAATCTGTGATAGTTTACAGCCTTTTCAGACTGATTATATCCTGTTACTTTTCCTTCTCCTCAGTGAGTCAGATGTCCCCTTGCTTCCATTGCAACTTTGATCTATGTTTTCCAATCAGTTAGCTGGTGTTGTCTGACTCATGTACTCAGTAGTTTGCCGTCTCTGTCTCGTTAGAGCTCTGTTTGCCTATTGGCTCACCATCAGGAGCCGCCGAGCAGTGTTTGTTGAATGGTTTGTAATTATCCGTGGGCTTCCCCTGGGCAATGCTCCTGGGCACCTCTGCGGGTTTATATACCGCTCCACCCACCCTCTCTTTTAGAGCTACGAAAGCAGCAGGAGGACTGGTAACACACGCATCATGACGGGAAAGTTTAAGAGACTTATTAAGACAGAAGCAGAGGCAGAGGAAATCAACCTGCATGTATTCAGTTTACCTGCAATCTCATTTGCCTCTGTAATCAACACACGCTGTTTGTCATGTATTTGTTTTTCATGCATCTCTTTCTATTTAACTCATTGTGCTGCATCACATCCAAATAAGCTTACAAACCAATAACACACAAGTATGTGATCCTATTGCCCTCTCAAGGAACTTATGCTCTTAAATGCTGAATTCCTTGTCAGGCTAAACTCCCACAGTGGTTTAAGTCCAATCTGTACATCTTTGGGGGATTTCCAACTAAATAGGCAGGAGTTAATCCAAAAATACTTGTTCTCGTAATGTCTCATAATACCATTAAGACTCTTTACCCCCTGCAGGGACATTCCTGTACCTGTGGTGTAGCCCAACCCTTAAAGTGATTTACTCGATTTCCATTAAATCTCTCTGCAGTTCCAAACCATATGCGTTCGGCTGCTCCCGTCTTTGGCCGTGACTATAAACTATCAGAGTTTATTAATATGGAAAGCCTTGTGAATCAGCCTCCTACTTCTCCCTTATTGTCGCAACTTTCACTTTGGTTTATTTTTGCCGTTGTTTATTACGTCTGAAGATATACTTTTCCAAACTGAGACATTCCACACATGCGGTCACAGCTTGAAGTTTATTTACATGTTGCAATGGTGGGAGGACACCTCGTTTAACACAATACTTTTCCTCACTAACATTCATCTTGGTTGCTCAGACCTACTATCCAAGGATATGCCCCTTTCATTCATTTTTAATATGTTGTATTATTTAGTTTTGGCTATTACTACAAAATATAATGCAACTGCTGTCCTCTAGGTACCCGACAATACATCAGTAATGTTTATGACTATTATCCTATATACCAGTACCAGCCAATGACAGACCTGTCACTATATGCTGCACTACACCTGAGGACCATATACACTGTATTCTGTGTGGAGAAAGCTGCTCTTGAAATTGTATTCCCTGGCCTGCTTTCTGCTCTCTGTTATAATCACCCTTCAAATCATGGTGGAGGGATGTAATGTGTACATAATTTGCGTCTACAGCATGTAATCTGCATTTGAAAGTTTGGAATCATTTCACCGAATTTTATGAGACTGCACTGTGTGACCCCAGAGCTCTGGAAAAGGATCAGTTGGAGTGTGTGTGAAAGAGTCTCTCCCGTGGCGCTGTGCAGTAATGTGCGTGAAAATACCAAAGACGGGAGATGAATTTCTACTACTTCACTCAGCCCGTGTCAGTGCACTTTCAGGTGAAACCAAAGAGACGGAACCAAAGAGAAGAATGAAAATGATATATAATAATCATAATATCACAGTCTTGCTGCTTGAAATATTGCAGCTATTGGAGTTGATGGCAGATAGGCCAGGACAGATGTCAACCCACTGAATCCATTCCTGGCTGGAGAGGAAGGTAAAAAGGAATCTTGATAGAAAAGGGAAGTCCAGGTTGAGTGGCTAAGGATGAAAGAGACCCAAACTCTTTCATCTTTGTGTCTTGTAAAAAAAAAGGGGAAAAATCAATCAGTGCACAAGTACTGTAAATGACCAGGTTAGGCAGCAGGCCAAAGGTAAAAAGATGTGCTCTTCAAAAAGCAAAAGCACCCTCCTTTTTAAATCTCTATCTTACAATACCAAAAAAGAATAGATATAAATAGTTTGAATAATTGATACTTGGATGCCATTGATATTGTTTGTAATTAAACCTTGCCATCAGTTAGTCAGTGACAACTTTCTGAATTTAGAGCAACTGTTTCTCTCATAACACCTTATGTTTGGGGAATGGGAACACAACGCTTCCAAGATCTTTTTTTAAACAACAATATGGTCGTATTGAACACATCACTGAATAGTCACAGGTGGCAGCTTAACCCTTACATACTGTTCGGGTCAAATTTGACCCGTTTTGACATTTGACAGCAGTAAAAATACCCTAAAAATCATTCTTTGTGTATGTAATGTAATAAAATAATCTATAAAGCAACACATTTGAATCAATTTGGGTTGGGAGGGTGGTGGTGGGGGCTTCATAACATCATAAAGGTACCTGAGCTGCCATTTCAGTGACTGACATCATGGCAGCAAGACCTGGTGTGCAACAGGTCCCTTGATCTGATCTTCCAAGATGAGGAGGTTGACCAGTGATTTGGAGGAGGATGTGTCAGAGCAGGAAGACAACATGTAAGAAAACTCTGATTACAGCCCCTCTGATGAAGATGACTCTGATGGAGAGGAGCAGGCAGCAAGGCGGGCATTTATGTCGAAAAACAGAGCTATCTGTTTGTCCTTCCACATCAAATTGCAGGCAACTTTGAATGACTCCAGGACCCACAAGACTGGCCATCTCCCATGCATCTGACATTCTGTCAACGTTCCAGCTTTTCCTCCCTCCAGCCATTGAAAAAATTGTCATTGTAATGACAAACATGGAGGGGATTCATCGTTATGGTGGTCAAGAATGGATGACCATGGATGTGACTGACCAACATGTCTACATGGGGCTTCAAAATACTGGTCCCAAAGTGAGACTGCTTCTAGTTTGTGGAGCACCGAGATGGGAATACCAATATGTCGATCCACCATGTCCCTGGAAATGTTCTGTGCCATATCTGTTCGGTTATCGGTTAAACATGGATATATCATAAATTCCAAGAGTTCCAGAATGTTAATGCCATTTTCAAATTAGCTAAAATATATTTAAATCATTATAACTTTTATATTTTTATGTCTTATGTACAACAGGACATGATACTCTGTAATAGTATGTTTTTTTTCTGTAAATCTGTAAATCTTAAAAAAAAAACTCTCCCTGCTCTCTGAAATATTTTTAAGGATTAATCATACATTTAATGATGTGACATAGGCTATTTAGACATTTTAAATAGATCTGTACTTTAAAATTTGGTATAAACACTAACTATGAGGGAATTATTGGACCATACTGTGAAAGTATAAAATATGAACAGTATGTAAGGGTTAAGGCATTGATCGTCATGTTTCGGGAACTAAACCACTTGGTTAGCTAAAGCATGAAGAAAAATTGAGGTGCAATGCTTACATTATTTTTATGTTTATATCTGACATATATAGGTATAAAGCAAAATATCGCTCTATTTATCTATAAGAACATGATCTTCCAGGGTCGTCATCCAACTCATGAGAAACACCAAGGACAGGAGGGGCATGAGGGCATAGTACTGCAGCCGATAAGAAGACAATGCAGACAATAAGAAGACAATAATCACCCACAGCCTCAGCCTTTTTAAGAAAGAAAGGATAGATATAAACTTGGAGGCATACTGTGTGATTCAATAACATAGCAGCAAGGACTGATACCCAACAACACAAAGAAATGAATTAAAGATAACAAAGCAAAAGCATGCAAAAGCACAATGAAGATACAGGAATTCAACACTGGCTATGTGCCAGCTCTTGGCAGTCCTCCAATTAATGCCTGACTTTGGGTTAATGTATTGTCATGCCTCTTTGATACTCTGCAATTGAGGATTCTTGTTGCAATGACTAAACCAATAAAAACAACATTTTGTACTTTGTGCAAAATAAAAACAACACAGCTCACTCTCTGTGAGGTTGATACCAGTTTGTGCTGCTTGGATGTAATGACATTAATTTAGTATGCCTCCTTTAAATGATTTTCCTCTGCAAATCATCATGTTTTGAAGTGTAAGCATATGCCATTATTAGAAAGACAGGTTGAGTTCATGCCCATTTTCTTGTGCTAGCCGACACCACTGACTCTTGGGTATTTTTAAGTCCCACAACCTCCTACAGCCTCTCTAAAGGCTGGGTTATGCCGGCATTAAACGGGTGAAAGTCTGTGACAAACTAAATTCATTCATTCCGCTGCAATGGCTGTGATTAGAGGTTTGCTTGCAAGGGCTTTCAAGCTCAACTCAGACGAACTTTGACTGGTGAATCAACATCTTGACCAGTATCAAACCATCTTTACAGTCCTGGCGTTTGAAGGGACAAATAGCCATAGAGTCTTGCATGTTGGAGAATCAACTGCTTTACTAAAGAGACATAGTTTTAACACACTTATGAGACAGCAGCTGATGGTACCAGGGCAGGAATTTCTCTGGGCCATGACAGCCATGTTCGCCATCTCCCCTTCACTTTGACTTTATGCCACTCAAAAATGATATTCCCAGCAGCTACAGTGGCCTTGATGCCCTGTCTGCACTGTCCCAGCTGATTTTGCTGTTTTCTCTTCTGCCTCTTTCCTGTCAATACGTTTTCTTAGACAGCAGTGTCTTTTGTTGAGATTCAGATTTTTTGTTGAGATTCTTCCCTGGCACCATCAAGTGAAACGCTGTGCACATAACTACTGGTGGGTTCGAATTTGACTCCATATGATCTGCTGGAAAACCGAACTATTTGTGATGATAGTTTAACACAAATCTAGCACTGGCAAACCGGGAGACCTAACCAAATTCATCCTGATGTGTCAAAGCTGTGAGTGAACTTTTGAGCACCTGTGTGAGCAAACTACTACAAGAAATGCACATATATTGTTATGCACTGCTGATATATTGCTACAATGTTAAGTGGGCAGACTCAGTGGCAGAAAAAAAGTGTTATGTGCTTAATGAGTATTACAGTCTAAAGTCTAAATCTTTGTTATGACATCAACCCTACTTTTATTATTCCCAGCACCCCCCAACCATCATGTCAAGCAGTGGAGTGAGAAGCTTCTGTGCCTTCAGGATGCCATTGATGCCATACCACCAAAAAGAGGTCAAACATTCATTTCTATGGTCCAAGGAACCCCAAAACATACGCTGAAACTCCTCATCCCCGTATTCAAATAGGTTTGTACAAATATTGGTAATTTGAAAATGCCAATAAATTATTTTATTTAAAAAATGTTTATTTACTCCTTTTATTCTACAGATAGTTACACTATGTTGTAAAATAGTCTTTGTTTTATTTGATATCTTTGCTGTCCTGGCATTAGGCCTTCGTGCCCTAAAAAAATTGGCAACATCAAAGGTCAAGTGGCTTTGCCCCTTGCCCCTTTGTACAAATACTTCTTTTGAATAAATTATGTTACTGTACTGTTATTGAATAGTTGTCTTACTGACAGTTAATTGTCACTTAGCGAGCAGTAGGTATGCTCGTTAGCTTAGAGAGCCTGTTTTCCCTCTTCAGTAGAACTCTTTATTGAATATAATGATATTCACTCCCCAGAACAAAATACCGGGGGGAGTAAATGGCACAGTACAGAGAAAATAGAAATAGAAAGAAGCTCAGGGTGTAATTGGGACTAACTAGTGCCAGCATGTTCTGACGTCACCAATCCTCTGGAACAGAATATTTCACAGAGACGAACAAAAACATTGTTACTTCCTGGTGTGACCTTGAGAGCGATGACAGGAGTTTAAAGGGTCATAGTTCTCCTTAAGTCCGCTATCTTCTCAGTTTGAGCTGTGTATGGCTCACTATCACATCACTAAACCAAGCTGTCCACCGAATCCTTGCACTCAGACTCCTGCTCAGCTTTGACACTACCGCAGAGTTATCTGAGGCTTCCGGCAGAAGCCACGGCGACTCCTGGTTCTATTTGAAGTCTGCAGTGTACAGTGGGAACATGAAAGGAGACAGGACTGTTCCCTGTGGGGCTGCCGAGCTACTTACCAGCTGTTCAGCCACACAGTGCCACCACTGCAGAAACAAGGATCCCAGGGAGTCGGCTATTATAATTGTGTTACTCAATATGGGGTTAAAACTACTGTAATGCACACTGAATAATAGCAGTAAGCTATAAAAGAGAAAGTGGGTCAAATCTCCTGTTAATCAAGCTATGTCCAAAGTGCTAATGAAAAAATACCACCTTTACAGGACTGGAATAATATTAATGTAATATGGATGGAATTGCTGTAAATTAGATTAGAGTAACTACATATGCTGCACGCTATATTTATTTCAAATTTAATTTGAGGATGCACCACCTCATTTTCAAGGGGGCCCTCAGACACAGAAAGATGGAAATTGATGTATTACGCATTACAAGTGCTTTAATGTTGCTTGCAGGTGAGGTTAAAACATGCTGTCAAGTGATTAGACCAAGCAATGGAAAATTGGAAACAAATTACAGGAGAGCATGGAAAAGAAGAAGAAGAAGAAGAAGAATAAAAAGAATCCATTCTAAATATAGAGGTGATTGGTGCTGCTGCTGGTGGTGATGCTCGGCGAAGATAAAAGATGCAAGTATCAAGAGCAGATGGTTGGGCTCTCATAAACTGTCATTTGCAGTGCTCATTTTATCACAGGTGAAGTTACAAACAGCTCTTGTCCCCTTGTTAAATACCTTCTCAGAGGGACAGAATGAGCACATGCTGTCTTGTATCATCTATATTTTGCTTTCTTACTTGCAAATACTGTGTTTTTTTTTTTCTCACGAGGGCAAATGAAAACAAAATGGGATCTCTACCGTCACAGACATAAGCCCAAGAAGATCGGATGACAGCTGTACTCAGAAAAACCACAATATCCGTGGCAATTGCTTTTGCTTGATCAGTCAGCCCTTCCCCACTGTGTGCCAAAGGAGTAAGAGAAATGCATTGTCATTGTAGTGGAAAGTGGAAAGATGTTTAGAATCTGTAAGATATCACGCAGAGATCAGATAGTATTAATAGAAACATTTAGATTTTTTTCTGCAAGCTCAGTATCCATTATTGCAGCCAGATGCATGATGAACTGAATATGCATGAGATACAAGGAAGGACTATACGTCTGCAAACAGCATTTTACATTCTCGCCACACATTCAGCATACAAAGTAAAAATCTCTATTCAATAAATGTCTCAGTGTCGAATGTGCAATATGTAGCGGACGCAAACTACTTAATAACTAAGTTTAAAGTCAGCTATTTTACAGATACATATGGAAATGCGGTATGTTTGTTTTTGCCATCTGCATATTACATAGGCTTAAACTTGTAATAAATCAATTTTTTAAGCACTTGTGGGAAGTGGAGATGTTAACATAAATGTTCATTTAGTTAGTAAACAGCTGCATTTTCACACATCTGGCACAAGAGCACTCATTTGGAGTCGTGTTCACGGCCTTCTGATGAATTGAAGTCTAATATTTACTCTCCTTTTAGCTCTTTTTTTGGTCACCACCAACTACTGAAGGAAATAACTCGCTATTTAGGAGCTAAATAATCCACAGTGCTCACCAGGTAGTTGCTGAAACCTTATGTTTCATGTTGAGCCTGTACATAAAATGGGTTTTTAGAGCTTTTTTGATGAAAATATTTGGCCAAAGCAATAATACAAGAGCAACAGTGAACAAAATCAGCAAAACCAAAACAATGAGCTAAAAGACACTGTAACGTCATAATCCTCAGTGAGTTTGTCACTACGAGTAACAGATTCACATGAACTTATAAATTAAATAGCATATAATGTTATACATACAGTATATCTAGCCTTGTCACTTTGTATAGATAATCATTATAAACTCTTTGTATGCAATTTTACTTGAGGTACACAGAATGCCAAACTGTATCCTGCTTGTCTCTCACTTTGCAGGAGATGATGGTCTACTGCTGACAAGGCTGTTGCAGCCAAATCGTTATAATGTACTTATAATATACTGTCAATCTGAGAAACCGGGAAGAGCAATTAAAAAACATTAAACAACCTCCAGGAAACAAATCTTGGGCAGACAAGTAGCTGAACCCACCGAGAAGCCTTTGACTATGGATGAAAGCAAACAACAGCTATCCATCTTCTACACTCACCTTATTATATTATATCATTATATTATATCACCTGCTTGAAGTTACACACATTTATTCAAGTCTTATAGTACTACTTAATTTTTTATAACTTTTATGATCCTGAGCGGAGCATAGAATTCCTGAAACGCTTGAAAACTCCATTGCCTCTAGGTGCTGCTCTGGTTTCCTTATTTATCGAGGTGATGACTTTCCCCAAGGCCAACAGTGGGAATTTGCAGCGACAATCACCACGGTGGAGGGGAACTGTCCCTTACAAATGGAGAGAAAAATGTAAAAACTTATAAAAATATTGGTCAAATCTCTGACTGTCTAGACTTTGGCTTTTGGTTTAGAACTCCTTTACAGAAAATTATGGCAGACGCTGATTTGTAGGACCCTTTAATTAGCAACCACCTTAAAAAACATTGCTGTACCTGCCTTGCCTTTTTGGCAAAATAATCATCTTACACTCTACCACATACTTAAAACAATCCAATGCCCAAAATGACACCTTTATTTCAAGGTAATGTTTTATTTGATTGCTATTAATGTCCCATATAATTACTTTTTTTGCTCTCTCATTAGTGTATAAGCATGATTGTCCCTAATTCCAGTGAGTAGGTGCCTTGTTTTTCCAAAATAGTTTGTATCAATACTGATTTTACCAACAGTCCATCTTTTGTCACTCAGATGAGAGGTTTTTCATCAGTACAGCACAGCAGATCAGTGAAAGTGATTCTGTCAGTGCACAATTAGAAACCTTTTACACCACCAGATATCCTTTTCATTATTTTAAAGGGAGAGACCTATTACCCAACTGCCTCCCTGAACTGAAAACATGCAATATTTTATGAAAAGAAAATATATTATATATAAATATATAAATATAAAATATAATAAAGGAGATGGCTAAACATAATGAAATTAATGCCACCTCCAGGAGAGAGCAAAAGTGGAATTGGCAATTAGGAAAAAAATAAAAAGAATTGGGAGAAGAAGCCTTACGAGCTTTGTTCTATTAGATCTTCTGATTTCCAATGAGTGTGGCTGTTGCATCTAAATCAAATGCTTGACAAAGTAGTTTAGTCAAAACACACTTACAGTAATAGGCTAGGTTAAAGCATATGGTCAAAAGACCTTTTTCTGAAAGAGCTCACAGAGACTTCTCTAACCCTCTTTTCGAAAATGCTTTAATACAGATTAGTGTATCTGGCCTGTAAACGTGATCATTGTCTTTGTTCTGCTGTCTTAAGTGTCCCACAAGTGAAACTTCAAGGAACCTTGCAAAACTATACACACACTATATACTAATTTCTTTCAGGTCCACTTATTACGCAGGTCCACGCATTATTGCAAATTAGACAGATTCTACAAATCGGTAGGAATTCCTCTACAGAGACGAAACAAAAAAAACACCTTCTTGAACAAAGCTCTCATTATGATTTCATTGTACAGCAGTTTGACGTGGGAGGCTTACTTTGTAAGCAATCTACCCACCAATTTAATTATACTAAAACATATTTGAAGAAAAGTTACAGGAGCTGTTTGAAACATAAGCGAATATAACAAAAATCACCCACATCTAGGCTATTTTTACACAGCCCCCCCAATCAAGGCCCCGAATCGCATCATCAAATCAAATGGGCACAAAAACTGCCGGAAAACAATCTAGCACCCAAACAAGCAGTCCAGTAAATAAAATAGTCTGATGCACAGAATGAGCAGCCTTGGGATGGTGAAAATCAATTAAGTCGGGGGTCCGTTGGGTGTTTGGGGAGGATGTCTGCTGTTCCTTCCTGATAAGAACATTTCTGTGCTTGATTTGGTTATGCCAAGAGAAGATTATCGCCTGGCAGGAGCAGCAATAGGCCTTACTCATTAAGTGGTGGTTTATTGCCAGTCCTCAACACCAGAGCCAAGGTTTTAGTACAATATAATGGGGGCTGGGTAAACACTCAAACACACAGGGAATCTTGGCCTGCTTTAGTTTTGCTAAAACTAAATTGCCTGTTTTATCAAGGATTAGTTATTGACCTTGATCCTATTTTAATGGCAGAAGCCACTTCATCAGATGTGCGGCACTGTGGTGAAGGTAGAAATTTTACAAAGGGATGAAAAGAGGCATCTGGTTATCCTTTAAAAGCATGATACATGGGTCATTACATCGGATTCCCCGCTGCTGTTTGCTATTGTTTCCTTTCAAATGATTTGTGGGATTTGGGGATTTTTTTTTGTTTTGTTTAACGGCAGGGTTTGTTTGAACCAGCCGAGAATCCATGGATGAATTGCACCACCAAACAAGCTGCCCATTTGTGCTTCAAGATGATAATTGGTCTCACATGAGGTAACAGTGACTTAGAAATACATTTCTGTCAATTATATAATTTCATGCTAACACATACTGACCTTAGTGTTCTGTGAAAGTACACTCTGAGGAACATAGTGAGGAAGAACTGGCTGTGAAACAGAAGCGAACCACCATGAAAAGCCTGAAAACTAAGGTTTAACTTGAAGTTATCAATGAAACAACATTATCTGGACTCCAGTAGGCGAATATTTACCCTTAACCCCTATGTTCCTGGTCTGCCCTTGAACATGCTTGGTGGAAAGGTTTCAATACCGACACAAGTGTACCACCCAAGGTCCCAGAAATGAAAAAGCCTGTCATGTGTAATTGGTGTGTGTGACATTGTGCTGAGCCACTGAGGCCCAGAGTAAATATAACCTGACAGTGTGAAAAAGGGAGAGAAAAGGTTCTTTTGATCCCTTATTCATCTCTCCCCTGTCACTGATAAGGCTGGCGGCGTTGGATGATAGAGGGATGATTTTCCCTGAGGAGAGGGGAAGCTACACTACAGTGTCACAATACAGACTTGGAGAGGCAGACACAGACGCACACGGGGAGGGGATTGAAATCGAGGAATAATGCTAAATGTGAGCGATTATAAAAGCATTTTTTTGTGGTAACGGAGGGCAAAGTAGGAGAGGATGAACTATCTTTCTCGGATATACGTGAGGGGCCTCCGCAGCATTTGATCGCTTCCCGACTAAGGCATATAAAATAAATCTGAAAATATGACAGTAATGCCCCCCCCCCAACCCCTCAATGTGCCCCAGTAGTGTTGAATGCACTGGAGACTGGAGTAGCTAATGGGCAAACAGCTTTGTGTAAATGAAAATTGGAAGAAGTGAGAGTGTTGCTTGTGTTAAGAGAGCAAAAAAAAAAAATGACAGAGGGAGAGAAAAAGGGAGAAGAGGAGAGACACGGCTGTTCATTCAAGCATAATTCCATTACAGTTGGTGGCTGCTGTGAAGAGGAACCATTAGAGGTGTAATTGGGATGGATGGATGGGGAAGAGGACAGAGACGATGAACAAGGGAAGATATACAGCTGATGCTATGTGATTGAGCCATAGCCTATGACCCAGAACCCCCCAGTGGGGAAGGACTATAAGAATGTAATGACACCTGTCAGTGAAGGTAATAATGACGTCACCGGTTCAGTATTTCTTGCTCTGGCTTCAATTTCCTCCTGTCTCTCTCTTTTTTTTGTTTTCTCTCTCCTCTGTCTTTTGGGTCCTCTCTGCAGGAGTGATGAACAATTCAAGCTCTCTCTTAAAGAAGCCGACTATAGACCCCAGAGGAAGAGTCAGCACTTAAAGTAGTAGTTAAAAGTAAAACTTTTAGTTATGTATTATAAGCAGAGAGGTACTTAAAGCATTAAAAGTAAAAGTACTCATGATCAGTAGTGTTAGGCTAATTAGATCCTTTACTTAAGTATAAGTACCAATACAACAATGTAAAATACTCCAACACTGAAAATATTACTAAATGTTATAATTATAATCTTGCAAACAAACAACAACAACAAAAAAAAAAACAGTATGCTGCTTCACACACACAGTAAGTCTGACACCTGGGTTGTTCTTCAGTGGGCCCTGGGTTCAATTTCCATTGTGTTAGCTCATTTACAATAGATACAATAGATACTGACTAACCAAGTCTGAATTAGTAAATTCTGGGGTAAAGTTCATTAACCCTACTTAAGTCAATGCACTTTGTTACATTACACCACCATACAGTACACTATACAGGAAGACCACTGCCACCGTTATCTGTAAACATGTAAACAGCATTTAAATGTTACAGTTAGAGGTTGACCTATTTTTAAATATTTTCCAAGCTATTGGTTTGTTATTTTAATCTATAACTGTGCATCATATATACTACAATGATCATAGGCAGGTTTCTAAAATATTAAATTCTAAAATAACTAGTAAGCACAGCTGTCAAATGAATGTGGAAGATTAAAAAGGAGAATATTTAAATCTGAAATATAGTGGAGTGGAAGTATATAGTACCATAAAATGGAAATACTTAAGAAAAGCCAACATTTTGTTTTGCATTACTGTAATATTTGTCTGCAGAGCCAAGCCCCAAAAGCACTGGCTCCTACATTTCCCACGATCCAACTCAACAGGATTTTTAATTACACTAATCCTGTACGAAAAATACCCATGTCTCTCAGGCTGCCCACTCCCACATTATAATATAGCCTTTCTGTTAAAAATGTGCCGTCTGAAGCCGAATTTGAGCTAACCCCTAATGACATCATCTGGGTTATTTTACCAGAATGTAGCTCTACAGAAGACATTATCTTCTCACAGTCTGAGTTGTACTTCACATGAAGAGTAAACTGATCTCTCAAGTGCTCCTTAAAGTAAATATACTTAGTTTCGCTCCCCCACTGGTAAAGAGGATATCTGTCCTATTCCAAAAGCCTTTCAGCATTCATCAAGACTCAGCACTTATTCTGTAGCAGGTGGAAAAAAAGCTCAAATAATAGCAGTATTTTAAAAAAATTTTTTTATTGAGAAGCTTCACAGTTGCATTTCAAAGATAACAGATTATTATATAAAAAGAAGCAGGGAAGGCAAAAGCTATCCTTCTCTGCAATGCTGAAATTAATTGAATCGCAAAGAAAGCTGCAGAACTGCAAAACTACATTTAGCATTATAATTTCAAATTATTCTGCTTCAAAGAATACCTGTTTTTAAGAGCAGCCCAGCAGAAAGTGTAAAACAAGATTCAGTCTGTAAATTTCAGCTGTTAAGCCTATATATCTTTGGACACGTGGAAAGCCCTTGACTTTTCCTAACATTGTGGAGAGGGTAAAGCAAGACGAGGTATGTTAAAAGCAATCAATCCACTTTCTGTAGACCCCTTGGGTTACGCGCCTGTGCTTTATTTTCCTTCCAAGGTGTGGTGCTGAATCTAAACTAAAGCCGGGGTTATTTGATGGAGTTGCTTGGTAGCCAACAGTGCTTCGAGAACCACCTGCCCCTTACATAAAGGCCTGGCCAGGTCAGGCATTATATTCATGATTAAAATTATATGTTACTCTTATCTTGCTCAGGGAATCGGATGATTGCATTCATCAGGTGTCACAGTTCCTTAGCTGAGCAGGTATGAAAGCTGGTAGGCGAGTGCTAATCATCCATTTTTTTTTTTTTTTTACTTTTTTTCCAGCCTCTTGCTGCGTGGCATGTTTGGGAGGTAAAACAGATTATGCATCGTACAGTGAAACTGGTTGAGAGTGACAGAACGGTCAAATCGGGATACAATCAAGGGAACACAGTAGCAGAGTCCAGTTAATCAGGACACTGTAAATTGTTCCTACTAAATCAGATGTGCAGTTGTGTTTACACCACTACTACTGCCAAAGACTGGGTTAGGGTTAGACAACTAAACACTGAGAAGGTTGCCTGTGGAGTTTTCTTGTAAAGAAAAATATATAAGGTCTGTTTACATTCAGCATTCCTGGTTAAAACTGATTCAATCATAATTAATGTGAAATCTGCATTGTTTACAGCCATCTTTGATTTACTTGCTGGCATATTTTAGCCAGACAGAAAGACAACCTGCACCTCGATCTCCACTGAAGTCTTGAGTCGGCATTGGAGGTAACTTGTGATGTGCATACTGGCCCAATATGGACACAGTTCCTTGGGGCACTGGGCTGGTTTACAGACAAGCAAATATGGATGAAGGTGACGCTGTTTTCAAATATAGCTGCTCACACTGTGACTGATTCATGTGAGGATCCAGAGTCCAGTGGCTGTCCACAAAGCTTTGGCTTGGGGTACGCAAGCATCAATGCCCGATGACTCATTCTCAGCTGGCAACAGAGACGTGAACAAAGTGGTAGTTGGGTGGTGGGCAGAGTTACTTGGTGCTGTTTTCCACCACGGACTGACTCATTTGGCTGTGATCCACTGCTCCAGGGCAGCTGTCTTATCTTCATGGATTGATGAGCTCTACTCACATCTAATCACATTTGCAGAGAATTACTGTCTGAGAGTGAATAAAGAGTTTGGAATAAACACACACACGCACTCACACAAACACAAAAGTTAATGTAGATACCTAGTTGCATGTATATAGTGAATGAATGGGCACCAGCAGTACAAACACACAGAAACACCATATGTTGAGTCACCACAGGCATAATAATGATAAATAGAATGCATGATAAAAGGATTTGGCCTCTCATTTAATAGGATGAAAGGAACACCAGACGCTGATGCCTAATGACATGACATTAATGACACACTAATGCACATTCTTAATAAGATGCAGTAATTATACAATGTAGAGTGTGGTGGAAAAATCTATTATTTGATTTGATGCCAGAGAAATGAAATATTCATCAATGTATACACATAGCTAATGGCTAGATTCATCTTTAGTCCTCCTGAAAGAAAAGACTGATGAAAGATACTGATTAATAAAGCGTGACGCAGTGTGAAGCTGTTATTGTCCTAACACTTGAACTACCAAGTCGGTCATTTTGACTGTTTTTAATTTTTTTTTTATTTTTAAGTTTAAAAAAAAAATCTAACACAACAAATAGTGATAATATATTTATTATTATAGTATTATAGTAGTACTAGTATTATAGTATATAGTATAGTATTATTAGTATTATACTATTAGTATAGTATTATAGTAGTAGTATTATTAGTATAGTATAGTATAGTTTTTATGATGAGTCTTAATGGAAGGGTCATTTTTGACCGGGAACACAAAATCATTTAACATTAAATGAACACAACATGAGGGTTAAAAAAATCTCCAGTTGCAAGACTTGGTATTCAATGTGAAACATGAGTAATGTTCACACAAACCAATTATTTGAAAGACATGTACATCAAAATATGATGCACTTTAAGATACATGAGTACATGAAAAGTGGGGCTGTGTTTGGCAGTACTGTGGGCCTACAGAGTAAGAAAATCTGAACAGTTTATATTTGTACATAGGGCAGTAGCTGAGTAATGTTTTTCTCTTTTTACATTGTTAGAGTCATCCCACCATTGACATAAGGCTCTGTAGCATGAGTCTTTAGTTACTTCTCCAGTAGTGGAACAAAACTGTTAAATTATATGCTTAGCATTTAGCTAAAACACTCCTCTGGGAGATGGAGAGTGTGTAAATGTGAATTGAATCATAATGTATAAGGGTCCAACAATAGTCTCCATTAGCACTCCAACTACCGGAATTCTATAACTACTAGAATTACCACAGCAGTCATTTTGACCATTCATACATTATTTGCATATAATTTCAATAATCGATATAAAATCTAAGAATAAATTATATTTAATGTTACCACTGTGGTGATCAAATATATAATCAAGAGCATCACTTATGGTATATCGGCCTGCCATGGTGCTGCCACATAATGAACCGTGAGCAAGGCCTCATAAAAGCATTAAATACCAAAGCTACGAAGAAAAGTTCAGTATTATTGAAACTAATTTTAACTGACTGATTTGAATTTAACTAACTGACAAATTTTTGATCATTTTTGACCGGGAACACCAAGAGTGTACAAAAGTTGAATAAAACACACAAAATTGTATTTAAATCAATAAAATTTTTTTGTGTGTTGAAATCATCTTTGTGGACAAAGTCATGGAATCTAAAGTCAGTCTGATCAAATTAAGTACATTTTTCAGAGATAAAACTTTTAAATCGGTCAAATTTGACCAGAACACAACATGAGGGTTAAATGGGAATTTCTGCATTGCTGCAACCTCGTAGGTGAGGTGAGGCAAAATGGACTTTAATTTGTGCTTCTGAAATGCTCACAGTACATCAGTGTGATTTGCTCTTCGGAGCTTGATACCAAATGTGCAGCCCAAATTTGAAATGAAAACACCCTTGCTTGAAAAAGGATTCTTATGTCTTCTATCTTCTGCTTGACTCCAGGGCTCTTGCGCAATTCATCTCAGTGAAAAATGTCACTTGTGAAAATGATTATTCCTCCTTTGTTCTCTTATGAAAAAGTTGTTCACTGTGTGGTAGTGATTGGCAGGTAACACATACTGCACCTCTACTCTTCAAGCCAGAGGAAAGTCTCTGATAGACAACGTTATAATGAACAAAAAGTTTCGATTTCAGGCTTCAGAGACATGTAACACCTGTCAGCTATAAATACACATGACTTATTATGAGTCTGTCCACTTTGATAGAGTTCTGATAATATTATTAAACCTATTGTTGATTAAGCAGTAGTTCAGCTGGAGTATCTCCCACCGCACCCACTTGTTGCTGATGAGCCCGGCTTTGCACATAGCAGCTAAGCCTCATAGTGCGGAGACGGGGTTTATTTAGCGTGACAGAAATGGGTCTCACCTAAAAAAAAAGGTCAAAGTTATTAATACAGCGGGACTCAGTGGATCACAGTGGTCCTTGAGAAAATTATGAAGGCTGACCTGTCTAAACCACCTGTCCAACACTCCTCTCCCGTGGCCTGTGACAATAATCCCTATCAGTTTGTTCAGCTGTGATGCAGTGAGTCATTGTCAAGTCAAGTTTCTAAATGTCGCACTGTTATGATTTCTACCATCTTCCTTTGTCTTTGTCAAACTTTAGTCTGGAGAAGAGTCTTGCAACATCACACTCTTAGGTATACTGGAGTATTATGGGATCCTTGTATGGAGTTTATTTGTTGTTGTAAGTTCTTTACTGTGAGTGATTTACATAGTTATATCCTCGCCTGTAGCCTGCACAGTGTAACACTGTACCATACAAGCTCCATTTATCATTTAAAAAGGTATCGGCTGGCTCATGATGGGCTGAAATCTGTTTGGTAATTGGATGCTGGAGCAGATCTGATGGGAATGTAAAAGAATAAAATGGAGCCGGTGAAAGTCAAGGGCAATTTTTATGTGCATAAATTTTAATGGAACAACATGCCTACCTAAAGGCTTCATCGTCGGATCTTTGCAGCCTGCTGTAATAAATTGTAACCATTCAAGCATTTGAAACACATTTGACAACATAAAAATGGTTAGACTGATCTTTTTACCACATAGACTTTCAAACATATCAGTTTGAGGGGAACAGTTGTACACCATGTGAGCATATTAGCAAGACTAAAGGCTGGCAGCTCGACTGGCCAGTGACTGAACATGAGAAACATGTTCGCAATGATTCCTCTGGCCCCCCATCTCATCCATGTATTTCTACCCTATATTGTAAGCATGGAAACTGAAGAGGGAGGAAGGGAATCAGGGAAATAATGTCCTTGGTGTTCTCCCAGCCATCCTAGTTGAAGTCGCAAACACATGCACGCATATGTATGTGCGCACACATACAGTCCACTCACACAACGATGCACATCTGGCTTTTGAGAAAACAGCTTTTGAGAAAACAGTTGTTCTTTTTCAAGCGTGTCAGCTCAACTCACTATAACGGGTATGGCAAGAGTAATAAGAATTTAATGCAGGAGTTCAGAAAAAGAAGATGATCAAAAGTTTATTTATTTGCTATTCCCGCAGTCTGGTGTTATTCTGTTTTTCTTATTGCCAACAAAACCCATGAAAAGACAAAAACCAACAATATTTTTGTCTGTCTCTCAATACTGTCTGAGTTACCCTGTATGTGGCACTGAACCCCTACTGAAGATATGAAGATTTAAAAAAAACAAGTCACAAATAAACAGTTTAATGTTTTCTTTTTAAAGGGCTCTGTAATTCCCAAAACAGCTGCAGTTTTCAGCAAACATTACTCTATACTGTACTTCTTGGGGACTTTTTTCAACAGTTGTGTATATTCAAGGAAGCAAGTGGGTGTATGTGGCATTGATTCAAAACTGCACTTCCCATGTTAATTGTCACATACGAGCATGTCACCCAGTAGGTTTTTAATATGCATAACACTTTTTTAAGGACAATGGAGGTCTATAGCACAGAGGAATATGATATATAAGGCTAAATATTGGCAACACATACAACAACTGTACAACAAAATGATCAGTTCATAGTGTGTTTCAGTTTTTCACTGGATTTGTTGACAATAATGAAAATTTAATAATGAAAGTTTGTATGTTTTCACATTACATTATGATATTTTTCTTTCTTTATTATTGCATTAATTAGCTGCTTTGATCAAACAGGTGCATCATTAAAAGATGTGAAGTAGCTGTTACAGGAAGTGTAATGACAAGAGTGAGACCGAATCATTTGTACAACTTTTGGTTCTCATTTTTTCTGTCATTCTCACATAAACATACACTGTAATGTGATACAGCACTTCAACGGGAGAGATCTGCTCAGGTCCCCCTGATGGTAAGCATCTCACCCCACTGAAATGTGCTTGAACAAGCAATTGGACCTCATATCCTGTGATCAATATCACAAGCTGTGAAACATTGCCATGGTTGAATTAATAATGTGGTTTCTTTATAAAATAATGCATGAACCTCTTCAAAAAGAAAGTAATGGTCACATATAGGTTATACAGGCTCCACTGAATCACTGCACCTCATTACAAACCATGCATAATGTATCTCATGTTTGGTAAGAAAACTATTTTTTCTTGTGTGTGTGTGTGTGTGTGTGTGT
This sequence comes from Scortum barcoo, assembly GCA_023238725.1. NCBI lineage: Eukaryota > Metazoa > Chordata > Actinopteri > Centrarchiformes > Terapontidae > Scortum > Scortum barcoo. The sequence continues at coordinate 11,943,128 of CM041545.1, forward strand.
GTGTGTGTGTCATGTGACTGCTTGTTCTCTATGTTGTTTTTCTCTGACATGAAACATACTCTTGAGAGGTGCAGCAGTGGTATATTTAGGGATGCCCTGCGGCCTTGAACCTAATGGGTCTCAGAACTCATGGCACTTCGCAAATTTTAACGTAATTCACACTGGCTAACTGCTTTCTCAAAAGGGCTTTGGGGGAGCTGGCGGATGGACACGCTCCTCACATTTTGTCATTGATAGCGCTTGCCTTTGATTTAGATTGCCACCTTGTGACCTCTCATTCCCCAGTGGCACATTTTGATCTATATCTAAGACAAATGTTAATAACCTTGGCTTGACCTCCTCTGATCCTGCCAGGTGGACATAACTGCAAAGTGTGTGTGTTACATGGATGGAGGACTATGTATTTAAAAGTGTATTTTATTTCATACTAGCTTGGCTACTTTATGGGTTAAGTGGACATACCGCACTGCAGAAATTGGATAGTGCTCCCCGTTACCATTAAAGTCAAATATGCCCTTGTCATATTTGTGTCTTACCGTCCATGAACTAAAGTAAATGTTGGCCTACTCTTAAATGTGTGTTCTCAATTTTCCATACTTTATATACAGTGAATTTAATTCAGATTAATCTAATGACATAACTGTTGCACTAATGTTTAATATGTTATTAACAGTGGCTAAATTATGTATCATCTCAAAGTGCCTGATTATTTTAATGCTAAATGTTAACCAACTCTTATACTGTATTAAAATGCATTTTTAGAGATTGTCTCTTCTGGGCTCTTGGTTATATTTAGCTGCTGGATATTCATGATGTCACATAATTCAATTTTCTTTTATTTCACAGCAAACAGTAATACTAATCTAATCTAATTTAATGTGGAGGACCAGGGTCAAGATACAGTAAGTAATATTTTTCTTACCCCCATGGTGACGTTTGCCATCTGCAGTTGACCTCCTCCCTCCTAATGGTCAAGGAGCAGCTCTGAGGGATCTACTCCAATTCTACGGCAATTTCCTTTGTAAATTGCAGTTTCAGGAGTTTCTGTCCTTTTTGTCACCCAGAGAAATGCACAAACTCTTGTGAACCTCTTATGCTGAGATGACAGTGCAAACCCCTGACCAAACTGCTATGGCACCAAGGCAGTAATCAGAGTGACAACGACTGGTCGAGACAGGCAAGAATGTGGAAACACAACATGACAAGAATTTTGTAGTAACGTCAGACCAAACTCTGCTGCTTTTTACAGCCAGGTTTCACCATGTTTGCCTTTATTGTTTACTGTGGAATATCAATGCCACATTTGCCATTGTAACCCTTATAATGAGAATAATTGTCATTGTTTAGCATTCTTTGTGAGTCAATCAGAGCCAGATGCTTTAATGAGAAGGAAAACAATAAAGGGGGCGGTAATTTGATGATTGCAAACAGATCTTTCTTTATATCAATTCAATAAACATTTCAACATCCGGAGAAATATTTTTAATATAGTTTTTATTTCACTGTGTCTCTGAAAGAGTCAGTTTTTTTTCCAGTCTCCAATAAACTAGTCAGGTCAAGTTAGTTGTGTTTGTAGATCCAATATCACAAACAATATCTCAGCGAGTAGCAAGAGTTTCCATCCAATATAGCCTGGTTCCAGACGTCTGAATCTCCACCCACACATCTTATTTGTTTAGCTATTCAAATAGATGAATAATGCATAATACATACACATAAAACAAAACTAAATGACTAAATTAAATGAAACAAAAAGGCATTTCAGACTAAATAGAAGGCCACATCCAAATGTCCAGACAGCAAAATTTTACTCCCCCAAAACCTTAACATATAAAATCCTTTTGATAATCCAACACAAGTCCAGTAATGGAAAACATGAGAAACCCAATTTATGGCATTATTGTGTTAGCTGGAATTACAAGAAAAGCAAAGTTCTACTCAAAGTGCTGCTCTTGACATTAGTGTGTCACGTATTGCTTGGTGTTTGTGGTTGCTTTTTTCAATAGAAGAAAAGTAGTGTAAGAGATTACAGTTTGAAATTCAGTACATTACAGTTACTAATACCACTATTGCTGTATTAGTTTTCTGATGAATTGGGAATTATTTTTGGCATTAGCTTGCTGTTGGTTGAGTTGCCAGCTTAGTGCTACGGCTGGAGGCATCTAGCTTCTATCAAAAGAGGAGAAAAATGACTCCCAGTAACTCATGTAAATTACATGTGAACGCAACAACTCGAAGTTGTTGCATGAAGAGGTCTTTATGTTATGTTTATGACTGCTGTTATCAAGTCTCATTCAGTAAATTCTGTTGTTTTTAATGTGATGTTGACATTGTTTGGGATGTCTCTGTTATGACAACTTGATCAACACAACAATATATAAACCTGCCATAGCAGCCCTAATAACCGACAACAAACTACTGGGCTTTAGGCTACATGTTAACATTACATTAAACCATGACGTGTGGCTGGTTTAGACATTGATTGTCATGAAAGCATTAAAACTGTATCATAAATAATTTCCTTGACCTCACTATAGTGGTACAATTTGAACTTGTCATAATGATGTTATTAAGTATTATTACACTGTCAAATGCTTTTAAAGTAATTATTTGCGCTTCCATAACAAAATTGCGATTGATTTTTATATCTAAGTTCAAACACATTTAGAAACAAACCTTTAGGTCCACGTTGACAGCACAAAAAATAAGCAGGATGGGATATGAGTAAGAAGGGATTAATAAAAAGCCAATGCAATGGATAAGTAATGAAAGCTTTATTACAAAACAACAACAACAACATAATAGCCACAGCAATTATTATTTAAAAATAATCACTGCCCTTTCCTTGTTCTTCAGTGCTCTCTTGTTTTTGGACAGGTCACTCATTCTCAGTCCTACTAACTATTATGTCATTAATTATCATTTCCTTGAAGTGAGCACTTCATTTGCTGGTGTGAGCTACCGAAATAATAGCAAGTGCACTGGTTCGTCCTTGCTCTCAAATCTCTGAGTTGTCCTTTGAAACATGGACAAAGACTGGGGAACTGGGCAGTGCACTGGAGGGGAACGATGAGTAGAATGAGAGGCTGACTGGTTTTAACAGACCAAGTGATGGCTGAGTGGGAGACAGCTCCTCTCTGTCTAACAAGGTTACATGGCCGTTTTCTTTTGTCATTTTACTCATCCCAATTCCCCTTTACTTCTCATGAAGAGTTCATTTGCGCTTTAAACTAGCTGCCAACATTAACACATACATACAATAACATAAGCTGCTGCTATATTGAAATAGGTCTGCATCCACCAAAGTAATGGAAATATTTAATAGTTAGTTAATTGAAATTCAAATAGTTTGGTTACTGGACAGGATTAAAGTCCAGTAAGAAATTATAGTGCTTAGCTCACAACCTAATCCCAGAGGGCTTAATACTGTCCAGCTTGACATTTTGTTTAATGCATTAGTTGTCACTAACTTGTCAGCCCAATTCGACAGATAAAGGGGCTGGATATAAAGGAGACCCTGTGGAGTGAAGCCATGTCGTTTTCTAGGAAAGCAATCACTGACATCTGGGTTGTAATACTCCAAATCAAAGGTTTTCATCAGTAGGCCATAGGCTCAATCATTATCAATCAGAAACCATTGTATTGCTTCATTTGGCGACACATTATGACCTACCAGACATTTATTTAAATGAAAATCTTCAAGATTATATTTTAAATTTGCTTTTGATGGTCAGAAAATACCTCTACAGTAAACCTTAGGCTAGCTGCTGGTTGAAGTTTTGATGTCTACATCTATTAGATACAGAATATGTGGCACTGACATCCACTTCTGAAAGCTGTCCAACAGGCACCTGATGAAGCTGGTTTGTGTGATGAAAATAATGTAATGTGACTAAGTTAATTAATTTTGCTGTGAGAAATTAATAAAATAATTACATTTATAAGTACTTGCAATTACTAATTTCACATTGAGTAATGTGAAATGAGTAATTGATTAAATGTTTCAAGTACCTTGGGCAATACTCAGTACTCTTGTTACTACTTCTACTAGTATTTTATTAACAAGCAAAGTACACACCAGCTCTACAAATAATCTTTAAAGGTGCAGTTGGCAGCATTGAGCAGAGTCCTCTCTCTGCCTGTAACATCTGAACCAGTACAGCTTTAAGGCCCCTCCCCCACACAGGTGTAACGTGAACGCGCGCGCGACTGACAGGCCGGCCAGGTGAAAACACAAACAGAGGATACACAGGTAAGAAACATGAATTACACTCAGTTATAGAGATATAACAGGCTTTACACTGACTTTAGTCTGACTGAACGTTAGCTACACGTTTGGTGCTCAGTTCGTTAAACAGTCGAACTTTGTGATAACGTGACGTAGAAGGCTGCTGGGCCACAACAAATACACCACTTTCCTGTTAAACTGTATTACTGAAATATCTTTGGACTGAATTTAAACACGCTCTAACCTTCATTTGGAACAATTCAAACCAAAGGGTCAACACTACTGACATGAATGTCTCAAAAATAATGTCTTATAACTTATTAAAAATTAATAACATTTCATAGAAATTAATAAGCTTTATTTTGCATAGGAATGACAGAAAAAGGTAAGTTACTGCAGATTAAAAATGCACATTTATGGTCCAACATAAACTTTGATTAGTGATGAAGACTCTTGATTCTTCAAAGTGCAATAACAAGCCTCTGTCAGACCTGAGGAGAGAATAAAGAAATGAATATGTGATCAGACAGTTTCATTTATGAATGAAGACATCATTGGAGGTACACATTTGTTTTAAAATAATCCAAATTAAAATCCCTGAATATAATTAAACACGGAGTAAGAAAAATGAAATTGTTCATGAAAAATACTATTACATTACTGTTGTGAACACTGCTGATCAACAAACAAGCAGAAATAAATGTTTTCGACATGGAAAATCTACAGTAATATCTGTTCGGTAAAACTAATGAGCACACATGTATTTCTGAGTTTAGATGTTTGTTTGATAAGAGAAACTAATAAACAGAGAATTATAACAACTAAGCAAGTGAACCACTTCTGAGAACATTTAGCTGTGAGAGCACAGACACACATCGAGATCAGGACCAACATCAAACCGATATGACTGTCTGGAAACTTCACAAAGAGTTCAGGAAGCTAACATTAGCTCAGCTTAGACATCACAGTAACATGAGATTCACCACGGACTGTTTCTGTAACGCGTCTTATTTTGTGGTTAGTTTTTACAGGAATTCAAACAGAGATAATTACCTGTCCAGCAGAAATGTGTCTAACTCTCCATCAGTGTGAATCTTTCAGCTCTCTCTCCGGTGTTTACTCTCGTTTAATCTCCGGCTCGGTCAAATCACTTTTTCTTTAGCTTCTTTTCTTCTCTGCTCATCTTCTGTTTCTTCTCTCTCAGTATCAGCAGTAGTTGTCAGAGGAGGGAGGCTCACTTTTCTCTCTGCTGCTGCTCCTCATTGAGTAAACGCGTAAGGTCGTGACCCCAAGCACTGACCGGGACGCCACAGCGTGTTCACGAACTGCGACACTCCTCCTGCTCTGATTGGTTGGTTTGACCCGGCGCGGTGGGTTTTAAAAAGGCGGGGCCGGAGGAGGCTGATTATTATCACAGATGATCTGTCTCATATTCTACTATCAGGACATGGTGGCAGTTTGAGTGAATATGACTAAAAGTAGTGTTTGAAATTGTTACCAACTGAACCTTTAACTAGTGTTAAAAAGACAATATTTTTGCACTTCTATTATGTAAATTTCTTTACATCTTTCTATGTCTATATCAACTGTTTTCCATGTTTCTTTATTCCCATTTTATTTAACCATTGTTCATGAAAAACAAAGAAGAGAAAAGTAATCACCTTGTAATGCAGTGTTCACTGGCCTGTAAAACAGAGGCTCAGAATATATCTAGTGCTGACGGTGACAATATGCAGCTCAAATTAGGGAAGCCTTGTCAAGACTAGTCAAGTAGGGCATCTGTTTTAGCGCAGATTTCAGGGGTAATGATTATACTCTGATGATGCACAGCTGTGGGCTATTATCATCCCACCAATGCAGAGAAATCCCTAAGCCAAAAGAGAGATACTGAAAAACGAGAATCATCAGAGGCATCCGCAGAGTGAAGACATTTAGGATTCATTTCATCATAAGATCACAAGCCATCATATGAATACGGCTCTACGGCAGAGAACATGGGGGGGTAACATCTGAGCGAGCTGCAGCCTGGCTGAGTGAGAGAGAGGAAAAGGCCTCAGAGAGCAGAGAAGAAAGGAAGAAAGGGAAAGGTGAGAGAACGAGAGAGAGGGTTGCCACCCGCTGATCGGACAGTGGGGAAGTGGTCAGTGTAATCCGTTATTGACCTTTTCATTAAATTCCTCCTGCATCACCTCTCAGTGGTCTAAGAGTGATTTTGTCGATGGTTATGAAAGGACTAAATGGCGGCAACATCAACCTGCTGAAAAAAATGGAGAGAGATTTTCCCTTAAAGACATGTTGTAAGTGTTCTATTTAACGATAGGGGGCTTTTAGTTTATTTTATAATTTTATTTATTTATTTATTTTTTTACAAAATTCTGTTAGCTTGACCTAAAGGTCAGAAATAATGAAAGGATATTTAAGTTCAACACAATGCTCAGTAGTTGTAGCCGACCGAGAGTTTTTGGAAAGAAAAATTGAAATACATTTTTATGGACAATGTGGTTACTTACTTACTTGTGCTTACTGAGTAGACTAGTTTCAGTTCAGAATGAAGAATCATGGTTTCTTTCCCTGAGTTACTTTTCAACACAGTCTTACAAGTCTTACAGAATTGGTGATAGAAAATGCTGATTATGCAAAAGGGATAGGAAGCTGTCTGCCAGCGCTATCATGCAAGTCTTTTACTTTCAGCTGCTCCATCTTGAAAGAAAGAGAAAGAATTTTTTTTTCCACCCCACGTCCTCTCAATGAGGATAGATGTTATCCATATTGGTTAAATTCGACCGTAATGCCACCCCACTTGATCATCTACACTAAAGGAACATTGACAGCTGTCAATTATGCCAGCAACTTTTTTAAAGCTTCCTGGACAGATAAGTCCTCTCCTCAAAAAAAAAAAAAAACTCAGCCTAGCATTTTTTTTTATTAGTACATAAATCATCTTCATCTCGTACAAACTGTTTTTATATTCTGTCCTCTTCGTTTTCACTCCTTCACTGGAGATATCAAACTCTCGCTGCATCATAAATCATGTAGGAGTTGTATTCATATTGATAGATGATCGTGATTGGGGCTGGCAGTGCCTTCACCCAACTGTGCTGTAATAGCAAGTTATGATCAGTGCAGCCAGGGTGTTTCACTTATTTCACATGAACTTACTTGACATGTGTTACGCCAGCACAAGGCAGGTGGACCCAAATGCAGGACAAAGACAGGTTTAGGTTTTCAAAATAAACTTTTAATAAAGTTCTTACAAAAGCAGACTTGGATTCTTTGGCGTGGCTTGGCGATTGAAGGCTGGTGGCTCGATGAACGCCAAGTGATGACACGCGATGAAGACAGGAACATGAACGCTTGGATAAGGTCAACGATCTGGCAACAAGACATAGGCAACACAGACTATATGTACACATGAGGTGATAGGGAACAGGTGGAGCAGACAATCTCACAGGTGGGAAACACACAAGGACAGGAAGTAAAGGGACCTGGAACGAGAGGAGAGTTAGGGATTTCAAAACAACATGACAAGCCAGAACAGGAAACAGAAACATGACTGACATGGAAACTTAACAGACATGACGAGACATCACAACATGGTTTTACATTCATGACTTCTCCTACTTTACTGCATACAAATAGCTATAAATAGCCTGAGACAGAAAATGACACATTACTCCTCCCAGATCCTGAATGAGTCTATGTGAATTTTTTTCATTAGAGTAAGACATGAATAGTTTGTCTCTAAGGGGGAGTGTGATCCAGCATCTAATTGACCCCAAACATATATGTTACATAAATGTAACTGTGATGTATAACAAACGGTACATTTGTTTGGCTTCTTGGTGAAGAAACAAAGCTTTTCTTTTCATGCATAGCCCAGATGATACTTCGAACATAGTCTATTTTATATTTGGTTTATTAATAATGCTTTATGGCCATCCCTGTATAGTATTTTTTCACTTTCATCAAAAGTACAGTCTTTTGTTTAACATGGCAGGGAAAAGAGAAAAAAAAATGTTTACAAGAAGAAAAATGTATTTTGCAATTAGCGTTACTTTTATGCATTGGAGGGTTGGATCTGCGGGACTCCAAGCAATGAGGATGTAAAGTCAATGTAAACAAAACACAAGAGCTAAAGTAAGAAAAACAGCATAACAAGAATAAATGCAGCCTAATTTCTTAATTGCTTCAGCAGAAGTTTCCCTTACTCCTGTCACATTCAAGCAAAAAAACCTATTTGTTGCCAGTGCTGCTCTCAGCCTGGGTTTTACGCCATCATGATGCCACTGCTCATCTTTAAGGGATACTGTTGAGGCTCCTGCCATCCGTTGAAATTGGCAGCCAGTTTTAGCCCTCTCAGATGAATTCTATCTGTCTAGATAATCGATGATTTAAGAGACTGTGCTGTTGCATTCACCAGCTAAAAAGAAGAAGCTATAAAGTCAGAGATTGCCTTACCAAACAGCAGACTGTTTGCACCTCTATGTTAAATAGCAAGGCTGCTAAATTTTTATATTACCAGTGGATCAAAGGACTCCTGTATGTCGACAGGGTCCCTCATAGTGACAAATCCACAGATAATTATCATTGGGCTCGGTGGTTCCCCTCAGCTCTGTGGAGTGTTTCAGCATTTTTCGGCTTATTGATTTGCCTTTATGGCCCTCAACGTTACTACTTTGGTTTACTCTCAGTGCTCTCATCAGCATTGTTTGCAGGCGCAACAGGCAGCTATTTTCATTTGGGGAAAATAACGGTATCTATAAAGTACCTTCCTGGTACTAAGACTGCCAAAATTACTGATTAGCTGCTGAGCCAGATATTCACCTCAGAAGGTAGAGAGCAAAAATGAATATTGGACTTACAGTTTTCAGGTGGCCAGAAAACAACTCTAAATGAATGGCAATGTTAACTCACATCCGCCGGACGTGTTGGTCATTGAATATTTATAAGGTGACAATATGTCAGTGTTAACCTAACAGGGATGAATTTGACTGCAGCTGCTGACCAGAATCTTGTGTGAACAATGTGGTCTTAATATTATGTCAGAAATTAGAATAAATGTGCATTTTGGGGCATTGACGGCTGGAGTCCAAGCACGTTTACCTTCCTGTGTGTGAGAAGAAGAGGACCCAAAGATAGGATCAACATCTCTTCCTCACCTTTTTAAAATCCTTCCTTGGACATGACAGCGAGACACAAATGCAACACTACACATTTCAGCTGTATCTCTGCTGACCTGCTGAGACATGGAAAGACAATTATAGGAGAAGAAGATGACAAGCTTGTCAGCATGACGGCTCACTGTGAATTCCATTTGTCCTCCAAGCCTTTATTCACCATGAGTCACACCTGATTGAATCTCCACAGGGAAATGAAGAGCAGGCATTTGAGCAGACTTAACTCTTTCTGTTTGGCTGCAATCCACATATTGTGAGACATATATGAACACGCTTGGCAAGCAATGAGTATAGGGTTTTGGATGTAAACATACATACTTGAATAAGCATGCACATAAGCTCCGGAACTAACTCCATTAACTCACAGTGAAATGCAAAGACTAAAAGTGAACAGGCATACTAAGATAACCGGAAAAAGAGAAAAATAAAAAAACAATGGAGAGGGAACAAAGACTATCTTGGAAGAAGAAGAAAGAGAAACAACAGAAAACACTTGAGGGCAGTTTGCAATGAATGGATATGATAGATAAGGATTATGGAGCCATTTGTAATTGGTGAGTCACAGATGGTGAGTCAGAGGGAGAGGTAGTATTTAGGGAGAGTTTGTGGGGAAGAGACGGAGGTCGGGAAATAAAGTTGCAGAGCCAATAGCCACCATAAAAGAGATCAATATTCGACCAAAATGAATAAACATTTGACCCATGTGCCAGAGATTGTGGCAAAAAACGCTGTCTTTGTTACGCGTTAAGTATGTGAACAGGAGGCGGCTTGGCAAGGTTTGATTGTCATTCACACTGTTTCCAAAAGGTGAGAATTAAACATGTGAAGGCATCACAGAGGCTTCTGATTATTTACAGGGAAATTAATTACATTTGCCAAGGAGGTAATAAGGATGATAAACCTCTCAATATGGTAAGCAGGTGGTGGGTGTTGCATCTTGATTTTCAGGGGGGAGGTGCCAGGTTAAAACATCAAAGATCCAATTAACCTGAAAAGCCATAGGTCCAAGTCTGAAAAAGAGAACATACAGTCAGTAGCACAGTTTCAATACCAAACCACTTTTGAAATAAGCAGCTTATTTCCATGCTACCTTACTGAATGTTCAGTACTCGTACTATAAATTCATGCAGTAGATTGGCTTGGAGCTAATCATTCATAAAATATTTCCAGTGAAACAGGTCTTTGAGAGAATTAAATTTTAATTGTCTCTCTCCATAACTGTCAGCATTCAATGACTCATAGTTCAGAGAAAGTGGCCATAAAACTGCATCTGTGATTAAAAAAGAGAGCTTTAATGCAATCACTAGTTCAGAAAACCAGCTTCACAACATTCTTTCTGTAACTGAAATCAATCATGAAGATCAGGGAGATGAGTCCAAATGAAGATCAATGCATGGAGCCACATATTCATCACACACGTATGTTTGACTGGCTGTAGTCTGTCCTTTGAAAGACACCTTTGGCGCATATATTATAGATGTTTATAACAGAACTGACTAAGACCCAAAAGCCTGTGGGCTTCCGCCATCCCTGAGGTTGCCATTGGGACAGCTGTTCATATAAACTTAACAGGTGTTACTGGTCTCCACTGAGAGCCTCTCTCTTTTCACACTGTCTATTTCCACTTTTTTTTTCTTCTCCTTATATTCAGGGTGTATCACCCATGTCTTTGATTTCGCTCATCCAGTACATCTGCTATGTCTCATCCACCTCTGGTAGATTCTAAACGTACATGGATGAGCAGGCAGATACAGTTTTATTGGTCTTCATGCAGTACAGATCCGTACAAAGAAAGATATCCACGCTGAATATTTTATTTTATAAGAGAATCAGAGAGGTTAGGTTTGTCTGCTCAGTAGTCCATGAAGAACCAAGTGTAATGAGTTATACAATTTATTAATGTCACACAACAAATCAAGATGAAGAAATTGCTTCAATATACATAATGCATTTTACAGTACATATGACATATACAGGCAACCACAGTATGACAGTTCATCATATGAGTGCTCAGGCACCTTAGTGTTATGCTGCAGCTACAGTGGAATACATAATATGTAGCTCCAGCCCACAATGCCAACATTTTCCATGACAGTGGAGAGTTTGTCTGTTTTCTAATATTATAGACCTACATATCTGACTAATAACCCTAAATACATGCATTCTTATTAATATGCATGCAAATTTCCTGTGACTTTTGCTATATTTTGTTTGCATCTTTATTAAGTACCATATGGGACTAAAAAGGTGACAATATCTTGTTAACACAGTGCAGATTTAATTTACTGTTCGATTTTACGTCCTGTATATCCTGCAGCTAAGTATCAAATTGAATGTCTGCGCACTGCATTTTAGAGAAGTCATTTTTATTTATTGCTCTTTATATTTTCAGCAGCATACTCTACAGGTGTTTGGTCATCCTGAAAAACTGCCCCCAGTGTCACACCTTCATGGAAAGTGTCCCCCAGAATAATAAACAGTATCAAAACAAAGCTTTGCAAAATGTTGTAAGATGATAATTAAGGTTGAAAAAAATGGAAAAAGGTGATTATATATTACAAACTATATTATGTGAGTATTTATGTACATGTTTTAACAAAAAGCAATGTGTGAATAAGAATGAGCCATAGTCACAACATTTCCCTTGTTTTACACATGAATGGCTTAAGTTTAGGCTTTTAAAACAACAATTAAAGAATGGTGAATTGAATGACTAATTTTGTTTATGCAATTACTGATTCTGCTACATTTAGGCAACTAAATCTGTTCAGTAAAGATTAAGGAAAAGTATTTTGTTGCTATTCAGAACCACAATTACAAGTTGCATGTTGGAAATAAGCCTGGGCTGGTAAAGAGAGTTGAAAGCAAATGTAGACAACCACCCTCATCTTCATCTGACCATGACAACTTTAATTTTACCAACCATTTTAATATCAGACTACTATCTAGTTCTATTAATTTCATCCTTGTATCATATCGTTGGCCATGTATCATCCAATTTTGTGATCTAAGTATGTATTTGCAGTGTTCATTTCACAAAATCCCTAAAACCAGACTGAAGCACTTTAAAATGTTCCACTCCCAGCATATGTATCTCTGCTTCAAGCAATATTTTGTTTTCTTGTATCTATTCCTTGGATTGTATTTTTCTACTTTTATTGCTTCAGTCTAAAATTGCATGCCACCATCTGCTGCAAATTACTTTCCCAAAACAATATTTTATTGTAGTGGAATCTGACTGAAACTATATATATATATATATATATATATATATATATATATATATATATATATATATATATATATATATATATATATATATATATATATATATATGTGTGTGTGTGTGTGTGTGCATATTTCGTGTGTATATATATTATATATGAGCCTCTAATTTGGGTGTGCGTGTGTGTTTCCCAGGTTATTTGTTAGTGAGAGTGGGAGAATGCATTGTAAAGGTTATCTCTCATTTCCTGGTTTCATTATTTTGTATCGTGAAATAAGCTTATGGTTACATACAATAGATTGAACCCAGTATATCCCAACATCAGATAGAACCCTCTCAGACTGGAGACAAAATGTTTCCAGACCATTGTTCCTTGAATGAAGCAGAGTGTTATTTCGAGCATGCAGAGGGAAACAATGCTGGCTCTTCCATCAGGCTTCCCTCATATTGTTATTGTATTGCTTAGATTAAATAACTCACAGAGTCTCAGTTGGGGCTGCGCATACCCTTGAGAGAAGACAAAAGTCTGTCAGTGAGTGGCAGAGAGGACATAAACATGATATAATGAAAGGTTTTGATGTGCTGTCTTTTCTGTATGATTGTAAATTAGGCATAAATATGGATGACCTGTTCTTCCCCTCTGATTAGTGTGAATGTTGCACTAAATGGCCATCTTGTAATTGTGTGTCCTCACTTAGTATTTTTAGTTTAATAGTTTAGCAGAGCTTCAGGAAAAGACCAGAGTTTGGTGTAAAAAAACTCCAAGCCAGGCAGACACATAATTCACCGGTCAACAGTAGTCTTTTTCCAGAGAAAGACCAAGCAAAAGAAGTGAGAGGTTGGAAAAGGGCAAAGACTTACAGAGGATTCGCACAAATTGTTAGCTTGGACTGGGTTGTCAGAGAGTTGTGTGAAGGGGGCTCTGGATGAAAGTATTAAGATCAGAACAGAGTTTTGTAATTGTATTTTCCCCAACACCCAGCAGCTACCACTGCAGGAGGCATTAAGCTGTGCTCAAAAAGCAGAGGGGAATGTTTCTTCAAAAGGATGTTGAGTCAATAGAGAATTTCTAATGACCACTCGATAGCCTGTTTCTGAATTTTGTTTTTGGGGCGTTTCTGCAGGAATTTATGGATTACAAATTGTATTATATTACAAATGTGGGCCATATTATTACACCCTCAGTATAATACTGCAGCCTTCAATATTTGCCTTTGTGCAACTGCTCCTTTGTGACAAATACTGTACAGTATATGCACACATGCATAGCTCTGTTTTGCTTGATTTGGGGTAGCCACCATGGAAACAGTAGCAGCATCTGTTAGATCCTGTAATCCATCCAGATTTTAGCCCTGTGAGCATCTGCTGCAGCACACTCCAACTGGAGGAGAGGAAGAGAAGAGGAGGAGGAGGATGTGTAGGATAGCACATGAAACAAGAAGAAGAAGAAGAAAAGGAATTGAATGATTCAAACGTATGGAGAGCAAAAACAAAAGATGATGAATAGCATGGTGGTTATTTTCATCTCATGATTGATTCTACAATTCAAATATTTGCACAATGCATTCCAAGCTTACACAGTAAACCTGTTATGACTAAAAGTTTGCCATCCACAGCAATGCTCATTACTACGAGATGGCAGATGCAGAAAGTGGACCGATCCAGCGCACTTGTGTCTTCAAACACTGTGATGTGAGTCTGCGCCACACCAGCTGTCATGGTCATTACAAGGTGGCGACAGTGCCAACCTCTTGGCCAGCGCGCAGCTGCCTTAGCAATGTGGATCTCTCAGATTAAGGCCGGGTCCAATCTGCTCTGATCTGTTCGAGGAAACAGATGATGATGATGAAGGGACAAACAACTAGAATCAGAGATAGCGCGACTAATCCAGACAGCCATCAGATCACACACCAAAAGTCATCACAGGAAATTACTGCAAATGCCTTTAATGCGGAGATGAAGCAATGAGCAATGTGTTCTTGGTTAATTTCACACATCTTTGAGAGCGATTTGGGGGATGGATAGCAATCATTACACCTGTTGTCAGAGAGGAAATGTGGAAGGTATTCATTCATCTTCAAGAAATCATTTTTACTGCCTCAGTTAAGTCCTTGTTAATCAGCAAATATGTTTAATAATGCCTCCTAAAATGTGTTTTTACCAAAAATGTACAGATGCATGTGTGAGGGTGAGCTTCTTCCTAGTGGGACAGTGACCAAAACATTGTCATTTCCACACAAAACGCTCCTCCTTGAGAGTCTACAGAATACAAACAAGCAGTTGCACGGCATCAGTTACATCTGTGTTTTCATTCAGAAACAGCATCAAATATCAGCTGGCTTGCCCCCCCTTTCCTTCCAAAAGTTGAAATGAAACATCCTGGACCATCCTATTTCTGTCACTGGCTACTGTTTTGCCAGAGAACAGCACTATATCAACTTTCCTAGCAGCCTCATCACGCAGTTTTCCCTGAATAATGGCTTTGGCAGCAGGTAGAATTAGATCTCCACTGACAGCGTGGTGGTTTTTGTGTATGGGCAATCTGATATAGCTATAAAGGACACCTTCACTCACATGGGAAAGGCTGTTTTTTTTTGCTTAAATGCAGTTGGCTTCTCATCTGGCCCCTCCTTTGTCTTTGCAGCAGTGAGGCCTTATTTTTTACTTGTGTATGAAAAGCATGGTGTTGCCCTTGCTGGTTTTTTTTTCTTTTTTTTTTGCAGGTGAGATGGAATTGCAGCTAACTAAAAAATAAAAAACTAATATATCCATGTGTGTTATCTATCTGCAGCTATACAGACATATGTGTGTGTCTGCGTCATAGCTGTCAGTCAGTATGACCAACATGTCAGTAATAGGAGAATAATTAATCCTGCTTAATGTAAATGAAAATACAATTTTTAAAACTGAAAATAAGGTCTCCATACAGATGGATGCCCAATGACAGATCTAATGGATGTGCACGCAGAGTCACCTTGACCAAAAATGATAAATATGAATTTCCCTCCTTTGGCTACTGGGAAGCTTGCATGTTTGCTTGCACTGAAGGGCATCAAAGGGGGGCACAGAGTGGAATACTAACAAGAGTTGGTGGTTGATACTGCATATATGAAATGAGTGAGTTGAGCAGAAATCAATCAAAGCTCAGCAAGCCTTGTATAGACAGTGGGCTCATCAATTTTAATACCGGTGGCTGAACAGTTGTCTGCTTTCACACCCTTAATGCAGCAGATTCCAGAACAAATGAGGAGGGTTTAATCCTGCTCAGTAGTCCCAACACGGCCAATCGCTTCTGCCCACACCACTGACACCAGCCACATAGGACACAGATGGCATCATGGTCGAATGTCATAAGACGCCATGGAATCGGCTGGGACTCGTGTAAGGAAAAAGTTCATTCCTGTGTGAGGCTCACTGGGATCAAGCATACCAACGCAAAAAGTGTAGGCAAGGGGCTAGAAGTGGATACAGCAAGGGACAAGCAACCAGACTTTGCCCACTCTTTACTTTATAAAGCAAAATCAGTGCGACGTGATCCTGCCACTGCGTGATCAAGCTCATAATGTTTAAGACATTCTTCTTAAAAAATAAAGTCACACTCACGTTACAGTAATGGAAACTACTGTGGTTACATATTCAGGTTTCTGTTGTTGTGATATAATCTACAGTATATTGTTATCTGTAATTTAAGAACTCAAGATCGGTCCAGGTTAATTTTAGTAAAACCTAGAGCGCAATATCAAAACTGATCGGCTGTTGCAACCACAATACTTTCAAAGTAAAAAGGTTCTGATTGATCTTAAAATTTAAGAATAAAAATGTATGACTAAGATAAACTTGCTGCATGTCAGTTATATTTCACAGGAAGGAGAGCAGAGCTGTGGGAGCTAATCCAACAAATATTGATCTTGAGGTGATCTCGAGCAACTATGGAGGCCCCATTAAAAATGCAGTAGCCTCTGTGAGTCGAGAGCAAATCAAATTATAATCAAGAGTGTCAAATGGCACTTCGGCTGACTGAACAGCTCTCATTGCTGATGGCTTATTAAACTAATTTCATATAATATTTGTGTTTTGTGAATGATGGGGCACATAAGGTAGAATGTAATGTACAGTGTCTAATACTGGAGATGGGTTAT
Organism: Scortum barcoo; assembly: GCA_023238725.1. Classification (NCBI taxonomy): domain Eukaryota; kingdom Metazoa; phylum Chordata; class Actinopteri; order Centrarchiformes; family Terapontidae; genus Scortum; species Scortum barcoo. The sequence goes on from CM041545.1 coordinate 11,959,898, forward strand.
AGCCATGGTTGAACAGACACAAGCACTCAGTATTTATTTGATATTAACTGTGGCCCAACTGCATTTCTAATTGGATCTTTTCAATAATAATAAAGCAGCATTTGGTAGTAATAGGGTACAAAAGGAAAAACATAACATGCTTGAGTCACGTTGATTTAGGCATGAGATGCTCTTCAAGTGGATCAAGGGCAGTTAGTTAGGCTATCACTGATATCATTAATAGTATTATGTTTGTAACTGATGCATGGGAAGGACTAGAGCTTGTGAAATAATGACTTTCTCTATACCTTTTTACTAAGGTTAAGTTATTTACAGTTATTTGTTAATTTATTAAATTACCATATAGGGTGTTTTGTTCAATCCCTCTTCACAGCCTATAATTTAACCTTTAAACTGATGATGTTACATATGAAAGTGCAGCCAGGTGATACAGAAACAAGCACTTTTCCACCAGTGCTGTGACCCAAGATCAATCCCCTTTCTGATCAAACACGTTTGGCAGCAATCGTGTCCTCATTGCAGCACCACTGACTCCTCCTGGTTGGTCGGGATGCCCATGGTGAGGTGGATCATTCAGCAACACGAGTGGGAGCTAAACCTTGAAAGGTAATCAGTACGTTTTAAAATAATCTCTAAAAACTGGTGAAGAGAGACTAAAACAGGATGCGTTCTTGTCTTGGAGTACTTGTCAAAAGCTGCTGCGTTTTGTACCACCTGAAGGGTTGAGAAGGTTTTTTTTTATGGCTCAACCTTGAATATAAAGAATTACAATAATCTAAAGAGATATACCAGCTTGGGTAACCTTCTCAAGATCAGGTCAAGAGAGAAAAGATCTGATTTTTGAGATGCTCCTCAGCTGATAAAAACACGATCAACGACTTTCCTTACTTGTTTTTCAAATGAAAGGTCACTGTCAAATATTACACCGGGATTTCTGACGGCAGGTTTGGCATTTGTGAACGGGGGATGTTTTTGTTTCCTGTCGAACCGAAAAGAATGATTTCAGGTTACTCCTCGTCCAAGCTGGAGAAGATTTCGGGACTTTCTTTCTGACAGGCAAGATAATTACCGATGAAAATGTATTTCTTCACTGGTTTTTAATAGGACAGAAATTTGCGTGTGATCTTCAAGCTACATCAGCTGCTGCGTCCAGCCTGTCACTTCACCCTGAAATCACAGCATAGACTATGTAAGGCCTGTGGTGATTGATATTCATGCTGCCTGTCTAATGTGGGCTAGTTTGGGCAAAATAATAACACATAACTACAGTAAGGCAATGTGATCAGATGTGTTTTTCCACATGAATTAATCCCATTCATGAACTAAATGTAAATGACTGTTCCATATCCTTTCAAATACACCTTGGGAATCCCCATCTGCCAAGCCCACTGATCAAGGCGCATCCATCCCACTCAGGAGACAGGTGAACTGTTGGAGAGCCGATCCTGCTGAGGGACCTTCTGTCTGCGCTGACAAGATCAGGAGAGAGCACGCTTGTGGATTTGTCATGATGAGTGGCCCTGTCAAATCAATCATACAGATACTTGTAGAACATTGTAACATCTGTGACAGAAATGACGCCATTTCTTATTCAGAGTTTCGAGATTTACCCCACAGAGCAGTTTGCGTCTAAGTTAAGGGATTAAACCAATCGTAAGTAGGTTCATTAGGAATACAAATACTAAAATATTTAATAAAGACAGCGGGAGTTTTAACCTCTGGCAAACATGAAACTTAAACATGCAGGGTTTTAATCAACTAATCATAACTACTAAAATGGCATTTTCGTGTCATGTCATGGAATATATAGTCTGACGGCAGCAGTGTCAGCTCATCGAATCTAAATAACCACTGAAGTGCTGATGCGCGAATAACACTGACATTTCTTTTCTTAATCAGGTTTTTTTCTTGTGCCTGTGTGTGTGTGTGTGTGTGTACGCACCTATGATTGTTTATATCCATGAGATGAGATGTGCCACTCTGGTTAACTGCACTAGAGATATAAAATTTAATTTTAAACATTCAGCAAATGCCAAGTTGAGTTAATTTGTTGACTTACTTACGTAGTACTTCATACTGCTATACCATCTTGATGAATGTAAAAACACTGAACTCACAATGACTCCAATTATTTTACATTATTATTTTATTATTTATTTATTTATTTTTTTACATTTATTATATTTATATGGTTACATTAATAGACAGCCTGAAAACTTCCATGAAACAGAAAGTAGCTATCTGTTTGGATGACTAAACAGATGGATAGCAAACTGGATGGGTGGATGGAGTAAATACCTTGATGAATGAAAGGTAACAGCTTAGTTTTTCATCAACAAGAGGTCTAAAGATCATGATGGGTTAACTACTCATCATCTTCTTTATTTTAGGACATGTTTTTAATGTTAAGATGAAAGCTCCTCATTGCTTTGTAATAGCTCAGTAACAGAAGTACATGTTGCCTTCGTGTGTTGTAGCTAGTTGTAGGGAAGCAGTTCACAGTGTCACAGAGAGAATCCCGTACAACATTAAAAACTGGTCCTAGATCAACAATAGCTGGCAGAATCAGGCTCCTTGCCCCTCCTCTGTCAAACCAGATTAATACCCTGCATCCAAATGTGCCGCGCTGCTACTCGGTCACACCTCCATCCATCACACGGCGGGGATTCTCCAGACAGGGTTCACTATTTTACCCATCTGTCAATCAGCACCCACAGGCAGACAGCCCGGGCTCCTCCTGCCAAACCACACAACACCTGCCACCTCATTGCTTTGCCACAAAGGCCGGGCCTTCACCTGGCTCCGTGCCCCGCCGCTCACAGGACTATAAAGAATCGGGCATCAGGCATCTTGTGTGAGGGGGCCGACATGTAAGGTTACATTGTTGCATTTTTGGGGATTTGGTTTGTTGAGGATATCGCAGCTCAGTAACAAGTCAACAGCTTGTAAAAGAATCATTTGGACACACAAGCTCCTGTTTCGTTTGTTGCTAACCAGCGGGGGATCGGATCAAAACAAATCCTTTTTATGGCCTTTGTAGAATTAGCTAAGTGTGATGGATTGGTCAGTGCTATTTGCTGTAATTTACCTCCTCTGGATTTCACACCAAGAAAAATGTAAGGAGGATGTCAGGAAATAGCTGTTAATGAAGAGCAAACAACTAGATGCTGAATAACTCTTAGGGAATGAAGCACTATAATCTATAAGTTACTAGAGAGCAGACTGCAGGATGTTAATGAACCAGTTCTTAGATACAGTGCATTTCGGCATATAACAAAATGCTTCACTTAACTCTTTTTTGCTGATAAATGACTGATAACAACTACACATATATGTGGGTATAATCACACCCAAGTGGTAACTAGTCAAAGTCCTGATTATGTTTAACTTTTTCTTCTGTAACCAATGAGGATACTGCATATTTTAATTATTATTTCTCGCTCCTCAGTTGTAAACATGCTTAGTGTCAATATGCAGCAACACATCCTTTAAATGCCTGAAAGCATTGCATACATGCCGACACCACATTTCCTGTGTGAACCTTCCACACGTTACAAAAATACTTAATTAACGATGCATAAAGAAGGAAGATATGTAACTTAAGTCACCTCTCTCCTCCTTCAAGTTATCTGATTTCTCCAAGACAATAATCAACTATTTTCTACATGGAAGTACTTGCAAAGATGCAAATGTTGCAGCCATTTAAGAAATTTAGAGACCTGCTCTTACTAACCATGTCATTAAACTGACAGCTTGACTGACAGGTGAAGTACCTATCTAATTTATAGATTGGTGTCTCATTCTGTCTTTGTCACTCGTTTTCCTTCATTGCTCTTCTTCTGTTTACTTGTTGTTCATGTAAACAGTTGTTGTTTATCTGTCATTACATCTGCTCCGCATTAGCGTTAGCGCATGTGTGGTAGAGTGGAGGCTGTGCAGAAGCAGCAATTGATGCTCTGTCAGATACTCTGTCCTGATTGGTGGTTTCGGGCATGGTGGATTCTTGTCAAATGGCCTCAGCAGCAGGTGGCAGGTGATTTTTTTTTTTTTTTTTTTTACAAATGATCTGTCTTGTGTATGACTGTCAGAACACAGTGAGAGTTTCATAAGTTACAGCTTGTAACAGCCTTACATTGTATTTATGACATACAGTTCACATTAATTGTTTCCAAACTTGTCAAAGGTATTTTCTTCTATATGACAATTTACTGTATATAAGCCATGGCAGCCAGATGATACCACCAAATGGAGAGCTTAAAGAAAAGCCTTTACAAATCCACCACATGCGCGTAGTTACAGGAATAATCACATGGCTTCGCGCTTTTTGCATCTGAGAGTCCTCATCATAGCCTGGTGGGAACTTGAGTTTGTTTTGACTTAAGTCTGTTTGGTCTTTAGAGTGATGTGAACTTTAGTCTGTTTCTCAAATGCCAGTCAGCGCTTGTTTATATCCAATCAATGCTGTCTCGGCTAACAAAGCTCTCGTTCTTCAGCTCACAGCTTCTGAATCCACCATCGGCACTTACCTCAACGTGACACTGTCAACAAGACAAACTAAAGCAAACAAATCTACAGAAAATTACATTCTTCCCTGTTCCTGCACTTGAGCCAAACTTTTTTTTTCAGCGAGCTACTGATTGTCAGGGGACTTAGTGTATACTGTCTGGCTGCTGCTGTTCCCCACCTAGGGGATTTCAGGTCTAATCTGTCAGGTGCATGCCCAAGCATTTCTTTATCAACTTTATCAATAACAGTGCAGCATTGCCAGGGCAACAGAGAGAGAAGGGTGGCCCGCAGCCAATCCCTGGCTCTGGAGCGGACAATAATTACTCAGCCTCTCCGACAGACAAACCGGCGCAGGGAGAGTCTGGAGCATGACGGACATCCACCTACTACACACTAAAAACACATTCGATTGTTTTCCTCCCCTCAATCACACACCTAAATAGAAGTCTTTGCTTGGTGGGGTGTGACAGATGTTTTTTCATCCTGCACGCTGCAAAGTTTTGCATAGATCATTAAAGATGTGTATGGTGATTAATATGCTGTGGAGAATGAATAATCACTGGCTGCTGTCTTAATTCCTTGTTGAATATAAAAAGGGACAACCTGTAAACCCAGAGCCTGGACCAGCCATTCATTTAAACTATACTGCTTTCGATGATCGTGGTGACAAAATACTTAGTTTGCGTATGACTTCAAATGCTTTCAGTAAAATTGAAAAACTAGTTGTTCTAACTCTGAGCAGACAAACTCAGCAGGTGTTTAGATGTTTTGGATGAATTACACATTAATCTTAATTTTTTTTTTTCCTCCAGCAGACAAAGCAGCAACATCAAAGCCTCATCTATTTCAATGCTGTCACAGTCGAAATAATGTTTACAGCTGACTGCATTTTTCATTTTAACTTGGGTTTAACTTTATACCATCATTCTGTTTTCCTCAATCTTGCCAAGATTTTTCTCAGATGGTATCTTGGCTTGTGATGAGGCAATTTATGCAGAAGGCTGGGAGATCTGTATATGTCTGTTTGTCTGTCTGCCTGTCTCTCCCTGCATCTCACCATCTCACCATCTCTCCAGCTGAGATCTCCCCCCCGCCCCAGTGTGCTGGATTTAAACATTTCTGACATAGTGAATGAAAAAATGAAAAAATTGGACCCAGTGAAACCTGCCTTACGCTGTTGATCCTTGATTGATTGCAATTCATATGACATTACTAAGACAAGCAGTGTTTTAATAATTTTAGGGGCAAGGCTAAATTTGTGAGGGCACAAGGCCAAATGCCATCAAATAAAACAAACATTTTAATTTCACAAAATTAATTAATTTTATGTAGGGGTTAATATGATTTTATATTGATTGAATATACTTTATATATTTATAAGCGTGTCCCAACGTCCTGTCCCCAAAAAAGATAAAAAAACAAATGTAGGATTGAGTACAGAGAGTACACAGTTCAAGAGCACCCAAGCGGCCCGTCACACACACTGACACATGTACACACAGTGACAAGATGAACTGTGACGATGACACCTGAAAGCATGTTACCTGTTGTGGGTGTCAGGCGGTTACCATGGCATCCCGAAGCGGTGGTGGGATTTTGGCATTTCCTGGTGTAAATGATGGGTACAAACTCACCCATCTCCCGCTTGGATAGATTTGTCTTGAACTATCCTCATAAATTGGCTGGTTTTCCAGTGGATCATACTAGGCTCAGAATCGATTCCACCACTGGTTATGTGTGCAGTGTTTCACCTCCCAATAAGAAGAATACTTTTTTGAGGGGCTTAAAGTGGTGAAATTTTGCAGAGTAATCAATTCCTTTTAATGCAGTCAACAAGATGTTAAGATTTAAGGGAATGGAGAGCCAGAGAGTTCAAAATGGACAAAGCTATACTGTCCAATTAACTGTGCTGCACATCCAGTTTTATTGAACCCTACTCCCATCCCCAGCTAACAAGCTACTGTGCTTAACTGGCTATTAGGAAACAAGTTGGGTCAGCGTCTCTTTTCATTGTTAAACTTCTTAATAAATTAAATGTACAGTTCTGCAAAGAAAAGTCAGGGGGAAAGGAATGACCTGTTGCAGGAAAAAAAGGCTAGTAGGTTAGTTAAAAAGCTAGCCCTGTTTCTGTCACCAAGCATCTATCCTTGTCTTTTAGAAGGAGGGGACACAAATATTGCTGTTCTACTTTCTGTTGTGTCAGTACGGAAGCCGAGAATGGCATGCAATTATTTTTTTAATGCTGTTATCTTGAGCTCACAAGTTAATTATGTTATTATCTTGAGATAACAAAGCTTTCACATGATAAGATAAGAATTTCTCTCATTTAACAAGATAGTTATGGAGAACTCCGAAATGAGTCTGGTTCATTTGACCACGGCTGATTTTAACCTTCAAGATCACTGTCATGATTGTCATGGAGGATCCACGACTGAACAATAATGAAGACCTATATGTAGTCTGGTTTGCTGCAGTTACTTCATTGGAGCAGACAGTCTTGTTTTACAGTAGAGAGGTTGACCTCTCCACTTCAACCTGGAGCAGCTCAAATAAATCCTATGTAATATATAAATGACATTAAGGTCATTACTGTACATAATGACCCCCACGGCATCTCCACATAGAATACAGACACCTGTATTTTCTTCCATTTTCTTGTGCTAACAAGCATGGCCATTGTCAGTTTCCATATATTAGAGCCTTTAGTTTCATTTCAGTTATAATTCTAAATAACCTTCCAGTCCAGCTTGGGCCCCAATTAGCAAACCAGGACAAAAGAAATATGGCTCCAGCACATCCCTTTTAGAGGCTGAACAATAACGTAATACCTGTTTGAACAGGTGTCCTGTCTGAAGACATTAACACAGATGTCTGTCATCCCTGGTGGAGAACCTGATTCTGTGTGGGAGGGGCATCATCAAAGTGCTTCAAACAAGTCATTTTCTGTGGTCTTCCTTGGCACCCCCCTTATGACCTTTCACAGAGAAGATATGTCAGATGGAGTGGAATTTTTAAAATTAAATAATCAGGAGGAGATAAGGTAATGGAAGTAACTAAGGAGCCAACAATGCCACCTGGCGCCTTGCACCTCAGGAAATAATGAAAATTTGAAAGAAACAGTTCAAAGAAAAAAAACAAGGACACAGGCTCGTGACTGAGGCAGAGACAGTAGATGATATAAAGCAAATAATTTATTGAGAAACTAAAAGAAACCCAGGACTGGACCTAAAAAGAGAGATTGGGGATTGGCAAGGTGAGTATCCAAAATATTAATGAAATATATAAACTCTAAAATTGAGACAAGCAAAAGCAAATGCTAAAACTCTAGACAACTTAAAAAAAAAAAAAAAAAAAAAGCTAAAGTCAGTGGACTGGGGCCTCTAGTGGGGAGACAGACTACTACTAGTGAGTGCCCCTTCTCACTCACCTGGGTGCAGATAAAAATCACAGCAACCATGCATAAAACAGTGTCCTAGTGCCCCTACTAGCATGCAAGAGATGTGAGGAATCTTCTTGTAACAAAAAGGAAAAAAAATTTAACGAAAACCCAATAACCCAACTGGTAGTTAAACCAATAATCCAAACCAATATACAGACACAAAGCAAGCAGCAAAAAACAAGTCAAACAAACCAAAACCAAAAGAGGGCAAAACAGGCAAAAAGTAGGCCCAAAACAGGTAAAAACATGTCAAAAGGGAAAGGAAATTAAAGAAAAGCAAACAACAAAACAGAACAGCACAGAACAGAACAGAAAACACAATGGCACAGGGTTAGTGGGGGGCAAAAGGCCTTAAAACCACAAAAGAAAATGGGGACCTACTCATCACCTCAGATATGGCCAACCACCATCAGAGACCAGCAAGAAGCTGACTAAAGCCAGGTGGGAGCCTTTTATACTCTCTACCTGCTAAGGGGCTGGGCCAGAGGAGGAGACTTCCCTATGCTGCGTGCCCATGGGATGGCACAAGGAAAAATCAACGCTTGGGAGTGGATGTCAGTTGAACTGTGAATTGCATGTTATCATCTGACATCGTTTCAAATGCCACAGCTTCCTGCGCAGCATCATGATGTAACTATTTGCTCAGTAATCTTATACATTAATACATTCAGAAACTTTATGCACTATAAGACTCCCTTCTGTGCACATTATTGTCCATTGTGCTGGTCACCAAGTATTAACCAAAGAGTAATAATCATACACTTATTCTAGGTACAAAATAACATCTCTAAAAGATAACAATGTCTGAATTTTTGTGAGCCCAAAAATTGCAAACAGGAAAAAAAATCTTTTCTTACTTGAGGAGCGATTCTTCTCATCTTCTGTCTAATTCAGTGTTGCAATGGTAGCCGAGCAAAGCGCACGAAATAAATTATCTCCCTCTACCCATGTTGTGAAAGACTGCTATAAATTGATTTACTGGTTTTGTCACATCCATGATGCATCACATACAGGGCCCTGTTTAGAGCGTCAACGAAATCTGTGGAAATGTGTATTTAATTTATGACTCAATAACAAGGGACCTCTATTCATATTGGCTCTTTTGATCTATTGCTCGCAGATGATTGGATTGGCTACAATGGGGACTACACTGTGCCAAATAAAGCATGAACACACGCTGTCATGATGACAAAAAGCAGAACGCCAGTAACAAGATTTGTTTTTTCTTCCCGCTATAGTAAGCACAATTAGACCAAAGTTAGAATAGTAATTGATAAATAAGAGCTCATTTATTTCAGGTTGCCAGAATAAACTGCCGCCCTCCTTTGTCATCTCTTCAGGAATAAAGGAAGAACAGTGTTTTTTTTTTTTTTAATGCAAAGAAAATAAGAACAAAAAGGATGCAAAGAAAATTAGACCTGCAGACAGATGCTTGATGACAGTCAAATTAGGAGAAGCAAAAGAAAATAATGGCTTTGGAGAAAGGCAGAGTGATTTGAGCAGAAACTGGAGCGCTCCACACAGAGAGAGGGGAAGCACAAGAAAAGGACAGGAGAATGAGGCAGTGAGCTGGCAGGGTATCTCACCCTCCAGCCGCACGCTCAGGAAACTCTTTGGAACACAAAGGTAGGACGGTGGATGGTGAACAGCCTGAGGAAGTGTTACACCTAAAAGCATCCCAGTTGCCATATGAATTATTCCAGACCCTCTGTTTGTACAGGCTTTGGAAAACAACAAAAAGACTTTAAAGCAGGTTTTAAAGATTAGTGGATGAGTACTTGGATAAAAGGCGGTAGGGAAAATGAACCACAAAAGATCCAGTGGGCTGCAAACACAGCCCTCAGTCACGGGTAATGAAGGGCAGAGGAGAAAGTGCAACCCGCTGTCCTCGTGTCCCTAGTTATTCATTTTTTCATCGGCTCATGACTGATGCAACACAGAGGATAGAAGAACAACAAACGTGTGCAGGTGAGGTAACCTTTCTAAAGGGACTGTAAAATTGTGACAACAGAAAAAATAAAAAAAAAACAGCTTCCACATGATACAATCAAGACGCTTAAAAATATTGTGATATATTGAGATTACTCAAGTGAATCTGTTGACATTGCTGTACAAAAAGTCAGCATATCCAGACACAAGACAAGTCACTCTTTGCTGTTAAAGTTGCAATGCAAAAGATAAGAGACACATTTTCAGTTGTCCTTTTCAACTATTCACAACTAACTATCAATAGGCAACTATTAATATTGATCTGTGCCCATTATTTGCCATATTTGTGATCTATACATCTCATTAGACTACAATGCTTCATTGGGTTTCCTGGGCTTAGGACTTCGTGTACATGTGGGGAAAATGTGTGTCGACACTATTGTATGTATTCTAATATCAAGCAAAGAACATGGTTAATATTTAAAAAAAAGGCAAAAAAAAAAAAAACACCATGCAAGCACGGCTGCCCTCAGCACTATAAATTATCTCTGCAACCCTTCCAAGTTGATTGTGGTAAAAAAAAAAAGTGATAATTGGCATCAACACTGTACATGTAAAATGTAGGAAAATGCTTATTCATGGCAATGATATTGAAAATAAAGAGCTGTATGCTCTTTTTATGTCAGGTGGAAGTACCTCCTGTTACTCAGAGCTGCCAGGGCTTCATGATGATCAAGGAAATCCGGCGAGAGCTCTGAGGAAATGCCAGGTGCACCCCAAAAAGTGCTGAAGAATTACAGATATGAATATTTATCCCTGTCTCCTTAATTATGGAAGAGCAGATGACTAGCTCTTGAAACTAGAGACACTCGGCTGTTTTCAGCTATTTTAGATGTTTGCTAAAGCGGTTTCTTTGTGTGGTGATACCGTCCTGACATGTATAGTATGGTTACAGTCCACACGGCCTGTTGTGAATGTGTGGAGACTGATCTGGGCTGGGTTGTTTGATTCCTGTCCTGAAAAATTATCCTCACATGCAAATTCAACATGTGCGTGTCTGTTAAAAGAAAGCAAGACAATGTCCATTTTTAAGAAAGGAAAAATCATTTAGCCAATTAATTACTCAAGTCTGAGTGTGTATCACCAATAGTAATGTATATGTAATAAGAGAATATCGGGATGTCCCTTATTAAATGGAAAGTGACAATGATGTGACGTTCAAAATTAAGGAGGCTGCTGTTCATTCAGAATGTGTGAACTCAAGTGTCAGCATGAGATATGGTTCCTGTTTTACATCACACATATCCCTACACCATTACTGTCGAAACAGATGACAATTTAATTTTATTGGCAGGCATACATTGTCATCACGGATCCACAGCATTATTATTGTCACTAAACCACACTGTGTTGCGTTAACCATGTTTTGTAATCCTGTAATTTGCATATTGAAGACACCTTTTTGATAAACTTCTTTCTTTTTTTTTTTTTTTTACAAAGGCCTATTTTCTAAACCTAACCAAACACAGGGGAGGTGAAATACCTGCTTGTTCTTCTTGCCTAACTGTCTTAGGGTCTACATTTTTCAGCCCGTTTGCTCAGTTGTCATGGAGACAGTTCACGTGTTGCCTGACTATGTTAAGCCCATTTTTATTTGATTAGCCCAATATCACAAATCATTATTCTCCTTAAGAGGTTTCACAATCAGCACGGCATACAGCACCCTCTTTAGACCTGCGTATCACATCAGGATAACCTGACAAAAATCCCTTTAACAGGGAAATAAAATGGAAAAAAAACCTCAGGAAGAGCAACATAGGAGGGATCCCTCTCCAAGGACAAATAGACTTTCAATCGATGTCGGGTGTACAGATTAATCTACAACAAAAATCACAGTGTATACAATTTTGATGACAGAATTGTTTAGTATTGAGTATTGATCTGGGAAGGTCTCGAGTAACTTGAGGGACTACCAAAATGTATGGAATGTATGTCTGTATTGAATTTCCCTAATATGGGGGCAGATAACATGGTCTCTGTTGTTGGACATAAATTAGCAGTCATTCACTCTCTTGTTCGGAGTTCCTGCCATTCAATCCATGTGGTGCTCCCACATTTTACATCCGAGTAGGTGGATCTTTGTCAAACTGCTGTTTCCAAAGTGAGTAATGAACCCTCATGCTCAGTGTTTCAGCATTGTTTTATTTCTCACATTTCGGTTTTGCCAAATACAAAAGAAAAATCTAGCAACCAACATGTTATTTTAACATAATTTGCCTTCACATATAAATGTGTGAAGTTTTGGGAAAATTGGAACAACTTGTGTACTACAGTATTGACAGTTTTTTTTTTGTCTTTCGCTACTTCACAGTGTTACAAATGTGCACTAAGTCTCCTCGCAGTAAGTACAGGACTGGACAGTTCATTAAACATTTTGAATCACTGGAACGAATTCAAAAAGCTTTCTTTGTGTTTCACTGCGCAAACTCCTTTTATCTTTTATCTGTTCATCCAGTCATCACACCCAGTTTAGAGCACAGTAACTCACTTTGCTCATGCCGAAGTAAACACAATCTGTCCAGACTTCAGTTAATTCAGTTAAAATGCAGACGAAAAGTGCATACAACCCCAATTTTAGGTTCATTACACTGGCTACCTGTGCTTTTTAGAGGTGATTTTAGGATTTGATCACTTTTAAGGCCCGGAGGGGACTGAAACCTCAGTAAAGCAATGAATGTTAAAGCCCACATAAGCCTTTTAAATCTTTTTCAAAAACACACTTTTTCCAATGCGTTTTTACTTAATTAATTCCCTGCTGCGTATGTCTAATAATCAATTAAATTGTTTTATATATTAGGTTTATTTTTTCTTTGATGTTCTTTTTTATGATGCTTTAATTTAGTGTCATTCTGTCTTTTTATGATATCTGTCTTTTTTGCTGTTGTGCAGCACTTTGTAACTGTGTTTTGAAAGGTGCTATTCAAATAAAATGTGTATGTATTATTATTATCATTATCATTATACAATATATATTGTACTGCATATAGCCCAGCAACCCCAGATAACTTTACATGATGAAAACTGGCTGCACTTTGTTGAAGAGCAGCTCCATCAGAGTTTGATAAAAGACCATCTGATACAACTTCATCTAAGTGCTATGTCAGGGCAATATGACTCAAACAACATGCCAAATATTAACTTGTCCATCAGAAAGAGCTCCAACCTCTAACGAGCTATCATCTGCGCTTAAATGTCTGTGCCTAATTGCACTTCTAATTTACTTGATCAGCAGGCTTGGAGATAAATGTGTTTATAATTGTAAGAATCTCACTCAAATTATCTTCCCTTTCTCTGCAGTCTTTTGTTGTTCTGAAAAGTGATTTTTCATCGTAACCCCGGAGATGCCTCTTTAAAACTCATCTAATAAAAATGGCACTACTTTTGTTCATCAAATCCCAGCGAGGCTCTTATTCGGCACCATTAAGAGCGTTTTTTTTTTTTCAGCAAGCTATTAACAAAAAAAAAAAAAAAGTGATGCTACAGTCCCTAAAATTTGTCAGCTCAGAAGGGGTTTTTTAGGTTCTATTGAGACATGTTTTAAGAAGTTCAACATTCTTCTTTATTTAGAGATCAAACAACCTTGCAACCTGCATCTTTTCATTAAAAAAACATTTTACAATGATCAAAAGCCTATGACTCAAACTTTCTTTCAAGTGAGCCTCTCAACAAAACATTAAAACCTCCTTGTAAATAAATCACATAAAGGAGACAGCAAAGAAACATGAGACCCTGCAAGAGATCTGTGCAGGGAGCCCTTTAATTTAGTGTCTGTTCAAACAAACGTTCATTGTCTCCAGGAGCCAAAAGACATGATGACATTACCCCTATTTCCCCTCCTTTGCGCATACTGCCTGTAAATTTGAGAATCGATTAAAAGATTTTATTGACCTTAAATTTCCCCATGACTCAGAGCACAGTCTGGCTCATACCTTACACAATATAGAAAAATTGCACATTCACCTCCTTTTGTGCATCAACTCCTGTTGATATGTCCTCTCAAGGCTGTGTGTCACCCTTAACAACTACCTCCAAACATCACTGAAGCAGAGTTCATGCTGCACTCTCGAAAACAAACACCCCAGATCTCCAGGTGAAGTACCATATTTATATCTTCCTGCCCTGAGAGAGCTTCAAGTGCTTGATCCAACAGTAACAAGCGGCCGGTGGAGAGGAATGCTCTATAATAAACAGTTCTGACCTCAAAACAATACAACAAGAGAGAGAAGAACTGCATTGGAAAAGAGGTGTAAACGACTGATGCGGCACAGGTAAAATAAGCACCAAATTTCATGGCAGGTCAAAGAATAATTTGTTAGAACCACATTGTCAACCTCGTGGTGGCAAAATCAGAGGATCACCAGAGTCTTTAGGATTCCCCCTCTGAGGACCGTGAATGTATGCACTTAATTTCATGGCTATCAGTTCAGCAGTTGTTGAGGTATTTTAGTCGGGACCAAAAGGGGTGTGAAAAACTATGCTACACCACTAGCATGGCTAAAATAAATAATTACAAATGTTTCTGATCAGAGTGTTGTGGGTTTTCACTGTAAAGGAGTCACTTGGCACTTTTGACAAGGTGAGAACTTTCCTCAGTGACTGAGGACTGAGAGGAGGAGGTGCAGGGTGACAGCACGGGGGTGAAATCTGTAACTGTCTCGTGATAGCCAGAATCAGGCCAGAGGCTGCGGGGTTGTGGCATGCAAACGTCAGGTTTTTAAATTCGATATATCCAGCTCCAGGCGACCAGCGGAGGAAGTGAGAGGGGACTTTGGATAATTTGTGTAAGTTCAATGAATTTTGAGAGGCTTAAGAGTATTTTTGGGAGACCGGCCAAGCGGAGGGAAGTGCAGATGGGAGATGACAAGAAGTTGGACAAAGTGCCGGAGGGTGTCCCTGATCCCTCGGGGGATGTCCCGCAATAGAAGCCGTGTCCAGAATTTGGTTATTTAGGATTAAACACTCTTGGATGTCTGGGCATGAGTCACGGCAGAGTTGTTGCTGAGAGTACGAGTATCAAGTAAGAGAAAAAAACGAGAGGGAGCAGTCAGGGATATCTTGTGAAATAAATATTTTTCTTACTGATGACAGGTCCAGGAACAGGACTGAGGAAAAACAGAGCTAATTATAGCATGGTATAAATGGGCATCCTCCAAAACATACCGGATTCGTCGGGGTTATTTGGTGGTGTACTGTAGATGGAGTAAATATGAAGAGATGGCACTGAATGGAAAAAAGTTCAGTGTAGTTTTGAAAGTGAAGTTGAGGAGAGAACTGTGGCAGCTGTAATGTCATGGCACTGTGCTGAGATCTGTGGAAATGTTCAAGTTACAGGCAGCTTTTTGGGGGGGTTTGTGGAGAAGCAGAGAAGTCTAACTAGCTAGAAGACTAACAAGCAGTAAAATTTTTCTCACAGTTCTCACAATGTTGTGTGTCTGCACTTTGGATTTGCATTCAAGAGATAAAAAGATGGGAAGCAAGCAGACTACATGTCAACACTATGCTACCTCGTTATGTTCAATGTAAACCCTTGACACATCAATAAGAAATAATCATATGGACTTGTATTGATGTTTTGTCAGTCATCCTTCAGGCTCTTAAATGGTTATGATCCTGGTCTTGAGGCTCAATGATTACATGGTGATGTATTGGCATGAGCCATTTAATATCTGATCCAACAATGTCACAGACACTGCATACGCCACGGCGATATAAACAAATAGCGGTTGTCACAAGATCATTTCATCATGCAAAGTAATCTTTGGAATGCTCTCCGCTCGTGAAGTTTAACATTGGGTTTAATCCCCTGGTTTCCCGAACACCATGCCAGAGCAGGATAAGATGACATGGCTGTCTGGCGAGAAGACAGCTTCCAGACGCATCTCATGTCAGTTTGTCACAGCAGGTCTGATGGCGCTTCAGGTGACAGGTAGGCAGTCTGGGAGGAGTGAGCACTGCCTCTTTGAAAGTGGTTTTGCAGCCATGGTGACACTCCAAGCTGATCTTACTAGCGTCAAATCTCAACATGTCTTCTCAGCTTCCAGATCAAACTGCTGGATTTCACTGACCTACCCACTAATAAGCTGTAATTCCTCCTTATGAAAGAGAGTGACAACTTTGCTATTTTGTAACCTTTATTCAACCCTCATTCTTTTGTCTCCTTTCCAGGAACACCCTGCTTGCTCTCATTTACATCTGGAAGCAACAGTCACTGAGCAGCTTCACTGGAGCAGATGGGAGTTTATGGCCTTGCTCAAGGGCACCTCATTGGTGGCAAGCGCTGCTCTTTTACTTACCCCTCCCAGGTTTATTCTGCCAGTGGACTGAACCAGGAACGCTAATGAAAATAATTACTCGGTCACAAATGTGAACAAAAAGAAACTCCCCCATGTGTTTAAATTATTAAATAAGAGCCAATTCAAGAATGAATTAACCTTTTACGGATATAGCAAAGAAAAAAAAGGATGATTTTTTTTCATCTTCTAAAATATTTAATGTTCTTGAACTGAGTGACTTTGGTATACATTTGAATGTGCGCCTGATTTTCCATATGGACACCCACATGCACACATACTGACATACAGTCGCACAACGTGAGGTCAATAAGCAGTAGGCGCTGTGCTGCAGCAGCTCAAACCTCCGAGGCTGCATGTACTGTAAAGGTGTGGAGTATTTTCAAGGATAATTGGGCTGAGAAACAGCTGCACACAAACAGGTTTTTCTCCAGTCACTTTCCAACATATTTTATCACACACTCTTTGTAGTGGGATTAAGATTTTTAGAGGGTACCTTGTAGATTTATTTTGTCGAAAAAAAACAAACCCGCAGGTAGACAGAATAACTTTGACACCTCTGCTTTAGCCAGTGCACAAAGCATGTCTCTTTCTATACCATAATGTTCAGGTGATTTGTATTCTATCGCTTCACCAAAGGAAACATGTCACAAGGTTATGAAGTGCTTCTTTAAGTGACATTGGCAGTTAATGAACACAGCAAATGAAAGACCACACATACCACACAGCACAGAGCACAGGGAGACCTTTAGTTAGGCTTGTGAGATTATTGGGTGAAAACAAGCAGATTCAGAGCGCTATCTCTGATTGACATAGTAATGATTTTCAGATGTGAGGAATCATTAAAGTTTATTCCAGAAATTGAAGCTGTGTTTGCCTAAGCTGATTAGTCTTTGTCTGTAAGAAGGTGGTATAAACAGAGCTCCGGAGACTGTTCTGTTTGTTCACCACAGCCAGGTCAATAGTTCAGTCACAGCGCGGCTCATCGGGATGTTAACCGTTTGGGCACTGATTTGCAAACTGGTCAACTGGAGAAGCCAAAAAAGTTAGCCATGCAAAAAATCCAAACAAACAAATACATAAATGAACATAAATGAACCAAGCAAAGGTCAAAGTCATTCATTAATTTGTCATTGAAAGAGCCTGTGGGAGGCGGGTATTTATTTTGCATGATGCAAGATAAAAAAGACAGATCAACAGAATAAACACTCCCTCCAAGCCCATTTGTTTGTGTCAATTCTGGCTAGCATTAATATCTTTTATGAATGTTCATGTATATTCAAGTTTGGGTGGCAGCACCAGTATTTACAGCACCTCCATGAGATTACTCTCATTAAAGACAAAATGCTGACCTTGGTGAGACATAAATGGATCTTTAAGAGACAGGCTCTTCCATCACAGTGAAATGGAGCGCTCTCCATCTCACAATACTGCTATTAAGTTTCATCAAGGCTCATTACATGCTGACTCTATGTCATCTCCTGTGCACTATAATATCCCTCCCTGCAAACACACACCACCACAATAGCTATATTATCAAACATACTCCCTATTGTTGTTGATAGGTGTCTCTTACAATGGAAAATAATTCTTTAGAGGTTTGTGATTTATAAGTGTGTAAGGAAATAGCCTTTGTCTTGACCCTCTTACTGAAATCGTCTATAAATGCCATTCAAGATTTCATCAAGAATGCACTTGTTACGAACACAGTATGCAATATTTAATGACAAAAACAAGAGTTCTGCGTTCGTAATACAATGCAATAATCACAAAGGAGCACGGAGGCTTAATCTCTCATTGTTCATAATAAAATTTGAACTAAAATATATTCATTTATTCCCAATTCACTGTCTGATTGATGTCAAAATGGAGCTGCATTCATTGATTGGTACATTCAAGGCAAAATAGCAGAGCTGCACGCCAGCAAGAAAGGCCGAGAAACTGAAATTGAGAGACGGGCCAAGCAAGAGAGACAGGCAGGATGGTGGGCAGACATAGCAGCATGCTTATATGATCTTGACCCAGCAGTCGATAGGGAAGGGCGGTGAAACCTGATTACAGACAGCCCACATCCTAGCCTGCTGATTTCATTTCCTTCACTCTGCTCAGTTGGCTAAAAGACAGAGGTGTGATGTTCTGCACCAGTACCCTGCACTGGCTTGATTAAACCTCTAAGTTCTTTTCGCTCAGGTGTGATGTTACTTGGGATGTACGCATCTGTGTTACTGGCAGCTATTATCTGCATGTCAATTTCACATTAGTGGAAGAAAAATTATACTATTTTTGTCTCTGTTCTCTCCTTGGTTCACACAGGCTCTTGCAGCTGAAAGAAGTCAACGTGTTGCAAAGCCAGAAATGTTTATGACACTGAAAACGAGTGATTACACCTTCAGTGGCTTAGTAGACACACTTAGGGATTCTTCTTAAATACTGGCTGCCACAGCACTCCATTCACTCGAATGGACCAGAACACAAGGTGATAAAACAAGTGGGAGTCAAACGGTGTGTGAAGGCAGTTGTCCACCCAAATGCGGGGATGAGGTTTGAATTAAGGCCCATCGCACCTCATCAAGTGCACTCTCCATACCTAAATTGCCTGTATTGTCACACAACTGGTTTACCTCCAGCTCTTTTTCCTCTTGGCTGCACACACAAGTCTAAGCAGCCTGTCACCGGCTGTGAGAGTATCTTCTTTGTTTCCGTCCTTCTCGGCCCCTCCTTGCTGCGATGGAGAATGTGATGAAACATTCGCTATGCTTTTTTTTTTTTTTTTTTCAGGCGATTCCATGTTTTTAGGGTTATTTATACTCATCTCTGCAAAAGCACACCGCAGTCAGCGGTGGATAATGAGCTGTGATGCCGTCAAATGGAAATCAAATGTCCCCACAAAGAGCTTTTTATTGAAGCTCTATGTTTTAATTATTCTTGTACTGATCAACAGGACATCAGCGAAATGTACTTATGCATGAGCCGCTACTTTCTGTGGAAAAACATGCTGCAACTCATAAAAATAAAAACATAAAAAGTCCATTAAGGAGTATTTCAGCACAACAGAAAGCAAACCATTTCTGCAACACACACACACACACGCATACATACACACACATTAGCGCGTCTAACCCAGTGATACATGATAATGTTATGGACAGTAACAAAAGTGTCATAAAATGAGTGAATCAAATTAACTTGAGGCCCAAATTCTTCTCTCACATGTTCTCCACTCACAGTGAAAGACATTTTTTGCATGTCTGAGAGGACAAAATTTCTTAACATATGGAAGTACATATTCCAAATATGAATCTAATGCTGTGGATCTCCATACAGGAAAGACGTTGTCCCTCCCTCTACAATATATCAATTTCTTCCTCTGTCCTCACTTTGTTTGTGTGGGCAAGTCTGTTGAATCTTTTTTTAGATTAAGATTTAATCTATTATCATATGCACAACAATTACATGGAGTAGTCTCTAGCAATGAAATTCCTGAGTCTCGGGCTCCTTAAACAATTTTCAAAATAATTTAGAAAGAGAGACATTTTACAACATGAAGACCTTTTCTCAGGTAGTTCTGTTGTGGTTTGGTTTCTTAGATCAGATTTTCCACCAGCAGTGAAGGTTCATTTTAAGGTTCCAAGGCCATTGTTTGTCTCCAGTCCACGGTTTCAGTTTTTGTCAATTTTTAAAACTCAATAATGTTTCAGGTAATGTGCATGGGCACAAGAGGCCAAAGTCATCTTCATTACGATGTTTTGTTAACCACTTTTCAGTTTTACTCAATTAAAATGTGTTTATGCAGTTGAATATTTGATTTTACTCTTAGCGAGTATGTGTAACTTTCGGAAGAAGAAATAACACAGTCATCCTCTTGAAAATGAAAAGTTATCCGTGCGAATGCTTGCCTCTCAGCCAGCATGTTGAAGTCAGTGCTTACAGTATCCCAAGTCATTAGATATTTGGCTCCCATTTGTGCTTAAGCATATATGATTTTATTTTATTTTTTTGTCATTCCCAGAGCTACTCATGATCTTCTTATGTAAAGCCCTTTTTTGTTATATATTTTTTTATTTTCTTTTGGTTGGGGGAACTCATGTCATGTTTGACTTATCCCGCTGAAATGATTAAGGCACAGGCGTAACAATGCCAATCAGGCTTTAACTCTTTAAGGAACACTATTTTAAAAAGAGCATTTTGTTAAAAAAATGTTCTAGAAAATTGGTAGTTTTCCAGAAATATAGTATACATCATGTAAGCTCCTTTCACATTTGGGCCTCTTTTTTTGTCAGGTATGATATGGAACTATATGTGTATGTGTATGCATTATACTGAGAAATTTAGATGCTGTCTCACACAAGGGAGAGAGGCTGAGTGGGTGTCAACACAAATCAGGCTGAAAATATGTTTCTAACAGACTGTCAATTGACCACAGCGCTGTAATTTTAAATCACAGCAGGAAACAGAATTGTGGTATGAGAAGTAGGTGTCTTGGGGAGTAAATAGCCACTGAAGTCGTCCTGTGAAAGTACCTAACAACTGACCTTATTCTTCTATAAATACTTTATATAACTATTTACACGTGTTAATATATATTTGTTTATTGCCATTGTGTAAATGGATTGTAACATGACTTAAAAAAGATCTTTCCTGTGTTTCTTGGTTACCTATAACGGCCTGTAGACAGATTTCTTTGTAAAAGATGTTTTTTCCAGGAAAACCCGAAGGATGTGAAATGTATGTGTGCTCCTCTATGCCTTCCCTCTTTTAAGCGTGCAACACTAGCAAACAATAGCTGTGATACTACTTCATACTAGATATCATTTTAAAGTTACACAGTATGGAAATATTGTATAATATTGTATAATATATAATATAATATAATATAATATAATATAATATAATATAATATATATATATATATATATATATATATATATATATATATATATATATATATATATATATATATATATATACACACACACACACATTTATGAGCACAAACACACACACACACACATATATATCACTACTGTACTTGTGCCTAGTTTAGATGATGTCATTTTTCCATGATTAATCTGAACTCCATTCAGGAAGTAGCATTTTTAAAGTTATTTGTCAGATTTTTTACAAATGTTCATCAATATTTATTATATCAATTCTCACATATTGCACTTTCAAATAAAGTTTATGGAAAAAGCAAATCAATGACTACTGTTTAAATGTTAGATTTTCAGCTTATGCTGACCCATCCACCAATGAGGTACAGACTGAAATATCTCAGTGACTATTTGATGGACTACCATAAATGATTTGTACAAACACTCATGACCCCCAGAGGATTGGTGACTTTTCATCTTGCATCACAATGAGGTTGGCATTTGTGGATTTGAGTGAGATGTCTCCATTGGTGGACAGTTTACATTTGGCTCAAAGCGCCACTGCTCCTGAGCACAGAGCTGCTAACGTGACTGTAGACCTCAGTCTGGGTTCTGTTTGACCTAACACAGACTGAGCAAACATATTAACTTCTACAATTGAATTCAAATATAAAACAAGATCTTTAGGCATGAAAAATAATTTATTATTGGAATTTTCCTTCATGAAGACACATCGAGCACATTCTTCTTGAAGCTGTATAAAAAGCCATTAGTCGGTCAAATCATTCACAGAAAATGCTGGACTCTTTTTTTGTTAGTGTTATTTTCTCCGGGAGTGTGGTTTGAGAGAAAATGGGTTTCTTCAGAGCACACTTTGGATAATTAGCTGGGGTGAATGGCAGTCACCCCAACACCTCTGTCAAACTAGGAGGCTACTAATGAGGAGAGCACCACACTTTCACCCAGAATATATTAGCATCCCATATGAGGACACTGTCTCTGTTATCAACTGTCCACCACCACTATTCTCAGAAAAAAAGAACAATTTTTTACATACTCATCATTAGATGTTTCAGGCCTCCAGTCCCTTCACAGATGACTGTAATGGAAATGGATGAGATACTCCTCACGCTGCAGCATGATGACAGAATAATGTATCCCCATGGTTACAATCAGGAGGAAAATTACCTTGTGACACATTATATGCTGTTGCTGACATTGCAAATATATAAAGGTTATTTTCACCGTCAAATTAGTGTGCTGCCAATACGAACCTTTAACCGGTTATGATTACATCATCATCTTTACAAGTTCTCCCTTTTCATCTTCATGTCCACATACAGTGCTTGTATTGTGATCCATGTAAAGAAGTGGAAACCATAGCAAGGCTCTGCATCAGTCCAGCAACTCAGAAGGTACCTAATCCAAGAATCCATTAGAGTAACGCTAATTGCATTGGAGTGATCATATTTAACATCATGAAATGATCCTTGAGATGCGTAACCTGAAGTAACTCTTGACAAGCTAACACTGGAGACTGGACTATAATTAGCATGCCGAACAGTTAGAAATAAAAGTTGTCAGTAGTTTCGCTACATTGAGATAAGATCATTAAGAAAATGAGCATTGAACTTGAGACTTTGTCCGAATGATACATGTACACGCATCTAGTGTGAGCTATATTTTACATCTATTTTGTTTCAACTCTCAGCACACACATTTTTTTTTATCATATTTTCAACAGATTTACTTCAAAGTGCCCCACACCAAAAGACATCCCATCATCCCCATAGTACTGTGGTCCCCAGATTATTCTCGAGACTGATGTTCGGCCTCAATTCGCCAAGTGATAGAATTGGATCCAGCTATACACAATATTTGGTTAGTCATATTTAGGGAGGAAATACACAGAGAATAGTTGAGGAAATCTATGTTGTACTATTTGGTGTTGGTATTGCTTTTTCTCTGTGTTTGTTGCTGTTTGTTACAAGAAATAGAGAATAACAAGGAAATCCTATGTTACAGTCCTTTGCTATATGGTGCTGTTACCTTATTTTACCTGTTACTTATTTTTTATTTTATCTGCACAACTTTTTTTAATAGTTTTACAGAGGAATTAAAAAAGGACAAAGGACAAACCTTCTTCTCCTGTGTAAAGCACGGTC
Organism: Scortum barcoo; assembly: GCA_023238725.1. Classification (NCBI taxonomy): domain Eukaryota; kingdom Metazoa; phylum Chordata; class Actinopteri; order Centrarchiformes; family Terapontidae; genus Scortum; species Scortum barcoo. Next base: position 11,983,158 of record CM041545.1, read on the forward strand.
TGTGTCCAACCTAAAGTCTTGTGCTAACCTTATATTGTTGCTTATTTGCCCATTATGTTTGAGTACATATAGTAATGACATGGGGTGAACCAGGAGATTTACACTGTTGGCAGTGTTTAAATTTAATGCTCCAAGAAATGGTTTTAGTGATTGTTGGAGATATTATGTTAAAATGCTGAGTTTGCTTTAGATTTTTAGACAAATCAGATACTGAGGTGGTGCTCAGTTTCTTTATAATTATTTTACTGTCTTCAATTAAAGTGCTCATCCAGGTTTTTTGCAGACACAACATATACAGAGAGAGTGTGAGGAACACTTTTTTTATGTTGTAGTCCAGCAACATATAACAAATAAACTGTGTTTCTCCCTTAAAATGATCCAAAATGCTCTAAAAATTAAATGGCATACGAACAAAATGCTTCACCATTTAGTTTAATTTATACTTGTCCAGACTGCATTTGAGGAGAAGTAACTGCCCACTTTCCAAGAAATACTGACCAGTGAATAAAGCTGGTGTGTTAACATGTTGGTTCACACATCAATCCCCTTATTACACATATCCGCTAATGGTCACACATGTTCTTTTTTTCTGCAATGTTACATTCTTTTACATTGTCTGTATGGCCAAGAAAAATTGATTGTTTGCCCACACTGTTACCTGAGTGAAACACTGTCCACATGCAATATAACAAATGTCACTGTCACCACGTATTGATTTACTTTGCAGTTTGCCACGACCCTTACAGTGTTCGACCATATTACTCTAAGACACACTGAAAGAAAACAATGACTCAGCTTTGAGAATACTGACTATGTATATATCTGATTTCCAGGGTAAATGATTATGCAACAAGTTTAGTTTGAGCTATTCATGAGTCACAACACACACACACACACACACACACACACATATATATTTTTCAGTCACTGATGAATAATAGTCTCTCTCCTCTATATGATTCTTGAAATGCAACACTACTCCAACATAACTATTCAACAGGAAACCTTCAATCTTACCATGTAAGAACATTGTTGGCACAGTATTTACTGTGAACATTAATAATCAGTCAGTTTTCAAACATTTAATATGCACATAAAACACACTGAATAAAGATGAATTTACTCGCAGCCAAATACTCAAAGGGATATCTGACAAGGACAAGCTGCTGATGGGGAACAAAGAGGATGTGTTTGGTCCACTGAGAGGCTGTGCAGTCAGTAAAAGTTGATATAGTGACATTTTATTATTCAAAAAAATCCATCCTGCATGGGTTCAGACAAAGCCCAGGGTCACTGCTTCCACTACTCTCTGCACTTTAAGCAAAGCTGTTTTCTGACAGAGAATTCACCGAGGTCTTCACAGACTCCTGAAATCCACTCTACAATTTCTGTGAATTCATTAATTCGAGACACAGGTGTGTATTTTTTATGTATACATATAATTGGCCCTTTTTTTATTGTACCTATTTAAATTTTAAATGTCTGAAAGGTCACTTCAGACTTAATATCGTTTATGGTGTGTTTTTAATGTTTCATGAGTAAGAACAACATGAAGTGCTGTAATAGAATTGCCAGTAGTGTTTTCTGACATTTGCTAAAAATGAATAATATTCAACATTTCTGTTGTAATTGTTTTTTAACATTTAGCTGCAAGGTTTTATTGTTTTGTACCTTTTTTGTCGAAAAGAAAATCATTCAGTTTGGGATGTGAGACCGGCATCGGTCATATTAATATGGATTCTTTCAAAAATGCATTATTATTTAGCCTAGCTGACATTGGCATGTGTATAACTTTTTTTTTACCACATACAGTATCAACAACAACAACAAGGTCAAACACAACTGCACAAGGTGACATAGTCTTTCCATTAGTTTGTTTGGACTGACCTGATCAAAATAAAAGATGGGAAACAAGAAACACTGGGTATTACTTTAATTAATTCATTAGTTACTGAGTTCCCACCAAACTGTTCCCACTTACTGAATTTTATGTCAACACAACTGACGGCTACATTCCTGCACTACAAATTGATATTTGTTTGAATCTCCATTGTTTGCTACCCATTTCACAAGCGCAGTAAACATAAATTCATTTTCTCAAAGCTATGCGAGACCAAAGTGACCTTATTTTTTTCTCTCTGGTGCTGGAAGGACGCGCTCCCAGAAGCAACATTTCAAAATTACAGACACATTATAGCCTCTCTGCAGGTACAACCCTCTTTCAAAATCACACATATGGCTAGTCTGCCAGAGGTGGATGGAGCCATCTGAGAGTGACTGATGGGAGCACAACCAGGCCATAAGAGGCACACTCTTAAAAAAAAAAAAAAAAGAACGAGTGCCCCTCTTGCAAGTTCATGCTATAGGAAAAATAATATTGCAAGCAGGAAAATTTTAGTCCTGATGCTCTCCAGTTGTCCCTGGTGAGAGAATGGTGCTGAACCTCAGTGGAGCTGTCTCTGACTCCACATTGTGTGTACATACTGTAAGTGTCCAGGCTCAGGTGTGTATGCAGTGTGCAGTAACACACACAGGTGACACCATTGAGTTTTGCAGGAGTGCAGAGTAAATGATAAACTGCAGAGAGAGCGGAACAGCAGGTAAAGAGTCAGATCACAGCAAACGTATTTTAGCAGAGGAGGGCACCTCTTAAAATTCATTTTCAAAGTTCCAACTCGGTCTTTCATGGCCAGATGTCTCGCTTTGTGGCGAGGCGCTCTGAGCAAGACAAGTTGACAAAAATATAAAGAAGACTGAAAAGTACAGAAAGCAGACAGTAGGGAGAGACTTCTGCATCTGGTGTGGGATCATTTGTGCCCTCTCCCTTTGTCCTTAGCTGAATACAAATGTCCAGACCTCCCTGCGTCCGCAGACTAGAAGACTTAAAATGCATCTTTCAATTAATGTCAAACACTGGAACAACACACCCACAAATGGGACAAAAAAGAAAAAACAAAACAAACAAAGACAAAATTTTCTGTATGAGAGCACTTATGGAGGTTTGATATTGTCAAGCAAATGTTGAATTTCTTTCAAGTGCGAAAATAATCTGACCATCTCTAAGGGTGTGAGGCTCTTCGGCTGAGGGTTTACTGTCAGTACAGCATTAATAGTGCTTTTAATTTATAGCTATTTAAATTAATAGGAGATTTTACTGCGCACATCAAACATTATACTACCACATAAATAAGACAATTGTGGCCATAAACCTGGATCCAGCTAAAGCAGCAGACTCTGCTACTCTACAGAATATGTGGTTAACAAAATACTTGAATTACACGGTGAGCATGGTGGCATTGATTATACCTTATCTCACAGGACACTAAATGACTTTGAAGCTCAGTGCCCTTGCAGATGTAACGTGATCACTTCGGACATCTCAGCGTGCCTGACTGACTTCCACTGGTCTAATACACAGTTATAGAGAGTTAGCTTTCAGTTTTAATATTTGTGTTGTCTACACCAGCTATTCCTCACCTGTCCACCAGGCACCGTCGATTTGTTCTCTGCAATGCAAGGCAGTGCTCTCTTTAAGTTCAATCAAGTTTGTTGATGGTTGCTTGCTCATGCCACTTTATCTGACTGTCCATTCGTCACCTAAACCCTGTCTCAAAAGTATAAGTAGGACAGCGATGTGCAGTAAATCAGGAGTGATACACAAATAAACCTCTAAACTGCACAAGCTTGGTCGTCTGTCTCTGCAACTCTTTCCAGCCTACTGTTAAGGTCCAATCACAAAAGTGGTACAGTAATGTTCTTTCATGCTGACCTAGCCGGTTAGCGTGGAAACTAATAGGTCAGTGCGCTCACACAATTGTTTTAAAACACATGAAAGCTTGTAGAAGAAATCGTGTGAACTTTCATGTGTGTAATTATTGTTGTAAAGTAGTAATTCACACAGAATCTGAACACATATGAGGATGTGGAAATATATTTCATAATCAATTATGTACCAATATTAAATCAATTTGCTGCTTTGAAGTCACAAATATTGCACTGACAATGAATATTAGGTTAGAAAAAACAACATTTGCCCAATTTTATGAGACTTATAGATAATGACGTCTCTCTACAACCTCTAGTTTAATCACTACAGTCTTCTTGAGCATGTGGATCCATTTATGCAGCAAATCACCTTCATCGAACAGGTAAGTCACACATTTGTTTGTTCCTGCACAGCAGCCCTACATTTAGCCAACGTACTATCAGCTTGTTGAGCCTTGATAAGCTGATCTTTATCCACTACCAAACACAAATCCATCTCATCTGGTGTTACATCAACAGAAACAGGCACACCTTTTAGTTCAGAAGGAGAGGGGCTGACCGAACCATCAGATGCATCAAAGAAGAATCAGAAAGATCTGCTAAATCGCCAAGCTTACAAGTCTTGACACGTGTCACAACACGTGCTGGAAAATGGAGCAGTGAGTCAAGCACAGTAGGAACAGCATCACACACATCAGCAGTAGGCTTTTCAGATACGTGTGGAGAAGTAGGAAACACTTTTTTTTCAGACAATTTATGCCCGAGAATGAAATCAACACCTGCAACAAGCATCTGATCGCGCACACCCATTCGCACTGGGCCAGACACCAAGGAGGAGGAGAGTGTAACTGTGTGAAACACTTTGATACGACTGATCAGAAAAAAGCAAAACACCACGTTAGGCCAGAGAACACTTTGCCCTGGTATCTCTCAAAATCCACCTCTTTGCCATTCAGATAAAAAAACCTGCATTATGAAAGGCTTCATCATCAATCATAATCAATTTCCCTTTTTGGCGACTCTGTCACAACCTCATGCTGGCTAACGACTGGCTCACTCTGTTTGCTGTTCTTTTTGCTTTAACACAGGACAGACTAAGGTGCCAAGGTTCATAGCAATAAAAAAACACTCATGTTTTTCACCTGCAGACAAATTATTGTGCCAGAAAACTTAGGTGACCTTGTTCCTCCATTCTCAGCAGGTCCCGGAGATTCAGGCTGCACGGAAGACAAAAAAAAAAAAAATTACACAACAATGCTCTCCAGCGAAGACTTTTTAAATTCGACAAAAAGCACAAGCTCTCACAGCTGGGCAAAAATCTTGGCTCTACTGCGCCATTTATCAAAGAGAACCCTTTGTCCACGATTTCTGAATTTTTGTCTATATGCTTCAGGTACTCCTTGAACCGCCACCTTATGGTGGAGGGGTTTGTGTGATCCCGACACGTTGTCGGGGCATTACCCCCTGGTAGGGTCTCCCATCATAGTGACGGGCCAGACTAAGAGCGGTTCACAAGTCATGAACCATCAGGAATGAAGGCATCAAGGAAGCCAACGAGGGCTTTCCCACACCTGAGGGGCAGTGGCCAGGGACCTGCTGAATCTATGCGACAGAGAATTAAGGGGGACTGGCACTGTGGACCAAAACTCTGGGGGTTTGGGTAGGGACAGTTCTAAAAGCAAAAGGGGGTCCAGTCTGGTATTAGTAAAGGTCTATCTAATGAAGTGTCCAGTGAGTGTGTGTGTGTATCAGAAACAGATGGGTAATTTTATGAAGAAAGGGACCTGTGATCTGTCCACCCACCTGTACATTACAAAACGTTTCTTTCAAAAGTGTGTTTCAACTACACTTTTTTACGTGTGTAAATGTGAGCCTTCTACCTAATTCATATAAACACGTTTGTAACATCGATCCCCTGATACTGTAATTTGACCTTACTTCATGAAGAGGTGCAGGCAGAGAGCTACTGTGAAAGGTTAACAATCATTACTGCGAAGCAAAGGTTTGAATGCATCTGTATGTCAAGATCATCGGTCAAGGTTAGTCAACCTTGTTATCATGACAAACACAACTTGTTAGCCTTGGGCACGGTGTGTATATGCTCCTGAGGCAGGGGTAAGATGGATCAACAGGAGTGAGGGTAAGGGGCAAGGACAAAGCTGTTAGGTGTTGATTCCTCTTCCCACATTCGTCCATACTTGCGATTTAAAGTACATCAGGTTGTTATTGAGTGGCTCTAAATTGACTTAGTAATTTTCTGAGAAGTGCAGAGTGCCAACAAAGAATAATAATGAGGGAAAGATAGAAGCTTGCAACAGAGACAGACAGTGGGGAACAGAAAAAGGAAAGGAAGGACAAAATTTATCAATAAGCAATTAATTGTAATAGTCAGGTTGAAGTTGAGTGTGTGCAAAATTCATTTCAGAAGAAGTGGGGCACGGTGCAGGCAGAGAGCTGTGTGAAAGGTTAACTCCTGAAGGGGTAAGATGGATCAACAGGAGTTAGGGTAAGGGGCAAGGACAAAGCTTGTGAATGTCATGATTCAAACACAACTTGTTATATTCATCACTTCTGCAATAATCTCATCAGAAAAAGGAAAGGAAGGACAAAATCCAGGCCTTCCCACATTCGTCCATACTTGTATCCCTGATAAGTACATCAGGTTGTTAAGTTGAGTGTGTGCAAAATTCATTTCAGCTGCATTTGAAGTTAGATTCATCTTGGTCAAAATAATGTAAATTAATGACTAATGAATACAGAATTGGAGGTTATTGACAAAGAAGTAACAGAAGTTGAGAAAGATAGAAGTGCAAGCAACAGAGACAGTCAACTAAATGGTATTAAATCAACAGTTTAAGTTAAAGTTAGATTCATTTGTTAATCAACAGTAAATTAATGACTAATGAATACAGAACTTAGAAAAAACTGAGGTTTGATTAAGTCACAGTTTAAGTCAGGTTAGAAAAAACTGAGGTTTGATAAGTCACAATGCTTTGATACCTGCTTTGATACCTGCTGAAGGATCCTTTAAGGATCAAATATGGATGTAAATATGGATGGGAATTACAGTGAAGGAGTACAGATATTAGATACACACAGTGAAGGAGTACCAAAAGAATTATCAGGCATGTCCAACACAGGTCACATTTCAGTTCGTCAGCTACATATGAGACAACATAAGCCAGAACAGTGTTCCTTTGAAATGCTAATGTACAATGATGGAAGTATAGAATTTTAATTAGATTGTCTTTGCATTGTAATAGTTGTTCTCTTGTTGCTGCTCTTCAGCACTGATAATTCATTAATTGGTCTTTTGGCTATAGCTGTGGCATTTAATTAGACTTTGTGTGGGAATTAAAAGACTTTATCAATTACTTCTCAGTGTGTAAAGTGGATACAACCATTAGCAGATGCTGATGCGGCTGACTTAACATTCAAAATTTGAGAGAAAGGTTAAACATACAGTAACAGATGGTGGTAGGATTAGCGGTATGAGTAAATGCTTATCATATAGATTTATTTGCACACTTTTCACAGCTTCTTTCTGTTCTGTAGTCTCTAGCAGTAGAAAACATTGAGTCACTTCACCCAATTCACAAAAAATATATATATATATTTCTTAGCCTATGTGGTATGTCGCCATGCAATAAGTTTGTTTTTCTTGCTGAGATTTTGAGATCAGAGATCAGAGTGTGAGTTTTCTGCTGTCAGTGAAGCAAAGCAGAGTGTTTTATTTGTGGTGCTCAGAGAACAGCAATATTATATTTGAAAAAACTCCACATCAACATGACTTAAAAAAAAATCCATGTCCTCGTTAATTTGGATATTTCACTATCAACACTTTTTTTTTTATTGAATGTTTTCAATGTAAAGCTGTGGAAACTTAGGTGAGGTATGTGGGCAAAAAGAAAACTATTACTATTATTATTATTATACTAATATTAGTATTATCTGTCTTATAAGTAGATGCTGACATTGGCAAAAATGTGTTGGTCTCAAGTACTGGGATGTTTTATGAATAGTGCATAACTATTCTTTTTTTTGTGCATATTTCTGGACTTTTTTCAGACATTTAGCCTTTACACTGGCCCGGAAATGTGCAAGACACAAAGTATTCCCCGCTGTTCTGCCTCCTTGTGTGCGTATGTGTGTGTGTGTCTGACTGCGTGCCTGCGAGTGTGTGGCCTACCTATTGTAGCTGTCTGTGCCAAGGAACTAGCCTGTCACATCAGATCAGGAAGCATATCACTCATGTTTCCAAGATTTAATTAGCGGAGCCTGGGCAAAGCTGCCCTTGGGAAGCCAGTTTTCCTTTTTCTTAATTGGTGCATTAATTAGATCAGAAAAGCACATTGTGTTTGCCCACTTGAAAGCTTGACACATCTTATGAGTGGAAGTGTGCCTCTGCATGTAATATAATGGATAAGAGGAAAATAATTACACGCTCGAAAGGGCGGGGGAGACAGGTTAGAGGGTGAAACCAAGGTCTAATCCACAGGTTTCTCACAAGCTACAGGTGAGAAAGCTCATATTATTGTACATACCCTTCCTAAGAGGCATTTCCTTATATTCTATTCTGCCCCTATACAAGCTGGCACAAAGGCGAACACACTGTATGTTGTGGTTCTACTCCCTTTCAGGTCTCAGCATTCGTGGATCTACACGTTTGCCACAATCACGCTCCAAAACCCAAACAGAATATTGAAATAGGGATTATACTACGTGAACCCACAGAGATAACAGCTCATGCTTTGCAGGGGCCCATTACATCCAGATGATAAAAGCCCACAAAAGTGCCAGGTAAAATCCATCTGGCTGCAGGCACACACACACACACACACATACACACACACACACACATCTTGTACACAAATTTCTGTTTACCCTTTTCCTGAGTAAGTTAAATTTAACATATAATATCTCCAGCACAGGTTCTTGCCATTAAATTAGATTCTGTAATAAAATCTGATTATTTCTGTCGTACTCACCGTAATGGTGCCGCTCTTGCAGGTTTCCAAGGTGAACAAATATATATTAAGTATACAGCGCCTGTTCGTTGTTGGGGAGGGAAGAGACAGTGGTGATGGGGTGGTGGTGTGTCTTCCTCAAGCTCGGGTTCTCTCCCAGAGACCTGGGAGTTCGAGGGTTCTGCACAGTATCTTAGCGTATCATAGGCGGGTCGGTCTCAACCACTGTGGAAAGTCTCTTCCATTCTGACTGTTGGACTTCAAGCCCACACTGAGTACAGATGGTCCTGTACACTACGCAAGCCACTTGTTTATGGCATCCCATGTACGCTGCTCCTGCCACCATCTTACAACAACAGGTATTAGGTGACTGGCAAATTCATGAGAAATGGGCTACTGGAACAAAAACATAGGCGGACTAGAATAAAGAATATGTATTTATATATAAAATACACACACACATACACACACATATATACATGGCCACTTTTGTTCAAGTATTCTCAAGCCTCTGGTATTAAATATGTGTAAAATGAAGGCTTAAGACATGCCTTGGTGCTCTCACAGCCTTATCACTCATCCTGGAGCAAATTAAGCTCATTATAATCCATTAGTGAGCGTCTTAGGGTTCCCTGTAGGCTGAAGGAAAGCATATCTCATCTCAAACCACAGTGAGAGGCTGGTAGCCTTCAGAAACATCATAAAAGCTAATATTGTCTGATATTGCTGGTGAGGCTGTGGGAGCGGTGTCGCCAGACTACACAAAGCATCATCTATTGAACATCTGGGATGGATGGATGTAAGCGTGGTGGATGAAAGCCACAAGCATGTGGTTAACTCTCTGCTTAGTTAAGAATTGGGCACCCAGACAGTGCTTCAACAGACATACACACATACAGTAGATAAGACAATCCCCTCTGATATGTTGCGGACTTTCATGTAAAACATGAGCATTCAGCTGTCCTTCACACATACCCCTTATAATTGACTCAATTAGCAATCCTCACTGTCCCAATTCTCAAGCCCGGGGACTGGTGGGAAATATGTTCAAGTTATTCCATCTAAACCTTTGCCCGCCTACAAAGGCAGACTGCCTGAAAACTGCCAAGAAATTAGTCCCAGTGCTGCGATCAAGCTACAGCTCAGCTGGAGAGAATAAGTGGAGATCCAACAGTCTTGTCATGTTCTATTTTATACTCCCCTACCCTCCTCTTCTTTCACTTAGTTTTAAAGCGCACCATGCCTGTAGCTGTCTAAAGCAATGCCCTTATTATCAAGTGCACCCCTATCTCCATCTCCTCTGTCAGTATATCAGTCACACAGCAGGCTTTATGCACTCTTAATGGGGATGTAAAATTGGAGAAATGTGGCTCAAATTCTGTTTTTCTGTTAAAGAGCCTTGCACACGTTATTGGAGCGTGGTGTTTTCACCAAGAGGGTAGACAAATTGGAATACCGTAGTAAAAAAAAGGAGACATGAGGAATAGAATAACTTAAAATGGAAGAGATCATGTAAAATTGTGTAAGAGGATATAAATACTGAGAGAAATTTAAATATGCATTAAGCACATAGGTAAGTAAATATTTACTTTAGTCTACAGTCAAGCCCGTTAAAACTTCCTTGAGTTATACTGTGTAAAAAAAAGGAGCAGGGGATTATTTTTACATATAATTCTTCAGCAATAAAAGCCCTGATTCGGCAATAATGAGCACTCCCATTCTCCAGCTACATTAGTTGTTTTTAAACTAGGCAATCAGACAGTTGACTTTTGCAAGGTACAGATGAAGAGTGTCATAAAGATTAATATCATCATGTCATGTTGCAAAGTCCATATAATGTCCATAATAGTCCATCCATATAATATAAATATGTAGCTGTAAAAGCACAACAAAGTTTCAGTGTGCTTGTGGTTGAGTTGACTACAAAAATAGTTTTTTTTTTTTTTAGCCTTAGCAGCACTGCTTTGATCCCTGTCACATTAAAAGAAAAGTCCATGTGCTACACAAATGCCAAAAGAAATTGTACATCATTCCTCAGTGAGCCTCACAGTTTTTATTCATTATCCGCATGTTGTTTAAAAATTGAATGGTGAAACAATTTCAGAACCATGATTTGAGGCACACAGGAGGACTGGGTTTGTTTCAGAACCATGGAGAGAGACGCACAGATGTTTTAATGTTTCGGCATCATAGCACAGACACAATGGCCTTTATGTTTTTTGTTTTGATGTATTGTGAGTCTGCCTATTTGTAGAGGTCACAGAGAGTCAGGTTCGCCGCTCTGAAGTGTTGAGGCAAGTAGCAGTATGTGGAAAAGTGACTTCACTTCAAAACTCTCCAAAATCTGCCACAAGATATTTGTTACTTTTCAAATGATCATAAAATGGTATGGTTAAGATTTGGTTTAGGCACAAAAACAAATAGAAATTTAAAATGTAAAATTACTACCGCGTTAAGACTATGGGCCACTGTCATCATGGTTACAATAATAACCATTTGGGCCAGTCATTGCTAAAAGAAATCAATACTGACTGTTGGTAGGGAGCATTGTTGTTTGTTTAATAATAGTACCAGGTTTTTTAAAGGATGTATTTCTCCTGTATTTGAAAGCACTGAATGTATTTGTACTTAAATTAATTAATATTAGTGGTGTAAGCTTAAAACTTGTACAGCGTGACTGATGATGCCTTAACATAACTCGGGGGAAAATTCTGCTCTCTCATGACAGTTTTCACAACTCCTGAAATACACAAAGCAGCCCACATATGATTGTATATATAAATAAAAATGTAAGTGAAGTGACTGAAAACACATTGGCAATTCAGTAGTTTTAATAGTAACTGAGGATAAGGACTCACTGTTTTAAAAAAACTCATTTGTTCATGGCTCCGAAGCAGAGGCCAGGCAGAAGGCAAAGGCAACCAGGCTCTTCCTTTTAACTTGTGAATGATGGGCTGTTGACTCAGAGAGAAAGTGACTCAGTTTGTTAGTGGGGGTGTAATCTCTGGCTGCGGGCTAGCATTTAGTGTGCATTTAAAGTCAGCTGTGAAACATGTTTCGAAAAGACTTAAATTACAAAGCAGTCACATATGAGTAATTTTGCTGAAAAGCCGACAAATTCTCCTTTTCCATTCACTGAAGTAAATTATTTATATTATTCCACAGACTTTGTCCTATGTAACAATATGATAATGACAATAATTCAGTTTAACCTCAGCTAATTATCTGTGTACAAATAACTGCAAAACTGTATCTTACTGACATTCAACCCCGGACACAATAGACACACAACGGCTGTTGTAGGTCATAATGTCAGAGATGCATATGCCAGTATGTGCCCAACACAATCTGTCCTCCCATAGCAGATGATTTTTAACTCAGAGGAACTTTTCATATTGTCTGCCATATGTTGTGAATTCACTGCCATTAATGATCACACTGCGTACACTGTGCCCACGACTTCATTTCAAAGAAAATACTGAATTGCTGAATGTTCTCGAGCTCCTGCATACTGATTTTATGTGTTTACATCTTAGACTGCCATGGACATATATTGAAGAATGACTGATTCCTCTAGCCTAAATAATCCAATGTTTTGCTCCACAGAAGAGTCCTTGACAAGGATGGTTTCGCATTAAATGTATAACTCCTTAAAAGCTGTTATTAAGAATCTAGGGTGGGTTGCACTAACAGAATATATCCTAGATTTGAGCTAAGTCAGTCTTCACTTGGCATTCTTGGCAAGTCCGGCATAATGTTACACCACTTATACATACATAGGCTTAAGCCTTCTTCTTAAATGCATCTCGTCTCCTTGTATGAAAGTATGTTTTTTGTATATGGTCCTTGATTAAAAAAATGTAAAAATAATAATGTGAATCAGCTATGGGATGCATGTAAAATTTTTAAACTAAAGATCATACAGAACAAATGAACCCTGAATTCTTTGGTCAGTCATATTATACAGGAGCATAATTACTAGCAGATTTATCACGTTTTTGATGTTAGACACATGTAAGACAACAGTAAAAGAAAAATGACTAAAACAGATTTTCTTTATTAATCTTTTTATGAATTACATATTAAGCCTCTTGTTATGATCTTTTAATGTTGCTCCTTTCCAGAAATCAATAGTCCTTTTACGATTCATGCCTGGTCATATCAAAGAGCTGTACATTCTGCACAGAAAGTCAATGCATCTTGGATGGCTGGCTTTGTAGCAGTGCTCCTGAATGTGATTACACTCGAATCAAAGGTTATAAACATGCATCACCACATGGGTCCTTATCTCTCAACAGGGAATAGCTTAAGCCTCAGATGAAACATTGCTCTTATGCATCTGGATCTGGGAGCAACATGATGTAAGTCCACAGTCACAGTCCTTTTGGGTATGTCACTCATCTTGTTTTTATAGCTGAATTTGGTAGTTTAAAGAACTTGGTTTATTTCTTATTCAGCTGTCTTACTAATATGCCACTGGCAATGTTTTCAAAAAGTAATAAAGTCCCTTATCACCCTCTTGTACCAGTTTGTGTACCGCTCATATTTAGTTGCTACAGCCACCCTGTTTGACCTGCATGTTTTTGCTTTCAGTTGTAACTACGACATTAAGTCATACTGCGGTTTCAGTCCTAGAGTTGCAATATAAATCAAGATCAAGAGACAGAGACACATAGAGGGAAGTGAGAAAGCGAGACGCACAGGATTCAACTGTAAAGACTATTGCACACCATGTCCCAAAGGTACTTCATGGCTCAGTTGCATAGTACATAACCAGCTCTGATTGATGCAGCGTCACTGAAAAAAGAATACTTTGACACTCAGAGGGAAATAAAGAAAAAAAAACATGGGTGGTTGCCCTTTCGTGACCCCTGTGCACAATACTTCTAAGACACAGTAGAATGGATTGTATGCATGGCAATAGTGTATATGAATGATGAAATATGAGAATAACTGGAAAACCATCGTTTGACAGACTCATACAGTAATGTGCTTGAAAAGCTCTAAAACAACTAGTTTCTAATGCGGGTAGATTTTGTTCTAGTTTCGCTGCACTGTTTACTGCAGAGGAACATCTCCTACTCCGCTAAATCACTTGCTGTCGGTCTGCTGCTAGCTACTGTTACAATTGGTAACCCAGCTTTTAAAACAAAAACCCACTGACGGATCCTACAAAAGCTGTGACACTGTGGAACCAGGAGGATTATTGGAATCTTAGTGAATGAGGAGTTTGATTGATTGAGATTTGAATAAAATTCTAAAACATCCCATCAAATTTAATGTTACAGAGAAATACTGAAGATTTAAAGTCATATTTACAGAGGCTTGATTGAGGCTAGAATGCACAACATTAGGTAGAGCAACAGGTAAATACTCTAGATAACATAAGTGTGTTTTAGAGGCTTTAAGGGATGGTTTATATATATATTTTACACTGAAAGGTCAGTTGACTCATTATAGTTAGTCCTCCTCAGCCCCTGAGAAACAGTAGATTTTGTGGCTTTTGTGTTTTCTGGATGGCGTCTTACAAAATAATCCTTGTGACCTCATCAGAAGAAAGCCAACTTACTCCTGATGACCTGATCAGGGTTATCTAACATTGGGTTTGAGATTAAACATTTTTGTCAGAAAAAGATTCCTAAAGATGAAAGATGAGGATGAAAGAACCTAGTTGCATTATGGGAAGTGAAGTATTCATTATTTTGGAGCTTGACCCTTACAAGGGACTAAAAGACAATTGTTTTTTTTTTTTTCATTTGTTTGTTTTTTTAATCTGTCTCTCACAAATACCCCAACTTTCTAGAAGTGTGACACAAAATCTTTGGTATGCCCCTTTAAATATCCCTCTTTCAAGATGATATTGTGGGGTCAGTGAAAGTGATTTATCTCTCTAAAAATAATTTAGACAGGTTTGTTGTAATTGTAAAATATGTCAACAGGGAGTCACAATAGTTGGTCTCATATACCGTAGATGTCATCATATGCTCTAATTTCCACCGCAGTTGTAAAACTCTTTAAGTCTTGCAACAAAATAAAGCACCGGGGGACTTCATTTTGCATTCTCCTGCTATCCTTCTCCTTTTTGTTTATCCACCAATGATTTGAAGGTCTCGATAATAACAGGTATGAACACCATTGCAGGAGGCAAAAACAATGGGGGCAGTTGACTGAAGGTTTTTAATTAGATTCCATTAGCTAAGTAATTGCATCAGGAATGCTCATAATGAACTCTAATTACTTGTGGAGGTCTAAATGAGAAAATCAGTGGCGGGCAGCGGTGGGTAAGGGAGAGTTCAGGCATGCCGCAGGTGACTCTCCTTGGGGAAATTTGCGTGACAAATGACTCAATGTTCATGTTCACTTATCCATACTCTAACAGGAAGAAGGTTCTGCATAACCACTGTTTGACGGCATGTAGCATTGTTCTGCTATTTTCACATGTTTATATTGCCGGTCTTTTGCTGCTATTTCCCTTAGATGTAATTTGTTTGGAATAGTAATTCACAGCATTCCATCATTTATTCCCTTTATATATTGTCAGTCATTTTGTGCCATTGCTCTGCCTCAGTGTCTCTCCGTCTCTCTGCCTATACCCTGAGGCTAAATGCCCTGCAGTGTTCCCAGGTTAGCCGGCTCCTTCCATCTCCTCAGGCTCAGTGTCTTTGTGTACTTTCAGCCTTGTTATGCTGTCAGAGCAGAAGATTAGTCATTCAATCAGGCTGAAGAGGAGTCGTTCTGCAGATAAGGCCTGTGCTGAAGGAGCTCCTTCTCCACGCCGCTCCATATGTTGCCTGAGATTGGCTTGCTGCTTATCGACGCAGGACATTTGCATCTTTCCCACTCTTTTCTCCCTCTCTCCCTATCTCCTTGCACCCTCCCTCAAACTCGCCCTATCTTTCGGTTCCTCCCTGAACTATCAGAATTACATACTTATTTTCCTCCTCTCCCCAACCGCTTTTCATTCTGCTCTCATCCAGCTATCTTCAACAAACGCAGTGTCAAATCCAGCTTTTATCTAGCATTAGCATTTGGAGATATAAATGAATGTTCTTTTCTTTTTATTTGCTGGCAGTACACTCAATTATATCTGTTTTATATTCAGGCATTCAAAAGACATGAGAGTGAAATTGTTGAGCCTGCAGCTATGCTTGGCCCCCCCCCCTGTGTTTTATAGGCAGCCATTTTTGCCTAAGTGACTGCTCAGCATGCCTCGGTTATGCATGGGAGACTCAAGTGACAGAAGATACATGTGGACCTCAGGTTGAAACAAACATTTTAAATACAGGAGGGCATTTTAAAGATATTGTTAAAAAGGATTTTTTTTCTGTCTATTTTTTTTCCTAAAGTAATATCTGTGTTTTTGTACTCACTCAGGTGTATGCTTTGTGTGTGTACCACTATCTCTGCCCAGTCAGCTTATTTGTAAGAGAATAAGTGGGCTGCATTAAGTGATTAAACTTTAACCATAAAGTACCATCTGTTGACATGCTGCGATCAAACCACCATGATTGAGGTTGAAGCTTTCAAGCAGTCACTTTTATTTTAATTTTATTTTTTTAAGATTTCTGTCATCATCCACTTACGGTATGATGGTTTTCACCTGCACGGGTGAAGCAACGAGCTCATTTTGTTTGCTAATGAAAATGAAATTGGTGGCACCGGTCGGAGGAACATAAATTAGATGTTTTTTTATTGGTGATCATAAATAAGCAGTTGATGGCGGACTTGACTTGAACATCCCACACCAAGTGAAGCCATCTTGCAAAATGAAAGGCAGTGGAAGCCACAGCCAACAGTTATGTCTGTTCACATCTAATACTCACCCACTCAGGGATATTCATTAAGCTCACATTTTGGCAAAGCAAGCGTTACCGATAAATATGAAACAACAGTGGCATTAAATATAGGCTTTCTGGGAATCATATTTATTCTTCAAGCTATCCACAGTAGAATATCTTAATATGCGTATCAAGTGCCTGTGGGATGTACATGGCAACAGGTCGGACTTCCTGGATTAGGATGGATGTCAGGGTAAGTAAATGACCCCTGAAGCGAGGCGCCTGCTGCTACGCTATACTTGGCTTTAGCCCTAAAATTCTCACTCCAGGGACACGACTGATCAACATCACATGTGTAGAGCCCATTTTCTTGTCTTCCAACTCCTCTTTCGCCTTCCTTCTCATATTCCTCCTAGGCTCCCTGCTTACCTTCCCCCCACCTGCCCCCCCTCCCTCTTGGGCTGTGTGGTATGAAATATGATCCGATGTGCAGAGAGAGGCCCAAACAGAGCAATTTATCAGAGTTAGAGACATACAGGAGTAAGGCAGAGGGTACAGCCTTAAACGGGCTCCTGAATGGACCCGACTACTGAAGGTAATCAGTGGTAACACCATATAATGTCTGTTTGTTATACTGCACCTCAAAAGGACTCTTCCATCAGTGCAAATGTACACGTGTACAATAAAGAACCACAGACACACGCGTGCATGAATTCAAGCTCTGCCTTTCTCTCTTGTATTTGCCATTCACTCTCACACACTCACTTTGTCTTCATCTCTTCATCTCCTTGTGCGTCTTTGTTTACGTTCCCTGGCCTCTCCCGGTCCCCTCCTGTTTTCCCTCTGATCTTTATTTCCCTGGCATCCACCGTCTGCGCTGCCAGTCCAGAGAACACAGAGACACAAGTAGCTTAAAGACCAAGTGCTCTACTATAGCCCCCGTGTTTGTTATTGCTTTCATGTAGATTCTCCCCAGTCCCAACGTAGGCAAGTATGACAGGGAGACAGTCTATTAGTTAAACTGGATTGGTTGTTTTGTTTCAGCCTCTTTGCATAACCTGTCTGTGCCTTGTATGAATAATACTATATATACTACTGATACTCGGCTACATCTGCAAGGATGCTGAGAGTATTTGAATGGCTGATGGACAAAAGGGTGAAGATTGCTGAAAAAGAAGAAGGTCACAGTGAAAAACTTAGGGGTTTTGCCATTTAAGCAATTTTGTGAGGATGTACTTTGGCACAGTGGTGCTTTTTAGGGAACTCTATTGTCAAAATGCCAACATGCTCACTGTGATAATGTTTACATGCTGATGTTAAGCAGGTAATGTTTACCGTGGTCACCATCTTATCTTTGCAGGATGTCATACTAACATATGAAAAACATGTCTTTGAGGAAGGCATGTGTCCAAAACACCTCATTGCTGAGGTTTTTTGGACACATGCCTTCCTCAGAGCAAGGATGGTCTGAATATTGGAACACACTTCCTGTCTTTGTTTGGGTATGTCATAAGTTGTGCTGGTATTCAGGTCATAAACCAAACTACAGTTTTGGACAAATTGAGATTTTGAACTGATGACACGAAATCAAAAGTCAGACACAATATTAATTTGGATTCATCCTTTGACCACCATGAATCCCAATAATCCAACAGTTGTTAAGACATTTCTCTAAAAAACAAAAGTGTCAAACTTACAGTGGTACAGGAGGAAAAGTCAAAATTTTTGAAAAGTCAAAATTTCATGCCAATCCATCCTATAGGTGCTGAGATATTTCAATCTGGACCAAAGTGGTGAACTCACTAAATAACCAATAATGCCCTCCTTAGAGCCAGGGCAATAGCTTGGCTGAAATCACTTTCGGAAAAGGAGCATTTAAAAAAAATAAATGAGGTGAAATTGACTCCAATATCTTGATATTTGTTAGTTGTTTTATGTTAACTAACATGGACTAAGCATGTCTTTGTAATGGGATTTTTGTCACTTCTGGATAGAAGATAATTAACTGTGACTTCATACAGATGTGTCTCCACATGGACGCTCAAATTCTAACCCTGATGTCATATCCAAAGTTCGGTTAGCCATGAGGGAAAAACGTGGCTGCATCTCCTCTGCCGATTTAGTTATCTTTTGCAATGACTATTTTTACAGTGAGGTGCAAAAGGACACATCTCCATTCCTCCTCTAGCTTACAGCTTTGCCTTTTTCATTATGTGTCAGACATCTCCTACATACATGTGCCTATGTTGTTACCACAGCAATACATGCAGATTAAGCCTTGACGCACAATTCAGTTTGATTGCTTCTAAATTAAAGTGTGGACAGCCAGTCCAAAAGGTCAAACTTGAGAAACAAATTGGATTTGCCGGGAGCAAATGAACATTTTGATTTGTCTAATATTCATGAAACAGTGTATAAAGAAATAGAGCGACAAGTCAGCCACGGTAAACTTTCTGTCAAGTAGAGCAATTACATCTCTTAGATCTCAAAATTGCACTGGAGATCTAATTGTTCTTCTTCAGTGCAAACATGCAATAAATAATGGAGCGGTTACTGTGTGGGGTATTCAAGCAATGAAGGAAGATCACATCCAGATACACAGTGCCAGACAGCGATGAGCATTCACACCAGCAGATCGCACCAATCACACCTTTGATGCTATGAATAGTCTGGACCATTATATCAGCACCAAGTTCATGTATGTAAATTGGCTGTGCTTCTCCTGCAACAGGACAGTAGTAACCATTCCATGTGTGAACTCTATCCATCAAAGTCATGTTGGTGGTGGTGGGTCCCCGGAGGGGGAATCACCAAAAGGGCATTTCTGTATGGATTTTATACTGTCATGGGAAGGAAGCTGGCTAATGAATCTCAATGACTTGCAATTACAGCTGCTGTACTTACATGCCAGAATCTGCCAAGCATTACGAGGTGAGAGGCAAGCTGCTGTTACTGCAGTGGGACTCCTTCCCCAGGTGCTGTGCTGCATTGTGTGGAGAGGTTGTTATTGATTCCACTGGAAACAGCTTCTTTATTAAAACCTGCATCTCAGCCATCTGGTGTAAGGATCCAAGAGGTGTCTGTACAAACTACATGAAAATTTAATCAGCTTACACACTTACCCTCTGAATACAACATATATTATTTATTCATTCATGCTCCACCACTGCCGCCCTGTTGACCTTTGAATTACCAGCGCCTTGATCACTTTGTGTGAATAGACAAAACTGACATTGAAAATATGATTTAACACTGCGCACAATACTGTTGACCGTATACAACACTGAATATATAGAGGAGGTTTACCAAGGTCATTTACTGCCAACAGAAACAAATGTGGCATATTGCTTTTACTCACCCAATACCTAATTTTTGTCATGCTATAAAGGCTCACCGGAATATGTCATGGTCTGACTGCACTGCAATTTAAACATCCTTTGGCATGCACATGCCTCAAACACACACTGTCCATAGGGTAAATAGGGTTTAAAATATGGTTTGGAATTTATGTCCTAACTTCAGTGACCAGCACCTAGACTAACTACTGGGTGTGTCAGTGCTATGGTGAACACATGCACATACATCTCAAAGAATATCATCCTGCTTCTCATTAATGTCCACCATGTGTAAAACAGACAGACCCAGGCGATGTCAGTAATGAGACTGTAAAGAGACTTTCACCAAGACTGTGAGACTGTGTGCCAACACTCCTGAAAAATCTTAGCAAATATATTTCATCTTTAAGATCTTTTTACCTGGACCCATTAAACTGGCCTGTTGTCTTGGTACAAGTTATCTTTGCTAATCTAGTTTATCACATTCAGTTGTATAACTAGCATCAATGAATTAATGTAATTTATTTGTTATTTTATCTTTTATTGTTTGCATTGTTTTTTTAGTGCATACCACTTTACTGAAATCATTATGAACAAGCAATTTTATTTAATTAATATGTGTTTGATTAAACAGCCCCCATATAGATTATAGTGAATGATATAATTTGCAAAAGCTAATGGCATTAAATTGCAGAATATAGGTGTCAAAAAAGACGCATGCATGCATCTAAGACATGTACACATCTCACTTTGAAAAAAATGACAGTGCCTTAGTACTGTACTTCTCAATTTCTAGATTACCCTAAAAAGTACTGTGGGTTATGAAGTTTAAGCATCACAGA
This sequence comes from Scortum barcoo, assembly GCA_023238725.1. Taxonomy (NCBI): domain Eukaryota; kingdom Metazoa; phylum Chordata; class Actinopteri; order Centrarchiformes; family Terapontidae; genus Scortum; species Scortum barcoo. The sequence goes on from CM041545.1 coordinate 12,003,845, forward strand.
CTTGTTTAAATCGTGATGTTTTTTCAAATAACATTTGGCAAGTGGCATTAAAAGTTAATGGTTAAAATGTCTTTTTAAAATCTTGGTATTCACAGATGGTCAACACAGTTTAGTCATTACAGATAAAATACTACATGCATCATGCTACAGAGGTAGTATCTATCTATTTTTTAGGGAAAGCACCACCTATTAAGGGTATAAATGAGTCATTGCAGACTTGAAGGTCAGCAAAGGATATGTTGTGAGCACTCATAATGCATATCTACATTGTTAATCATGATTCAAAACACGTACTTGGACTTGACAAATAGTTCAGCTCCTGTGCTGAAGAACTGGGGGCCTATTTCCAGTGCACACAAAATTTTGTTTATCAAATGTTCCTTACTGATATGCTGTATGCCTGCAACCGAGGAGCATCCACAAGACTGCAAACTGCACTTGGAAATTAAAGTTTGCCATCTCTGTTATATATCATCAGGCTAGGGTTGCAACAGACAGGAAATAGTTTTAATGGGATATTATGGACCTTTTGAATATAATTGTGCATGCAATTATATTCAACTGCCCCTCCTCTTCCTGTCCTTTATAACACTGATATAAACCTTAATACTTGTATCCTCATCACAAAGCTCAAACTTTGTAAATATTCTAGAAATACATGTATCAGTATCAATGTCAATAAATGTATGCCAAGAGAGGAAACTCACACAAGGTGCTAAATCATTAGTGTTTCCGTCAGAAATATGTTTTCCACCCCACAGCACAGACATGGAGAGAGTTTAGTGGGATGGAAATAAGGAGAAAGTTGGTGAAATGACTATAAAAGGTCAGAAGGAGAAGCAGAGGGAATGAGAAAAAGAATCAACAAGAGAAAAAAAAAAACCACAAGAAAGGAAAAAGAAAATTCGCTAGGATCTGCAGTGGCCCAGCATCAGCTGTCACTAGACTTGTGCCACTCCCCACAGCGCCACAACTGAGCCCAATGAGGAATAATGAGCTTTAGAAATCCACAAAGGTCACTCACTGCAAAGCTCTCCCTCCTCACTCCAGCCCAATCAGAAATGCCACCACCAGAGCTCAAAAGGGAAATTCTATAGTTTGGAGACGGGAGTGAGAAAAAAAAGGGAAAAAAAACCCTAAAGAAGGAGAAAAGCAGAGCCAAGCACTCTAAAGACGATCTTCACCTTTATCTGACAACCTGAGAGCAGAGGAGCAGTAGGGGGCTACAGCGGGAGATGAGAGGAGAGAATTGAAGAGGGAAGGAAGAAAAGAAGAAAATAAAAAGGCGGAGAGGGAAGGAAACATTAAGGATGACATCGGGAGATTGTGTACTAAAAGGAAGGAGATTGTTGAACTGAAACAGTATGGCCTTGGTGGTGGGGCAGAGAGAAAGATGATAGGATTGGAATAATTAGAGGGAGAGCAGTGCAAGAGGGAAAATATGCTATAAAGCCTCAGTGTGTGAAAGAGAGGAATATCAGTGAGGACACACAGAGCTTCTTTAATCCTGGGTAAGTGTGCTGCCCTTCCACTGCTTTACCCGCTCCTGCTCAGTGGGGATAGGAAAAGGGGGAAAAAAAGAGAGGGAGACATGAATATATTATCTTTATCCAGCAATCATTCAGGAACATACGGCGCTTAATTGTCTCACTTGAACTTTACAGCAGTTGAGCTATTCAACAATATAGTAATGCGCTACATTTTAAAGCCCCAACATGCAATTAATGTACAGCGCTGTTTCTGCACACCTGCGAGTAGCCATGTGGCCTACATTCCAATTACGGTCAATGTGCTGGAGGCCGCACGGTCTGCATTTAAATAGAGAATACCTGTGTTCCTGCGTTTTGCATTTTAAGGCTAATCTGAAGCTTTCTAAGGGCTTGGTGGTGCCAGTTATCCATTTGAAAATGAGTGAAAAGGTGAAAAGGTGTGAAGACAGAAGACAAATGTGCAGGACACAGATTAAATTGATGCGATTAATTGTTGCTTGAAATTAACAGTTAGTTTTAACGAAATAATTCTACATTTTGAGAAATACACTTGTTTGCTTTCTAGCGACTCAGCAACTAACTATGAGCAGGGCCAAATGCTAACTGTGCCCCCTGTTTCCAGGTTTTATTCTACACTAAAATGATTTCCTATTGACCCTGGCTTCACATTTACGATATCAAAAATGACTTTAAAGTCCAATGTCAGAGAGCAGCAACTTTATTTTTAGGTAAAACACTATAATGTTTCTATCCGTTGTGTTAAACTCTACGGCAAGCAATCAGTCGTACAGTATGAGGGTCCAGATCATAGCTGGGACTCGATGTCTTTCCAAAGCTCATTAAGAGCTATTAAAATTACAACTGCATGGCACATTTCTCACCTGACATTTATTTAGCAAAAGATCTAGGGAGGAATCAAACGTGTCCAGAACAGCTGTTGTTTTTATGGGCTTATATGGAAACTGGAAGGCAGAGAGCAGAGACAACCCAGTGAGTGGTGCGTTTGTCCAATCGAGTGTAGGGAGGGCTTATTGTTGATGACTGAGTGGAGGAGAAAAATGTCAATTATCCATCGCACTGCGTACTTGAGACGTCTCAAACTAAGTCATGCATGCCATCGCAAAAACCACAGCAAGGGAAGCAAACACTGTGGATGACTTTCCCAGATTACGTCTATGTTCAAACTCAACAGGCCTCCACAACAACAGTTCTTATATGCCTCTGATCCTCCTCATGTCCATTACGTGGGACGTTGAAAAATGTAGCTGCGCCCCACAGTGTAATGAGTTCATTTCTACAGTACAAGCAAAGGATAACTCTGCATGCTATTTGAACATATCAGACAGGATTGTTCAATAAACTCTGTTTGCCCCACATCCCCGCAGAGCTTTGATAATGTTCACATGTAGCTTTACTCTTCTAAAGAAACTTTGATAAACAAAGAATAATTTCGAGCACAGTCTGCTCACATTGCTGGATGTTGCTATGTCTGATAAAAATAGTTAAACATCAGCAAGGTAGGATGAAGGAGACGTACCCCGTCTTCACATGTGACGTCAGCGTGTCCATTTAACCGCCTGTGCTGTTTCACCCTCTTGTACTCTTGAATTCTGATTCAACTCGCTTCAAGTGCCTTTGTTCTTCTGCCTCCTCCTTAGAGCGTTGTACCTGGTTATCAGCTGACTCATCCTGTATGTAGTTAGAGTGAGTAGTCGTTAGGATGACTGTCCCGGGTTCGTATTGGGAATGTGCGGGAAGACTTTCACGCCGACTACAGTTGATTAATCATTATACAGCTTGTTTTAAACACAATAAGTGGATACATAAAGCAGCTGTTGTGCAGTCTGTGCTGTATATGTCACTCAGTCAAAAGTGTCTTCGCATAGGTAGATGATAATGATTTGTTAAACATTTTTCATTAGGCTGATTAATGAGACACCTGCCTAGGCTTGTGCTCTGAAAGTAATTAGCAACCTCACCAGAGGGACAAATTAAGTAGGCATATTGTACTGTAACAAACCAAAATATAACAAGACGATAAATGAACTTTTAAAGCTTTCTCTTCCCCCTCACCCTGGAGACGCAGTGGTGCGTCTATATGAGACTTCAAACTGTGAGGCAGTCACCTCTTAATGTTCCACTTGGCATGGAGGGCTGCCTCTTACACCTTGTGAAGCTGGAGTAATTTACGTCCAGGCCTAAAGGCCAAAGGCAGCACTGAAAGGAGCCACTGTTATATAAAGCAAGCAGATAAATTTAACTTGCTTATTTAATCACCTATAAGCAAAATGCAAATAACTGGGGACTTGTACTAAAGAAAAGTAAGAACATTGTTTTTTTCGCAATTGTAAATGATGATTGTCCTCTTCATCATGCCTGCCAAGGTTGTCTTCTTGGGCTACTACTTTTATGAAGAGGCAGAGTCAGTGAGATACTGGCACCAATCTCGGTACTCGGAGGTGAGTAGGACATGATTGTTATTTTACATATTGCAGTTTTGTTATTTTAGTTTATTCTGTACACACAACATCTACTGCATGTCTGTCCATGGAGGATCCCTTCTCTGTTGCTCCTCCTGAGGGTTCTTCTTTTTTTCCTTATTAAAGTGTTTTGGGAGGGAATTTTCCCTTTTCTGACTCGAGGGTCTAAAGATAGAAGGCACTGTGTGCTGCAAAGCCCCTTGAGGTAAAATTTGTGATTTGTGATACTTGGCCATATAAATAAAAGTGGCTTGAGCTGACATGTACACACACATACACGGGGAGGAACGAGCGGCAGGCCCACCATTCATGAATACTGCACAGTACCAGGGGGGGCCCTGTAGCCCTTTATGAGGGTCATTCCCCATCTCGCTATTCCTTCATGTCCTGTTTTCTTTCTACCTTAAACTAGACATAAAATAACACAGAAAATGCCCCTAAAGATCTGGTACAGCACCACCTGGTAGAAGCTCAGGTGCATTGTCTGTCATAGCATGCTGAAAAAGACTTAATGGCATATATATATATATATATATATATATATATATATATATATATATATATATATATATATATATATATATATATATATATATATAATAATAACCTGTGTACGCTGTTACTATCACAATCGTGTGTGGCTTTATATGATTTTTCAATATGTTGATTGATGCTTACTTGGACAAAGAATCAGTCTATCAGTCAAAGTTTTGCCACTGAAACAATAAGGGTGTGTTTACCAGGGTCAGAGTTCTCAGTATGCAATATTTTGATTGTTATATTACTCACACAAAATACATAATTTACATAAGAAGTTACGCCCCGAATGAAAGAAAAGGTGAGGGTATACAACCTGATTAAAGAGTACGGGAGTGATAAAGTGAAGGGATGGGGAGTAAAGTGGGGTGGAATAATAATGACTTACTCTGGATGGCCAAGTATGAGGATGCGCACTGATATATGCTGAGGCATGTACTGTCCTCCAGTTGAGTTCAGGATGACTTTTTCCTATGGTACACTGCAGCATCCTTAATGATTCAAACTACAGAAGTGCTTAGATCATCACAAGTGTGCTTTTACACAACACACTCATCCAAAGTTTGCACCAGCTAAAAACACCCACAACACCCACAGACCACATGAGTCGACACAATACCGACATACAGAGTTTCAAACAGGCTCCCTTTGAGCTGGGACATGAAATGTCAAATGAATGATCTTCCAGCAAAAACTCCAAAATATTGTTTTTATTTTTAACTTGCACTTCTTAAATTGCTTTACGTTCATCTCCAGTCTCCCTAAAGGCAGAAACAAGACATTGAGTCTAGCCTGTGTAGTTGCACCTGCACCTTACTTTCTTACCAGTGAAATAGAGAAGTGGCTGGGTAAGAGATAAGAAAGAATTACTCAGCTTTGCCAATAAATTATGGAATCCATGCATGCCATTAAGGACTTACAAACTGCTGAGATATTTTGGGACAAAAAACATCATTAAATGTCTCGGTAAAAACACTCTGTGACATCTGAGCAGCTTCTGTACAACTTTGCATACATTCTGCAACTCTCAAGGTTAGATTAAAGCCAGTCTTCCAAACGATTCCCTCATCTAATAGTACAGCTCCAAAATCCTCCACAGATGTTGAACTAGGTCGAGATATGCTGACTGTTGAAAAAGCACATTTCCCGTGGAGCTATTCCAGAGAGTTTTTTTCTTAATCAATACAGTTTATTTTAATTCTTGGAGACAGCTATGCTTGTTTACAGATCTCAGAGGTCATCATAGAGTATATGTAAATGCTGTTTCAGTGGGAGTTGCCAGGTTAAAGGTTCCTACGTGTAGATATTTCATTAAGCTCTATTTATTCTGGGATTCTTCTTGGGATCAAGATCTGTTTTGCACGGGAAAGCTGACAACAAATTTTATGCACTCAAGACGAGTCAATCACACATACAGAGATGCAGACATAAAAATAACAGCAAAATGTATGACAAAATGTAAAGTGAGCAAGGAACACTAAATAGCTTTTACTTTTCCGGGCATTTCTGACAAGAACCGCAGTGATGTGATCAGTGGTATACAGGTTAAAATGACATCTGTTGACATAGATTTGGTAACATGTTTCATATTTTGGTGTGGTTGGCTCAGGTGCCACATGAGAGACATTTATTTATATCAAAACTGAGCCTTTCAAGCTTTTCAGAGATGCTGGAGAACCAGTTAAGTTAAGGTCGCCCATGATAAGTAGCTGAGAGGTGCATATGTTTACCGTAAAGTCCTAATCTCCCTCGGAGAATCACTAATTGCAGAGGTTGGGCAGCGGTTAATATCAATAGCGTTGATGCGAGCATTCCCCACATGCGTCCAGAGCATATATAGGCACATTCATTAAGCACTGAAGAAGACTTAAGTAGACATGCGGTAAAGTAGTTCTTTACTTGAATCAATACATCGCCTCATTTACATTTCCTGTCACACATAAACAAGATGTATCCAGCAATAGATATGTTTTCAGATGGATCATAGGCATTAAGCCAGGTTACTGTAAGTCCGGCATGTACTGAGTGATATTTTTTTACGATCGTCATGTGATTCAAATGTCATTTCCATCGCCCTTCAAGTCCTCTAGTGGTTGCATTTGTTGTCTTTTTGCATTATCAACACCACAGCAAGGACAGGGTGAAGTTATGTCAGTAATAGCACTGAACATTTCTGCCAAGAGGTCCCAGGGTCAAAGTAAAGCACACAGCAAGCTCGCAGGATAAATCACTGTGATTGTGTCATTATTTCACAGCACTGCTGAATGGTGTAATGATTTTTTTTTTTTTAACATGTAGAAGCATGCCTGTTACAGTGCTTATTTCTGTCAGTTGCCATTGAGTAAAGGTTCCTTTCAAGCAAGACAGGATACGAAGAAAGGTGGAAATATATTCCGATATATTCAACTTAATATTGTGAGCTTTGCGTGAAGGAGTGATAATAGAAATGAATAGTTTTATTTCAGCTAAATGCACACAATTACACATTAAATTCGCACCTGCACATTCCAATAAACACACACATTTTTTCAAAGGGAGGGAAAAGACATGCAGATCTGTATTGTGATTACACCAGCACGCAGGAACATCTGCATGCATTATCACTGTGGAGAGATTCATCGCAGCCAGGACACTTCCAAAACGCTTCGTGTTTGTAGCGCACACGTGCCCGCGCGAAGTCTCCCAGCATGCATAAGCGCACGCACATATTCTTTCATTAAGTAGAGGAGGAAGGAGAGAGACTGGAGATGTGCCCAGAACAAACCCCGTCAGGCCAACCATGTAGAACGAAAAATGCGAGAGGAAGGAATGAGAAAAGAAATAGGACAGCTATGCGAGGAAAAGAGGAAAATTAGCGGGTGGACGCCACAGCTCTTAGCCCCAGGAGTGATCACAGCCAACACACTGAGATAAGCCTGGGAGAGGTCAATAAGGAAAACCATTAACTGACAAATGGCCACTGCTGTAATGTCATTATAAACCAGGCCTATAGGAATCAGAGATTGCATATCAACACATGAGAAGCAATAACAACAGTTTGGACATTAAGACTAATGCCAGAGATAATCCTTTACTTCTTACTTTGAAATGATCATTAAGTTGCACCACTCAGATGTAAATGGGACATTTCACTCATTTCGGTGCTTTCATTTTTGCTTTCAGCTCTAATCCTCCATATTGTTGAGGCTGAGAGCTCAGGCAGTCTCTCTTTCACAGTGGTTGGTCATTTGGAGTCCGGTAGCAGGCAAAATAATTTTCCCCCCTCACTTTCCGTGTCTTTTCATCTCTGGCCTGTGTCATAATAAAACCTACTGAGGCGCAGAGAATGCTGAAAAATAACATTGGCCGGGATAGGCCCGGAGAGAGCCTCACATTATTCAGGGCACCTCCGTGGCCTTGTTTACACATACACACTCTCCCCCTTCAGTGATAGCCCTGATGTGGGATTAATGTTGTCATTTGCACCTATTGTTCACACCCCCGTCCCCCACCCTCACCTCTTCTTCTCCATCCATATGTCCTGTCCCCTTGTGTTGCAGTTTCCTCCGCTGCCTCTAGCCTTCCACCATCCCCGCCTCCTCCCAGCCTGCTTCCTTTCCTCCCTCCACTGACTTTTAAATGAGCAGAGCACCCAATGGATTCATCACTAACTCCATTAAGCAGACAGTGCTAGCCTTAAGGTGCAGCCTGGTGTGTGAGTATGTGCCAGGTGAGCACACATATGTGCGTGCATGCTTGTGTTTATGGATGTACTGTAGGAGCATGAGGTGAGAGAAGGAGGGAAAAAAGGGCAAAGGATGGAGGTAAGGAGTGTGTAATGGTGTGTGTGTGTCTGTGGATTAACTGCATGTGTGGGCGGGCTGCAGTCACGTACCGCTAAGGTCAAATTTGCAAAGATTGAACATAAGCACCCACATTCCCCTTTTTCCATCAATCAATCAATTGGAATAGCCATTAAATTAATGACCTGGTCTCCCCTTCTGCATGTGTGCACGAGCCCACAGGTGTGTAAATAATGCACGTGGGTAGGGAGGAGCACAAACAAGAACCTCAAATAATGTAAATTGTTACATGAAAGATGAGCAGGGCTGAAAGGAGACCAGATAGAGGTGAGCCCGCTTGCAAAAAGATGTGCAACATATGATCTATAGAAAACCTTAAAACAGCCCGCAGGTCTAGCTTTTCAGCATAGATGAATCATATTTATCTGTCCACAATAGACATGCCCCATTAGTTCTGGGTGCCGGACTGGATGCTAATCAGCTTAGTGTGTCTTTGCTCTGTCTTCTGGGAATTTCAAGTACAAACCGCCGCTCCATAGTCACAGGAGATTTAACAGTATGGAAACAATGTTAGGAGTCCTGCAAATTCCTCCTCCTATTCTTCCATGCATCACAGATCAATATCCTGTGTCGACACCTTGCTTGTTATCTCAGTAGTGGAGTCCGTTTTGACGGGGGAAGCACTCTGGGTAGGGAGTGTGTAACGTGGAAATGTTGCATTAATTGGATTCATTTGATTTCCTATTACGGTTCCTCGAGAGATGGGGGTGATGGTCTTTGGTTTGTATTCATTAATAGAACTCAACCTGCCTCAGTTCTTGAGGTGTGAAGTACAGCATGAAGTGATTGTGGTAGAACGCAATAAGGACAGAGTTTTTACCGGTAATCAACTGGTGTTATTGCTTAAGATATTTAGTATGTGACATGAGGGAGAATTATAAAAGCCACACCTGCTAGGCAACTAGAGGATCCCTTTTTTTCTTTGGTGTATTCTTGCCAGAAAGTCATCTGAGGGTTTAAACACCACATAGCTCTTACTAGTGTGACAGACCCAAAAACCCACTTTTTAAAACACGGATGATGATTTGAATACCTGTTGTTTTTCCCCCATTGTAAGTGGCTGAGGTGAGTTACAGTAGAGTGCTAATGTACTCTCGAAATGTCCTGATTGAAAAAAGGAAAAGCATTTGCTTTCACCTTACCTGTTGTTTTTCTCATACGAGGCCAATTTTTTGTGCATTGTATGATTGCCTATGCGTGGTGCAAAAGTTCAGTTGGTGCATATTTTGCACTTTGCACACTTCATCAACATCCCCCTGCAGTCACAGCCCTCTTTTGCATGTTGTTAACTCACCTGGATGTTTGTGGAGGATGTTTGTGCAGGATGACGTTTGTGCGGCGTCTGACACTCACTCAAAGGCTTTTACCTGAAGTAAGATATATTTTGTGCCCATCAATTAAACTTTTCATTGAAGAATACTTCTGGATATTCTTTTAGTCTGGATTCCGCAAAATCTCAAATATCAGGCATGTTCTTATTTTCCTGAAAAATATTATTTTATATGTGCTAAATCATGTCCAGAGGCAATCTGTAAAATGTGGAATAGCAAGCGAACCACTTAACTTTCACTTCCCCCTCTCACACCACCCTCCTCTTTGCTCTGCTACTCCTCTTTGTCCCCTCCATGGTGGAGCTGAATGGTGAGAGCGGTACAGCTGTGGTGACGGAGTGGAGGCAATAAAGAATATGGAAAATGAGCTTTGGGATGCCGCATAAAAGTTGTTTGTCTCCTTCTTCCCTGCCAAACCTGTGGGGCCCCACAGTCAGCCACACAAATGGGAGGGCAGAACATCGGTTCCACTTACAAACCAACTCAAGCACAAAGCAGCTATGTCCAATTATGGGAGGTGCAAATTAAAAGTGCAAATTGCAGTGTAAAAATCTCAGAGTCAAATTTAAATGTAAAACTTGAAACCAGGGTGCGTGCAGCATTCTAATGAAGCCATTGAAGGGGATTAATATGCTGGGTAATTGCCGGATCTCTTCTTTCTCTCTAAAGCCCTTTTTTAATCAACAGTCAACTAATTACTTAACCCAGGGATGTTAGGAATAAAAAGCTGTTGGTTTCAAGAGATGGGTGGACAGAGAGATAAGAAAATGCAGCCCTCCCTGCTGTCCATTTTTCTTATAAAAAAAACCCCAACATATTTTTGATATTACAATAACAGAAGGAATCTCTGAAGGATGCTACAACAGAGGCGAGGCTGCAAATTCTGCACCTCTGACAACAGCTTAACAACAGCTCAGACACAATAAATATCCACAATTCCCCTGTTTGTTACAGCGCCTCTGTCCAGCTCTGCCCCCCCTCCCCCATCTAAATCACTGAAAAGATTTCTCCCCCCGATGGCACCCCTGTGCAACGGTGTCATATTACCATGTTCGCAGGTCTCATGAAACTTTTTAGGAGAGCAGTTTCTAAATCGATCTGTTTATTCTGTTCAGTGTCCCCAGTGCTGTAACGGCAAATTCATTTCATATCAGCCTTGGAAGCTGACAAATCACCCTGGGTGGAAGATACAAGGTGAACTAACACTATATAGAGCAGCAAAGTGGGGTGAGTTATATTGGGCAGCTTGAGAGTTAAGCAGTAAAAAGGCCTCCGCATTATTTCTCAGCGACAACGCACTTGTAACATTTGGATTGCCACAACACGTTGCCGTTAAATCACTTGTGCAATTATTATTAGTACTGAGAGAACGTCCTGCTCATTGAAAAAAAGTCAAAGGAACAAAAATGTGCGAATGAAAACTTTAGTGAAGTTAAATACGAGTCCCAGTGAGCACTCCATCCAATTGCTGAGCTTAAAATTCTGTCCACTGCCTTACTAGTGGAAGGTTTACAGTCAGAGGTTTGAGCTTTATACAACTCATTAAATACTTTCAGCCATAGACAAGCGGTCTCTGTCAGAGGGAAATCTACAGAGCCAGCACGCTCAGAATGAAAGATAATTCTTGTTCTTTTCAACCTGTGTGTCATGCTTCATAAACACTGCTTCTCAAGTCTAATCTCACCAGCAGGTTTTGCAAACCTCTCCTGTTATTTCAGACCCTGCCTCCTTCACCTGCCCGCCGACTGTCCACCTAGTGTTTCCCGCTCCTCGCCACATCACCTGACCAGTCACCTGACTGCACACCTGCATCCCCAGCGTAAGTTAAAAACGGTCACATTATCTTATAATTACTCAACTGGAAAAGACAGCTGAGAAGAGGCAAAATGTAGACACAATAAATACCGTTGGGAAACTTTCTTCTTTTGGCTGAACCAGCTCCTTATATCTACACGAGCTACCGCAGAGAGGCTACCCTGATATCGCCACCCATTAATCTCTGACTACGACAGCAGACAAGCCCCAAATTCTTGTTGAACAAAGTGTCACTGGGGTTGTCTACTAATTGTCATTTGAAGATGATAAATTACAATGATGAAAATATCCATGTATAAGACACTGCGAGTTTTCTGTCCTCCTTGGTGCACACGCAACTTTGATTATTTGGAAATGGGAAACCTGTCATTATTAATACCAACTAGGAAATATGTACCCTCTAAGTTGCCTGTTACATCCTTGTTCCTGTTTTACCTGCTTGTGACTCACTGTCTTCCTAATACTTACACACCTGGCTTAGTGCAATGTGTGTCTGATCCTGCTGCCCATTGACCACGGACTGCTGCTTTGACTGGGTGCGACTATTCTCCCCCCCTTCCCCTACCTCCGCCTCACGAGCCCGCGTTTGGATCCAGCTTGAGCAGGTCTCCCGAACCATGTCTTTTCCAGCGGGTTTGTGTAACAATGGCTGCGTGAAATTCTGTCACTTTAATCACCGCCAAGCTTGGAGTACCACCACTCTGTGAGCTGATCCAAGCGCCGCTCATCCCTACACACCCGGCGGATCACCACCGTCACCACCAGTCAAATCCCGAAAGCAAACAAAACATGTCACTTCAACACTTACAAACTCACACTGCGGTTACTGTTCCTTAAATAGCAGCGACTGAACTGTTTTCAAGTCTCAGTCATAATGGTCCATTTTCAGCATTTCTTAGCATTGCCCACACTTGTTTACTTGGCTTGCATTTGGTCTTTTTCACAGTCACATCATATCAGAAAAAAGCAGAAGCATGGACTTATCATTATGACAGCTTGAAAGCATTCGTGTGTTTTACTCCCTGGAACACCCACATAAAAAATACGAATTTTATGTACAAAATCAAACCTAAATGAACAGGATATTTTTTTGTGTTTACTATTTGGCCGAGAGTGAACGTGACAGACTGCGCTCAGACTGCCAACATTTTTCTATTCCCTGTACTCTTGGTAAGAGACATCGATTATTTTTTATGTCAGAGCATCATTTTCATAATTAATGTTCATTCATCCATTAGTTATAGCTTTATTGGTTAACTTCTGAGTGCTGCTCTGACACCTATATGGAAACAGGTGGTTTTGGGTGTTGTTAAACATACTCAACAACATAGATACTCTATTTGGCAAACTGTACTGGAGGGGATTGGTCATTTTTTTATCTGAATAATTTATAGATAATGTCGTTGTTAAAAAGGTGGTCACTCTGGATTCCTGCTATTATCATGTACTTACGTGATAATACATCATGAAGTGTATATATACTTACAGTACAAATGGTCATGCCCTCTTTGCAGTGACATGCCTTATGGTACAATATATTCAAATTTGTGGAAATGGATTATCAGGATAATCATAGTGCATCAAGAAGATGCACTATGATTGATTCTAGACCTTAGTTGTAGTTCATTATCACATTTCCGTTAAGTATACCCATGGCCCAACAGTAGGCTTTATGGAAGGAGCGGCTGCTGGCCCAGGGCCCACATTCACCAAGGGATCCAAATATAGACTACACCCTACTTTCTCTCTTTCATCCCCTTATTCTTTTTTTTTAACCATAATTTTAATTTGACATTTAAAAAAAAAACTGACTCACTCATACTATATTCTGTGAGGCAGAAGATCTGATTTGATATCATATAGTGGGCTATGAATCTGCCGTTTTCCTGTATGTCTCCGTTCTGGTGGCACTGAGGTGTCTACAGCCTACAGTGCTTTTTGTTTGGTGCTCTTTGAAAGGGCCTCCTGACCTTCATTTTGCTGTTTTGGTAGACTTGGTAATTTAGTCTTTCAAATTTATTTTTAAATGACAGTGTGAAAGTGTGACATTTTTCAAAATTAATTTTCTTTTTAATTCAGTTTGACATGAATGGGTCCCACTGTGCTAAAGTCTACAAGGGCTTGGCTTCTGCAAACATGGAAAGGAAACAAAAAACCTGGTGCATGTCATAGCAAAGAATTTCTTGTCGTGTGTCCTCTTATCAAGTTTTTATTCAGCAGGTTTGCCAGCATGAAACAGCACAGAAAGGACATCTATAAAGCTGGACATTAACTTGTATTTACTTGTTTTTTTGGTGTTAATTGGGTTACAATGTTGAAGTTGAACCAAACATCTTAGAGAAAGAGCTAGTAAAAAAATGTGTGTTTCTCTGTGTTTGCAGTATGGAAATACTGAGGAAATGATTTTATGTGGTGGATTTGTGGCTGCAAACTGTTCTGCAAGTCTTAGTTTGAAAGAATAAGCCGGCCATGCTGCTGATTGTTTACTGTTTTTTGCTGCTGGTCTTACAGACTAAAATCTTGTTTATTGATAAATTCAGACCCGAGGCTTGTGTTCTCCTCGGTACTGAAGTGATGTTGATGCTGTAGCCATTTGGCAGAGTACTATGTGGATTATTGCCTTGCAAGGCCTCAGTTTTTCAGCAGTTAACTAGTGGTAAAGAGCATTAGCTCTGGGCTGGGTGTGGCGGTCCTTTTGCAGGTGTTTTAGGAATATTCTGCCTTTTCTGTTCACCCTTACCTGCTGCAGCAGCCCCACCTGTGACTGACAGATAAATGTCTTTCGTGTTATCTAGGGAGAATCTGGACAGGATGCATGAACTGTCAGGCAGTCAATATATTAAACTGATATCATGTGTTGTAAACTCACTGTAGATGCAAGAGGATATTTGTGATTGTTAAGATATATTAATACTAATGTTGGGTATGTAATAAGATTAACAAGTCGTAAATACAACAGAGAAAAAACACAAGTGTATACTCTAATATAATGTACGTATATTTTAAAGTGATAAGTCGCTCTCCGGGCTCCATACTAACACTGCAAGTGTTGAGAAGAATGAGCACTGGTTGTCAAGCAGCATTCAATTTCAGCTAAACAAAGAGTCATAAGATATTTCGTTAAAGTGTAAAAATACAGACACACTGGGGGCGCTGACCTAAAAAATGTTCAAATGACCTCTGAAAGTGTCTATTTTTTTGACTCAGATGACAAAACAATTTTTTACAAGTTTAATGATTCTCCACTTGACAAGACAACTGATAACTTTATTTGTATGCAAAGTCAATCATGATAAAAAAAAAAAACTTTAACATATCCAAAATAATGTGTGGTGTTCATTAAATTCATAGCTGACCAAAAGGTTTTTAGGGCACACCTGTATTTGTTGCTAGCGTGTGAACATTTTAGCTGTATAACGAATCTGTAACCAAAACACCATACAGTATAAACAGAGTTGTTATACATAAATGTAATACAGTTTTGTCAGGCAAGAAAGGACTTTCATGAAGGTGTGTCATGCCGGGAAATGTTTGTGACGACGTGGCGGTTGTGCAGCGCTCATTAGTTTGTCAGATAACGCGTTCCCTGCGGGGATATGGCACCCGCCTTCCGCATTGTTAAGTGAAGCGTTGACAGCTGTGACATCAAATCGCTGTTTGAAAGCATAACTCATCGCTACGACATTGTGTCATCATAAAAAGGAGGCCATACCCGCTAGTCTCGGTGCAACAAGCTTCACATTGTGACAACCAGCTGCACCGAGCTGCAGCATGAAAGGGGTAGGTGGCAGGTGGGGGCTAAAGGATCTGTGGCATTGAGAGAGTGGGAGCTGGGAACGAGAGGTAAGAATCACAGAGAAGAGGAGTAGAATATGTGGAGGGGAACAGTGGAGTTTGAAGTATTACATGGTGCTGGGGAGGAGACAGATGAGTGGGAAAATAAATGATAGAAAAGAACCCTGGCTTAAACAGAAGGGGTTAAAGCGGAGAAAACAAGAGATGAGGAGAAATCTGTCTGAAGTGTGAACAGACTGACAATAATCTAAAAACAAACTGAATATTCTGTCCATATTCACTTTCAGTTGCAAAAAAAAGGGTGAACCTGGCATAACATATCAACACTTTGTCCGATCACCAGCTTAGGCATGGATTCAAAAGAAGCTGGCTTTACACAGATCACAGCCAAATCTTACCCAAACTGGCCAGACAGCTGCACATGCACTTTGTTTCCTTAAATACCCTAAACACAGACGTTTCAGTTTTCATCGTGACATCGTGATGTGTACTTTTTTTAGTGCTGCAAAGGAAGTGACAAGTTTTTTTCTGAAACGAAACTAAAAACACCTTGTCACCCAGCTGAGACTTGCGCAGAAAAAGTGCAAGTTCATGTGTACAAGATGTATGTTTCTGCATTAAAGTCCCACGGCTAGATTTTTACATGTGACTTTCAAAAAGAAATCAGTTGTATGAAGTCAGCAGAGAGATTTTGACAAGCTCTGAGTGTGTGGCCTATCTTATTTTCCCGCGATGCAGGAAAGCGTGCGGTTGACTTGTGCGAATGGTTACAAAACAGTAGGGTGTCCCAGGCAATGGTATACCCTTGGGTGCTTTGCAGACTTTCCCCCTAGTTTCAGGCCCCATGCTGAGCTCATTCATTCAGCTCAAATACCGGCCACGGTTTTGAAGTCAGGAATACGACTTCCTTCTATTGACAGAATTTTTTTTGTGAGACTTTGGTTCTCCAGCGTGCCGGGTGTGTCAAAATCATTATTCTTTGTAGGTGAATTAGCAGCACAATCCCGATTCAACAGACACAGACAAGGAAAATCATCCATAGCAGCCCTCAAGAAAAACTGCGCTGCTGCTTCCTTTAGAATAATAACATTTTCCCACATCTCCCTTCCTTGCTCTATGCCTACAGTTCTTTACGTGCATATTGTTCAAACACTTTGTTGCGCCATGCAACAGTTGTGTTTACTGCACATGGCTTACAGGTGGTGTCATAATGAACCCGCTTAATGAATAAAATTCTGTTTGCATTGGCATCAGATCCTTCATCATAATGGCTGATCTACATACAGCCAAATAGATTTGAAGCCAGACCACCTCTCATCTAAAACCAGCAGAGGATTTCACTGCAAATGGATGTGGTCCCTTATACAATGTCCCTGCCTGAGTACTGATAGAACTCCAATAAATCAAGGCAACCACAAGGAGATATGGGAGAGACTCTCCAGTAAATCCCACCAGGATCATAAATGTACAGCAATCTAAATGCATCTGTCCACACTAACCTGTCTCTCTCGGTTTCACGCTGTCTGTCTACATGTCACTTTCTTTTGTTGTTCTTTCTTTTCTCAGTTCTCCTTCATTTCAAACGCTCCCACGTCGACGTCATTATGTAAGTTGTACTGTTGTGCTGATTTGGGTCACTTTGAATGTTCATTGGTTTTCTGGATGACTGTGCCACATTTCTAATCAAATTCAGCAACAGTAAAACCATCAAAAGAGAGAAGACCGGAGTGTTCAGCATTACACATCAATGGTTGTGGCCACAACCACTTGTTTGACTTGTCATTCCGCTTTGAATCTGCAGTTGTGACTGGAGAGGCCACCTGGAAAACTGAGGTGAACAGGTCACACACCTTCACATTCCTCTGCACAATGCATTGTGCTTATTAGATGATGGAAAAAAAATTGGTCAAAATTTGTCTGTGTGGCCATCAACTGATTAAAATAGCTGGTTACACAACCCACATATACAACCCAATCATCAATGAGGAGATTTGCACAGGGTTGGTGACCATGGTCTGCCATTTTCTCCACAGTTGTAGTGAATATTCTGAATACCATGTCAAGCCTGCTCTTGTCAATGGTCAGATAAATCAAGAATGCAGTGGAAGGATGGTGCTTCATCCACATTTTAATTTGTCGTAGTACTGTGTTTATTAAAAAATAATAAATGGAAAGACAGCAAACATGACAACACTAACATCAAAACCGCCCTGCACAGCTTAGATTCAACAAAAGAAAATGAAAAAAGAAAGGAAAAAAGAAAGGAAATGGTAGCATAATGTTTCAGCAGTAGTCTCAATGCACATTGCCTTGAAAAAAAAGAAGAGCTGAGACATCAAACCAATCTGCAACTATGTCAATTAATGGTCCAAGACATTTTGAAAAGCAAAAATAACACATATTCACTTCCTCCAACACTCACATTTCCATGCACTCTATATTTTTGTAAATCTTCCTCAGGATTTTTCTCAAAGTTATATTTTTAACATGAAAAGAGCTGGCGCAATTCATGGTAATTGTATTTCCTATGTGACAAGCCAAAACAGTGGTCTGCAATTTAGATAGAGTAGAAGTTATATTTAGAAATGCGGTACCTACCAGTTACTTACCTATCAGTCCAAAAGAAAGAGAGCCACATCTGTAGCCCCCTCAGTCCTTATTCTTCTTTTAGTGCTCTCCATCTTTGCAAGGCAACAGTGATGCTAACTCAGTGTTTTTTTTTCTCACTGACAGTCACTTTGTTTGACAAGTTTCCTTCTGATTATTGAATTTGTTTAATTGTCTTTGGATTTGCTCTCGTTTTAATATCTTTATTATTCAATCTTTGTTTGAACATAGCAACCATTTACTTGCAGTGCTAGCAGAGGCTGGGAAAAACAGTATGCCGCTTCACACACAGGTAAGTCGAAGAGCAAGTCTGTTACATTAGCTCTGCCTACCCTCTCTGGCAGACCAGCCACTGCTGGGTGAAGGCAAATGTGTCACTGTGTCCACACACACACAGTTCATAATACTGCAAATGTAAGGGCTTTTATCAGTGGGCCATAGGCTCAGTCGCCATTGTATTGCATCATTCAGCAATAGATAGTCACTTAACAGACATTTACTTAAATGAAATATTCAGGATTAGTACTTTAAAGGATTTGTGGTTACATTTCTGGGATGACTACTTGTCATAATTTCTCCACTGTTTAATTCATGGATAAGTCTAACCAAAGACTGATGTAGCCCTGATGTACGGGACCCCAGGGAGTCAGTATGACTTACAAGGATATGCAAACCACTTCTCACTTTTCATGATGGTTGGGCCTTGAGCGGAACTAGTTGAAGAAGCAGCGCAGCTCTTTCACACCATTTTAATAAATAAATTGTCGCTTGAGGTCACACAACTCCGAGCAACATCCCTTTATGGAGATGACCCATGCCTGCTGAAAATTTCCAGACAGTTTTAGCACCTAGTCTTCCCCTGTGAATCACTACAGTCAGCATTTACCAGAACGTCCTGCTGTGGGGCCAACTGCCAAGTGCATTTATCACAATATCGATGATATTGTGCGTTCCTCTAAGTGGCGAATGCAGGTGCTTTGGCACTCCTTACTCCAATGCCCGGAGGTGTAACAGGCCCCGCCGCTGCATTATTTAAATCTGTTACAGAGTGTGTTTTTCCTGTCAAATGAGATTCTTTTAGGTCTGCTTTACATCTGAAGCTGTTGGACGTGCGGTGCTTGCGTTGGCCAGCAGGTGGAGAAGTTTTCACGGACTGTTCTACCCTCCAGCCCCCACCCCTGTCCCTCTTCTGTCTGTCTCACGCTGCCCCTGATGAAAGGAGTTCCTGCACAAACTTCATTCCTCTCCACAGAGGGAGAACATATGTTGGGGGGAGTAGACAAACAAAGCTCTCAGACTGGATTTTTCTTTGTTGGTGGACTGCTTCTCTCAAGTCAGGGTCTGCATGCATTTGCGTCTCCTCATCAGGGTGTGTGTTTGTCAAAGTTTGTGTGTGAAGGGTAAACCTGATTGCATCTGCTCGTAGACATGGATACATCCTCTGCCTTGAGCTCTCTTCTCCTGGCCCTACTGCTGTCCCTCCATCTGCAGTGCCACCTCCTCGCCTGGGCCGCAATGGACTACTGCTACAATGATGAGGGGGCCCCAAGCCGCTGCATGCCTGAGTTCGAGAACATTGCCTTCAATCGCACTGTGCTGGCATCAAATGTGTGCGGCTCCACACCTGAGGACTACTGCATGCAGACCGGCTCGACGCGCTCCTGCCACTCCTGTGACATGTCAGACCCAGAGCTGAGCCACAATGCCAGCCTCCTGACAGACTTCCACAGGAATGAGGAGCCCACGTGGTGGCAGAGCCAGTCCATGTACTATGGTATCCAGCATCCCAATTCTGTCAACATCACCCTGCACCTGGGTAAGAGCACGGCAGCACGTCCTCAGTTCAGTCTGACCCCCAGCATTCTTCGGTTTGACTTTCCTCAACTCGCAGTGTACTTTAGGGTCAGGCTGAGTGATCGAGGTCAAATATGTGTGCGCTCAGGGTTTAACTGTGGTGTCTGCTCTTTTAATGTTGTGCTGTGTGATGTCCTATTTTATTTGAACGGTCTTCTCATGTGCTCTGCATTTGCCACATCCACCCACAGGATATGAATGTCAGCAGTAGATGCAGGTTGTTCCCAGTCTTAAGAGGCTGGTGGTGAGATTTCACAGGAGTTCATGTCAGTTTTCCCCAAATCAGTTGAGTTTAAGTCTCATGAGTGTTTAACTTTCCTTTTCTGTGCAACAAAATACCTTTACTCTGTGTACTGGCAGCCAATTGTTGGGGAAATCTTTAATGCAAAACAGCTGTGCCTTACAACACATGACTTGTATTATTCAGTCCCTGGGCAGTCTTAATAAAAAAAAAAAAAAAAAAAAAAACTTTGGCTCAGACATGGCTTAGACTGGGAGTGTCTGTGAGCGCACAGCCACAAGGGCATGTCTGAGAATTTGGTTGGATTTAAAGTGGATGAAAAGGACACAGTTGAATCTGACGTGCCCAGATAACAACTGAGTGATGGCCCAGCGTTGGCCCACGTTTACTTTCATCCAGCCCACATGCCGCCATGGAGTATTGGTGATGAACCCATCCGAATCTGAGTTGTGACTGTATTAGCTGCTTCAATACAGTCACAGCTCAAGCTGAAGAGGCTTTTTTTAAGGAGTGATGTGGGCCAGAATAGAGCCATGACACACAGCCTTCACAGCCTCATGTCTCCATTATGATTGGAGCCAGGCCATCAACCTTTGTGTAACCATTTTGGCTTGAAATCCACATTTCACATTTTGTCACATGATAAATTCATCATTAATCTTAATTAATGAAATGATTACTACCTGTAAATTGAACAGAAGCCATTTGATGTTTTCACAGAAAAGACAGGTAGTAAGCGGCTGATAACCTGCAGAAAAGCCCCAGGTTTGGCAGGAACGAGACTACGATAAGGAAAAGAGAACCAGCTCAAGTTAGCAAGGCATTTACATAAAATGCATTTGGAATTCAAAAGATACACTTATTCTCCAGGGGCGTAAATTTCATTAACCCCCCCAGCCTGAGCCATTTTTGCAGAGCCAGGCACTGGGTCAGCATGTCTACTGTCGATTGTCACAAATCATGAAGGTTTTCCCTTCACTTTGATGAAAGTTTTCACAAAACTTTTGGAGGGAAAATCCCTCAGAAATGTATTTCAGATTAATTTTAGCTTAATGAGCTTTCACAGTGTGACAAACTTAATTGTAACCAAATGACTACAGCTAAATATCTAAGCAACAGATAGCTTGTCTTGGCTGCATTATTTTAAACGAACAACATATTTTCTCACCCAGAACTTTGCAGGAAAATGTGCAACTATTGTACCACTTGAGACAGGCTTTATTTGTGCATTTTCCTTTAGCAGTGGTTTTAATTGACACAATTAATGAAGGCACTACTGCACTGCTGAGTAAAATTAAGATGTTGAATACTGATGGAAATGTGTGAAAAAGACAGCATAATGATTTAGGAAAAAGAAGTGGATTCATAATTAGAATATCTTACGGCATTTTGTGAAACAAGCCAAACTCCCACAGCCAGCTTACGTGGTGTTGGTACAAATTATGTCAACACGATGTTGCTCCAGCATTATGGGGATTCTCTCGCAGTAGTTCTATTTGGACATTTTTGGTCAGCACATGAAAATTCAGTTTTATGCCAGCAAAAGCTCTGTGTCAAATAACGCATGGTTAGAACAAGGATAGGTTGGGTTATAGCAAGATCAGGCAAGATACATAAATGGGGTTAGGGTATAATCTTAGTAAAACATTAAAGCATAAACTTCACTAGACTTGTGCTGGACTTGGAAACACAGCTCAAAGCAAATATGCGACCATGCAGCACTTTCTCCACTCTGCATTACTCCTGTGTTAGTAATACAAGTTTTTAGGATTAGCTCCATCACACACTCTGGTCCTCTTAGAGAATGCAACTAACTCACTTTTGTACACTGCGTACATATTTGCATTTGAAGACATTCCTCATTTCACAAAATTTTATGAGACCAGCTTGAGCCATTAGCATCATTATCCCATTACCATGCTGTGAAAAACTGCTGAAATAAGTAACAGACCACATTTGTCACTTTAACTGAATTAAACTGTGGCGATTAATGTTACAAAGCATTAATACAAATCTTTCTATGAAATTACCTTTCCCGCTTCCATTTATTTGCTGAGCTGTGTTTTGTGTGTGTGTGTGTGTGTGTGTGTGCCTGTAACACTGCCTAAGCAAGGGTGTACACAGGAATGCAGGTCCCACTGAAGAATACTGCCCTGGGCAGTATGGAACTAAATTAATAGGAAATAAATAAAATAAGAATTGATATTCTTTGGAAAATTCACATTTAATACATTTAATTTATTCTTGTTTTAAATACAATAAAGCAGTTGAAATCAGCATATTCTGTGCTACAGCATTATATCCAAACTCTGAATACAGTAGAGAGTCAGAAGTTAAAGTTACATCGTACCCCGGGCAGTAGGTTATATTTACGGTTGTCAGATAACTCCATGAAGTCACTGCTTGTCACCAAGAGCAGATTTGTACACATTTAAAAATGTGAGTGCTATTATCTGTCCTCTTATCAAATTCTTGACAAGAAAGCGAATGCGCATATTTCCCCAAGATGTCAAACTATACCTAACTCTTGAAAAATAAATTGAAATCTATTCATGTATTCATATCTGAAGCAAGTGATTGAAAAACTCACAGTATGAAAATCAACCTCTTGTGAGCTGACACAGATTTTGCTCAAAGCCATGTAATGTAGACAAGTGTTGGTCAATGAACTGCTGACACGGTGTGCTGGAGCAAAATAAGACTAAACAAGAATCTTTGATTGACAACTCAAATTTGCCTGTCGGCATGAATGTGGGCGGGAGTCTGTTGTCTGTCCAGGCTGTACCCTGATGTAACCTACAGTGTTACGATATAAAAAGAATATAAAAATGAGTGGATGGATGAATATTCATAATTTCTACGCACCCTCTCCAACTATTACTTGTACAATATCAGACAGGTCACATCGAGGTGAAAACGCTGGTGTTGAACAGTAGATTAGGTTGACTGACAGCTTGTCTCATGGGTAGCAGAACACTGTTAAATTAGTTAAATGTAAGCTGAAAGAGTTGCAAAGCTGAAAAGTAACTCTCTTTTAAAGCCAGCAGAAAGAATATAATGAATATATAATGAACTTGATGATCAGATCAAGCAGCCACAAGGAAACTATATCATTAATTTGGAGTTCATATATTCAATAAATAATAATCAGTGGTATATATATTCTCTTTTCTTTTTTTCTCCTTTTAAATGTTTTTTTTTTTTTTTTTGCCTTCACCAACTCCCGAAATATCTGGATCTTTAGCTGCTAAATGCTAGCTATATACTAACTAGTCTGTCTGCTGTTTAAGTAGCATACAGCAGTGTTAACTTTCAGCTTAAAACTGCTGCCTGCTGCATTGTGAAAGTGGTGCGACTGACCCAAAACTGTACCGCTGAAAGCAGAAAACAAAAGCAATGAGCTTAAAGATATGAGGCCCTGCAGAGCTGAGGAAGAACCTTAGAATCAGGTGATACTTCTCTGTTGGTTTGTCACCGGGCATATGTGAGGAAATATTGATTATGGGCACTTTAACTGAGGTGAAAATCACCTTAGCTTGTATCCTCTGGGTATATGAGTGTGTGCTCAGTGCTTCCAGCGATCAGTCAGAGAAGACAGTTCCCTGTTCAAAACTCGACATTTCCTTGACAGGTCAGATCTCCTTCCTCCTCCTCTGTAGGTGGAGAGTAGGCGCTCCCTATCAAAAAAGCCGCGCTTCAAAGAAACAAGAGACGGAGGACAAAATGATGACAGAAGTTCGAAATGTCAGAGCTCTGACCGCAGACGAACTGTTATACCACATGCTCTGAAAGCAAGAAGTGCCTCTGTCAAATGGAGAATATTGATTTCCAATGGCAAGTAGATGTCTGGCTGTGTTTTGAGGCTTTGTTGTTTATAATCTCCGGCTATTTCTTCTCTTTGGGAAAGGTGCCAACGCTGCTGCTGTAGAGGTATGTTCTGCGTTGTCTGGAGGGTTTGTGTTCTTCAAACAATCCCAACACCCACAAGTCTGTCTCCCTCAAACAAAATCGACCTTTGTACCTTGATGCAATTGTGCATTTTGGGTTATTCTTGCCCTCAAAAACCCAGATAATTATGTTTTCGTAGCATACAATTTTATGTAACTCAATATCCCTAAATCTTGCATGTGTGTGTGTGCCTTTGGTGCATATGAAAGCTCTGTGATCCATCTGGGTTGCTGGTGGGGGGCGTCTTCAACATTACTGTTTTCTTTTGCCTCTCCAAACAAAACAAGCTCTCTCTGAAGGGACTACAGGCAAATGCTGGGATGATAAACATAGCAGTAGGATGTAGGGACATATATTGCAGCCAGGTCAGAGCGGGCCTGTGGAAGAGTAGAAAGGAGGGGGCGGGGTCGGGTTGCTTCAAGGGGAGTAAACAAAACATAATGAGGAAGAGGACAGGGGTGGGGGTGGGGGGTGGGGGTGGGGAAGAAAATGCACGGTGGGTTTGCTGGTAAGGAATTGGGGTCAGGTTTTTCCCACAAAGGCTTGGTGAGGAGAAACACGCGCACACACACACACTAACGGCACATATTGATGTCTGCAGCTGGTTCTCATTGAGTGCCGCCAAAGAAAAGCAACATCCTGTCCTCAGATGTGAAACAATGATAAAAGTCTGACACAGTTGGCATGACGCAGCCAGATTATTGGCATTCGTGGGAGGCGCGATTCACTCCGAGAAACTCCTCCACTCTGTTTAATTCGCAAACTCCGAGACGCAACACGATTTGAAGATAAATCCACTCATCCGCGTATTTGCCGGTCGCAGGAAAATCTCAGCTTGCAGTAAACAGATTGTAAATATTGTGTCTACAGTGCTTCTGGTGAGTTTAGTCCCAGTCTTTGGCAGACGAGAGCAGCTGTGTTAAGTTGACCCTAATGACTCAGAGCGAGCCAGACA
Organism: Scortum barcoo; assembly: GCA_023238725.1. Taxonomy (NCBI): domain Eukaryota; kingdom Metazoa; phylum Chordata; class Actinopteri; order Centrarchiformes; family Terapontidae; genus Scortum; species Scortum barcoo. Next base: position 12,028,740 of record CM041545.1, read on the forward strand.
CTCTACTTCTGCAGCTCCCAGCCTTCTCTCTTAAAAGCAGCCTGTGTCCAAATAGTTGGTTCATTAGTGTTGTCTGCGCACAAGAGGGACAGTTTTGGTTTGACTTGCACTGCCACAAGACTCTGGATCAGCCCTGTGAAGTCACAGCAGGCTGTATTGCTGGGTTTCCTAACATGTCTAATTTTCACTGCCAAAAGACCTGTTGCCTGGTGAATAGAGAGGCTTCTTCTGCAAACTGAGCTGCCCAATAATAATAATAATACCAAATGTGTGAATTATATCTTGAAGCAAATTCTCTCTATATATTTTTGTTCTTTGCTTATGATCTAACAGCCCAAACAAAGAAAAAATACCCTATGGTGTCCCCATACAAAAAACATAAAAGTATGCACTGCTGAAAGAGGATGAATCACAGATCATTAAACATTATGCATGAAAACATACAAATATCCTTTGCAATTAGTCTGCATTTCATCACAGGGGATATCCAACAAATGTTTCATCTTCTGCCTCTTTTATGTTTTTTTCTTCTGCCTTCAGTCCCAGCAGGCCGAGCTTACCTCATGCAGGGAGTAAATGAAAGCTAAATGATCTTAGTTCTCCTGAAGGAAAGATACCATTAGAGATTGCTGCAGAGGCAAGAGACGGAGATGCCTCGCTCCAACTTGGTGGAGAAAAAGCAACAGATGTCATTACGGCTGCACCAGTGGATGGCATCCCTCTATGAATGTGCAGAGCGGCTGAGACTTAGTATCTAATGATGTAGAAAAAAATCCCCATGAGTGCAATGAACAAGCCTGTTAAGGGAGTTTCTACACGTTGCATCCCACTTTGGTCTCAATATGACTTCGGCTTGTGTCTGCCCAGTTAATCCCCCATAAAGCTGCACAACATTTGGCAGATTCTTAACGCACCCTCATGTTCGAGAAGTGCAGTTTCTGCGAGTGTCCCTGATGATGGCTCCGAGATTGCTGTTTGGAGTGGTCACACCGAGTAAACAATGAGAGGAAATGACAGCACTCAATCAAAAAGAAGCATTGATCCTCTGTTTGCTTTGAGGTAAGAGAGGGAGATGTCAGCTATCCTACAAAACCAAACAAGGACAACAGCTATGTTGCAAATCTCTGAATGCCCCCAGTCCGGTTTCCCATACCAGAAGCACTGTGAAGAAAAATCACCCTCTAACTCAAGCCACCTGAGTGTGCAATATGCAAAAAAGATGCCAAAATGCATTCTTTCCTAACCTTTCCTCCCATTTAATTAAACATGTCCCTGGGAGACTCATCCCCTTGCTTATTATGCACATCCAAAAATTACCTTACAAACATCTCTTCAGTTACAATTCAACACCAATTACAGCGCAACTTGGTTGGATCTGCTAAATCCCCCAACACCAAGTCAAATGGAAATCCGAGCATATCTCTCAGTTTGCTCCGGATCTTCCAGATGCACAGATTGTGCTCTGAAACCCATTATTCCCCCCCTTTTTTTTTGTACAGACTGAAGTTGAATCACAGTTCAAGAGGCAATACAAACCTATGAAACGGTACTTCCCCCTGTCTCCGATTACTTACTGCAACAACCTCACCTCAGACATATCAGTCCATCAATGATGTGTTTAATTCTGTGCCATACTCGGCCCCTCATGACACTCATTAGAGTTTTGCATGTCTGACCAATCACTTTTCTATTGATTGGATGTGTTGCTGTAATGTTGCATCAGACTATATTGTAACCAGGGATTTGACAATGCAAGCACTTTTCCCTTCTATGATGTTGCACTCATTGGCCTGTTCTGTCTGACAGTTAATATAAGGAAAAAAAAAGACTTTTGTCTCTTTCCCTTTGACCTATGTTTCACTTCTGGGGCCCATTATGATCTGGATAATGAGAAAATAATCCTGGGTATTCTTCTACTCCTGGAGGAATGACATTCATTTACCCTGCACAGAGGCACAGGAAATTAAGCCTATCCCCCATTGTTTTCCTTCTCTCCATAATGCAATTATGTCCATTTTTTTTCTCCTTTGCTCCTGGGCCCTAACCTATCACCCCACTGTATTTGTCTCTTACATAACCAGTCCCAATCTAACTGTGTAACTACAATGGATCTAGTTCTAACAGTAGTTCTTTCAATAATTCCATTCAAAGCTAATAATATCTGTTTTCCCACAGGGAAGGCCTTTGAGATAACCTTACATAAGATTGAAATTCTACACCAGTCGGCCGGAGAGCTTCGCCATCTACAAGCGCACAGAAGAGGATGGGCCTTGGTTGCCTTACCAGTATTACAGCGGCTCTTGCAAGCAGACCTACGGAAAAGATGCTAAGGCTTTCATTCGCCCGGGAGATTATGAGCAGACCGCTTTGTGCACAGATGAGTTCAGTGATATCTCTCCCCTCACCGGAGGAAATGTGGCTTTCTCCACCCTGGAGGGACGGCCCAGTGCCTACAACTTTGACCAAAGCGTGGTGCTGCAGGTGAGGCCACATTTTATCCTGTTTTCTGGTCACATGTCTTTGCTGGGATCCTTTATTTCCTCACATATTTCAGTTGATATGGCTTCAGTTTCATCTGTTACCAGTGAGAGTGATTTTGCACTTTGAATGACAACTAGCTAAAGTGGAAAGTTAGGTATTAGTTAGCGCCACAATGATGCTTGGTTTGATTGCAGCAAAAGATAAAAAAAAAAACAAATGAAATATTTATGTAGGTTAATCATTAAAAACATTCAACTGTTTACTTCTTGTAAATTCCTGTGTTTGCTTCTTGTTAGTGGCAAGAAGCAAAATAGTAATGGGATAATGATGCTAATGGCTCAAGCTGGTCTTGTAATTTTAAAAATCTTGACCAACAATCCATGCTGGATCTGATATTTCACAGTATTTTTTTTTCCAAAAACATCTTGTCAAAAGCCAACACTTTTGCATGCATACATACATGCATTCCTTCAGGCCGTTACCAAAGCAGCTGAAGGGAATATAATATATATATACTATATGTTTAACATTAATGAAGCTTTGAGGGGGGCTGTACTGAATTAATGGCAGCCTCTTGAGAGATAGTCTGGGAAGTGGTGGGCACGGTAAAGCATGTCTAGAAATGAGTAAATACAGCACTTAATGCAGCCACTCCTTTTTTTCCAACAGGCCTGTGAGTATGCATGCGTGCGTCTCTCCGTGCATGTACTCTACAAAAAACTTTCAGAGATTTCTCTCATTATTTATTATTGAGCATCTCAGCTGTCATGTGTATGTAGATCTGCCATAAAATGAAATTACATATTCTATGCAACAGTATTTCCAGGTCTCAGCATTGGTTAAAGTAACTTGTAATGGGCCAAAATATACATTAAAAGTAACCTTGTCACAATAAATTAAGTAAGGTGAATAGGGGCAGAGATCCCACATGACCCAAGGAGAATATATCATGGTTATACATGTAGTAATAATATCTCTATTTCTATGCAGATGAAACACATGTGTGTGTGGCTAAAAACAGAAGGTCAGGATATGAAATTAAGATGGTCCGTCTCCAAAGAGAAGTAGAGTTGGAAGCAGGCAAATTATTTTTTAAAATGCTACAAGCCAGCAATTTCTCAATCAGATGCAGAAGTCTACAGCAACATTTATTCAGAGACAGCTGCTGACATATAATTTTCTTTGGTTCCACCTTGAAAACTAATCTGTTCAAATGGAACACATTGTGAATTTTAGAGGTGGCATGATTGCATTGGAAGTCAATGGAAAATTTTGCTAATTAATTAACTTCATAGATGTCAGAAAGGACAGGAGTTCGTGATGAGCTCTGAGATCAGTCAGAGGCTGAACCGAACACACAGGCACACTCCCACAGACACAGCTAGTGCATCCATCGTGTTCGCATTATCTCAAGAGGAGGACGTTTTCTTGCACCGCACAAACCCTGTAGAGATGTGGTCAGGGTGAATGGTGGGCATACTAAGTGATGGACTTTAAGACCAGAGATTGGAGTGTGTTTAGAGTCCTTAGTTTTAGCCAAAAAACACATTGGGGAAGGTTAGAGAAAGATCATGGTTTTGGTTAAATATTGATAAAGGAAAGACATCCTGTTTTGTGCTGTGGGGTTTTTCAATATTTAAACAAGAACAAGGTCTCTTTCTGACCTTAACCACATGCTTTGAGTGTCTAAACATTAGTCATGCTTTAATTGTTACTTTTGTTGCTTGTACAAATAAGTAGTGTAAATATAAATGTAATTTAGAATTCAATTTAGAGTCATTACTGCCTACTTATCCAATGAACTTCTCTGTTGCCATGTTGCCGTCACTAAAAGCTGAAACAACAGCAATAATAGACTAAAGAAAATGCTCTAGCTGTAAAAACATGACAAATAAGCCTCCCTCAAAATCTAATTTATTGTTTCTTAGTAAAAAAGAAAAAAAAAGAAACACCTCCATAACCTGATTCTGGACAGCATGTGTTTTTGTTCTTTCCATTGTCCCTTATGTGCATGTTGCTATTTTTGTTTCTCCATCTGCACAACATCAACAACTAAACTTCCCACCATATAGTGGACGCACAGCTTCAACAATAATCTATAATTATTTCACCGACTATATGATGCCATGATCAGTCGACAGTCACGCCTGCCCTCGCCATGAGAAAAACACTCCTCTAGACAATGATAATGATAGCGTGTTTCCTTTTCTGACCTTTCTTGTAGAAAGAAGTGTGGAAATAGGTCTGTGGATCTGGCAATGCAAGACTACCACCTCTGTAAAGGGAGCTGTCCTCCTCCGCATCATTAAATAAGAAGAGTACAGGTGTCTTTTGGAGGATATGTGGAGGATATGCGGTGTAACCCTGCATAACCACAGCCCAAAGAAAGAATCCACCCTCTAAAACTTAATAAAGCAGCTGTGAGGGAATTTTCAGAGGACGGGTGTTGCTCAGCCTCAGTATTTTCGCTGTTTGCTGTGTATGACGGTTATAAATCAATTTAAGGATGATTTAGCTTTAGCACACCCGAATCCCAATATTTCTCTCAGCTCACTCTTGATGCTTTGAAACTCAACTGTGAAATATTTTGTGTTTCAAATCGCTGAATGCAACGTTCAATGGGAAACTGCTGAAGCAAACTGGAGCCTGACTCAAGCAGAGAAATGGCTTTTTGTCTGCCAACGCTGACGTAATTGAATAATCATTTTATTTATTCCCCTAAACAAATTATATTTACTTTGTGAATAAAGGCTGTTACATATAGATTTAAAAAAAAAAACTATGACATGATGAATAAAAGCTACCTAATCTTCAAACAATGACTTTGACAGAATCAGCTGAGTCATACAGTAACTGGTGAGGGTTTATTGTGACAGCATTGTTGTTTCATTTGCCCTCTTAAACCTCCCTCGGATGCAAGGTTTTAAAAGCCAAACAGTTGGCTGTAGATGACAAGCCCTCAGGACTGCATATGGTGTCTCTGCTTGCACACATAACTTAACCCCCCCACCCCCTCCCCCATCTTGACACACACATGCTTTCAGTGCCGGATGCTGTCTTCTCATAAAACTTCCCCTCTCATCAGCTGTGGCACTTTGAATGTGTGACATCTCAGCAACCTCCTACTGAGTAGAAAGAGGCAGCTCTTCCTCAAGAGTGATCCCATTTTAAACTGGGAAAAGATTGAGGAGAGTTCTCAAGCACACGCTAAGCCGCGCCGAGCAGTGGGATAAAGACATTTCCTCTCTATCTCTGCTATGCTACATCCGCTTGCATCTACAACAAGTGGAAATAGAAAAGAGATGCGCTATTGGATTAACTTTATTGTTGCTCTGGGTTGGGCGCACTGCTTGGCAGGCCACTGTCAGTAAGGCGACATGCAGCTGTATGAAAAGACGAATCTGCACACAGGACGGGATTTGGGCTCTTGAGCTGAAAGTCCAGAGATTCCACTCAGTCTTGCAAGGACAACAAAGAAAGGAGAGCGAATGAAAAAACATATTTCTGTGGCTTAGCAACCCACTGTAAAAAAAAAAAAAAAAAACCTCTCTGGAAGTTCACACAAGTACAAGGATCTTCTCCCTCCACCCTTTTATTCCCTGCATCATCCCTTTTCTTCGTGCTCAGTGTGTATTACTTTGCTTCAGCTCCTACTTTTTCTCCTTTTTTGCTCCTACAAGAGCCGTTTTTAAGTGCTCACAAGAAAAGGTAGTTGCATCCTGGTTTTCTAGTTCAGAGATTATTTAACTGCCCTTGTCTGATTAATCCCTTCACACTATCCGTCTACCACTGTGCTATTTCGGCCTCTCTATCTATCTGTTATGTTATTCTGGACTCTGGCAGGCCAGGACAATAGCGAGCTGGAGTCTAGGTTTGTAGGACAAACAGGACTGAGCCTGCTCTCCTGAAATTTTGTAAAGTGAGCATTATGTTTCTCGGTTGGAAATAGAGGCGCCATGCATGAGCAGAGCGAAAAATGCTTCTTCTCGCCATGAAAGGATTAGGCGGGATTAAGGAATTAAGGGACTAAGGATTATGAGAAGGAGGCATGGGTAGAAACAGGTAGTCTCGGAGTCAACAATAGTGTGATAGGAAGGAAGGGCATTGTGGTGAAGGTGGTGGACACTTGCTTATGTATAGAATTTACAAGTGGTGGAAGAAAGAGAGAAGAATATTTAAACTGTTAGCTTACTTTTTTGCAGATTTCTTTCTTTCTTTTTTATTTATTTATTTTTTTTGCCTTTTAACCTTTCAACCTTAAGTTTAACTTGAGGTGTTTTACTTGTTTATACTTCTTTTTTTTCACATTACCACATGAAAAATGTTCAGTTTGTCACATACTTAAGTGGAGTTGGCATTTAATTGCCATCTGTTCAAAAAGACATTGAATCCCTCTTATTACAATCTTTACACATGAAGGTGTAAACAAGAGGACATTTTTTTGTTGTAGACATGTTGAGCAGTGAGTTACACAGTCTTATCATGAGATTTAATCACATTGTGGAGTGAAGTGTGTTTTACTCTGCATTATTTAACACTTAAGGTATGATAATACTTGAAACAATGCAAAAAAAAAAACACCTTGTTGTGTGAGTATGCTATTAATGTTGTTTACTCCAATTTTTTGAAGCGACACTAGGGACGTGGTGATAGTCATATGGCAGAGTTGTTTTCTACTAGTTTTTTTTCCAGACTAAATCTATAACTATTGGATGAATGGGCACCAAATTTTTATTCAGGGTTCCTAGACTATGTACCCAAAGGCACTTAGTTCCTATAGTGCCAGCGTGAGGTCAAACCTTTTGTCCAGTGCTTTAGTTTTTGACGAGATACCTGCAAAACTAGCATTCCCATCATCCTCGACTACTTTGTTTAGCATTAATTGGCAAATGTTAGCATGCTGACATGCTCACGTAACACTAAACATGGTCAACATCAGGCCTGCTATACATCAGCATGTTGGCACTGTAATGGTGAGCATGTTAGACTGCACTGACCCAGAAAAAATGTTAAAGATTCAACAAAATGTTGCTCTCTTCCAATCTGAATCACAATAAAAGTTATTCATGACAGTGAAATTACTTTCATTATATTTCAACAGAAAAATAACAGGGTTCGTCTTAATATCTTTTGAACCTTTGCCATACTTCAGTGACTTCAAATTAAAGTTTTCAGTACATCAAAAAAAAAAAAAAAACATCCCTCATTGAAACGCAACACCTCTTCTCATTCTGGCTCCTGAGGGGGGGGCAGTGCTGTTCCAGTAAACACCCTCATGACTCAGTCCATTGAACTGGTTGTGTTTTTTTACACTTCAGAGGGCTCATCCAAAAAGTCTCGGTCCGTTTGTTTATCTGGGAGAGTTTGATTCCCAGGTGTGTCTGTCCATGGCTCCGACTCGTCCCAGCCTCTCCTCGTCCAGGCCAGCAGCATTGCAGCTTTCACACCGAACGAGGAACAGCAGCTTTCAGTGTCTTTTCCTCAGGTCACCATCTCCATGATCCTTCCCGCTGCTCTGTGTATGTGGGACCGCTGTGACCAGCTGCATGGAAAAATCGATCAATTAATGCTTTAGTCAGTGTGTGGGTAAAGCTCAATAGTACTCAGTTTCTAAGAAAATAACTACATATTTATCTACTGGCATATTTGCCAGTAGATAAATCTATTGTATTCTATAGGTGGTAGTTCTTGGAGATACAAATTTCTACACTAAACATCATGTAAGATTATCTCTTCCTTGACATCAGATCTTTCCTGAGGTCAAATGTAAATTATGATTATAATTACTGCCCTAAAGTGCTGAATAATTTATTACCTGTGTTCAAAATAATTAAGATCACTATCAAACTTCCTATAAGATTTCATACATTCACATTTCACTGAACATTGTGTTTATTATTGTTGAATACACATTATTATCGTATTTATGACCGCTGTGATGCAAAAATACACCCAAAGCATCAATTACCTACTAAGCAGGTTTTTAATATTAATAATGTTGCTTCGCTCTATTAGAATAATTGCTTCTTTATTTGTACTGTTTAATGACTTGCTGTCTCAGCAGGTGTGCAACTTCCATTCAAACAACTTAAGTCTTTGATTCCTCCTTTTGATTATAATTGCTGCACATACACAAGCCAAGTCTTTTATTTCCTAGTCATTCTATAAAAAAGATCTTTTCCTATTGACCTTTTTTCCTTTTCATGCTGAGACCTCATAAAGTAGACCTAATAGGGGGTTGGCTATCAGTATGGAAGCCTTACTTACATTAAAACCTGACTATTAATGGTGGTGTTGGCTGTATTTCAGTATGCTTTGGGTGACATCGACCCGCTGATTATAAAGCTGTGGGAGATCAATATAAGCCAAGAATACATAGATTGGGTGGCAAATCTCTCAGCAGATCTGCCAAACACCCTCTCTCCTTCACTCCACCTCCTCCTCACCACCTTCCTCCTAAACAACAAGATGAGAAGACCCATAATTGAGTGTGATCTGTTCTCCCATTAGAATAAAAGGCGGATCAATTGCACCATTTCTTTCATTAAATCTCTCATTCCTCCTCTATTTAAAGGGTGATGGGACAGATGGGTGAGGTGAGCGAAGGCAAAAAACACATCAGCCACCCTCTTTAAGGCAAAAACAAAGCCGGTGGAATGCAAAAGAGTTTTCTTTTTTCACCCGATGAATCATAGAAAAAAGAAAAGAAGGTGGGGTGGACTCATCTTTAATGGTGACATACTGGTTCCCACTTGAGCTACAAATACTAGAAAAACAAGACGGAAACAGGCTACTCAATACAAGGGGCGGACTTAGGGCAGCGCTCCAAAAATATAATTCCTACAACAGCACTATGTATTGAATACAAGATGACGTGCGTAAAAAGGAGGGAGGAGAAGGAAACAGGGAGGGATGTACTTGCAAGGATATAATAGTAATTTGCTTTAAACAATAAATACAACGCCTTACACAAATCCAAAAAGATTATTTTATTGTAAACAGTACGTAGTTTGCTTTATTCCACCAGGATAATCCTCTCAGTGTCAGTACTGCTTTCCAGGCAGTCCCAGCTACATATATTAGAAACAAAAGGACCATTAAAAAGCATCAAACAGCCGGTACAGCCTGTTAATCAAATATGATGGTGTTGTCCAGGGACACACCAAGTGCTGCAAAGTGCTGCCCGCTTCTTTTAGGTGCCCATGTTAACCTACAAGGCTGAGCTCCACGGGGGGCTCGGGATCTGCAGTGATAGTTCGCCATTACATCTGTTCTATTTTCTCCACTCCCTGCGAATCTGGCCAGGAATCACACTGATCTGTCTATGTTAAACAACATAAATGATAAATTGATACCTTATTGTGGTTATTATATGTCACTTGTATATTACTAAAGCTACGGACCCAACTACACAACACCGGTAACAAACACTTTGTCTACTGTGGCCATTCGTTAAGCTCACTCATTACATGTACAGTGTAATCCAGGAACCCTTAAAAAAACTTTACTTTATAAATTCATGAAGCCAACACTTAAGATCAGCTCAAGGTGTGATTACAAAAGAGCAGTCGCTTTTTGACCGGCTCGGAAAAAATGCGCTTCTGGTGTAAACAGCTGCTGCCCACGTGAGACTTGTGATGATGTTTTGCGGCGCTGTGTGTCCCAGGTGTGAGCCTGCAGGCAGCGGAGAGAGAGCAGGAAAGGACCTGGAAGTAATTGTTCAAATTTCAAGGCCCTCTATTCTACCAACTGCAGCTTTAAGTACCACGTTTATAGCACATTTATAAACCTTTTCCGCTTTCAATTAGCCACACGTGATGTCATCACATAGTGGCTGTTATTAGTTGACCTTTTAACTCATGTCGTGTTGAGGTAAAAGAGCTAGAGAACAATCTGTACCACCTTGCAGTTAGGTGTGGTGGATATAACTTTTTTTATTCCTCAAAACAGAGCTCTTGTGCAAACGGAGGAGATGGACCAAAAGTGGCAGTGCTGTCATTGTGATCACTGATTAGCCTCCACGAATGCAGCTCCACATTAAACCTCAGCTTAAGCCTTAAAGAATGCTGTTGCTCAGGTTAATTGTGTTTTTATATAAAGTTTATAAAAACCAGAGTAAATGTTCCAAGCACATTCCTGCCCAGTTTTTTTTTCCAGCATTATTTCTAGCAATATTGTATTTTTATATAGACAGGAGCGGTGATCCAGCTAATGCAGTAAAATCAAACCCTGGAGGACATAGCATACCTTATTTTGTCCATCTGACTAGCACTTTGTTTTTATGCCAGTCGGAACACTTTAACCAATGACCGTTTACACTGCATTTAAAATTCATCATCAACAATAATGAAAAGTCTTTGAATAAGCTCTGAGGCGTAAATCAGGACTGCAAAAATGCCACTTCTCTCATAAACATATGTTTTTAAAAAATGCGTTGGTGGCAGTAGTATATGTCCATAATAGTATATGGACAGATAACTTAAAGGAATTTTCTGTCATAAAAATTACATTTTTCAATTGGCTTTTCCAGGGGGAGATAAAGATTGGACATTGTGTCAGGGGATTAAGACTGTGCTCTTTACATACAGATTGTCAACAGAGCATAAAATGATCCCTGTTCCTCTCTGTGGCATGTCAGTGGGCCATTTTCTCTGCATATGGCTCATACAGGGCCATGCATATTTCATGAGGCTTAAAACAGGAATTGCATCCTGCCTGTTTTATTAGCATTTTAATCCCTTTGCAGATTTGCTGCTTGTGCCTCAGTTTGAGGAGCGCAGAGTTTCAATATAGACTTCACACGCTTCATCTGCTGCTTTTGAAATATATCCTCTTGTCGTTTTGAGAGGTCAAAGCAAAATTACATAAAAAAACACTGCTGGCACTTAAACACACAGGTGTTTTTGTCTCTCATGTATATGTCAGCCACATAAATCTGGTGTTCTGTGATACACCGGGGATCTAAAGTGGTGTGCTTTCATTGCCAAGCGATTTTTATTTGAAAAAAAAACACGCTCACCTTAACACGTAACACGGCATTTCGATGTTCTCTCTCAAGTAATGGCTTACTCCAAACGGGACTCTGTTGTCAAGTTTGTAAAGCTCCCTTTTTTTTCCAATAATCACGTGGAAGATGAAAGCTGCTTTTTGAATTCTAATTTAATTTGTTCAGTCATCCATTAAAACGGTTTGTCTGTCTTCCCTGCCACCAGTCCATCTCTCTCTCTCTCTCTCTGTCTCTCTCTCTCTCGAAAGCTGTGTGGCAAATTGGAGCTCCGGCGTTGAATGACAATGAGTAAAAGGGGGAAAAATACATATTGAGGGCACAGTGAACTTAAGCAATTAAATTAAAAAGTTATTAACTTTGGAATGAGGGACATTGCTCTCTTTCCCACCACTGCCTGCAGCCAGAGGCTCCAGAGTTCAAGGAAACACGCTGAAACAGAATGAAGGGGAAAGGAGGCAGACGTGTAGAGAAAAAAAAAAAGGCCGAGACAGACGGGTGGGGAGGGACGGGAGAGACTTTAGAGGTGAAGGTTACAAGGCCCCGAGCAGTGACGTCCTGTAAAACTGCGTTTGATGTGGCCAGAAACCATCCTGCATGCACCCCGATGCACGACTATGCGCGTGTGCACCTGCTCGTTTGATCGTTAGGCCTTTATTGTCCCAAGTGAGAGACTGGCTCGCTGCCACCCTCGACGCCTTACCCTATCCCTAAGTCAGCATCATTGTAGCATTGTGGGCCCAAATTCCAAGGGAGTGAGAATCAAAGTTAATTAAGCTTTTGCTGTGGTTTGCACAAATAATAAGTAATGGGCTGACTACTAATTAACCCTAAGAAACTGCTTCCTTTCAGCTCAGTAAGTGATATTTGGAATCATGTCTGCTCTTCCTTACACAATTAGTACTGTTTTACCAAGCATAGCTAATAACTCTTCCATATGATAATGATCTCATGCTCTGTGATAAATGGCAGCGAAAGTTCGCCTCCGTGGTGTGTGTGAGGATTTTGAAACGCTAACAATGCATTTAAAACATTTTATCATCTGCGGTATGTGTGTGTGAGGGTGTGTGTGTGTGTGTTAAAGCATGAGAGCAGCAATGCAGCAGCGGCGGCGTTCGGTCTGGTCCCTCATTAGCAGAGGCTTGAATCTCCGGCATTTTAACATTTATAATCATCAGTTTGTGCTAATCATTTATTTAATAATTTAACAAAAAGGGCAGGACATGTCCGTTACGTCCTTCCCTCATTATTTAGATTTGATCACATAATGAAAAAATGAAAAAAGTTTCCTGTAGTTTGTAGGCTGGCCCGAACACACCCGAAACAAATATCCTAACTGAGGGTACTTGGAACAAATTCACAGTTTCATGTCATCAGCAGGTCCAATCTAATGAGAAAATTTTACACAATTCTCTCAGTGTTATGTTTGTTTGTGCCGCTACATGACTCTTGCTGTTGTCAGAACGCAGCAAGACGCTTTTGGATAGACTGCCGAGAAAATGAGCGTGAATCCTTACACTTTAATTATCCAGTGAACTATATCCGCATTTACAGTATTAAATGGTGTGGCACAAAATTTCGTTCCCACCAGGAACTTGATTTCAGTTTTCACACCCAAAAAACTTGAAGACTTCCCTACTCCAGCTGTATATTCATATTTAGTACTCTAGTACCTCACTTACTGTATTATGGGACCTCTATTATCATTTTAAGAACATTATAAGACATTATGCTCACTGTACTTTAGAAGACATTTTGTCAGCATGTTGCACAGGATACCCTGTGCGCTTTTTTACATTGTCCTCGTCACTCGTTTCCCTTGGAAAATTAAACCATTTCCTGTCCATTTTCTCACCCTCACTGCCACTCATTACCTTAATTTGTGACCTTGCAGCAAGGTTTGCGCAGCTCCAGAGCCCTTCTCATAAAGCATAAATGAAAATCACGTCATTTCCAGGTAGTGTGAAGTAAAATGAGGAATGAGTGTCTGTTTTCCCTGGCAACTGAAGTGTATCAGGGTCATTTGGTGTCGTCCAAACCCTATTAGCCAGCAGAGCCATGTCAAGCGGGGGCAAAGTCGATAAGCAAGGGCCGGAAACAATAGCCTGCCAGCCAACTGTACTCAGTTCTGCAACTCTGTAGTTACGGTTAGTGCAAAATAACAGCTCTACGGCTCTCAATAGGCTGCTGAGGCACAGAACTGTCTGGAAATCCTGAAGTGCACTCCAGCTAGCGGGAGAGTGCAGAGATAAGGCTGGCAGAGGGAGAGGAAGGAAAATAAAGAAACAACTATTAGGTGAAATGAGAGGGCATTTTAGGTAAGAACACTAACAGCGGGATGAGTTATGGCTGCAGAGGAGTCAGAATTGTGTTGAGAGAGAGAGCCACCACAGGCCTAATTAAAATAAAATAAAAAAACCTCTTTAAAGATACATTTTAATTAGAGATTTTTATACACTGAGCCAGTGATGGCACATTGCCGAGTATACCAACCTTCACTCTGAATAGTCCTCTTATTAAAAGAGACCCACAGGTGGTGCTGAAGTCCAGTAGTCAAGCTGACACCATCCGCTGCAAGGGTTAATCCAATGAGAAACACATGCGTAGCACATTGATGCCAGATGTTCCAATAAGGGGTTATGACCTCTTTAAGCCCCAGCAGTATGCCTCTTGGAACTTGAGGCATGGACCACGCAGGTGGTCTGAATCCCAGGATCCTCTCCTTTGAAACCGCTTTTGCTCTGACAGAACAAGAAAGGCCCGGAGAAAGAGCTCTTTTTAAGATAACTTTTATTTCCAAACTTTTACTGCAGTGATCAGGCTTTTTTAAGCTGAGAGAGTTAGGTACCTGTGAAAAGAGCCTCAGAGGGCTCAGTAATGTCATCTTTGTTATATTTCTAGCTACTAACATGGTAATTATTATGAAGCTAAAGAATCCAAATGTTACATTTGCTTAATGCTCATTAGGCACAACACAGACTGTGATGGGCCGCTGCAGTTTATAGCGCCAAAAGAGCTGTAACTTATGTGGTTTCAGACTAACTTCATAACTTCCAGAGATCTGTTGTTGTACTTTTAAAACATTTAAAACCTGCTTGAGATTGATAAGCCACAAAAGTTGACTACCTCAGATCTTCTCCTGACTTGATGGCGCATTTGTCAACAGGGACTGTTTTGAAAATGATCTGCACTGATGTCTTTTGGTACAGTATGCCCCAACAAAAGAAATCATTCCGTTCAGGATACCAAACAGCAACCTTTTTGATGATACAAACAAAATGTACCACAGAAGCTTATGGGAATTCTGTTGCTTTTGCAGGTATTTGGCCATACATCAAAGTTTTGACCCAATAGTAGCACTAGATCAAAAGTTAAGGCATCACCAAAGTAATTAAAATCTATTCTGGGGGGACACATGCAATCTGTCTAAAGGTTTTTCACTCAAAACCACATGGCAACCTCATACTGACACTGAAGGGAAAAGTCAGGGGGTTACCAAAGTTACACTCTATAGCTAGTTTTACCACATCTAATAGCAATCCATCCAGTTTCATTAAAAGCCAAGAAGTGCTGGTCAGTTATGGTATGGTATATGTAGTACACTCTACAAAGTGACAAGAGAACAAGGCAAAGTATACATGATTTGTAAAGTATACACAATTGGTACTTAATAGCCTAAGACAGACGAAACCCAGTCCAATCTGATGGGTGCTGTCTGATGGACTGTGGCACTACAAAGACAAACTGTAGCACTTGAGAAAAACATGAATGAATCAACTCATCACACATGGTATTAGTCCGTAGCCCATCCGCTCCCACCGCCACACTTCAAAGACATCTCTGGGGAGAAGCTTCAAAACGTACAGCATTACAAGCTTTTTTTCCAGGACTGCCACAGAGTCCCAGCCAAGAAACAGACAGAAAGTTTCTGTGCAGCTATCTGTTTTAAAGTTGGTTCTGTTCACGGCTAAGAGATTCCTCGTGTCATTTGTTCTCCCTTTACCTGGCCTCGCTTTTATCTTCCGTCCCACTATTGCGCTTCCCGTTAGCTTTTCCTCTGTTTGTGTTATCCCTCTTCACTTTCTTCTCCCTCTCCTGCTCCATCCTGTCTTTACCTTTGCAGTGGGCTCAAACAGAGGAGCTTAAATCATATCAGGGATGGGAGCTTTGCCACGTGCCATCCATTATACTGAAGCAGTGCCGCAGCGTTGTGTCTTTTCTCATGTTTTTTTCATATTTCGGCTTTTGTCTCCATTAATCCCCTCTTTTCTTCGCCCCTCTGTCTGACATTAACTCAATTTCCTACACCACACTCATTATCTCCCCATTACATCTGCTCTCTCCCCTGCCGTTACACCATCACCCCTGTCTCCCTTCCTTGATCCACTGGCTCTCCAACTTTTCTTTGCTCTGTCAACTTTTGCCATCGTACACATCCCCCGCTTCTCTCGGCCCTTTTAACTAAAGCCCAGCTGGTGTTCCTTTCTTCCTGACTTCCTGTCTGCACACACACCGACTCTCCAACTTAGCTTCCCTGCCTTTTTTTTTTCTTTTTCAGGAATGGGTGACAGCCACTGACCTGCTCATCTCCTTGGACAGGCTTAACACCTTTGGAGACGAGTTCTTCAAGGACGCTAAAGTGTTGCAGTCGTACTTCTATGCCATCTCCGATTTCTCCGTGGGTGGCAGGTAAGAGACACCGGAAAATGTGCCATCCAGCACCATCTCACCCTGTGTAGCCAAGATTCTTTGTGAAATGTGAAAATTAAAAAAAAGATTCACTTTAGAGTTTAACATTGAGCTTTGGCCCTTGAATCGGTGGTTGAGCCAAATATTAAATAAAAAGTCTAGTGTCATAGTTGCTTTTTTCACTTAAGAAATTCTGAATTTCCAGCATCCAACTATTTCAAACATAATGCAAAACAGGCCCTGTCTCAACAAAATGCATTTATATAATACTAATTGATTTTGCCCAAGATGTTTTGGAGGAAACACAATTGCTGCCTGAGGAGAGCAGTTGGCAGATATGCCTAAAATAAAATCTTCTCTATGTGTGGATAAAAAGCATAATCCAGGCAGTGCGACTTTCCCTTCAAAATGTAATTGAAAGCACAAATGTGTCGTCTGAGAACTTAATTTTTTGGATACAAAGTCGTGGAACACATGGGTATTGTCTGAGTACAAAGCAAAACAAGCAATCAAAACCTTTTCCTAGACAGCTGTTTGGAAAAGCGATAAAAAACACCCCGCTGTCTGTCAAGTGGCCATCAGATAAGAACACACCAAGATAATTCTCCATTCCCCTTCCACTTCTTTTGGTTTATTACTCAAAGTAATGAGAGAGGACATGGCGCCAAGGACCAGGCTGCACCTTGGCACTGCAGATAGAAGGGGACAATTAAGTAGTCGGGATGAAGCCTTCAGAAAGAATATAAATTTGATCTGACACCTGTCATAAACACTTAGGATCACTGTGGCGTCATGACAAATCACCCACCATGCCACAACACTTGGGGGAGAGACCCACATGACAACATGTTAGCCTTGTACAAGTTCCTTCTGTACACATTCTTTTACACCTCAGCGCTGCACCTCACTAAGTCGGCCAGGCCTGCTCCCAGATGTCGTGATTTGCATCGAGCATCAACACAGCCATAACCCAAGGTGGACCGCTTCAAAGATAAATGTGCTAGTACTGTGTTGGTGACAATCCACATATGTGAAAAAATGCTGTGTATGCTTTTTTTTTAAATTCTGGGACAACATGAGGACTCGCCATATTGCACATCCCTTTTTTTTAACTGCACGTATGCTGCCTGTACAGTTTGGGTCATCTCCCTCATAACATATTCCCTTAGAATTATCACCTAGCAGCTCACGTCTACCCCAGCAGGAAGAGGCGATGTGTGGACTAGAAGCACTTTGGAGTTAGCTGTTGTCGTCTCGGCGACAACAGAAATAACTGGGTCTGAGCCTCAGGCAAGCATGCGTCTGGATCCGGGACAGCTGGCTAAATTTGACAGAGCCTGCCACTCAGCGACAAGTCCCTGTCCCCTATCACAGCCACTTGACAAAACCCGACAACACTGCCAGCAAATATCACACACAGGGAGGTGTAGCTGCCACCGTGCTTCAGAGGAAATGATAGGCTCTCCGTATGCAGGGTAAAAGGAAACAAGCAGATATTAAGTGTCTTCTTTTGAAAGTTGACTTCTAGAAATTTTGTTTATCTCACAATTATTCACTTCACGTTTTTAACGTTAGAAAACGTTCACTGATCATACTCGGGGAGATACATGCTTGTTGCTGTTTCTTTACACTCTTGGACAGTGCAAGCGTATTAACACAGTGGAATAGTGCAGTTGCTGAAGGGGAATGAAAACCGCACCTCATCTCAGGCCATGTTTATGCTGGCGAAAGATAATAGGAAGTGACAACTCCTTACGGTGGAAATACCTTCTCACTTTCACCTCTCCTCTGCCTCCTACTCCATTCACTGTGTGCATAAGTACGTTGACACTTGAGTCGGCGTGGAGCAGCGAAAAGAGAGAAGGAGAGATGGTGTGAGGGAAAGTTGTACTTGCACCTTTTACACGGCCATGTGTCTGTGTCTCCCTCAGATGTAAGTGTAACGGTCACGCCAGCGAGTGCAGCGAGGGGGAACATGGTGGCCTGGTCTGTTCCTGCCAACATCACACAGTGGGAGATGACTGCCAGAGATGTCACCCCTTTTACCAGGACAGACCCTGGGCCAGGGCCACTTGGGACTCCGCCAACGAGTGTTTGAGTGAGTATCCTACTTCTGGGTCGCAAACCCACCGTGTGCAGCCCACTGCAAAATCCACAGGTCTGGTGCGGAATTCAAGTGACAAGCTCAGGCTGTCAGAGGTCTCATAAAATCCATCTGTGTGCCACCTTAAATCGATCTCCGCTCTTAAAATCTTTGTTCATGTGCAGCTTTTGCATTTGCTGCTTGAGCAAGTAGATACTACGCTCCATCACTATGGAAAAAAAGAAGATTACTGTCTGACAATCAGTATGGTAATGTGTTCCTAAAATTAAACTTCATTGATTCTCATTATGCCGTAAATTGAATGGTATTTTATTATGTTATCACTTTTCAAGCAAAAACAAACAGTGATGAAATTAATTTTGTGGCTGCACTACAGCACATAATCATCATTTTAAATCAGCCTCTGTGTTATATGGGCTTTTATGTGCGAATACACACGCATTGTTTGTATGCACATATGCTTCTGTATGTATGAATTAGCATGGGTATTATCGGTTTTGGCTCATCACGCTATGCACTCTTACTGAATGCTGTCGAGGATGAATTGTAATTGGCTGAGGGGTAAAAACCATAAAAGGCGAGTGACTCACAAATTGTATTTGTTTTGTTTTTTTTTCCTTTTTTTTGTTTTTTTGCTGAATTCTATTAAGCGGCAAGCTTGTTTTAATTACTCTTACTCTTACTCTTGGTTCCAAGCAGATGGCGTCTTAAATAGAGTACTGCACCGAACTTAATCAATGTAGTATATTAATAAATAAACACACGCCATATAAAAGAAACGCAGAATGTGGAGGCATAATAATGAATGCTCAGTGTAATTGTGCATCTCTATGTGGCACAAAACTCATTTAGCCTCAGTTTGCCCCATCAACCTTTTAGATTTCTGTGTCAGGCACTGGAACAGCCACCATATTCTCTCCATGTTTGGGCAAAACATTTTGACAATGGACATTGTTTCATCTGCTCATGATAATGATCGGCAAATGTGAGTCAAGAAAATTAAATGCATTAAATGCACCGAGTGGTGACATATAAACTGAACAAAAAAAACGGGTAAACAATACATTTGTAGAACTTAATCAATAGTAGAAATTAAGTTTGTTTTTATGCTTCAAGAACAAATAAGACACTTAACAGTTGTGTCAGCATGAGTGGTAAAATAAAAAGCTTAAAGGATAACTGCCAATTATCATCCCAAACCTAAACCACAAAAGAAACTAGAATAAGCATTATGAAATGATTTAGCATAAAACTTTAGAAAAAAGACTTTTTTTCCTTAGATGATCATCTCAAATGTGCTTAATTTAGCTATTTATGTTGCAGTCATATGATATATTGTCTCTTTTAGAATAAAAATTGATGTTGCTGTACTTTTATTGTACCATTTAAAACTACATGCAGTGCAGACATGCTGTTATTTTGTCCACATTTGGTACTACCAAGAGGTGAACCAATGTCAAGATGGTCCCGCTCCTCCACTTGCTAATCATGGGAGAGATATCTTCATGCTACCAAACACAGGCTGAGCTGTCAGAGGTCTAAGGTGTGAAACATGTGGGCTGAGACCCTTATTTATATACCTGATATCACGTTGGGGGAGCAGCACCATTTGCTGCTCAAGACTGCTTTGGCTGCATGTAATTTCAGACTACTTGGAAATAAGGCGGAGGCAATGAGGTGCATTTTCAGAATGTATAATGGAACAGAGGGAACATGATCTTTGGCTTTGCAGGAACTGAGATAAAAAACGAAAAGGAAAGTCACGTAAGACATTCATTTTAGAGCATGCATTAATATACAGTATATGCATGCTGTTTTTAAATGTTGATAAAATTGCTCACGTTTCCTTTTTACATAGCCTACTGTGTGTTCACCTGTTATTGTTTACTGTAGCACCTATTTGCACATGGAATACGTGCATGTTCTGTTATTACTCGCTTTTGACCTGTAAAATGCCACAAATAATCACAGTGGCAGGAAGGTATAATGTTTCACATAAATTTAAGATCTTTTGACCCAGCGGCTGAAGAACATCAGTGAGGAGCTTAATAGTTTTGCTTCCTGTACGCTAATTGTTTTCAGTATTGTATTTTTATTAATTATATGCTGGTACCTTCTATAAACAATACATTTCTATATTTATTCTGATAAAATATCACCCTTTTCTGACTTCCTCCATCTATGTGCATTCACTGTGGAAAATGTTGCTATTATGATACATAACCACAACGCCGTAATTATGTAAAAGAGGAAAGTGAGTTGATGTAGTTTAACATTATTACACTGTCATCAACAAACGGCGCTGTTCGTTCCTCATTTGAGATTTGCAGCTGACAGGCAACTTTTTTTTATTTTGTCTTTTTTTTTTTTTTTTAAAGCTTGGCCACTATTGTTCCCTGACCTTGTCCACTTGATTACTGTGGTAACCATGACAACGGAGCAACAATTCCCTCCCCTTTCCATGTACTTATTTTTAAGCCAAACAGTGAAAGTCGTTTTTGTGCCCAAACCCAACCAAACCTTGACGCACCATCTTAAACACTGTTTTATCTCTGCAAAACCACAAAGGTGTGAGATTATTTGTATATACAGAGTGGGAAAAAATATGCCGGTTGCTTCTTTTGGAGCATGACCTTTTGTTATTTTATAAAAGCTCCATTAAAATGCTTTGGTCTCAGCTGTGGAAAAACACTGTGAACAGGGCTTTGAGGGAAAAAAATGTGAAACTGCAATACTTTTTCATAATAGACGTGATCAGCATTCAGGGGGCCTGAAAGACTTACATACTGATGTGGCTGATTGATTTAATTAGCTGCTGAAAACGCGAGATTTAACCTGGACGTGACTTAAAATGAATATACGGGAGAGCGTGGCGGCAAAACCGTTATTTCAATTAAAGAATGTCGTGTAAGAGTTTTAATCGCATTTCTTCAACACCCTTTATTCGCGCGCAATACAGCAACAACAGCTGACAGCAAAACAACAACAGAACCTGACAGAGATACGCTGCAGTTACGTATACGATGATGTACTCATGCAAATAAGAGGCAGCACCTAATTCACAGACGCTTTGCAACATCAACTCCAATTACCGTGACACAAAAAAGACCTTTTGAAAGGTGGAAACAGTCCAATTACGCCAGCTATTTGCAATGACTGCTATCACGGCTTATAGAAGCATATAGAATAGAATCTCTTTCAAGCAGCGTTTTAGCAAATAATCTTTTGGCTGGGAGAATAAACTACTAACAGACTCATGACCTTTTGGGCACTTAGAAAACCATGGGGCGCAAGACTAAGACAATAATTAAGATAAAACCTGAACTCCACAAAATAAACACCAAGTGATGTGCATTTAAAGAACGGCTTATTTTCTGCATCAGTGTCTTTCGCCTTTTTAACTCTTCAACTGGAAATCCTCTTTATCATGCTCGACTGGCATTGCATGCAGCAAAATCTCACTGCAAGGGGTTTGAAACTTACTTCTCAGATTTGTTGTTATCTCTGCATTCCAAAATAATTAACTCGCAGCCTCATATCACACACAGACATCCTGGGAAATCCAATTACAGGACACTGTTTATGAAATGTATGTTTATCTCCGTTGGTGCAGCGTGCGCTCGGATATTCATACATGTATGCAAATGATATGAATCAAGCATCACATTTCTCTTAAGGTTCTGCGTGTCAGGACAAGATAAAAACAGTGTTGCTCTCCGCGTCAGTCTACAACCAGATTGCCTGAAATAGCAGCGAACAAGCGCAGCAATTCAAACACGTTAAAGTAACCCCACTGGTGACCCACTGGTGATGGAGTGTGTATAATGTTTTGGTCAATTAGGCAAATTAGCGTAGTCCTCCCACGTAGAGCAACACAAAACCAACCTGCTTTAAAGATACAGTATGGCTCCTTCACAAAACACCAACTGACAGCAACATTTTTTACTTTTCCTACCATTAACTTAATTAATTTTTCTATTGCATAAGAGGCATAGGAGCTTTTACTTGGTTCTTAGGCAGTCTGATTGTCTGTAAACATGTTTAAATGTGTGGTGATAACAAAACAAATGTGATCAGCGTTCCAGACCTAAAAAAGCCTCTCCAATATCTCAATAGCACATGTCCTGGCCAGAAAAGAGCCGCGCATTAATTGCAATTATTATAATCTAAGACGTTTATTTAGCAGGCCGCTTCAGATTTAGAACTTCTCTGAAAGCTCAGAAATCACTGACAATCGTGTGCAATAATTGCAGCTATCTTTGCTGTTGTTACCATTCAAATAGAAGTAGCACGTGGCAAATGGCGGCTTTGGGGGGCTTTTTACGCAAGTGTTTCTGCGTGAGTGTTTTTATTTGTAATTTCACCATCCGTTCAGGGTGTTTATCAGAAGCTTATATTGGACCGCTGGTTTTTTCTTTCTTTCATTTTTTTTCCCCTGTTTGTTAGGTGTTTGCTTTGTGGTCTTAAAATAGGCGTGGGGAGAATATTCAAAGGGCCGTGCAAGAGTCGGTTGTTTGTGCGTGTTTATGTGTGCGTATTGTGAGGCCGCGATGGGATGTCATTCTCATCAAGATTCCCCCCCTCTAAGACCGAAATCATTTATAGCCCGAGCAGGTTGCTGTGGGTCTTCATAATTTCTGTTGTTTGTTTGATGTTGTCATCAGCTTAGCCTGAGGCTGTTCTAGTAGGTAGTCTCTTTAAATCCCTTCTTGCCACTGATTTAAGGTTAAAGGCTGCGGTTGCAGCTGTGAGACTGTGATGATTTTCTTGAATATCAATAGTACTTTTCATAATATGATAGATACATCAGACACTTATCACCTAAGCCTCCTGGTAGTACTCATACTGTGGAATATGATGGATACAGAAGTAGATTTAAGCCCACAATCTTTTTCCTGTGTTTTCTTTGTGAACTCATATTAAAGTCAATATTTAGGGCCGTATAACAAAACACATGATCTTCTAATGTACCCCAGATGCCTCTGCACTAGGCATTGTAAACTATTCACAGTTAAGCAGCATGTTGCTCAAAAACTAACTGTCGCAATGGCAGAATAACTTGCACGTGGACATTTATTACATTTTAGAAATAAAGCAACCTCCTGGCAACCAGTAAAAATCCTTTTAAGAGGAGAATTTACCACACATCACACTTTGTCAGCTCCAGCTAGCTGACATGACACATGAAATTCCGGTGAAAAAGAGCAGCAGGTTAAACTGATCACAGCGCATAAAGATTAGCAACACTCTTAAGTTAAATAAGCAAAGAAACAGATCTGATCTGTCTTGTTTCTTTCTCACCAGTTTATGTGCAGTACTTCTCACTACTTTCTCCCTTGTTGCTAGATGCAATAAGGTAATTGTGCAATTGTGCGCTTACAGGAAGGTTGCTTTCTTCTGATATTAAACATATGTCCCCCGTTGCTTTTGAGTTCACTGCAGCTCCTCGTGATCCATCTTCCACCCCCCGCCTGCGCTCTCACAGTGATGTCACCCAGAAAGCCGTTGTTTTGCTGCACAAAGACTTGTGAAATACATTAATAGTGGTTGTCAGCATAATGCAAAGTAGCTTAAACTTTTTTTTTTTTAGTTGAAATTAGAGTGATATGTTGTGACTTCCCCTCCGGTCACATCCAGTATAGCGTGGTATGATATGAAGTACAGTACGTCTCTTTCCACGCTGCGCTTCAAGCCGAGAGTGTCTCTTGAGAAGTGTGATATAAATCTGTAAGCTGCTGTTTTCCCCTAAAGATGTAAATTGGCACCTGTCAGCATCCTTCTACTTCATTTCCTGCCGAGTCCTTTCCACCTCAGCCGTCACATGGTTGCAGCCACATGATCTGCATTACAATTGCGCGCCATGCAGTGGAGTCTGATTTGTGTGAACTCGACTACCTGAAGGCCTCAAGGAAGTCGAGATAGAAAGTCGCTGTGGGATAAAGGTTTAATTTAGTAATATGAGTGTAATGAATGGAACACACAAGGACAACTTTTACCTTGGCAGACAAAATGGCCACTAATTTACCCATTCAACAGAAGTACTACTAATTTTATGATTAATGGACAACCCAACTTATGCCCTGTGCCACAGCTGCCCTATTATATTTATTCATGTGGTAGATGAGTAAGCTAATTGTGTCTTCTTTATAATAGGCTGCTGTGACTGCTGGGAGTTGTGCTTGGTAGAAGTGAGGGGGGAAGAATGCTTAAAAAATAACTAAGTGTAACTTACATATTGTTTAAATGTTCACATTATAGACCATAAAAACTCATACTGTGCTGGACTTTAAATCATCTCATCTTGTATCTTTAGTTTACATTGTCAGTCGGCTAACTCTACAGTGCTACTTGCCAAGTTCGGCCATTTCACTTTAGTGCAACTTGTCCCACCAGCTTTTATTAAATGCATAAATAAACTTCACTAAAAGGTTATTTATTAGCATATTCCCAAGTGTCCATTTGTGTTTGAATTAAAATGTGCATAGCTTTCTACATCTTTTTATGATCAGGATTCCTCTGAAGTCCTTTTGAGCAGACAGCTGTTCACTCTTAGTGTTCACACTGATGTGGTATCTAACTACAGCAGAAGCTGTAAAACCAGGGGAAACAGCTTACCTGTTGTCTAGCAGTAGAAAAACACACCTAATAACTTCACTACAGCCTGCTAATAAACAGGTTATTACTGTTTGTTTCATCTTAAAAGAAACTAATATACAAAACAGTATAAAAAGTGTTAGGTTTATGGGTACTTATGTGCTGGCTGGTGCAATAAATTCCTGGACAGAGACAGGGAAAGTGTTTCTCCTTTAGTTTCTGCTTTGAGTCTACATGCCAAGCTAAGACACACCGTGGCTCTCCGCTCATATGCTTCATATTAAGCATATGAGCGAGAGTGGTGAGAGTGGTGTTGGAGGATTGATGAAAGCAAATAAATGAATTTTCCAAAATGTCTGGTACTAAAACATACAAAACATGCAAAAAACATACAAAATGCATAAAATAAATGTAATGTAAAACACACTTTGGACTCTTTGCTGTGCTGAAGCTAATAAACATAAAAAGATTTATATGTATCACCACATATTTGTCATCACACACTCTTTTGCCATAAGCGGAGAGGAGATAGTAGGAAACATAAAATTCCTTTTTCGTGTGGTAAATGATGTTGATGCACAATAAACAATGCTGAGTTTTTGTTTTGTTTTTTTTCAAAACTTCTTATCAAAAATTTGCATCTTAACCTCAGGGCAAAGGTACCAGGCAGAATAGTGTGTGCGCTGGGTAGAGGTCTGATTTGTCTGTTATAGAGCACTAAAGGTCGCACAGATAGCATGATCCCTCATATGCTGCTTTCTTATCACTGCTGGTGTTCTACTCTCTTGGCTAGTCCGACATCTCATTCGTCCAGCAAATTAGATGTAAAAATGAGAAATTACTGTGCCTGCAGGGATGGTGGTCCCTCTCTGCAGTGCATTCTGCAGTAGCACCAAGACGTTATTCATAAAGGGCGGAGGACAATAAGGTGGTGGATTGCATCACAGCTTGCGCAGCTGAGCTGAAGTGGAAACCTGCATTTAGCTTCTCGAAACCAAGCTTGCCACTAAAAGATGGCTAATATACAGAGCATTATATTTCATAATTCAATCAGAAGAAGTTTGTATCACTGACATTTTTTAAACTTCCATAATTCCAGTTTTTTTGCAGCTACCAATATATTGTTCTCACTATGCCAGCTAATACATAACCAGAATTTCATGTTTTCTTTTAACAAATTTACATACTATGTTCTTTTCATGTATGACATTACATCATTTGGTGGGTAGCCCAGGAAGTATTTGCATGCTCTGACTACCTTTTGATCAAACATCTTACAACAATCAGATTGAGGCTGATTGGAGTTTATTACCACCATTTAGATTATCAAAAGCTGATGAGACCACTAACAAGTTTGACATTGCACCTCTGTGGCGTGATTATCGTGATTCTGCATAGCGCTCTATACCACACTGCAGTAAGAGTTTATTCAGGGCCGCAACGGGCTCTGTGCTGTTAAAAAGCACTGGAGACATAGAAGAACATGGCTGTCACTGTGTGTCCAGGCTAATCTCTATGAGACAAAGCCCCAAGGAGCAATAGGAGGCTAATGTCCATGCCTATATGGGCAAGATATGCAAATTAAAGAGTCCTTGGAAGCCCTCAGCAAGAGTCTGAAGTGCTGCAAGACAGGCCTCTCAAGAGAGGTTAGTGCCCTAGCTCATAGTGTGCGAAGGCACTGGGCCGTCCCTTTTTCCACACATCCACTTACAGTAAAGTTGTACAGAATCTGTAGAGAAGGGTGATTCAGAGAGTTTGCCTTTCGGTTTCCTGACTTACTGACCACTGTTTTTGAAGAAACCTGTGTATGAAACAGTGCAGCACAACACTATTTGTGACCGTTCGTACCAGACTGCTGTCAGAGATTGACGCCATTAACGCCAACCCTATAATTACTAATACCAAATGTGTTATGAAGGAAACATTACTGCCTCATGGATTATGTTGTGTGACAAAGAGTGGAGGAAGTGCCACGTTTTGCACTGCAGGCAGGTCATTGGGAACAGGTTGGGGTGAATTGAGGGCATATAAGGTGAAGGACTTTGATAGCAGAGACTGGGGTTCACATTCTGTGTCCTGCGTGTGGTTAGGCTTAGGCAACAAAATCACTCTAGTTATACTTAGAGAAAGATCATTTTGTGATTTGAGATATGTTCAGCAATGTGTCCCTGTTGTGGTCTTTGTGCTCTATTGTGTTTGTACTGAGTGGGGAGGTAAATCTGCCTCCTGACTTGTAGCGAGCCTCCACAGTGGCAGTGATGCATAGGCTTTGTGGTCCCCAGGACAGGATTGATGTAAGCATGTAGAAGAGGTGGGCGTGGGCGGGCAGACCTAAATGTGGTCAAGATGTTCAAACAGGAGCTGTGGAAAGCTGCGTAGAGGTCTCTGTGTTAAACCTGTGGGGAAAACAGCTTTAAGTGATTTGCTCTGTCTCCATTTCGTTCTGCCATGCCGTATGCGCGCAGTGCTCATAGCAATCTTCATCCCACTTACACCACCTTTAAACCGTTCTGCAGCGATTCTTGTTCACTTCCTTAGATGGAAAACATGCTGCAGCATTTTCAAATGCTTATTATAATGTGTTTTATGGCGTGGTGTTTTTTGTTCGTTGGAGACAGAAGGTTGACAAGGCCGATATGACATCAACATCAAAGGCTGTTAAGGCACATTAACATACAAAACAAGATAGTATGAATCATGGAAAACACATTTGGGAATTAACTAAAATTATAACAGTCACATACCCACTTTTCAGTGCAGATAAACAAACCAGATATCCAAATAAAAACTGTGAAACAAAAGCTTAATAAGAAAAATAGATACTGACACAGGAGCAGCATGTAAGTTAAAACATTAGCAAATATACTTTTGAACTTGCTGAGAGGGATCGAAAGCCAGATGTTCATTTTGCCCTGAGGCTAATTCCAGGATGGAGGACTATAATTAAACAAACTCATTTTCCTCGGTTTGGTTCACACATAAAAATAATTTTCAACATAACCTATTGGATAGACCTGAAGTTGTGTGAGCAAAAGATAATTTTGAGAAAATTGTAAACAGTGGATAATAAGAATATTAATAATAAGAAGAGGAATCTTTATTCATACCCCACTTTCAAAACAAAGTTTCCAAGTGGTTTGCATGCCTGAACTAGGATTAAAACATTGCAATAAAGCAGATAAAATCACATCATTTAAACAATACAAAAATGAAATGCAATAAAATACTCTACAATAATACAATGACATAAGATAAAATCAATAATAAGAAGATAACAGATACAATGTTTTCGAAATAACACTGTGTTCCTGCATTAATAAAAAGCTTTTTTTTAATTTTTTCTTATGTAACTTTTTGAGGATAGTGTGGGAGGATCAAACGCTCTCCCGGTGTAACAGCACACATCATGGATTACATCAAATTTTATGAGATGTTGTCAGCTTCAACACGAAACAGAAATGCAAGCGAGGCTCAGGCTGTTGTTGACAGCGCTGCCACCTGGCTATCAGCTAGCTGACCAGCAGGGGCAGCGCCGCTAGCTGGCACGATAAAGATAAAGTGGATGAGATGCGACAAGTAGAGCCGGCCGGTCATATTTGCGCTCGAGTTGTCCACCAGTGCCAATCAGAAATGAGTCATGCTGCGGCGACTTTCTGCGTGGAGTGTCACTTTTTATCAGATTCTGTTGCCCTATGAGCAGAGGGGATTGCAGATGTGGCGGACAAGGGGCCATTTGTCTAAAGATGCATGTGGTGTTCAAAGGGCCACTTATAACAGTGCAAAGGGCCACCGGTGCCTTTTTTATTCCATCCATCAGAAAACACACAGTTTCAGGATGGATACTTAAAGCTGCACCAGCGAGTCCTTTTATATTAACAAAGGGTCAAATTCCCATGTTTAATGTGAAAAGAGTGGCTCGTAGTGAATAGCCCACAGAGAATTATCTCCCAACTCATACATGCTACATGCAGCTTTTTTATCTCTTTCAGCTCATTGTTGTGATTTTGTGGACACAAATTTACTGTTATAGTTCACTCTGACTGCTCCTTTGCTGTTAGATGGTTTCAAACTAATAAATTACTCATTGCACATCACTTATAAAAAAATGTAATTTCATTACTTTTCATTACTCAACAGCAACACTAATTTGTGCTATTATACATGTCCTCATTGACTCACACTTCCAACTCTGTGTGCAACTCTAAAGCCTCCACAGCCCCATTTGTCATCTCCTATATTTAACACATTGAGGAATAGAAAATGAGGCATTGTGGTTTAACAAGCAACCAACCAACAGTTGGTTGATATTTGCAAACCATGAACATCTTACCTCCAGTGACTTCACATGGCACTTCATAAATCCCGGCCTTAATGTGAAGGTGTGAGTTTCACACAACCTCTAACTCTGAGCAAAACCCACATGAGCTCCTGTGGGCTTACCAGTGGCTATCTGGTGAGCTAAAATGAAGTAAATCAGACAACTTTAGTTACTGGGAAGTAACACCGTAAATAAGCTCACCCTGAAAATGTTATATTAATTCTGATAACAGAGCATTGCTGAGATTAGCAAATGTGATATCACTTCAAATTGTAATCCCTTACATTACTCATTACTGAGGATACATGGGTATAACAGGATACCATGCACATTACTGCCCAGCACCAAACAAAAGACAAAGGTAGCTGGTGAACATGATGGAGGAGCTAGCACCTAATAAGCCATGTATTTCAATTCAGGAGTATTGTTGCTTTGGATGTGTAAAAAGTCAATTGTTTTCTAACGTGTTAGCTGTATCAACTTTCTGAGGTGATAAAATGTCAGCATTGTGTTTATAGCTTGTCACACTGAGCCCAAGAAGCCAAAACATTAATTCATGGGGGTTTGACGAGTTTTGAAGATGTTTACTACTCAAAATTGAAGTGTTGCTGAAGAGGCTTATTATACAGGATGTGAGGTTTTCTATGATTGTATGGACCCTCATTCACTCATTATAATTTCATGAAGGCAACATTAGCTAGAGCCACATGAAACAGAGAACTCCTCATTAAACCCCTTTTAAGGTTTTCACCACCAATCCCAAGTTTGTACCCTGCCGACTTTTTGAGCAACCAGTGATGGTTTTTTATCTTTTAAAAGAAGGTGAACACAACTGGGGCTCCTTATTAACAGGGAGGAATAATCATATGGTTATTGCCAGCACAACGGAGAGCTTGATTCATAATAAAATGGGCAATTTCACCTAAATCCCCCCTCAGGGTAACTGGTAAACTAAGGAGGGATTTGATGTGAGTGGTATGAGAGCTGTGATGGTGTGTTATCAGTTGAGTAATTTGCTCTTGTATAAACATGAATTACTGTTATCTAAGTGCCCCCTGACAGCCGATTGGCTCCTCATTAGGCCTGTGTGAAATGAGATTAGCAACGAGCCTCTAAATTATGATCCAATCCCAGAACACATAATCTCTCGCACATATACCCTCCCTCTGTCTCTCTCCTCCGTCTATTTCGGTCTGCTCTCTTTTTACTTTGATGCCTCCTCTGCCCACGTCTCCCCCTGTGGCTGCTCTTTCCCCGTTCTTCACGTCTCCCCCCACTTGACCTCTTGCTCTTTCTCTTTCTGCCCCCCCCCCCACCCCACCTCCAATCCACGGCTTGCAGAGTGTAACTGCAGTGGGAGGTCAGACGACTGCGTGTTCGACATGGAGCAGTACCGGAGCACCGGCAGCGGGGGGCGCTGTTTGAACTGCAGAGACAACACCAATGGGCCCCATTGCGAGCGCTGCAGAGAGAACTACCACAGGAAATCACAGGAAATCTGCCGAGGAGCCCTGCCTACCCTGCAACTGCAATATTAATGGTAAACTGCACATACAAAAACCCTTAATTGTTTTGATAATAACTTAAGAACCCAAACTATAATCCTTGCCAATATCATTACTCACAAGTTTTGTTTTCTCTGGCATGAAAAAATTAAATTCTAAATTGCAAATTAAATTAAATTAAATTGGAGTGCTGTATTGGCACAATAAGGCACAAAGCCTTATTTAGCATATTTAACTACATACTAAAAAAAACTTTCAGGATTAATTGTTGCAGGTTTTCTGCCCAAATATTGTTAAATAATTAATAGTGTTACATTAATATTTACTCCAACCCATCGCCTGCTCAGCTGCCAAACCTTGCCTAAGAGTGGAATCTTTTCTGATCCATAATTCACACAATCTTGTTCATCTCCTGTCTTGCACATCTAATCAGATTCATCCTCGCCTCAGCCTCCCAAATGACCATTAAAGAAATCCATGACTTTGCTCGGTCCTGCTGTTGTAAATTGATCCAGCTGACTCTCTGAACGTTATCAATCAAGAGGCAAGTCAAGAGACTCAGTGGTCATTAAACAGTCCTACTTTAGAAGGAGGGACATTAAATGTTTGGGCTCTTGATTACACATTCACGGGGGTAAAAAGAGAGAACCAGGGGGAGAGGCGAACAAATGCATCAGCTGTCTTTTAATCTGCGTTTCCTGAACAGTGTGACATGACTGCAAAGAGCTATTGGAGTCCATTATATTGATAAAAGGTTATAGCAGACTCCATCAGGCTTGCTTCTCTATCATGTCCACAATGCCCAAGCTGGTCTTTTTTTCTCCATTAGCTAACGCTGCAGTATGTCAGCTACAGCATGGTTGCAATGTTATATCCCGCTCTTCAAAGCTCATCTTTCTAGCTTTTGAACAGGAATTCAATTACAGGTATTCCATTATCCCCATCATGAAAAATCATTGATGATATATTGATCCATTTCATGTGATTTACCAATAACTGTTGGGTTTTTTCACCATTTTCTGAAAAAAAAAAAAAACAAAAACACAAAACCCTCTCTTTTTCCATTTTGTCCTCCTGTCTGTTTGCCCTTTACATTCTCATTTCTTTTTTCTTCCTGCACGATCCATCCGCCGTCCCTCCCAGGTTCACTGAGTCTGCAGTGTGATGTGGAAGGAAGGTGTGCGTGTCGAGTTGGCGTGACAGGGGAGAAGTGCGACACGTGTCAGCCTGGCTTTCACTCGCTCGGCCCTGACGGCTGCAGGTGAGCAACAAGCATAGCCATAAACACAGATTCGCAGTAACACTGGCATGCAAGACACAGACAGAGGAAATATTATAAGGAAAACGAAATGGTAAAAAAAAGTGAAAAGGTGTTAAAAGAAATAAACAGTTAAAGCAGACACAGACTTAATAAATCTCCCCTGTTTTGCAGTTACACCATCTTACTTCCCCGAGCCTGAATTTATCAAACTACAAAGCAGCGGTAAACAAGAGGATTCTCATTTCTCTATGTGACAACACTATGAATTAGTGACCTCCTTATCAGCGAGTACCACATTGTGCCAAATACTGTATCAAACTGCTAACAACCCTTCTAACAAGCAAGCCAATCCAGAGTGCTGTAATTTTCCACATGGAAACATGAATTTAGGAAAAACGTTCAATTTTATCAAGATTGCAACAAATTTCAAAATTTTCAAAAATTTCAATCAAACTCACAGAACAGCGTGTACTATTTATTTCATTTAAACTCCCACAATTCCCACACGTCACTATCCTCTGCCTTGCTGCTAAATTGTTTAATCAGTCTTATCATCTTATCATCTCCTTCCGAAAATTAGCGTCCACTCTGACAAGACAGTGGGATGATGTCAGTCAGATACAATCTGATCCGCTGTTACGGTTCCACACTGCAGCATAAAATGTTTGTCTGCATGCCGTGTGGCAAAATTGATTATGTTTGTGTAGAAAGTTTAGACATCAGCTGTACAGGAGGTAATAGATTATGTGTGTCTTGTTTACAGCTGTTTACACTGCTCCAAAGTGGCCAAAAAGTCGACTTCCGCAGGTTTAATTAAAAATGTATAAATAATTCGAGGGCCTTGCAATATTTTTTCCCTCTCCAACCCAATATTACAAGAATGCTAAATTAAAACATAAATTACATGGCGACCCAAGCCCAAAAAAGTCTAAAAGTCCTTGTTCATTTGTTCGAACAGCCTTCCAAGTCTGCTCTCACTACCAAATGTATTTCACATTTTTAGCTTTAAATATCAGGACCTCGGCATTACCACAATAGTTTAAGAGTTTATCAGCTTGGGAATGATCAGGTAAATCAAAATCCTGCTCTACTTTATGTAGACTGGCCTGATGCTGATCCCTCAGAAGCAAGCCAGAGACCATGCAGTCCCTTCCATCTGTTACCATGGTGACAGGATCCAGCCTTGCTGCCTTCAGGAACTTCAGAGAACAGCTTTAGCTGCAGCCAACCCCAAGGAGAAACTTTCCTGCTTTCTTCCAAAGACACTTGAATGCATAATGCTTTATATGTAGTTAGGAAAGGCTAGTGTAGTTTAATTTTGCACACATATACAACTGTATATAGCAATGTACATGTGTTTGCACTTTCTTCCGCCTATATAAAAGTGAAGCCAAAATATCCCAGATCCAGATACTGCCATCTTGTCCTGGTGATGTCAATTAAGTTAAAGTTAATAAAATTAGAGTTAAGTCTCCTCTCAATGTTCCTGCTCTACGTCCAGTTCCCTCAAACAAGTCTGCAGGTGGCTCCACAACCAATTCACTGTGTAAAAATATATATGAATATATATATATTTCAGTAAAAGATACTTGTTTTTCTGTGTCCTTGCAGAGACAAACTAGTCACTGACTGGAAAAAGATTTTACAATTGTCAGACTGATGTCTGATTACAATTGTTCTTTATTACAGTAATTGAGGTGGCGCTCTAAATAAGAAAAATGAAATATTGTTTTTCTATAGATTGTACTTTGCTCTGATTTTGATCGTTTCAGTATGCTACCACAATGAGCTCAGCGGGTCCTAATTTATTTTAAGGACGTCAGAGTTGCTTTCATTCCTAAGATATGAGACTGATTTCCCTCTGCAGGCTTTGCACACTGCGTCTTTTGTTGCAGATTGAAGATGCACTGGCCTGCTGCATACATTTCAGTGATGAAAAGCACAGTCCAACTTTCTGTGACCTGAGAGCTGAAAGATGTAAATGTATATTATGGTCCATACGTGTGTGTGTGTGTGTGTGTGTGTGTGTGTGTGTGTGTGTGTGCGTGTGTGAGAGAGAGAGAAGTATGTTGTACTATTGATATTCATAAGAAGTCTATCCTAGCTCTCCCTGACCCCCTCTACCTGCCGAGGGAATGCTAAGTTGTGATGGTGTTGAATAGCATATCAATGACTGTTTGGTGTTAATACCATTTCTACCACCTTACTGTGGACACTGTGACAACAGACAGTGGACCAGCTCTCTTAAACAGAAAAACTGAAATTCAGTTTTTGGCTTTTGACAAACAATGTTTCAGATTTATCCTTGTGACTTCAAAGCTGCTAGGATCAATATGAACAGTGGAACAAATCTATGTGTAATGGGAGGGGGGTCGCTCATGCTGATGAACCAACAGAGAATTATTATACTGAAGTTTCTCTGAGCTCTACGGTTTATGGTTCAGTCTCACTGCTCTTATCGCTGTTGTTTCCAGCCACAGCAGACATCTGTTTTCAGAAAAAAGCTCAGAAACCATTGGAGGCTTCCTGCCTAGCACCAAACAGCTGACGGACTAAATTTAATGACTAGCTGGTGAACAAAAGGTGACAGTGTGCATTTAGCAGGTGACAAAGATGTCTTCTTAAGATAAAGAGCCAGATATTTTTCTGAGGAGCTGCTGGAGAACAAACTAGGGCTAGAACGGGATAAGTAATAGACTAACATTAGCCAGTTGGCAAAAAAACGCGACTCTAAATAGATGCTAATGTTGCTTCAAACCTGGTGGATGTGTAAGGAAATATTGTTCACATGTTCACCATATCAACTTAAGAAGTAATGTTGTCTTTACAGCTTTTTTTCAACGCTCACAAATCAAAAAAAAAACATTAGTTAATTCTAGTTTAAAGTGTGCTTAAGATAAAGGAAACTTTATTGAAAACCATGACTAAAGATCTTACTGATAATCCTTGGATTTTCCTTCGTTAACATCACAAGTTTTGGCAATAACAAATATATAATATATATTGTTAATATACAATAATATTAAAGGGGATCTTTTATTTCTTTTACTGCCAAAATTCAGTTATTACACACATACTTCATATGCATGCACACATGCTGACATGCATGCACTCAAACACACACACACACACACACACACTCTTTCCTCTTATTCATGCAGCAAAATCAGGCTGTTGAGTTGAGGTGTGAATTACACGGACCACTGGAGCAGAAACAAGTAGAGACGGCTCGCCTTGGGATAATTGAATTATTTGTAATAGAGCCTCATTAAAAAATAGATTTTGTGTTACAGTTTCAAACAAAAGTAATCAATCAATGAAGGTGATCAAACAGATTTTGACATGATCCACATCACCGCTGACCCACACGCTTGCTTTTATCAAGGTTGTTTATGTAGCCTTTAAATTTTTGTGAAGGATCGTGTACTAAATCAAGCATCTTGGTGTTGATGACTTGAAAACTTGTGCCCTCTTGACTGAGTGCAACATTGACAAAAACCCACTCACGGGGTCGACCAGTTAGTAGAGGGACCTGGGTTCAAGAGTCTGTGAGCAAGACCCCCCACTGTTCCTAGGGCTGTTGTTGTGTAGCTGACGACCTGTGATATGGAAAATTTCAGTATATTAATTAAAATGCACTCGGTAACATGTTTTCTCCCACATCCATGTGTCCACACTGCATTTAAATCTTTTACTTTCTTATCACTTGTCTGTAGGCCATGTGAGTGTGACCCCAGCGGGAGTGTGGGTGACTGCTCCCCTCTGGATGGACGTTGTCACTGCAAGTCCGAGTGTGGAGGGACACAGCTGTGACAGGTGTGTTATCGGCTAACGCCACTTATGTGCTCACACAGTTACCGAGGCAACAGTTAAAGCCCTCCACAATAGAACATCTGAATCCATTACTAACGGTTTAGCGTGTTATATACAGATCTTTAAAGTCTTAATTTTAAGGATAAAATATTTACATTTTCACTCCCAGATTAAATAGTAACGTCATTTGTTTGTTGCAGACACCCAGCACGGGTCAGCACGTCCTACATGTGCAGCAGAATACTAAAAAGAAATGCTTTGAGTATAATTTGTCAAAGAATTGATCCAAGTTTTGGGGCCATCTGTCATTTTGACTACTTGGACAGTGAACATGACTGTTACAACATGTCACGAACAAAGTCTCTGCTTATCCCTGTCTGTTCCTGTCTTGTTCCTCTAGGACAAAGGATCAAACTGATAAACCCACTGTGACATTAGCAATACACACAGCCCCAGGTCTCAAACTATTGAATAATACTGTGCTCCCTGTTTGTTGACTGTTTTTTTCTTTTTTCAGATTTCACGGCTCAGTGAGCAGGCCTCTCTCCTGTGTAATGTAACTAGTGTAGTGGCTGATTTTTAGCAGTGTTCCTGTCCCACCCATATGCCAGCTAGTGTCTGTAGGTCAGCGCTCGGGGTCCCTGCAGCCGAGCTCTATTTGGTCCCTTGTTCCTAAACACTGTTTCTGCAGCGACCAGCACCCTAACTGCTGAAAACTATTTAAAGAGATTAGTCAGACTAATACAACAGCAAGGTTGTGGTAAATAGCTGCAATGAGGTGTTTGCACAGCGTGTGCATGTTAATAACTTTTTATACTCAGTGTGTGTGTGTGTGCATGTGTGTGCATGTGTGTTGTGTGTGTGTGTGTGTGTGTGTGTGTGCACTGACAGATGCAAGCCAGGCTTTTTCAACCTACAACAAGTGAACCCAACAACAGGGTGCCAACCGTGTTTCTGCTTTGGCCACTCGCTGGCCTGCTTCTCGTCCAGTCACTATGCTGCTGTCAACATAACTTCTGACTTCACTGAAGGTATTGTCTGAAGTTCATCACCCATTAACAAGATTCCCTCTAACTGCGTGATTGTTACCCAGCTGAAATTAACAAGACCAACAATGTTTAATTTGTTTTCTCACCATGTGTTTTTGTGTGCTGTTATTTATTGGCGAGCGTGTGCTGTGTTACCTTGCGTTATGTCTCTATGTATATCCCAACTTTATTGGATATGTTGTTTTATTCCATATTTAGGGAACCCTTTTGTGGTTGCTATGGTTTTATGTTTTTCAGGGACAGCAGATGAAAATTTGCCTTTTAGGTTAACTCTGGCTCATTTACGGTTACTGTGGCCCTGAGAGCTCAACGCGATGCAGCTTAAGAAGAGACGCGACAAATAGACAAAAACACAAGCAAACTAGGAAATCATCTTTACCAATTTGACAACACATTTGCAGCTTTTAGACAAAAACAAAGCAAATGACACGTGTGCAGCATAATGAAATGAGCTGCAAACTCAGAAAAACACAACAAAAAACAGAAACACTCTGAGGTTGACTCTGGCAATATATGTTAATCATTTAAGTTTCTTTCAGTTTTAACATTCTGATTGCATGATTCGGATATTAATGTAGATAATATGCTACCAAAATGATTTGCTATAGATATATTTGGGTATACTGTAGGTGTATAGCAATTCTACATAGTATACAGGGTTACATAGCCTGTTTCATTATGGGGTTACACACCACAACCATGATGTGCAGGCCAGTGCATCACTTTTAATGTCCCCTAGAAACTTTGTTTTATACCTTAGCTCTGTGCTTTTTCTGTGCAACTTGCTGGGTTTCTGGATTCACTTGTGTGTTCTCTGTTTGATCATGTTTATCACATTTGCAGCGTGTGTTCTGTGTCTTGCTGTGTTCTTCTGTGTGAAGAGATTTTCTTTAGTTTCCATGTGTTGAGCTCCCAAGGCCACTATATGCAGTTCTGTCTGTCTCTCTCTCTTTCTCTCTCTCTCTCTGTCGATCACAGATAAAAACCAATAGAAAAATAATCTAAACACATCTCACACGTCCTTTAGAACAAAAGCGTTTAAGCTCTATATATAGTATTTATACATCTTGACTGTCTGTGGTGTGGAAGAGAATAGCTGTGATTCATGCTTTGTCCTCTTTTACCTCCAGATCAGGATGACTGGTTGGGAGAGTTCTCTGGAGGGCAAGAGTACCCTCTGCTGTGGAAGGAAGGTGAAGTCTATCTGCTGCCTCTTACCGAGCAAGACATTGGATTCTACAAAGCCCCCGGTGAGTCAGAGCACTGAGCAATAGAGATGGACAGAGAATAAAGATTGCATTCATGCGTACAGAGCGCTACTTCAGGTTGGGTCAAATGTGTGGGTTACAGTCCCCAGGAAGATAGTATTGTTGATGGTGATGTTATTAGACAATAAACCCTCCAGTTGTTCCTCTTCTAGAAAGTATGTAAATGATATTAGCATTAGTCGAGCATCAGTAATAGCCATAGCTTGTTCCTGTTGTTCTTTAGTGAGATTAATCAGGGTCTTTGGCAGCGGGTCATACAGCAGTTATTCTGACACATTTTCTCCAATCCTTTATCAGAGCCATTAGAAGATAAGGGAATAAGCTGGCCCGGCTACAGGACTTAGGGCCCATTTCTATCAGCCGCCCCAGCAGCAAAGGCCTGATGGAATTGGATGTCTTGGCCATGCTGGAGAAGCAACAAAGTGAAAATTGGCTTGGTTTCTTCTTGTCCCCCGCTAAGTCGGTTCTAGGCATCAACTCAGAGACCCTCCAGCCACCGCGCAGTCCGCCGCCAGAAGCAAAACAGGAGCAATCCCATTAACTCCACATCCTGGAGGTTTAATGCCCAAAACGCGCAATCACAGGGAACGCCTTTTTTTAGAAAGATGAAACGCTTACTGCAGGATGTGACAAAGCCTGGTGGTCAGGCATAGTTTGCCGAATGCCATCATGAATGCGTCGATAAGTCATGGATGTGCAAGTCTGACTGTGCATGTGACCTTAATGAGAGTCCATAATGAGAGCTTCCATGCTTCGCTATATATGTGCATATAATTATAAATGTACATAGTTAATAGTGTCTTTTAAAGTTGCTTTCTTCTTCTCACCGTCTATAGTGATGTCTCTGTAGGCCACAACACACAGATTAGTGGCCCAACTGGCCGAGAGCAGCTTTGTGGCAGCCTGCTTATCTGCTTTGCGCAGTGCTTGTTTACGTTGTTTCTCCGCATAATAAATGCCTTGCCATCCCTATTAATGATCTAATTTCCTCTCGCCTTCTTTTTTTTTTTCATAGTGGTGCATGTGTACAGTTGCTTTTAAGATTAGACCAGAGTGGCAGCGGCTTTGGAAGCAGCTCTGGAATTCTCAGTCTCACCGTCCCTGCTCTTTTTATTTTTAATTTGTATTTGTGCTGAAATCCCTCCACTGTGTTCTTCACCAAAGTAAGAGTTAATTCTGAGTGACAACTCCACATCGAACATCATACAAAATGCAATTTCTGTGATTCCCGCGAATGTGTTTGTCACCGTAGTTAGTCTCTGGCTACAGCTGTCACATGAGGGACAGGATTCAATCATTGGATTTTTTTTTTATTATTGAATTATAAGAGAGAGGGGAGTGTTTGGATCTGCCTGGCTCACCCAGCTCCAGAAATAAGGACAAGATGTCACGAATATTCTCTCAGTAGTGCTTGACAGGGAGCGTGACAGAAAAAATAGATAGAGAAACTCGAGTTTTCTGAATTCTCCAACAATCAGGCAAACATGGCACTTATGGCCCCACTCTTTTCACCTCTTCATGTCCTCACCCTGATTGTCAAATGAGCGACCCGATCACGACATCAGAATTGTTCCTCCAATTTCACAGAATGAAATCATTTTAATTTCTATAAAAATGTTGACCCACCCCCTCGCCTCCTTTTTTTCTCTCTTTTTACCTTTTGCTACCCTCAAATCATAAATGTGTGTAGGTATACATGTTTAAATATGCTGGGGGACACGGTCCTCCTCTGAAGCATGTGCATTGCCACTTGTCCTCCTCCTGATCCTGGACATCTGCTTGACAGTTGACACAGGCGGAGTTCAAGTCCCTGTGGTGACTCAACAGACTGAACACTTGAGCGCAGCTGCCAGGAACTATCATAGGCAAACATGAAGTACCTCCCTAAACAGTTGCTTTGACCTGCCTCCAACAACTGTGGTCACCACTTGAATCTGCTGGACAGTGACTGTGGCTCTCTTGGCTGAGCAGCATTTCCTGCTGAAGGGGACATCATCTAACATAAGTCCTTACAGCCATCTGTTGAGAAGCTTGCAATGTTGATCCTTTTCATATCTGCAGTGCAGGCCAACCTGCTAAGCCAGAAGCAGCAAGGAGACTGAAAGAAAAGAGGAAAGGAGGGAAGGAAGACAGAATTTCAATGAAACAACCCTCCAGTACAAGGCAAGAGAGCAGCATATGGCTGCTCTTGTGTTCAGCTGAGGAGTGGAAAAGAGAGTAAGAAGAGCAAAGATTCATGAGAGCAGCTGCAGGCTACCTGTCACTCTGATTCAAGCTGCAATTTCAGTTAAGAGCGCTACCTGCACCCAGGTCTGCATGTAATCCAGTCTGGTGGCCTTGTCATCTGGAAACATAAGAAAAACAGAACGGAAAGGCTGCAAAGGGAAATGAGAAAATTGAGTGGAGGGAATGAAAGAGGGAGGGAGAGAGAACAAACATGAGGAATGAGGGATAGGGAGAAAGAGAAGCAGATGGAAAGTCAACTAACCTAGGAGGTGAAGGAGCGCTCGAGTGAGGCTCGAGCGGCAGAATAAAAAAAGTTCAGCATGCTTGAAACAAACTCAGCAGTACAACATGTTGTTTGACCACATCTAAAGGTGAAAGTGTTGATACCCATTCCAAATCACCACACTCAAAGGCCCAGTGAAAAGTCTGCCATCACATCCTCCTCCCGGCTACAACCCACTGCCTCCGCAACCTCTCCCCGAAGACCTCCATGTCTTCCTTGCGTGGTCCGTTGTCTCGACACAGTGAATCTTTCTGGCAGTCTCTTCATTCTCATTCATGATGTTGCGCTTGGTTGCGCGCACAGAAAGCGACAGATGTAGCTGTGTGAGGAATGAAAAGAGAGAGCTTTAGAGAGAAATTTAAGTCCTGCCTACTTTATTACCTGACCAGTCGCTCTGTAGATGTGATCATTAGATTACATACTTACTTACTTAGAAAATTTGACAAACTCAGTCCCACCAATTAAAAGGTCAGAAAGGTGTGGGCTGAGGGGGTTTCAGACGGTGTCGGACAATCTGACAAGCACTTTGTCTGTAGCACACCCTGAGGCCTTAAGGCTGTTCACATCCACAACAGCACTTTGTCAAAAACATAAAGGATTCTCATTCATTTCAGACCACAGCGTGAGCACAGTACTGCAGAGACCTCAGGCTAAATCACCTGGTTCAACTTTTGTGGCACGCCAATCCATCGTCACCCTGCAACAAACACCAATGGTCCCAGCACACATTTTCTGCAGATTTCTTTGTAACACAAACAGCATATTTATACTAAATGCAGCAGTTGTCAAGATAGGATATTGCTGTCACAATAACTTAAAGTCTTAAAATCTTTCCAAATCATCAGGTGCCACTCAGATTGAATTTATTCTTTGGATCTTTTAAAATGTGCCTGTAACGACATGCCCACACCAACCAAACCCTTGCATTTTCTTTGAATGCAGTGCTATTTTTGGTCTTAACACCTGTTAATTAAAGAACAATAATTCATTGACATTTGTGCCAGACCTCTTAAACACTGGCTGTGTGGGTTGGTCAATCCAGCGACTCTGGGCTGAGTTGCTGGATTGATCTCTGCTCACAGGCTCACAGGCTCACAGGCCTCTTTCTTCTCTGAAGAACACCAGACAAATTTGCACATTTTATTTCTATGAAAACGGATATAAATCTAACATAAATCATCCCTATCAGTTTCAGATGTGTATTCAGCGTATGTGTATAACAGTCTGAATGTGTCTAGGCGGTGTATATTGCTTTAACGGTCCCCTTGAATATAAATGAAACCTTCTTCCTTTCGTGTAATTAGGTTTCAGGTCACGTATATTGCGCCTGTAGGCAGTTCACTTTAGTGTTGGAGTCTGTGTCATAACAGTGTTGCACCTGTTTAAAAGTT
Organism: Scortum barcoo; assembly: GCA_023238725.1. Lineage (NCBI taxonomy): Eukaryota > Metazoa > Chordata > Actinopteri > Centrarchiformes > Terapontidae > Scortum > Scortum barcoo. Next base: position 12,070,726 of record CM041545.1, read on the forward strand.
GAAAGTTTGTCCATCCAGCCTTTGCCCTCAGACTGTTTGCACGGTGGTCGATGTTAGAGCCTCAGTGGGACTCGTGTTTGTGTGAGGCGGCTGTGATTTAATTGAAATGGAGTTCATTTAATTTGGCTAGAGCAAAGTCTAAATCCCTGATTGATCGTGAGCTCCACTGCTGCTCCCCAAAAGTTGTACGGGCATCCATCACTTGTTGTGATGGTGGCTTTATGTGCTCCTGGAAGAGTGTCAGTGGCTGCACAAGAGAGTGGACTTCTTCATTCTGACAGACTCATTCAAACAAACAAAATGGAAATAGAGTGGCACCGGCTGAAGCTTTTCCTGCTGAGAAAAAAGCAATTCTGCTTTTTGAAGTTGTAGTCTTAAAAATGATCAATTATTGGGAATGACCCACAGTTGCAATGATTGCAATGATGAAAAAGGAATGACTGTCAGTTCCCAGAGACCAAGCTGAGCTCTTAAATATCTTGTTTTGTCTGATTAGCAGTCCAGACTCCAAATATATTCAATGTGCGCAAACCAAAGAATGTTTTTGCTTTGACATTTTAGGAAATGCACTTATTCGCTTTCTTCTCACTGATTTGATGAAAAAAATTAAACCCCTCCTGTGTGTGATAGATATGAAACTCCACTGAGGAGAGGAGGTAGTTTAGCTTAGCATTAGGATGGGGACTGGGCAAAGAGCTAGCCTGACTCTGTCCAATGGTTAAAAAAAAGATATGGCTACAAGTGCCTGTAAATAACTAATCTAATTAACACATTATAGCTTGTTTGTGCAATGCGTACAAAAAAAGTTATGTAACAACAACAGTTATGCACTGAGATTATTTCTTGGCTGGGAGCCGTATCGCCTGGCATAGTCTTATAAAACTACAACATCTTATTTCTGCAATTTGATTTTGCATTGAGTTAAACAAACAAGATGTGACGATATAATGTGTTTTCTGCAGTCAGAGGAGTCTAGATGCAGATTTCTTTTTACCTTTGGACAGAGCAGGGCCACCACACTGTGATATTTAAAGATTGCTAAACTTTCCAATTTATCATAAGCGATAAAATAATGAATATAAATCCACGGCAATACGCAGACAGCAGATCACAATTACACATGAATAATCCTTTCATTGTTTTTTCATAGTGATTCATTGCTTTGGAGAGGGGCCCACCATTGGGGCCATTCCTGGATGGTCTATTAGGGTTGTGAGTAATTATGCTTTGGTGGCTCTGTCCTCACAGACAGAGAATGAACACCGAGGAGCCACACTCACGCAAATCAGAGCCCAGCAGAATAATGGCCAGCATGCTACATCTGAAACATAACCACTCACAACCATGAGGGAGCACTTTAGCAGGGAATATTAGCTTATTCACACAATAGTATTACTGGGCTCATTACCCACAGTTATGCAAGGAATGTGCAGTATATATTTCCTATTAATCATTTCAAAAGTAATATCTGTTGACTTTTATTTTCTGTGAACATGAGTCTCTTACATTACTCATTATTACAGTACCACACTCCCCAAATATAGGTAATTGCCTCTTCTCTGCTCCCCCAAAATAGTGGCTCTGCTGAGACTGATCTCATTTATAAATGATCCTCTGCTGGCAGATGCTGTTTTGTCAAGTGCAGCTTGAGTCTTAGTGACAGACTGGAGCAACCGAATTTTGTAAAATGGCACACAAATGGCGTGTCATAGAGGGGGTTACAGAGCTGATGTCCAAGTTGTCCTTGGGTATTTTTGCACTGTAAGGAGCTCAAAAAGGCAATTGTCTGTCAGATGTCAGTTATCAGATAAATATATAAATGTATAATAGAATCAGGTTTATTGCAAATTAAGTTTACACATCCAATAAATCTGGTATCTTGGTGCACATTAAAACACAAGTAGAAGATTTGAAAAAGATAAAAGCAAGTACTGGAAGTAAAGAATCATAAATATAATAGAAAATCAACAATATATATATACAATATATTATATATGAAACAATATAAATGTTTTTAAATGAAAGATCTGTACAGTTTTCTGCAGTAATTGTTAGACCTAAATAGCGATTTCAATTGGAACTACTTTGAAAAAGTGGCTCTGAAAACTGTAGACAACATGTTCCATTAAAACAGAAAATGTATTTTGGGGGAATTTGAGCAAACGGGCAAATTAAAACGCTACAAGTAGTCTGTGCTTTCCTTCAAGTCATTTGTGTGTTTGAGTCTGAATTTGCAGTGATAACTCGTTGGACTCAGGAGTGGGTATCGATCGGTTATGTCATTTAGACCTCTTGCCCATATCGTTTGTTTTTCCTCTGCTTAAGATGTTTGGATGTGAGATGGCTCATTGAAGGTATTCCTGTCTGATTGGTGATGGATTTAATTCAAGCCTTTTTTTCGGACTCTCCTTTTTTTTTCTTTTTCCCCATCATCAATATGTATTGATCCTGAAACTACCACTTCAGATGTGCGACAGCTCATTTCACTTGAGAAAGTGTTTCACCGCTGATGATTGGTGGTTGTTAAGCTGCTCCCCCCCCTCCTGATTGGTTGTAATTATCTATTTCTATTGGTTTAGAAGTCACATTGACATGAATGATGCCTTATTGGACTCAGAACAGAAAGTCCTATTGATTAGTCATGTAATTGAAGCCTTTCCCCTTTCATCATTGCCTGTTTTTCATTTCCTACAAATAGTGATTGCACACTTGAGTGATAAGTATAAATAACACAGTGTGTTGAGATTCATTCGTTTATGTATCCACACACTGAAATTGAATTGTTTGGAAGCTAATGAGAGCAGGATATCTTGTTTCATAGAAAAAGCTGGAATAGGCTGCAACATCTTGACATTCGAGTGCGCTTTCCTATTTGTGAAGGCTCGCAGCTGATCAGTGACACAGTAATGTGCCACTAATGTGACACATAGAGAAACTAAATGAATGTAAGTCCCTTACATTGGAACAAAAAGCAAGTGCCACTGCAGCTGCAAAGATACAGCAAGAATACTAATATCACAATATAATGTATAGTAAACCAAATGAAGCGACCGTTAAAGCATTATTTATTGGACTATGAAATAAATTAAATGAAAATAGCTCTTTAAACTTAACGGAAATAATAATTAAGAAGCTTTTTACTTAACAAAATGTAATAATTTCTTACTTGACACATCACCAACAGCAGCCAAAAGCTTTAACATGTGAGAAAGTGAGGCCTTACAAAAGAGCGGCAGGTCAGATAAAAACACTGATCAATCTGGCCGAAGATGTCACACTGTGAGTGGGCCGTACATGTACAGAAGGGCCCGGCAGAGATGATAAAACGGGGCTCTTCGTTGAGCAGATATTAGACGATCAGACACTTGGATTGCTCCAAATGATGCCAGAGGGCCCCGCGCAAGCAAAATCACCCACTTAAGTCCTTAGCCCTCCCAACCCCCAGAAGAGCTCAGGATGTACTTCACACACGATTACGCTCAAAAACAAGGTGGCAACCAAGCGTACAACCTGTCAGTTTTGCCCACTTGCTCACCCAGAGCTGGTAGAGGATGGCAACATCGTCGTCCTTTCGAAAGATTGTTGTGATTTTTTTTTTTTTTTTTTCATTTTTGGAGCATGGCTTTCTACAATGTTTGCTTGTTTACAATTTCCAGATTTACATATTGATGGAGGGGCAAGGCTTCTGCCTATTTTTATATATCAAAAGTACAACTTGTGTTGGTAGCAGAGTTGGGGGGCTTGTCTAGTGGTGGCTAAGATCTTTGAAGTCCCGTTAATGTGCTGTAATGAGCCAGAGATGAGAGGGTGGGTAATTACACATAAACTCCTGCGGTGCTCCACATGGGCTCAAAAAGCCTGTACCACACCGCCACGTGCACATACACACACGCACACACAGTAAAAGAAAAAGGAACAGGCTGAATATTTCTGAATGTGCACAGAAATAAATTCAACATCCACCACAACACGCATTCAACTCAGCAATGGCAGAGAGTTTGCTGAGACTTCAATAACAAAGCTGATTCCACTCACCTCTCTAACATCCAACCTCTGCCCCTCCTCCACCCCCCTGCAGAGAAATTCTTGGGTCACCAGGCCTACAGCTACGGCCAGCTTCTATCCATCACCTTCACCTCCGAGACCCCCGAGCTGCTCCCCGACCACGTCGCCCTGCTCCTTCAAGGCTCTGGAATCACCCTGTCTGCTGACCTCTCGGCTGAACCGGTGCTTGACCGCGACCTCGGCCTTGCACCGCGGCGCTCCTTCGTTGTCAGGTACAAGGATGCAGGCATGGTGCTGTCAGCTTATGAGTCTATGCGCATGCTTTTTGTTTTGTTTGTTTTTCTTCCCACTGTTGAACTTGCGCCTCTCTGGAAAATACTAAAGCGTTTGCCTGAACGTGTGCATGAGGATGAATGTCGGGGTGTTTGTTTTTCTCTGCACCTATACGTCTCCCTGTTGCCTGACTTGTTCCTTGTTACAATATATATAGAGTCTACAGAGTACAGACTATCCAGGACGCCCATGCACTGATTACGGCTCACCCACGTCGACGGCGCTGTCATGGTCCCACAGCAGAATGTCAGGATGTGAATGTAGTGATGAGCCTGCTCCCCCATGCGCTGACTGTCATGTAGATCTGGCAGGTACAGAGCAGCAGCGTTATATTTCCATTTTTATGCATTACACATTTAGCAGATGGTGTCTGGAAATGTGTGCAGCGGTGGAATGACACAGATGTCCCCAAAAGTACTAAAAAAAGGGATACTAAGGGAGAGCAACAGTCAAACGTACACTTAACCGACAAATTCTTGTGACCCTATAACTATCATATGCCATCCCTGTGAGATCCAACACAATGTGCGGGTTTGAGTGTGCACATGCAGGTACAGGAAATTGTGAGGAACCATTGTTAGCAGCATATATTTCTAAAGGGACTTCACGTGTAAAGATAGCTGCTGCCCACATGCCAGGACTGGGCTCAGTGATTTTCAAATTTAATGCCAAAGTTAACTTTGAATTAAATATTTTCTCCATATTTTGTTATCCACGAGTCTCTGAGTTTACAAAACGCCTCTGTGACCTACCGCAGCACTTTGCTGTTAAACAGCTGCAGCTTTAAATGTCTGAGTAGTTTCACTCACTCCGGCATAATGTAACCTCCCACACCCGTTCATTTGTTCTTATAGGCCTATCATAATCATTCACCTCCAGTTTCATATGCGCATAAAAATATACATAGAAATATAAACTCACAAAGCAATTTCATATCAATGTGCTGATTTTTTTTTCCCACAAGCACCTTGTGACAAAGCATAACAAATCTTAATATCATTCCAATCCTGCAGGAAGGTCTAGTCTTTATTATGTTTTGAGGGCAGCGGCACCCCTTTGCACAATGCTGCAATCAGAGGTTAGATTTCTCGATAAAGATAGCAGCAATCAAAATCAAGCTGCGACACAGTTCCTGTCACACAGAGCTGATGGTGTTTACATTACACGTAGCTGGCAGGCTGCTGTTTTTGTTTTCTCGGTGTCTGCCGTTAGATTATATCAAGTTGTGTATGCGTCAGTTGTAATAGTTTGTTTGTCTAGTAGAGAGTTGATTAGCATCTCTGTTTGGAAATTGAGATGAAAGCGCTGATTGAGTTGTCTTTGGCCCGTCTGCGTTCTGTTTCCACTGCAACGTGACCCTGAATTTATTTGTGTCACTGTCTACACAAGGTTGTGTTGATTTGAGCTAGAATGTTTTTTCCTGTTTATTTTCTTTATTCCAAGCTCAACCACGATGCACTTGAGTTTAAGACATATATTTTATGTATTGCATTGTATATATTCAAAGTGACTGCCAGTATGGACACTGTTAGTGTCCATACTGGCCATGAGGAGATCCATCTATAATGCAATCCCACAGTCCTCTCTGTAAAAATGCACTCTGTAAGTTTAAGATGAAGCTAATGTGTGTATTCTGCTATCCTCCAAAATGACAGTCTGTTTACTGTCAAATTCCCTCTTTTTCTCACCCTGGACAATAGTCTTTCAAAACAGTGGAGGGATGGTAACAGAAGGAGGGAATTGCCTCCCAACAATTTCAATGAGAATCAAGCTATGATACAGTCTCTTCATGGCCAGTAGAGAAAAGAGGAGCAGTTGCAGCCACCAATAATTACATACATGTCAGTATGTGAACAATTGTGAACCAATCCTGTAGTAATTCCCCATTGACAAAACCAAAAAAAGGCAGGCTGTGCTAGAACATATTCGAAGGGAACAGCCTACCTTTGTTTTTCATGAAGCCCTGTGTTCTCAGACCAGTCCAATTTGCTGTGGCCAATTATTTGTAGGAGGGTGCCACCTCCACTTTCTCTACCGGCTCTTTTCAGCTCACATTAGACTTCCGGCTGGTTCTCCTTGCACCAATTTGCTCTCGCCCAAGACTCCTGCAGGCCTTTTCCCTCCTTGCCCTTCACGGTGAAGTGGTCAATCCGAAGGCTGGAGCGAGAGAGAGGAGGCAGGCTGGGGGCTAAGGAGGTGAGCCCCGGTGTGACGGTCTGTAGGGAAGCGGCAGCGTAATCAGTCACATTGTTGTGGAGAGATCTCATTAGGCTCCATCAACTTGGGGGAGTGGGTGCAGCTGGCCTGGTCTCCACACTGAACCTGTTAAAAAACAGGCTTAAGTCATTCACTCTATTTTTGTTCTCTTCCCCCACTTGGCTTGGCATCTTGTAGCCGGTAATCCTTCTCATCCCACTCAGCACCTCCTTCACACTGTTTTGTTGCAATTTGTCTTCAATTCTGCCCCTGTGTTTCTATCTCTAATTCTCCTCCTCAGCACCTGCAGACCAACTTAACTTCCTCCCAGCCCCTTGTGAACCACAGAAAATGGAAAACTGTTTAATGGAGGGGCCCACATGGAAATTGACATGTTATGCAGCCAGGGAGCCCTGCATTGTCCTCTCCATGTGCTCCACAGAGTATGTTCCAGTCCATTATTTCAAAACAGTCCTGTAGAGCCTCCGCATCCCTCTGGGATCACACTCGTACAGTCTTGATAACAATGGGCTGCTGGCTGTTTGCCGCTGAAGGGAATCTAAATTTTGAAGGAGCTGAAGAAAAGGTACAGTTGGTTACAGCATTCTGAGTAAGCTGTGCTTTGCCAGGAGGGGAGCCACACTAGTTTCAGTTCAGATGGGTGATGATTAAAGCATGAGCAAAGACCTGGCAGAGTCCTCAGTGAGGAAAGGTCTGACTTGATGGATGTTTTTAAGTGTAAACTGCAGGATCGGGTTGTGGTTGCAATGACGGGCTCACACAGCAGTTGGTTGTCTAGAATCACACTGCGATTGTTGGCAGTTCGGGCAGGAGTCAATATACTTGTACAGTTGCCCGTGGTGGTGGAAAACAGAATTTGACAAGGGGCAAGTCTGTCTTGTTGAAATTGGTTTTAGTGTGGCGGGTAAATAAAGAGATGCTCACTTCAACTGGAGCGTCAGGTGATAGGAAAGAGAGGTTCAGTGCGTTACTGGCAGGGTGAAGGTGGTATGATGTAATAAACTTGTCTCTGTCAGCACAGAATATATATCACTTGGCGTCTCTACATTATTAAGCTGCTATATTAGATAGTTATGCAGATATTTGCTGTATGTAAACTGTCTATAGCCCATCTAGTATTGCTTGAGAAACTGAACCCTGTTCAAGGACACTTTTATACAAGGACAGGAGGAGCTGTGCACAGGACAGATGGATGAATTCTAAATGTGTATCTCCAACACATACCGTAACTACCCCTAAAATCACAAATGATATTCCACAGTCAGGTTTTGTCTTTAGTGATGATGCCCCAGCTTCTCAAAATGTTATATTATTATGTAGCTTGAAGTCAGATGACATCCTTTTCAGAACTCTGTATCCCACAACATATTATGCACTGGTTGACTGTTTGATGGAGCTAAAAAAATCCACTTTATTTCTGATTGTCAATAAATACAATATTATGCGTCCAGGTTTTATATTTCCACCTCGGCGGTCATCAGCCTGGCATCACTTGAATCAGATCAGGGAGAAAAAATCAGTGCAGTGTAATAATTCTTCACTGCTTGCTCTTTGTTTTATGAATATATTTATCTGTTCATTTTTTGTGTGTGCAAAATATGTACCAAAATTAACTGAAGTTTGGGACTTGGAAATCACTTGAGGCCTGCTGGTAGATATGTTTAGCTCACCTATGGAATTGATTGCTTCATATGGCAGAAAGATATTTCTGTGGAATAAACAAATTACTGGCCAGTGGTCAAGAGATGTGTGCACATTGTTTGATACCTACAAAAAATGGGTGGCTCAACTTGTTCCTTGAGCTTGTTCAGAGACTTTGTGTTTGCTCGGTATAAAGAGCAATGAGGTGAAGACATATGGACTAAACCAAAACTGCGCCCATTTAGGATGATAAAATATGAATGTGGTACTGAGAATTGTATTGTGTATAATTTATCTAAAAGTGGAGATCTGTTATTTTACTACTCACTGCTGAAACTGTGTGGTATGTCCATCCAGAAGAAGACAAGCTGATTTGTTCGATGTGCTGTTTGATGTTGTTTTGATGAAAAAAAATGAGTTCCATTTTGCTTTCTATTGCCCCTTTTACTGCGCAATACTTTAGCAAGATAAAAACAGATATTGATCTTGTAAATATGGATGGTACACAAAGATTGAGCCTGCCGCTCACATATGAAACAGACAGATTAGCTTATTACTTGGAGAAAGCCTGGGAGAGGAGGGAAAAAAGCTCTTTACCAGGATAAACTGTAGGTATGTAGAGGCACTTTTCAGTGTACATTTCAGTTGAAATGTGTTATTTCAAGTATGTTATTTCGAAGAATATAGAAGGAATTAATAATGTGGTAATCTTTATTTTTTTCTTTTTTTTTTTAAATAGTGGTATCTTGTTATCCCATGTTGGATGGACCAAATGTTCGGTATGATACGGGAATAAGAAACAAATTAACTAACTATATTTACCATTAGCATATTATACTATTTGCCAGTAGTCAAGTTTTAAACCTGTAATAAAGGACTTTTTGGCCTCTTAGAGGAAGCGGAAGCAATCTGTAAGGACAGGATGCTAAGCTTACCTGTTTGATACACCCAGGTGCAGAGCAACATTCATTTGGAGTCAAGGGTCTGTCCACCTGATGAATGTAAGTCTAGTATTCACTCTTCTAACTCCATTTTGGTCACCAACTCACCAAATATACATTGCTCAAAAAAATAAAGGGAACACTTAAACAACACAATGTAAGTCAAAGTCAATCACACTGTGAAATCAAACTGTCCACTTAGGAAGCAACACTGATTGACAATCAATTTCACATGCTGTTGTGCAAATGGAATAGACAACAGGTGGATAATTATAGGCAATTAGCAAGAAGACACCCCCAATAAAGGAGTGGTTCTGCAGGTGGTGACCACAGACCACTTCTCAGTTCCTATGCTTTCTGGCTGATGTTTTGGTCACTTTTGAATGCTGGCGGTGCTTTCACTCTAGTGGTAGCATGAGACGGAGTCTACAACCCACACAAGTGGCTCAGGTAGTGCAGCTCATCCAGGATGGCACATCAATGCGAGCTGTGGCAAGAAGGTTTGCTGTGTCTGTCAGCGTAGTGTCCATAGCATGGAGGCGCTACCAGGAGACAGGCCAGTTGTCAGGCCAGTACATCAGGAGACGTGGAGGAGGCCGTAGGAGGGCAACAACCCAGCAGCAGGACCGCTACCTCTGCCTTTGTGCAAGGAGGAACAGGAGGAGCACTGCCAGAGCCCTGCAAAATGACCTCCAGCAGGCCACAAATGTGCATGTGTCTGCTCAAACGGTCAGAAACAGACTCCATGAGGGTGGTATGAGGGCCCGACGTCCACAGGTGGGGGTTGTGCTTACAGCCCAACACTGTGCAGGATGTTTGGCATTTGCCAGAGAACACCAAGATTGGCAAATTCGCCACTGGCGCCCTGTTCTCTTCACAGATGAAAGCAGGTTCACACTGAGCACATGTGACAGACGTGACAGAGTCTGGAGACGCCGTGGAGAACGTTCTGCTGCCTGCAACGTCCTCCAGCATGACTGGTTTGGCAGTGGGTCAGTAATGGTGTGGGGTGGCATTTCTTTGGGGGGCCGCACAGCCCTCCATGTGCTCGCCAGAGGTAGCCTGACTGCCATTAGGTACCGAGATGAGATCCTCAGACCCCTTGTGAGACCATATGCTGGTGCGGTTGGCCCTGGGTTCCTCCTAATGCAAGACAATGCTAGACCTCATGTGGCTGGAGTGTGGCTGGAGTGTGTCAGCAGTTCCTGCAAGACGAAGGCATTGATGCTATGGACTGGCCCGCCCGTTCCCCAGACCTGAATCCAATTGAGCACATCTGGGACATCATGTCTCGCTCCATCCACCAACGCCACGTTGCACCACAGACTGTCCAGGAGTTGGCAGGATGCTTTAGTCCAGGTCTGGGAGGAGATCCCTCAGGAGACCATCCGACACCTCATCAGGAGCATGCCCAGGCGTTGTAGGGAGGTCATACAGGCACGTGGAGGCCACACACACTACTGAGCCTCATTTTGACTTGTTTTAAGGACATTACATCAAAGTTGGATCAGCCTGTAGTGTGTTTTTCCACTTTAATTTTGAGTGTGACTCCAAATCCAGACCTCCATGGGTTAATAAATTTGATTTCCATTGATAATTTTTGTGTGATTTTGTTGTCAGCACATTCAACTATGTAAAGAACAAAGTATTTAATAAGAATATTTCATTCATTCAGATCTAGGATGTGTTATTTTAGTGTTCCCTTTATTTTTTTGAGCAGTGTATAAGCATGCATCTCTTTAGCAGCTGACTTTGTCTGCTGTTTAGTGCTTGGCAGGTTGTCTGAAGCTGTTCAGTGTCTTCCTGTATCGGTTCTTCATATATTTTCATTTTCATTTTCAATGGTCCATTCTGTAATTTTACTATTGGTCTATTCTGTGTGTACATGTATTGCATGTCTGTCCGTCCTGGGGGATCTC